>JAPTYO010000008.1:42590818-43196873 GCA_036873135.1 Clarkia xantiana subsp. parviflora
GGTTCCAACACTGCCCTTGTTCCCAGTGGAAGTGATGCTCCGATAGAAAGCATTATTCTGAGTGGGAGCAACGTTCAGACTCAAGATGGGATTAACGAGCCTAGACGCAGTCAAAGGCATCGAACTTCTCCCAAGAAGTTTCCCATTTAGAGGGGTGAGATATTCACGCTAACTTCTGTTGATGAACCGGTAACGATTCAACAAGCGTTGAATGGACATCAAGCGAAAGAATGGAGGAAAGAAACGGAGGAAGAGATCACCTCAATGAAAGCCAAATTGGTATGGTCTTTAGTTGATTTACCTCTAACCGCAGGGCCATAGGGGCTAAGTGGGTTCTGAAACTGAAACTCGCTGCTGATGGAAATGTCGAGCGATACAAAGCTCGACTAGTTGCGAAAGGATACACCCAGCTTCACGGAGTGGACTTTGATGAAACATACTCACAGACTGTGCGGTACACCACAGTCAGGGCAATCCTAGCCCTGGTAGCATGCCTCGATCTAGAGCTGCACCAAATGGATGTTAAGACTGCATTCCTCCATGGAAACCTAGAGGAAAAGATCTATATGGAGCAACCGTTGGGTTTCATTACTCCTGGTAACGAACGTAAAGTTTATAAACTCCAAAGGTCTATTTACGGTCTTAAACAATCGTCTCGGCAATGGTACCGCAGGTTCCACAAGGAAATCGTTGGAAACGGATTCGTGAATCTCCACGAGGATCCATGTGTGTATACAAAGACCTCCGGGTCTAAGTACGTCATCTTAACTTTATACGTGGATGACATACTCATTGCTGCGAACTATGTGAGTTTCATGCACGAGTCAAAGTCCTGGTTGGCATCTGTATTTGAGATGAACGACATGGGAGAGGCTACGTACATCTTGGGCATTAAAATTGCTAGAGATCGTGCCGCCCAGAGATTGTGTCTATCTCAGAAAGCCTATATCAACAAACAGTTGAGAATGTTTAAATTACAAGATGACAAACCCGTGGAGACGCCGGTAGTATTCGGGTGCGCGTTGTCAAAGCGTGACGGCCTGAAGAAACAGCAAGAGCGTGAATAGATGAGGAATGTTGAGTATTTAAGCATGGTCGGAAGTCTCATGTACGCCATGCTTTGCACTCGTCCAGACATCTGTTACGCTGTGGGCCTAGTAGCAAGATTCCAGTCAGACCCTGGCTATCAACATTTAAAAGCTGTAAAGCGGATCATACAATATCTGAAAGGTACTGCCTGTTAGATTACGGGGAGTAATCACTACGGAAACTAAAACCATGGTACATGCTAGTAATCGAAATTACGCAGTGGAAGATTCACACATACCTTAAACGTAGACCGTAGTCCCAAGATCCTTGTAGCAGGGAGTTCACGATCCTTCGATCGGCACCTGTAGAGGTTCTTGTTAAGGAAAACCTACGTAGTATATTCTCCACATCAAAGCCTCAGATCAATTTTTGGCAAGGGGCGGATCTCCGGAATGTTTGCTCGAAAGTAAATTGGCACACCCTTGGTGTTTGGTGGTTTCGGCCGAACTATTGGTGTTATGGGGGAAGGATTTTCTCTCAAATTACCACTTAAAAGGAATTGTGACTTACCCTAATAAAACCCCTAACTCCCCATATATATAGGAGGAGTAAAGTGGACAAAAATCCACTTTACCCCTTCACTAAATTCGGCTGGCCATGCATGTATTAGGGAGGCCCAATTTTGGGCCTCTCATGTCAATTGGGATTTGGGTCTGGCCCAATGTCCTAATGTGAAATTTACCCAATTAACTTAGGTAACATATACATATAATGGGCTTCCATTTACGGCACCCATCACCATATGCTTACAGCTCCCACTCGCCGGAATGGGAGGGTGCCTGTTAATGTATTGTCGTCCAAATCTGCATCAACATTTCGCTCCTTAGATCTCGTCCTTGCATCCGAATAGTTCATACGAGGTTTGCCGTGCGACCGGCGAACACGAAGTGCATCGTGCTACTCATCTGTTAGGAGTGTTGTAGCGCCCGCGGAACGTTGATTCCCTTTTCTCCACTCAACCTGTTATAAACAACATTTATATATAGTATCGCGCTGTATTCTAGGTCAACTGATAATTCTCCTTTTGCCTAGTTTCCTCATAGGAACACTTCTCCAAGGCATCCGTACAAGTATTCACAACCTTCAACTAATATCCGGTTGGTGGCCACCTAGTGAATACAACAGTTGGCGAATTACATTTGAACTTGACCATCCCCATCGCTCATATCCTTAGTCAAACCCAACAGGTTTCCAAAGACGTGGTCACTGGGCCTTTTTGTTCAGCACTACGCTCGTACGCCGGGAAGCGAACATTGAGCCTGACCTTAGATATGAGTTCCGAGTCCGTGAGCATACGTTTTGTGCCTCTTCATAATTCTCCCGGGATCAATCACACGCTCGAGGTGAAGAAGTTTGCGCCCGTTAGAATCACGAGGATTCTTATCTAGCACAACCGAGCTGTGACCCCGTGGTCGAACATGACACACGCAGATTGAAGCACGCGTCGATAGCATACCTGAACATTTAAGTTGACAGGAAAGTGATATGTCAGTCATGTTATCGCAGATTCTCATCTGGCCTAGAATGTGGATTAATGCGAACGAAGTTCATCACGGCGATCTGCAAAATGAAGATCATGTCGAGTTACTTCGAGACTAGATAATCGTCCTGCGTAATTAGGTTTATCCCCCTGATTCTTAGCAAGTCTTGCTTGGTAGAGGCCTCCCTCCACCGCAAGACGACCGTACGTGTGTGACGAGGTAAGGCCCAAATTCGTATAGTTTTGGAAGAGGATTGCTTCCTCCTACGACTTAGTTTATAGACCGTAAATCTGATGTAATAAAACATTATGACATCGATAGATCATAAACTCAATTGAAATTCTTTCGTTTCAAAAATGTAACATTCAATTATCAAAATGTTATCACAGATACAATCCATTTTCAAACCCTACGCAATCCTAGCAGTTTTACATGCTTTTCGAATATCTCCCTGCGTAGTGGTTTAGTTAATGGGTCCGCAACCATGTTGTCAGTGGACAAGTATTCCAAAGTGATTATATTGTCTTCTACCATAGATTAAGCATAAAAATATTTCACATCAATGTGTTTGGTCCTACTATGGTACTTCGGATTCTTTACTGCCGCAATGGCTGCCTGACTGTTAGAGAACACCTTCACAAGTTTACCCCCGACATCGCCATCAAGCAGCGCAGTAAGAAGCCTTTTCAGCCAGACAGCTTCCTGTGCGTTCTTGGAGAGGGCTACGAATTCTGATTCCATCGTGGACAGCGCGACACATGTTTGCTTCTTGCTCGTCCATGAAATGGCGACATTAGTAAGGTGAAAGACTCCTCCTGTGGTGGACTTACGATCATCCCGATCGCCACCATGGTCGCTATCACTGCAACCGGTCAATGCTAACTTCCTGCCCTCATAACACGGTGCGTAGTCGGTAGTACCTTTTCAGATTACGAATAATTCGTTTTAAAGCCTTTAAATGTTGATAGCCAGCATCTGATTGGAAACGTGCTACTAGGCCCACGACGTAACAGATATCCGGACGAGTGCATTGCATGGCGTACATCAAACTACCGACCATGCTTGAATACACTGCACCCTTCATCTGTTCACGCTCTGCCAGGTTCTTGGGGCCTTCATGTTTTGACAGTGTGCACCCAAACACCACCGGCGTATCCACGGGTTTGACATCCTGTAATCTGAATATTTTCAACAGTTTGTTGATATAAGCTTCTTGGACATACATAATTTCCGGGTAGCCCGATCTCTAGCAATTTTAATGCCCAAGATGTACGTGGCCTCTCCCATGTCCTTCATCTCAAATACAGATGTCAACCATGACTTTGACTAGTTCATAAAACTCACATCGTTTGTGGCAATGAGTATGTCGTCCACGTATAAGGTTAAGATGACATACTTAGACCCGGAGGTCTTATAATACACGCACGGATCCTCGTGAAGATCCACGAATCCGTTTCCTACATTTCCTCGTGGAATCTGCGGTACCATTGTCGAGACGACTGTTTAAGACCGTATATGGACCTTTGGAGTTTACAAAGTTTACGTTCGTTACCAGGAGTAGTGAAACCCTCCGGCTGCTCCATGTAAATCACTTCCTCTAGTTTTCCGTGGAGGAATGCGGTGTTAACATTCATTTGGTGCAACTCGAAATTGAGTGCTGCAACCAGGACCATAAATGGCCCTAACCGTGGTTTTTACGCACAGTCGGTGAGTATGTTTCGTCAAAGTCAACTCCGTGAAATTGGGTATGTCCTTTCGCAACAAGTCGGGTATAACACCGCCCTACCTTTTCCATCGGCGGTGAGCCCTTTTTCAGGACTCACCTTATCTTTGTGCCCCTGTGGTTAGCAGGTAAATCAACTACAAACTATAATGGCTTTCATTTAGGCGATCTCTCTCATTTATTATTTTCCTCCATTTCTCCACTTGGGGTCTTTCCAATGCTCACTAACAATTGCTAGAGCGAGGTTATCACCATACTCACTGGGTTTGATGACTTTGACTTTCGTCCAGGCTAGTTAATCCCGTCTTGAGTCTGAACGTTTCTCCCACTTGGAATAATGCCTCTTATCGTAGTATCACTTCCATTGGGAACAAGAGCAGTGCTTAAAACCTTGACCTACAACTTTCCTTGGACGACCTCTTGATCTCGGGGTTTTATTTTCGAGATGAATTCCTTGATCATTAGGACCAGGAACCAAGTTGGTCGGATCACTCCCACTGGAAACACTAGGTAACTCCCACTGGAAACAATGCGTAGTCTAGGTAGTTGTGGTATTTCTGGTTTAGCACTTTGAATATCAGGTTCTACTTGATTCGTCTCTGCGGCAACAGTGATCTCATGTGGTAGGGTTTGTTCCACCCACTGGATTTACTATGAAAATGTTTCCATTATCATTAACCATATCTTTCACTTGAGTTGCTGGTTCAAATCTCTCCCACTCAAATTAAGTGGGACCTGATTGTCAGTGTTATCCTGCTTTTGTTGATCAAGACTACATTACTTTGAAACTGTCCTTGCATTGGAAAATTCATCCTCAAGTGATGTAATGTCTCATGTATGACCACGGCACCGTTTTCAAAAGCTTTAAATAGGTATTTTCTAAGAGTAGGTAACGTACTCTTGTCCTAAATACGTGTTTAGTGCGCAATTTTAATGTCGCACGATGATATGATTTAACTAATTATCATTCTTTAGCTTTTATGGCGTCGTTTTCTACAGATTTCACTGGAACACAGTTTACATACATGTAAATCGTCTACATTATCCCATGGGGAACACCTGATAGATTGATTCTAACATTATGTTCTTGAACTGTGCTTCTTGAAGTGTGTTTTACTTGATTTGAATGCCTAGCCTGACTTATCGTTCAAGGCGTTTGGAAGGGAAATCGTTTAACTGACTTCATCCTTTTTCGTTTGCAAACTTATCTCAGAGATTTCATTCCATCTCCGAACTGAGCATTTTGGGTTTTCACCCTATGTGTCAGCTGATACTTTTACAAGGTCGTGGTAGCTTATGAAGCATACTTCTTACCAATGTAAACGTTATCTGTAAGTTATTTCCGAAGGAATGCAAACGAAAATTCAGCACTTCATTATTAAATTCGTATTTTGAAACGATGTGTTCCGTCTTTCGAGGTCCACACGCGCACGACGTTAATTACCAAAGTTTTAACTCATGGTGTAATCGTTTCATTTCTGAATTTAATATAATTTAATCCAATCGGTTTCGCACATGATCATCATTACTGATTATTTCATTTGTATTAATAATAAAGTAATACTAAATCTTTCGATCTAGCTACATAATCGATGTGTATGTTCAGTTCAGTTGTCCGCGCTGAGATGACGGAGTACATGAATCGTTTCGTTTTATTCGATCACTTTTACCTGGCCGAAATTTCGTTTCGGATCGATCTCATTAAACTGGGTCGATTAATTTTGACAAGTAGATCACATTTCGAATCGAACGGAAACTACTTTATTCAATAAATCCAAATCTTGAAATAACCCAAATTTTAGTAATTCAAACGAACGTTAAATGACAATGGTAGGGTTCTTGATTTGAAGTTCGCGTATTTGATATATGATTGTTGCATAGATAGTCGAGAACTTTAAGCCATACTGAACATCACATCTGAGTAAATTCACGAGTAAATCACATCAAATGATCTGTGTCTGTATAAATCATTTTACAGCTTCATACACATGACCTACTAGGCGTACTTGAGACGCACTTTATCAACATGGTTTAACCCACTGCTTTGGTTACTGTACTTGATTAGGCTCAAGGTCATTGAGTCCTGTCAATATCAGACAACCATATACATCTTTTTCATGTTGACCTTTCATTCTGAAGATCCGATGCAGGTTTTACGCCAACATCCATGAAAAGAGAGAAGACCATCACGTTTAAACGAAACGTTTAGCTTTTGCATCCTTGCTTCCACCGAAGCGGATGTAAAGGGATATTAATCTGCAACATTGCCTGGTTGCAATTTAAGTCTTCTTCAACCCCCTTTTAACAATGTTGAATGTATCACCACATATGCGTTCAGATCATCAAAGTACCTACTCCCATGCTTGGTGAAACAAATTATTACATTCGTCTCTCATTGTCAAAATCATATAGACTACTATATTCATTCGTAGTTGTCCACTCCACTTTTTGGAATCGTAGTAGAGAGTTCAACACGTACTCCTTTTATTCATCATGATTCACACCATCAAGATTGCGAGGAATATCGAATCGCACTAATTCAACCAATTCATACTAACACATCGATGATTATGCAAAAATCAGGGAGACAATAACATTTTGAGAAAGAATTGCATACATCAGATATCTATTAAGATAGAATCCGACAAATAATGATTCCTCATTCATCTAAACCAACCGACCACCAATAAACCAATGGAAGATTGATGAGAAAGAGTTCACATTATCGTCGTCTTCTATCCAATATATCAGTCTTTTAAAACGATTTTAATCGCAAATTATCGGAACAGGGATTTTAAAACAAGCATACCCGATATTGGCTTTTTCAATGTCCTTTTTTTATTTTGGAAAAATATTCCGATGAATTCACGCATGCATTTATAATTCTACCATCCATGTAAATTATCATACGCCAGTTGTAAGCATATGGTGAGTGACGTCGTAAATGGTAGCCCATTATATGTATATGTTACCTAAGTAAATTAGGTATATGTCACATTAGGACATTGGGCCAGACCCAAATTCCAACTGACATGAGAGGCCCAAAATTGGGCCTCCCTATACAACATGGCCGACCGAATTTAAAGAGGGGGTAAAGTGGACTTTTGTCCAATTTACTCCTCCTATATATATAGGGAGTTAGGGGTTTTATTAAGGTTAATCACAATTCCCTTTAAGTAGGGGTTTTAGAGAAAACCCTTCCCCCAGAAACATCTACATTGGCCGAACCAAATATTCACCAAGGGTGTGCCAATTTTCTTTCTAGCAAACACTCCAGAGATCTGTCCCTTGCCAAGAATCGTTCAGAGGCTTTGCTGTGGAGAATATACCACGTAGGGCTTCCTTCACAAGAACCCCTACGGGTGCCGACCAGAGGATCGTGAACTCCCTCCTTCAAGGATCTTGGGTCTACGGATAACTGTAGAGGTATGTGCGAATCTTCCGCTGCGTAATTTCGATTACTAGCATGTACCATGATTTAGTTTCCGTAGTGATTACTCCCCGTAATCTAACAGTGGTTTTAGAGCCTGTGTTAAGAGTTCATGATTTTGATAAATTGGTGTTCTTGAAAATTTATAATTTTGGACCGAAATTTTTAAAAAGGGATTTTAAAATTTCGAATTTTAGGGTTTATGACGGTCCAAAATTTTCATGATGTTCTTAGGTAATTTGATGTTCATGATCTTCAAGAAAAAGATGATATTTATCAAAATCTAACATAGGATTGTAGATCTTATTAAAATTTGATCTTAAAATTTGACCACTTGTTCCCAATTTTGTGTTTTTGGCCGAAAACCCTAGTAATTTACAAGGTAAATTTTTTAATTTCTTGGTCACCAAGTAAGGAATTTCGGCCGAAACTTTTAAAATAATAATGTTTACCATATTTTTATTTTTATTCTAGGTAACAATATATCTATAATTGGAAACATTAGGATAGATTCACATTAATATATAGAAATATATATAACTATCAATATATCTAAATATTTAAATAGGTTAAAGATATTATTGATAGATTTTAGTTACCTAAAAGATTGAGAAAATATATTGTTAATATATGTTTCCCTATTTAAGATATTGACAATAAATAATATATATATTTATAGACGTGTGCCGGTTTTTACACACACACACACATATATATATATATACATATATATTATCAATATTGGAAATTATTTTATATAGTTAATGTTACTTGATGGCCAAGGTTAAATATTTTTGGACTTTAAAACCCTACTTGGGCCACAAGTAAACATTTCGGCCCAACCTTTTATATTTTAATTATTGGGCCGGTCCAATATGTCAAACCGGGACGAACTAAAACCGAGCCGGATTTTCTCAATCGGTTCGGGTCGGACTGGGGAAACTAAGTGGATCTAACCGAACCAGTTTCGTGTGTTGAACCGAATCAAACCCTATTTTTATTGGACTGGTTCGGACCGAACCATATTTTAAAATTAAAACAGGACCGAACCGAACCGGATTTTCGGACCGGAACCGAACCAGATTTTCTAGACCGAACCGAACCGAACAAACCTGATCGAAATAGACTGAACCGAACCTTATTTTTAAAACCGAGTTCAAGTCAATTAAAATAGGGAGGTCAAGTTTTAAAATCCAAATGTTTTGAACCTTAATAGGCCTACACAGTGCTCAAGGTTTCCTAACTTTTATGCCTTGTTTCGATAATAAGGATGGATCTCGGAGATATATGTTTTGGGACTAGTTAAATTAGTGGGCCGAATTGAAATTGTTTTTATTCAATATATATTTATGCATGGTTAGAAATGTTGTATTGACTGAGTCAAGCTAGCTGGATATTGCATATTGTGGGCGGAGCCCTGGTTAAATATATGGAATGCGCACTAGGATAGACATGCTGTGATGGTTGGAAATCCTAGGATTCATGTCTAGAATGTTGCGTGATTGAATATAAGCATGAATTGCAAATCAGCCCCCTAATGTTTAAAATTATTTTAAAATCAAAAACCAGTCGCCAAATGTGTATGATAGATGTGAATGATACATGTTTGACACGTATGCTAGAATGTTGAGGATGTAGCCACATTTGATAATTTACTTGGAAGTAGAATTATATATGCAAGCATGAGTTCCTCGGAACATTAGACGCATGACGCGTAAGCATGGGTGTGGTTTGTATGATGAATGTTACTGGCGTATGATAATTTACATGGATAGTAGAATTATATATACATGAGTGAATTCATCGGAATATTTTTCCAAAATAAAAAGGGCCTTGGAAAAGCCAAGATCGGGTATGCTTGTTTTAAAATTCATGTTCCGGTAATTTACGATTAAAACCGTTTTAAAAGACTAATCTATTGAATAGAAGACGAAGGTAATGTGAACTATTTCACAGCCATCTTCCATTGGTTTACTGGTGGTCGGTTGGTTTAGATGACTGAGGAATCATTATTTGTCGGATTCCATCTTAATAGATATTTGATGTATGCAATTCTTTCTCAAAATGTTATTGTCTCCCTGATTTTTGCATAATCATCGATGTGTTAGTCATGACTGCGATCAGCAATGTTATCTCCCAAATGAATAAGGGGGTGATATTGAACAATAACAATTATAAAATCTGGAATAAGCGCGCAAGGATGGTAATCACTGAAATGAGAGGTTTGGAGCATTTGACTTCGAAGAAAGTAAGGCCGGAGGGAGACCTCACGGACGAACTGAAGAAATTCCATGATGAATGGATGCAAAGGACCAGGAAATTCGTTCCGCCTTGTTGTCATTGCTTGAGGATGGCATACTCTATGGATGTGATCACTATGTGTCTGCCATGGACCCGTGGGACGGTCTTAAGGCAGGGTTTGGTGTTTACACCACAACCCAGAAGCGGTCGTTAAACATCTCTTTAGACTCATACAAGATGAATCCCAAGCACACAATGAAGGAGCATATTAGACATATGTCTAACATGCTTGCTGAACTCAAAGAGGCAGGAGGAATCCTGACCGACGAACAAAAGGTCCAATGCGTGATCCGATCCTTGCCTGACTCTTGGAATAGCATGAAAATGCACATTACCCATGCCACTCAACTCGATGACCTCGAGAAAGTGCGAGTTCATCTCGAGATGGAAGAGGATCGTCTCAAGGCTGAAAAGCCGAGAGCGGAAATGCATCTTGCATCCTCGCATCCAGCTGAGCAAAAGGGTAAGCGCAAGAGAAAAGGCAAAGGACTTCAGTTCAAGGCTAATAAACCTTTAGCTCCAAAACCTCAGAATAAGTTCAAAAGAAAGCAATTCGGAGGCAAGAAAAGGCAGGCAAAACAGACACATAGAGAGGAAACTCGAACGTGTTTTAGGTGTGGCGTGAAAGGACACCTTGCTGAAGAATAATGATAACCTCATAAGTTCTTCTAGGACTATTCTTACTCGAGAGTAATTCAATTTGTCTTTATGGATTACAAAACCGAGAAGGAGAACAAGCACAAACATGAGGAACTTGCCCCGAAGATATAAAGATCGAATGAAAGACTTTATCTTTATTTGCTTTGCTAAATGAACTTCTTCTTGATTTTCAGTATAAGATACATGATGATAATAATGTTCCTTGAAACATAGGAAAAATTTGTTTTTGAGCACGTAACAAATGATCGGTCATAGTATTTATTACCACTCCTCAAGCTATTCGATCCTTTTAATTAGCTGTTTGATGCATTGCTGATATATATTTCTTATATCTTTCATTATAAATTACTCCATTGAATGAAATAAACTGTAATGATGATCGTTTTTGAAACCGAATGGATTAAATTAAAATTAAATTCAGAAATGAAACGATTTAGCAAATGGTTAAAACTAAAGTAAATTGCGCCTCACGCAAGTGGACTTCGAAAGACGGAACACATTGTTTCAAAATACGAATTTAATGATGAAGTGTTTGAATACTGAAGTGCTGAATTTTCGTTTGCATTCCTTCGGAAATAACTTATTGATAACATTTACAACGGTACAAAGTAGGCTTGGAAAGCCACCACGACCTTGTAAAAGTATCAACTGACGCATAAGGTGAAAACCTAAGATTCCCAGTTCATAGATGGGATAAAACCTCTGAGATAAGTTTGTAAACGAAGAAGGATGAAGTCGGTTAAAAGATTTTCCTTCCAAACACCTTGAACGATAAGTCAGGCTAGGCATTCAAATCAAGTGACACACACTTCATTAGACACAGTTCAGAAACATAATGTTAGTGTCAATCTATCAAGTGTTCCCTATGGGATGAAAGAATATGACTCACATGTATGTAAAATGTGTTCCAATGAATCGGTAAAACACGCCGCCATCAGAAGCTAAAGGATGATGATGAGTTAAATCATATCATCATGGGATATTAAAATGCGCACTAAACACGTATTTAGGAAAAGAGTTCGATTCCTACTCTTAGAAGATACATGTTTAAATCTCGAGGTAAATGGTGCCGTGGTCGAACATGAGACATTACATCACTAAGAGGGCGAATTTTCCAAAAGCATGAATAGTTTCAAAATAACGTAGTCTTGATCAAAACGGAGCAGGATATCACTGACAATCAAGTCCCACTTAATTCGAGTGGGAAAGAGATTTGAACCAGCAACTCAAGTGAATGACATGGTAAATGAGAATGGGAATATTTTCATAATAAATCCAGTGGGAGGAATAAACCCTACCACACGTAATCACTGTTCTGTTGAGACGAATCAAATTGAACCTGATGGTCAAATTGCTAAACCAGGAATGACGCAACTACCTAAACTACCCATTGTTTCTAGTGGGAGTGAACCGACCAAACTTGGTTCTAGATCCTAAGGAATTCATCTCGGAAGTGAAACCCCGAGACCAAGAGGTTGTTAAAGGAAAGTTGTAGGTCAAGGTTCTAGCACTGCTCTTGTTCCAGATAGAAACAATGCTCCGATAAGAAGCATAGTTCTGAGTGGGAGAATGGTTCCCAATGGAAGTTATGCTCCGATAAGAGGCATTATTCCGAGTGGGAGAAACGTTCAGACTCAAGATGGGATAAACAAGCCTAGACAAAAGTCAAAGGCATCGAACTTCTCCAGGAAGTATCCCATCAAGTAGGGTGAAAACCTAACTCTAATAACTGTTGACAAGCATTGGAAAGAGCTCAAGTGGAGAAATGGAGAAAACTAATAAAAGAGAGAGATCGCCTTAAATGAAAGCCATTATAGTCTATAGTTGATTTACCTGCTAACCACAGGGGCACAAGGATAAGGTGAGCCCCGAAAGAAGGCTCACCACTAATGGAAAAGGTCGGATAAACCGACTTATTGCTAAAGGACTTGCCCAATTTAACGGAGTTGACTTTGACAAGACAAACTCACTGACTGTGCGTAAAACTACGGTTAGGGCCATTTATGGTCCTGGTCGCAAGTCTCGATCTCCAACTGCACCAAATGGATGTTAAGACCGCATTCCTCCACGAAAACCTGGAGGAAGAGATCTACATGGAGCAGCCGGAGGGTTTCATTACTCTTGGTAACGAACGTAAAGTTTGTAAATTCCAAAGGTCCATCTACAGTCTTAAACAGTCGTCACGACAATGGTACCACAGATTCCACGAGGAAATTGTAGGAACGGATTCATGAATCTTCACGAGGATCCGTGCGTGTATTTTAAGACCTCCGGGTCTAAGTATGTCATCTTAACCTTATACGTGGACGACATACTCATTGCTGCAAACAACGTGAGTTTCATGAATAAGTCAAATTCCTGGTTAGCATTTTTATTTGAGATGAAAGACATGGGAGATGCCACGTATATCTTAAGCATTAAGATTGCTAGAGATCGGGCTACCCGGAAATTGTGTCTGTCTCAAGAAGCCTATATCAACAAGCTGTTGAAAAGGTTCCGATTACGGATGCTAAACCTGTGGATACATTGCGAACTGCCTACTGATTAAATAGAATGGCACTATTTGGATGCTCTCAACTGGAAGCATCCTCGACAGAAGTCACTGCCTCGGCACACTTAGTTAGGGTCATCTGCGGAGCACCATCTCCGGCAAAATCCAAGCCTACGCCTAAGGCTAATCTTGAAGCCGTCCCATCAAAGATTACCTTGATTTACCTCGCCTTCACCCCGTCTTCCTCCGTCGTCGCCTTAAACGGGGAACCCACTACTCCCTTTCCCTCCGCACCACAAGGATCAACCGATACCCCCTCAACCACCACCACAAGCAACGCAACCACCCTCACCAAACCCTAGTCATGCCTTTCCACCCACCCCACGAACATCCACGCCCCCATGCCTAAGCCTAGGCAAAAGCCGGAAGCCCCACCAGAGCGGATGGCTTTGTTCAACCACGCCTTCATCCCACGCTCCGTTTCCACCTCGCCAAATCGCGGAGTCCGCCTCATCCCCACCCATTTCACGTTACCCCCTCCACATTCACTATCATCACCACCACCCCCGAACCCAAACAAAGACACCCCACTACCATAAAAACCACCTCCACACTCTCCAACGCGCCTCCATAATCCCCCACGCGCTGCCACGCGCCACCGCACGCGTCTCACGCGCCCGCACGCGCTCGGAACGCGTCGTCCACGTTCACCCACGCGCCGAGCTACCTCTACCCACTCACCGGCGCGTGTAGGACACGCGCCACCATGCGCTTCCTCACGCGCTACGACATGCCTCCACGTTCTGCCGCAGTCCTCCACCACCCCCACCATGCCGCGCGCCGGTCGCCTACTCCCCTCCACGCGCCGTCATAGATGCTGTTCACCGTTTTAAGCTCAAACTTGAGTACTTCTTGGCGGTACAGCCCTCTACCCTCCCCCTCCAACCCCTTCTAGTCGAACTCATAGTTCGTCAGAACCAACATTCTATCCACCAATCGAACCACTGCATGACATATATCCTTTGGGGTATCCACGATACGACTTCGGTCGCATCCTATTTTCGTCTTCCTTCGAGGAGACATAGCATTTCTTTGGCACTCTCCCCTTGCACTAGTCCTTCGCGGATGTTCCTATGGCGGGGGTGCCTTACAGAAATCTCTACACCGGTCATGTGGTCATCTTCGGTGTTGGATGGAACTGCTTGCGTTTTGGACATACTATGGGTCCGGTTTGGTATCGCTTATTGTGCAGGTCCGCTGTTAGCTATGTCAGACTCAAGGAAGGTCCTTATACCCACCAAAGGACTGCGTTCGCTGCTGTATCAGATGGATTCCTCCTCTCCAAGCTTCTATCGTTTGCCTGGGGTCATCTCCGTCAATAAGCCGATTTGCATTTTAATTTATGTTTTACTAGTTGTATTTCTGGTTCGCACTTTGTTATCTTTACTTCCGTTGTTTCAGCCGCATCTGCTCTACTTGTTCGGATATTGGACGCTAACCAATATCCCCGGAGCGATGTCGGTCTTTTGGTAGATTGTAATAGCTTTATTTATTAATAAAATCGGCGCGCTTGAAGATAAAAAAAAAAACCCGTGGATACGACGGTGGTGTTTGGGTGCGCACTGTCAAAACGTGACTGTTATGTCAGCTTCCACCTGGGCAGCTTCGGGCTTCTTTCTTCACGAACGGGCTCGAGATGTATGTATAAGGACGAGAACGCCGCGATCCTTAAAACACAATCACCGAACTAATCTTCCAGTCCTCGACCTCGAACTCCCGACCTTCGGACCCTGCACGAGGGGCAGTAACCAGCGTGGGAGGGGGGAATGCTGGTTGGGCCCATTCCGACGCTCAAGTTAGAACTTCTAGAGAGAGAAATCCTTAGAGATAAGTCAGAGCATCCAAAGTCCAAAAATGAGGGAGTTGTCTAGAATGGGAGACCTAGGCCCCTATTTATAGGGAACCTAAGGATCATGCCCAGTTTTGAACTACTTGATGTCGGTATGAAGGAAGACGTATATCGTCTTCAAGGTGGACTATGCATGTACCGACTTCCCGCACTTGGCAAAATAATCGGGGTGAGCGTACAAAGGAAATCGGTAATCCGGACCTATCCGGATTGCCCTAAGGCAATCCGGAAGTCCTCCGGTCCGGGTACTGCGCGTATCCCGGACTGTTGTTAGACCTGGGTGTCCGCAAAAGAGTTTTTTTACGGGTTTTGGGGTATTTTACGAGGCCCGAAATGTAAATACGAACCCGAATTGGACAGATATCTAACATTTGTGGTGGTGGACAACCCGGGGGCATATAACGACATCCTAGGAAGAACAACGATCAACCCACATGACATTGTGCCATCTATAGCTCATCAGAAAATGAAGTTCCTAACTCCTCATGGGATTGGAGAGGTGCTAGGTGATCAGACAGCCGCACGAAAGTGCTATGTCAATGCCCTGATAAAAATGAAACAAGTGTCAATTGCCATGATAGGTGTTGGTGCAAAGAGAAAGCTGTTCGCCTCGAACGATGATGATAAAAGGACGAAGGAAAAGTTATCGCCAAGGTCTGAACTTGACAGGATTCTTTGTTCGCCTAAGCGGGGTGTGCTTTATGTCAGACAGGGAGAAGAAGAATCCATCATGTCTTACTTCCGGATGTTCGCTCAAAATGCAACTGCACTGAGACCAATCAAGAAGGACGTTATCAACGCTTTTTTCCTGAACATGAACGCACCAACATTTTTGCTATCCAGAAGGTAATTTGGATGGCGTACAACTAAGACAACGGCGTGCCTAAAGGACAAGATGGAGACTGCGATCTTTTGTGAACATGAATTGAGATGGGGCACACCTCTCAACGCAAGTATGGAAGCTCAAACTTCAAAGAAATCAGAAGGCTCAAGCATGGATTATGCTAACATCTTCACTCCCTTAAACATGGAGGTGGAAGAGATATACGTCAAGCTTCTGGAAAACAAGCTTCCAAGACCACTTGAGCCGGAAACTGCCTTCTTAGGCAGGGATATTGAAGATTGGTGCCGATATCACCAAACTTGGGGGCACAATACCAATGGTTGTTTGACTTTGGGGATGGAGATTGAAGAATTCATTGCGCATGGAGCTTTGGGAAGCTATATGTCGCAAACAACAGTGCCCGTCAGCCGCCAAGATATATTTGAGGGAGATAGACTTTCCACTTCTAATCTATCTTTTTCAGTGCACCTTTAGGAATATAAGTGAGATCATGACTTTGTAATTAGAAGTATTTCGGAAGAAGCAGTCAATAGACGCCTTCCCGCAAAACTATTGTAAACACGACAAGTATCTAATGATGGTCAATTTACTTTCGTAGGTACATCTCTACATTATGCATTCTACTATGGACTAACATCAAGAAACAAAACAACATGCAATGCCTTGAAGAAAAACCTATTCTAAAAAGTGACATGGTGCAATATCCTCCTCGAAAGGACAATACCCATGTTCACATCTATCAAAAGTAACATGTTGCGACTTCCTTTCCAAGAGGGCAAACCTCATGTTTACTTCTAAAAAATGACATGTTGTGAAATCCTTCGGGCAAATCCTCATGTTCATAGCCATTCCCTGAATAGAAACAGGATGCGGCAAATGCAATGATGGGACTGATCACCCCACCGTGGCGGAAGTCCTCTTATTAGACGACAACCCCAGACACTAAAAGTATGCATACTCTCTTAAGGGTTCATACACCATGAAGACTTAGGCCCGAAAAGGGATAGCTTCGTGTTATACGCTTTTTTAAGCACCTTGTACAAAAATCATCAAACTTACAAGTCGAGTCTTGTATAACGTTATCTTGCTCTTTAGCATTTAACGCAAAAACAGCAAAACAAGCAAGAAGTATCTTGCAACAACGTCACCTTAGAGTGGAACTAAGAGACGGTATAAACTTAAGTCTTGCTTCGTCAAGACAATACTGCTACATGTCAAGTGCCAGTGCCAAGTGCCCGCGCCAAGTACATTACTACTTACAATACTACAAGTACCTAGCGTACGCATCTTGCCATGCCTTGGAATCCAACCAAGAGGGGCGCTCATAACACTCAACAATGCACGACATATAGTCGCAATTACGGACATCATGTTCATCATCTAAGGATATCTATCCTATCTCCCAAGTCCAAAGCATACGGACAACATGGATAACTCAAGGTATGAAATATTACTAACAAGATATCACGTGATTTTTATTATTGAAAAACAGGTCCAAAGGACGAAGTTCCATACAAAGCAAACACACAAATAATGACCCAGCTTGTCGAACGGAAAGCCGGGGGCAAGTGCGTGTACTCTGCCAATATAATCTTTCGCAAACTCATAAACCAAAGGTGCAAGATCCGCTTTAGCAGCAGCAAGGACGGCGGCAGAATAGGCAGGGGTACTAGGATACTCAGCCAATCCCTTCTCAACACCCGCTCTATGTGCCTCGTCACGAACAAAAGCAAGCTCGGCATCATGAACACTGTTGTTCTCCGCAATTTGCTGCTTGATAGCAGCAATCTCGGCCTCAAGTTGTTCAACATGGACGCGGAATAGCAATGCGCGTATCAATATCGGCAACCTTGGAGTTCAAATTCTGCACTTCCTCTTCAGACTGTGCAAGCTCGCGGGAAATTGTACTGCACTTCTTGATAGCAGCCTTCCTCTCATTTAAAAGCTCCAATAGAAAGGAAGACATGTTCATCATCCTTGAAATAGCCTAAGTGCAGCAAACAAGATAATCATGATCAAAAACAACAACAAATCATACGCGTACAACATGAAGGCAAAAAAGTTAGAACAAGATCTACCAGTGCAAATTTAGCTAAGCCGCTCTCAACGTATGCCTGTGCTTCCTCATCGGTAGACGGTTTGACATCATGATCACCAGGATGAACACATCTTTGAAGCACCCGCACGCCAACTCCTGGAGTGCTAAGTTTGGAGTCCTTCGGAAAATGAAGACTACCAGTGGAGAAAGGTGACCAGTTTTCTCCAGAGACATCAATCCCGTCAGAAAAGATCAAGTCATCACGCTTAATACGTGGCAACGCTACAATAAGAACAACATAAAACAAAGAGGACATTAGCAAAATATACTAAGTATAAGAAGTATGTCAAATAGAACAATGCATACCTCGACGGGAAGAACGCTCCTCCTCGGGCCGGTCCCTCGACCGGGGGGCAGAAGGCGCTATCGTGCGACTCTCAACTCTCTTCCCTTTATCGCAAGAAGGAGCTGGAATAGCCGCACTTGGTTTAGAGCGCTTCGGGTCACTCGAGGGACACACCCCTGCGGCAGATCTCTTGGGAAGAACACTAGTGGCAGGTACTGCAACAACGCGCTCAGTCACATGCACGGAGTTACCTAGAAGAAAAAAGACAGCGTGAATATAACAAAACTTGAAAAATCAGTAAGTCAAGTGAAGATACAAGAAGGTGCCTCACTCTTAGGCCCTTTGCCACGATCATGTCCGGAACCTTCAGGAATAGTGGGGGCAATATTACGAGCACGACGCCCAACTGACAGGTTATCACGATCATTAGCTGTCTGCAAAGATGAGCTTTTTCCATCAATACGATCTACATTGCAACATAGTACATGTTATAAAAGATATCAACATACCAAATCTTCAGAAGGAAGTATATGAATCCCGGCATCAATCAAATCCTGATCTGAAGCACGCTACAGACAACGATAGCGGCACTCTTGCTGACATCGAAAAATACTCTTCACCGCCCTCCTATCATCCAAGGAAAGGTCAGAAAAAATAGGAGCAGGATCAGCTTTCTCCACGCTCTCAACATCCCAAATAGTCCAGACATCGCATACGAAGAAGTAGTGATGTCGCCAATGAGAACCAGAACGATCAGCCGGGGCGGCTAGACGTTGTTTGTGATCCCACTCGGCATCTCCAAGACCAAGCTTCTTGAAACCCTTATCTTGCAAGTTCGGCCAACGCATCTTCATTCCACACAACCCCGTCGCGTCTGGACACATCAGTTGATAGAAGCATCGGAAAAGAGTGGTAGAATAATGCCAAGATTGCCTATGAAACAAAACTCGAAAGCAGCTCCATACACGGAGGCCAGCAGGAGATAGACTTAAGGGTGATATCCGGTAATAGCGACAAAGATCCACCAAGTCAGGACAATAGGGAAAGCGCAGGCCTTCCTTAATCTGCGAGGTATAAACTGCAGACAGATCACTTGGAGGAATACTAACTTGCCTTTTTCCGGAATCTGGCAGCACGTCATAAGGAAGAACACCCTCCAAAGCAGAATCAAGTCCACAACAAGTCGCGTACAACTCAAACATATCTTCATCAATATAGTTGAAGAAGTAACTCACATTCCTCATTGTATCCTTAAGAAACTCAACTGTGTTGATACCCGGCTCGTCACCAACATCTGAACATAATGTCACTCGCGGAACGGGGATATAAGACTTACTCATAATAACCGCGGCAAGAAGACTAACTCTGAAAAGAAGACTGCGTAATTTGGAATCCTGAAAATTACAAGTAACAAATCAATCAGTGTGCGAACTCTATGTATGTACACGCATGTCGATATGGATACATGATTACAAGGGCGAAATATTGCAAATGGACATCACGCTACTATGTGTCAAGCATATTACCAAGTGTTAGCATACAACAAGGTGTTGGCATACAACCTGCGTTTACATCAAGTATATGGATACAACGTACATAGCCAGGGATAGAGAAAAAATTCTAAGTATGGGGGCAAGTGCGCACATACATGTACGTACATACATGACGACAAGGGTGCATGTCGACAAGTGAAGAATATTTTCTAAGTATTTCCATGTACGTACATACATGTCGACAAGGGTGCATGTCGACAAGTGAATAATATTTTCTAAGTATTTCCATGTACGTACATACATGTCGACAAGGGTGCATGTCGACAAGTGAAGAATATTTTCTAAGTATTTCCATGTACGTACATACATGTCGACAAGGGTGCATGTCGACAAGTGAAGAATATTTTCTAAGTGTTTCCATTTATGTACATACATGTCGACAAGGATACATGTCGACAGGGGGAGAATATTTTCTAAGTGTTTCCATGTACGTACATACATGTCGACAAGAGGAGAATATTTTCTAAGTGTTTCCATGTACGTACATACATGTAGACAAGGGGAAAGTATTTTCTAAGTGTTTCCATGTACGCGCATACATGGCAATAAGGATGAATTGCGTGCATCAAGTAGCTATTATCAACTTCTACACACTACCTCTTAAGCATTCCTACGACGCTTATCGAAAAAGCTCATACGACTACATCTATGGTAACAAGCATTAGATATTGTTAAAATATTTTCTAAGTGTTTTGGCATGATTGCAGACAATGATCGACAGTCTATACGTGACGCTCAACGTACATTGCCTAAGCTATCATTACCAACGTACAACCATGGACGGCCGTGTACGTACAACTACCGATCATCAATTTCGAGCATGCTAAAACAACGACTAAGGCATGGGAAAACATGTCGGCAATGAACACTATGCATAAGGGAAGTATAATGATTCATTTACACTTTTCCAAAATTTTCAGCACTTAGAAAAATTTTGACCGATTTAAGGCTAAGAATTCTAATGCATTTTATCAAACACCTTGTATGCATGATAAGATAGCTAGGTACATGGTGATTTCAAGGCTAAATTAAGGCCAAACGAAGTCACGAAAGGTCTAGCCATGTACGAAATTGGACTCACCAACACGAAGCAAGTTCAAATTGCTACTCGCCCTCACCCGAAGACCCACGCGCCGCCGCCACCGTCTTCACGCGCCGCCGCCACCGCCGCCGTCTGCACGCGCCGCCGCCGCCGTCTGCACGCGCCGCCGCCGCCGTCTGCACGCGCCGCCGCCGCCGTCTGCACGCGCCGTCGTCTCACGGGCCGTCTCCCTTGCCTCACGCGCCGCCTCGGTCCCCTCCTTGCCCGGATTCGATCTTGATCGATGTCAAATGTGATGTGACTACTCCAAATTCACACCTCCATGAATTCCCTCTTCATCAAGAATAGAGAGCTTCTTGAGGATTTATCTATTAAGGATGTAAGATAATGGGTATTCTCTCTCCTAATTCTCATTAATAGTGCCTACACCATGTTCTAAGGACTAAACTAATATCTATTTTCACACAAGTCCTTAGTATCATGTATAAGCATACTTACACCTCTCCTATGCTTGTTTTACATACATGCTCTCTAGTGTTGCATAACGCACTTCGTAGATCATCATGCATGTTATCACTTTTATACGTACATGATGCAAACTCATGGTGGTCGCGTGATTACTTTTAGAATTTAAGTATGAATTGAATATTCGCATCATACTACGTGCTTGCATCATTTTCTATGTTTACATCATGCTTCGTGATTACATACATACTCTCCAATTCCATATTATTCTAAGTGTTTTGCTTATTGCATGATTACGTCATCCGTTTTCTATACCGTCATCTACATAGTGACAACGTGTTATATGCTTACTTCATGTACCATGATATTATCACATTGCATGTTTCTTTATTGTTACAAGTATTTCATTCATTATATGATATTGCGAACATAATTGCATGTCGTTATGCGCATATTGTCAGTTACGCTAACCTTGTAAACAGATTACGTACGTACGGCGGAAAAAGTTGGTCAAATTTATGATCTCAACATTCGAATTGACAAACAGGCCACCCCTGAGGTCAGTACCGAACCTAAATTGGACGAATATCTTATCTTTTAAAAGAGTCAAGCACAGATTTTGAACCACTACTTGACTCGGGGGTAAGTGTTAGATATCTGTCCAATTCGGGTTCGTATTTATATTTCGGGCCTCGTAAAATACCCCAAAACCCGTAAAAAAACTCTTTTGCGGACACCCAGGTCTAAAAACGGTCCGGGATACGCGCAGTACCCGGACCGGAGGACTTCCGGATTGCCCTAAGGCGATCCAGATGCCCAGATTACTGATTTCCTTCGTACGTTCACCCCGATTATTTTGCCAAGTATGGGAAGTCGGTACATGCATAGTCCACCTTGATGACGGTATACGTCTTCCTTCATACCGACATCAAGTAGTTCAAAACTGGGCATGATCCTTATGTTCCCTATAAATAGGGGCCTAGGTCTCCCATTCTAGACAACTCCCTCTTTTTTGGACTTTGGATGCTCTGACTTCTCTCTAAGGCTTTCTCTCTCTAGAAGTTCTAACTTGAGCGTCAGAGTGGGCCCAACCAGCATTCCCCCCTCCCAAGCTGGTTACTGCCCCTCGTGCAGGGTTCGAAGGTCGGGAGTTCGAGGTCGAGGACTGGAAGATTAGTTCGGTGATTGTGTTTTAAGGATCGCGGCGTTCCCGTCCTTATACATATATCCCGAGCCCGTTCGTGAAGAAAGAAGCCCGAAGCTGCCCAGGTGGAAGCTGACATAACAGTGACGACCCCAAGAACCTGGCAGAGCGTGAACAGATGAAGGGTGCAGAGTATTTAAGCATGGTTGGTAGTTTGATGTACGTCATGCAATGCACCCGTCCGGATATCTGTTACGCCGTGGGCCTAGTAGCACGTTTCCAATCAGATCCTGGCTATCAATATTTAAAGGCTGTAAAGTGAATAATTCGTTATCTGAAAGGTACTGCCGACTATGCGCCGTGCTATGAGGGCGGGGAGTTAGAATTGACCGGTTAAAGTGACGCCGACCATGGTGACGATCCGGATGATCATAAGTCCACCACAGGAGGAGTGTTTCTCCTTGCTAATGTCGTCATTTCATGGACGAGCAAGAAGCAAACCTGTGTCGCGCTGTCAACGATGGAATCAGAATTCATAGCTCTCTCTAAGAAAGCACAGGAAGCGGTCTGGCTGAAAAGGCTTCTTAGTGCACTGCTAGCTGGTGACGTCGGGAGTAAACCTGTGAAGGTGTTCTCTGACAGTCAAGCAGCCATTGCGCAGTGAAGAATCCGAAGTACCATAGTAGGACCAAACACATTGATGTGAAATAATTTTATGCTAAATCTATTGTAGAAGACAATATAATCACTATGGAATACTTTTCCGTTGATAATATGATTGCGGACCCAATAACTAAACCACTACGCAGGGAGATATTCGAAAAGCATGTAAAAATGCTTGGATTGCGTAGGGTTTAGATATGGCATGTATCTATTATAACATTTTGATAATTGGAAGTTACATTTTTGAAACGAAAGAATTGCAATTGTGTTTATGATCTATCGACGTCATAATATTTTGACAACATCAAATTTTCGGTCTATAAACTAAGTCGTAGGAGGACGCAATCCTCTGCCAAAACTATGTCGAATGTGGGCCTTACCTCGTCACACATGTATGTTCGTCTTGCGGTGGAGGGAGACATCTACTAAGCAAGGCTGGCTAAGAATCAGGGGGATAAACCTGATTATGCAAAACGATCATCTAGTGTCGAAGTAACTCGACATGATCTTCGTTTTGCAGATCGACGTGATGAACTTCGTTCGTCATTAATCCACATTCTGGGCCAGATGAGAATCTGCAATAGCATGATTTGAAATATCTCATTCCTTTGAACATAAATATTCAGGTATGCTATTGACGCGTGCTTCATACTACGCGTGCCACGTTCGACCACGGGGTCACAGCTCGGTTTGGCTAGGAAAGAATCCTCGTGATTCTGGCGGGCACAAACTTCTTCACCTCGAGCATTGAGCCTGACCTTATGAAGAGGCACCCGAAGTATCCTCATCGACTCGGAACTTATACCTAAGGTCAGGCTCAATGCTCCATTCCTGCCGTACGAGCGTAGTGCTGAAAAAAAAGGCCCAGTGACCACGTCTTTGGAAAACGGTTGGGTTCGACTAAGGGTATGAGCGATTGGGATGATCAAGTTCACTTGGAATTCACCGACTCTTGTATTCACTAAGGTGACCACCAACCGGAGAGCACGATGCCTGCGTGTACGCCGGTCGCACGACAAACCTCGCATGAACTATTTGGAAACAAAGGACGAGATCGAAGGAGTGAAATGTTAATGCAGATTTGGACGACAATACATTAACATGCACCATCCCATTCCGGCGAGTGAGAGCTGTAAGCATATGGTGATGGGCGCCTTAAATGGTAGCCCATTATATGTATAGGTTACCTAAGTAAATTGGGTATATGTCACATTAGGACATTGGGCCAGAACCAAATCCCAATTGACATGAGAGGCCCAAAATTAGTCCTCCCGATACAACATGGCCGGCCGAATTTTAGGAGGGGGTAAAGTGGACTTTTGTCCACTTTCCTCCTCCTATATATATATGGGGAGTTAGGGGTTTTATTAGGGTTAATAACAATTCCCTTTAAGTGGTGTTTTGAGAGAAAACCCTTCCCCCAGAAACACCTACATCGTCCGAACTACATATACACCAAGGGTATGCCAATTTGCTTTCTAGCAAACACTCTATAGATCCGTCCCTTGCCAATAATCGATCAGAGGCTTTGCTGTGGAGAATATACCATGTAGGGATTCCTTCATAAGAACCCCTATGGGTGCCGACCGGAGGATCGTGAACTCTCTCCAGCAAATCTTGGGTCTACGGACAACTGTAGAGGTATGTGCGAATCTTCCGCTGCGTAATTTCGGTTACTAGCATGTATCATGATTTAGTTTCTGTAGTGATTAATCCCCGTAATCTAACACCAGTAACATTCATCATACAAACCACACTCATGCTTACGTGTCATGCGTCTAATGTTCCGAGGAACTCATGCTTGCATATATAATTCTACTTCCAAGTAATTTATCAAATGCGGCTACATCCTCAACATTCTATCATACGTGTCAAACATGAAACTTCCACATCAATCATACATATTTGGCGTCTGGTTTTCGATTTTAAAATAATTTTAAACATTAGGGGATGATTTGCAATTCATGCTTATATTCAATTTTGCAACATTCTAGACATGAATCCTAGGCATTTCCAACCATCACAGCATGTCTATCTTATAGCGCAAACCATATATTTAACCAGGGCTCCGCCCCCAACATGCAATATCCAGCTAGCTTTACTTAGTGAAGACAACATTTCTAATTATCCATAACTATATATATTGAATAATAAACAATTGCAATTCAGCCCGCTAATTAATCCAATCCCAAAAATATGTATCTCCGAGATCCATCCCCATAATCGAAACAAGGCATAAAGGTTATCAACCCTTGAGCACTGTGTAGTCCATTTAAGGTTCAAAACATTTGAATTTTAAAACCTGACCTCCCTATTTTAATTGACTTGAATTCGGTTTTGAAAATTCAGTTCGGTTCAGTCAATTTCGGTCCGGTTTGGTTCGGTTCGGTCCAGAAATTCTGGTTCGGGTCCAGTTCACTAAAATCTGGTTCGGTTCGGTCTGGTTTTATTTTCAAAATATGGTTCGGTCCGAACCGGTCCAATAAAATAGGGTTCGGTTCAACACACAAAACTGGTTCGGTTAGATCCACTTAGTTACCCCGGTCCGACCCGACCTGAGAAAACCCGGTTTGGTTTTAATTCGTCCCGGTTTGACATATTGGATCGGCCCAATAAATTTAAAATAAAAGGTTGGGCCGAAATGTTTACTTGTTGCCCAAGTAGGGTTTTGAAATGTTAACTCTATAAAATAATTTCCAATATTATATATATATATATATGTTAGATTACGGGGAGTAATCACTACGGATACTAAATCATGGTACATGCTAGTAATCGAAATTACGCAGCGGAAGATTCGCACATACCTCAAACAATGTCCGTAGTCCCAAGATCCTTCCTGCAGGGAGTTCACGATCCTCCGGTCGATACTTGTAGGGTTTCTGGTTAATGAAGCCCTACGCGGCATGTTCTCCACATAAAAGCCTCAGATCGATTCTTGGCAGGGGACAGATCTCTAGAGTGTTCGCTAGAAAGAAAATTGGCACACCCTTTGGTGGGGAGTGGTTCGGCCGAAACTATGGTGTACTTGGGGAGGGTTTTCTCTCAAAATACCACTTAAAGGGAATTTTATTCCCCATAATAAAACCTCTAACTCTCCATATATATATAGGAGGAGTAAAGTGGATACAAGTCCACTTTACCCCCACCATAAGTTTCGGCCGGCCACATGTATAGGGAGGCCCAATTTTGGGCCTCTCATGTCAATTTGGATTTAGGTCCGGCCCAATTCCCTAATGGGAAATTTACTCAATTAACTTAGGTAACATATACATAGAGTGGGCTTCCATTTACGGCGCCCATCACCATATGCTTACAGCTCCCACTCACCGGAATGGGAGGGTGCCTGTTAATGTATTGTCGTCCAAATCTGCATCAACATTTTGCTCCTACGATCTGGTCCTTTCTTCCGAATAGTTCATACGAGGTTTGCCGTGCGACCGGCGGATACGACGAGCTCGTGCTACTCATCTGTTAGGAGTATTGTAGCGCCCACGGAACGTTGATTCCCTTTTCTATAATCAACCTGTTATTAAAAAAACATTTATATAGAACCGCGTTGTATCCTAGGTACTGATAATTCTCCTTCTGCCTAGTTTCCACATAGGAACACTTCTCCAAGGCATCCGTACAAGTTTTCACAACCTTCAACTAATATCCGGTTGGTGGCCACCTAGTGAATACAAGAGTTGGTGAATTACAGGTGAACTTGACCATCCCCATCGCTCATATCCTTAGTCAAACCCAACTGGTTTCCAAAGACGTGGTCACTGGGCCTTTTTGTTTAGCACTAAGCTCGTACGCCGGGAAGTGAGCATTGAGTCTGACCTTAGATATGAGTTCTGAGTCCGTGAGGATACTTTTAGGTGCCTCTTCATAAGGCTCCTGGGATCAATCACACACTCGAGTTGAAGAAGTTTGTGCCTACCAGAATCACGAGGTTTCTGTTCTAGCACAACCGAGTTGTGACCCCGTGGTCGAACGTGGCACGCGTAGTATGAAGCACGCGTTGATAGCATACCTGAACCTTTTGGGTTGACAGGAAAGGGATATGTCAATCATGCTATCACAGATTCTCATCTGGCCCAGAGTGTTGTTTAATGATGAATGAATTTCATCACGACGATATGCAAAACGAAGATCGTGTCGAGTTACTTCGAAACTAGAAAATCGTCTTGCTTAATCAGGTTTATCCCCCTGATTCTTAGACATTCTTGCCTGTTAGAGACCTCCCTCCACCGCAAGACGACCGTACCTGTGTGACGTGGTAAGGCCCACATTCGACATAGATTGGCAGAGGATTGTGTCCTCCTACGACTTAGTTTATAGACCGTAAATCTAATGTAATCAAAACATTATGACGTCGGTTGATCATAAATTCAGTTGCAATTACTTCGCTTATGAAATATAACTTTCTAATATCAAAATATTATCACAGATACATGCTATTTCTTAACCCTACGCAATCCAAGCAGTTTTACGTGCTTTTCGAATATCTCCCTGCGTAGTGGTTTAGTTAATGGGTCCGCAATCATATTATCAGTGGACAAGTATTTCATAGATATTATATTGTCTTCTACCATAGATTTAGGATAGAAATATTTCACATCAATGTGTTTGGTCCTACTATGGTACTTTGGATTCTTAACAACCGAAATGGCTGCTTGACTGTAAGAGAAGACCTTCACAGGTTTATTATCGACATCGCTACCAAGCAGTGCAGTTAGAAGCCTTTTGAGCCAGACCGCTTCTTGTGCATTCTTAGAGAGAGCTACGAATTTCGATTCCATCGTGGACAGCGCGACACAGGTTTGCTTCTTGCTCGTCCATGAAATGGCGGCATTAGCAAGGAGGAACACTCCCCCTGTGGTGGACTTACGATCATCCGGATCGCCACCATGGTCGGCGTCACTGTAACCGGTAAATTCTAACATATTCCCCTCATAGCACAATGCGTAGTCGGCAGTACCTTTCAGATAACGAATTATTTGTTTTACAGCCTTTAATTGTTGATAGCTAGGATCTGACTGGAAACGTGCTACTAGGCCCAAGGCGTAACAGATATCCACACGGGTGCATTGCAAGGCGTACATCAAACTACCGACCATGCTTAAATATTCTGCACCCTTCATCTGTTCACGCTCTGCCAGGGTCTTGGGGCCGTCACGTTTTGATAGTGCGCACCCAAATACCACCGGCGTATCCACGTGTTTGGCATCCTGTAATCTGAATCTTTTCAATAGTTTGTTGATATAAGCTTCTTGAGATAGACATAATTTCCGGGTAGCTCGATATCTGGCAATTTTAATGCCTAATATATACGTGGCCTCTCCCATGTCCTTCATGTCAAATACAGATGCCAACCAGGACTTTGACTTTTTCATAAAACTCATGTCGTTTGCGGCAATGAGTATGTCGTCCATGTATAAGGTTGAGATGACATACTTAGACCCGGAGGTCTTGTAATACACGCACGGGCTGTTGTGAAAAACTCATAAATCTGTTTCCTACGATTTCCTCGTTGAATCTGCGGTACCATTGCCTAGACGACTGTTTAAGACCGGAAATGGACCTTTGGAGTTTACAAACTTTACGTTCGTTACCATGAGTAATAAAACCCTCCGGTTACTCCATGTAAATCTCTTCCTCCAGGTTTCCGAGGAGGAACGCAGTCTTAATACCCATTTGGTGAGGTTCGAAATCGAGACTTGCGACCAGGACCATAAATGGCCCTTACCGTGGTTTTATACACAGTTTGTGAGTATGGTTCATCAAAGTCCACTCTGTGAAGTTGGGTATAGCGTCTCGCAACAAGTCGAGCTTTGTATCGCTCGACCTTTTCCATCAGTGGTGAGCCTTCTTTCAGGACTCACCGTATCCTTATGCCGTGTGGTTAGCAGGTAAATCAACTACAGACTATAATGACTTTCATTTAGGCGATATCTCTCATTTATTATTTTTCTCAATTTCTCCACTTGTGGTCTTTCCAATGCAGGCCAACAGTTGTTAGAGTGAGGTCATCGCCTTTCTAGATGGGATACTTCTTTGGAGAAGTTCGATGCCTTTGAATTTCGTCTAGGCTTGTTTATCCCGTCTTTGGGTCTTAACGTCTCTCCCACTCGGAGTAATGCCTCTTATCGGAGCATTTCTTCCAATTGGGAACACTTCTCCCACTCGAAATAACGCTTCTTATCGGAGCATCACTTCTATTGGGTACAAGAGCAGTACTTGAACCATAACCAACAACTTTCCTTGGACGACTTCTCGGTCTCGGAGTTTTACTTCCAAGATGAATTCCTTGATCACTAGGATCTGGAACCAAGTTTGTCGGATCACTCCCACTGGGAACAATGGGTAGTATAGGTAGTTGTGGCAATCCTGGTTCAGCATTACGATAATCAGGTTCAACTTGATTCGTCCAAACAACAATAGTGATTACATGTGGTAGGTATTTATTCCTCCCACTGGATTTATTATGAAAATTTTCCCATTATCATTTACCATGTCATTCACTTGAGTTACTGGTTCAAATCTCTCCCACTCGAAATAAATGGGACCTGATATCTGTAATATTTTTCTTCTGATTTGATTAAGACTCATTATTTTGAAAATTGTCAATGCATCGAAAAATTATTGGGATATTATATGTATGGGGACTAATATCTAATTATGCTAAGTTGTCTTAGTTCTAGTATTTACATTCTAGTCTCTAATGTTTACTAGGGTTTTCATATTAGCCCATGAGGTCTCCTATGTAAAGGAGTCTCCACTATTGTAATGGTTAAGCAAACCTTATCATTATGTTTAGTATATTGAAAGCTTTGCTCCTATCATTCTCTCCAACCAATCTACAATTATAAACGTTAATATGGTATCAGAGCTAGTTTCGATCTTGGTGTTTTGATTTCAATTTCGTTTTTCAGGTTTTCCAGAAATTTACCAGAAAAATCTCCTTGCCGTAAATCACTTCCTAAGCCCCGAAAAATACCCATTTGATTTACACCTCTTCTTCCAAAATTGACATCACCAATCGACCCAGCAACCTCAGGCGAACATTCTGCAACTTTCGCCGCCGTCAGCAGCCACTGCACGCGCTCTCACGCGCGGCCGCGTGAGCTGCGCCCCGCCGGCGGGTGAAGGCCACGCGCCACCTTCCCAAAGTCCAATCGCCGCGATTTTTAGTATTTCGGAATCGTCTCGAGCTACCGATTCCATTGATATATTATACGTCAAATTCCGAGGTGATTTGTTTGTTCGAATCTTACTGTTAAGATTCGGTTGAATTGATGCAAATCTGTTGTTACTGTTTCATTGGTTTGCTGTTGCTGTTGATATCTGCTGCTGTCAAATTCTGCTGTTGATGTTTGTTGATGATAGCTGGGATATGTGCTGTGAGTTGCTTGCATTTTCAGCCGTAAAATTGTTGCTGAAAGTTTCAGCTGTTGCTGTCAAAATTCTGCTGTTGCTGAATGTTGCTGAAATTCTGCTGTAATTGCTGAATTTCTGCTGAAACGTGCTGAAAATTGCTGAATTTGCATAGAATCGCTGAAATTTGGATGCCTTGAAGTTTATTGCCGTGGTTCTGATGATATTATGATGGATTCGAGCTATAGATAACTTGATTGTTGGATTTCAACTGTTTTTCGGTTGAATTTGTTGAAGATTGAAGTGTGGAGCTTCATCTTCGGTTGAACATTATAGAAGAGTGGAACATAGGAACCTCAGCATTCGCAATAAGACTGAGACATCGGAACTTCACCTTCTGGAAGATTGAAACATAGGAACCTCAGCATTCGCAATAAGACTGAGACATTGGAACTTCATCTTCCGTTCAACCATTTTGTTTTTTGAATACTTCAAGGCCATATGTGGCAACTGTCATCACTCCGCTGAGAGCATGATGAAGACCAACCGATTGTTGCTACACGTGGATTATCACACCTCTGAGAGACCATGAAGGCTACAAGTGGATGTTCACCTCTGAGAGCACGGTGGACCTTGAAGATTCATTTTGAAGATTGAGCATGAATTGTCAAAGATTGGGATGTGCTTCGGATTGAAGAAGGAAGGAGAAGAAGAAGATGGGGGAATATTGGGATATTATATGTATGGGGACTAATATCTAATTATGCTAAGTTGTCTAGTATTTACATTCTAGTCCCTAATGTTTACTAGGGTTTTCATATTAGCCCATGAGGTCTCCTATATAAAGGAGCCTCCACTATTGTAATGGTTAAGAAAACCTTATCATTATGTTTGGTATATTGAAAGCTTTGCTCCTATCATTCTCTCCAACCAATCTACAATTATAAACGTTAATAAAAATTCATTCTCAAGTATGTAATGTTACATGTTCTACCACGGCACCATGTCTTAAAACTGTAAACATGTACTTTCAAAGAGTAGTTAACATACTCTTGTCCTAAATACGTGTTTAATGCGCAAATTAATGTCGCATGGTGATATGATTTAACTCATTATCATTCTTCAGCTTTCACGGCGACGTGTTTTGCCTATTTTAGTGGAACACAGTTTTACATGAATGTGAATCACTTCTCATCATCCCTTAGGGAACAACTGATTAAGTGACTCCAACATTATGTTTATAAACTATGCTTCCAGAAGTGTGTGATTTGATTTGAATGCCTAGCCTGACTTGTCGTTCAAGGCGTACGGAAGGAAAATCGTTTAACCGACTTCATCCTTCTTCGTTTGCAAACTTATCTCAGAGATTTTATCCCATCTCCGAACTGAGAATTTCAGGTTTTCACCTTATGCGTCAGTCGATACTTTTACAAGGTGGTGGTAGCTTCCGAAGCCTACTTCTTACTGATGTAAACGTTATCAATAAGTTATTTCCGAAGGAATGCAGACGAAAAATCAGAACATCATCATTTAAAGACTTCATTATTAAACTCATAATTTGAAACGATGTGTTCCTTTTTCAAGGTCCACTTGCGCGTAGCGCAATTTAACCGAAGTTTTAACCCTTGGTTAAATCGTTTCATTTCTGAATTTAATTCAATTTAATCCAATCGGTTTCAAACATGATTATCATTACAGTTTATTTCATTCAATAGAGTACTTAAAAATAAAGAAAGATTTATAACCGGTTCATTCATAGAACTACGCAATCAATGGATTTTAATGGAATTTTGATTTTACTCAAAGAATTAGATGTGTGAGAGAATATATGGAGTTGTTTGATTTAGCTATTTCTAATAGCCTTGTTGCTTCGGTTTACTTACTTTTCGGATCGATCTCGTTTCTAGCCGAGTCGATTAATCTTGATAAGTAGAACTCATTTCAAATCGAATGGTAACTACTTTATTCAATAATTCCGAAACAATAACAACCAGAATTCAAACAAAATGAACAATAAGAAGTATAAACCAACATTAAACAATACCGGGGTCTCAGATCTCAAACTTGAAGCAGTCACGAAGAAGAATGATGGACATGTCGTCTTAACCGAGTTGTACCGTGAAGGTACAGTTCAACGTTTAGACCTTTTGTTGCCAGGGGTTGCCAAGCATTTTAGCATACCAGTGAATCTTTCATCGAATGCCTCGGGTTCTTTCAGAAAGTTTCCTTCTTTATCATCTGCTTCGAATAGGTCAATTGTCGTCTTAATCGATTTGATCAGACGCGTGAGCTCTTTTTCGTCAACAAACCATGAAAGAGGAAACATCCTCATTACTTTCCGAGCCCTTGTCCATATATCTAACACATAAGCGGGATCATGATAGGCTATTACACCGTCGTCACTGCATAGAACACTATAGTATTCTGCCATTAAGGCTCTAGCTTCAGCGGCCTTACCCTTACCGAAGCGAAGGTATATGGCACACCAAAGATGCAATGCGCTGAGTTGTATAAACTCTCCTTCTACTTCTGTTGTCAGCTGCGAGAGGATCAACTCTCGTGCATTACGATCCATCCTCAACCTTTTCTTGATGTTGCTCTCATGGAGGTTTCCATATTCGTCCAGGTTTATCATTTTCGCTGTCGGATTGACTTGATTGTCAATATCCGCAGCGATCAGGAGATCCATAACATTGTCTCTCCAAGCATCATAATCCATGCCGTCTAGGTTGTGAGGTTCGTAGAAGCGAACCGATCCGGCCATGAAAAACTAACACTTTGATAATCAAGCTAAATCAGGGAGACAATAACATTTTGAGAAAGAATTGCATAGACCAGATATCTATTAAGATTGAATCCGAAAAATAATGATTCCCTGGTCATCCAAAGGCCCTTTTTATTTTTTATTTGGAAAAAATATTCTGATGAATTCACTAATGCATACATAATTCTACTATCCATGTAAATTATCATACGCCAGTAAAATTCATCATACAAACCACACTCATGCTTACGCGTCATACGTCTAATGTTCCGAGGAACTCATGCTTGCAAATATAATTCTACTTTCAAGTAAATTATCAAATGCGGCTACATCCTCAACATTCTAGTATACGTGTCAAACATGAAAATTCCACAGTAATCATACATATTTGGCGGCTGGTTTTTAATTTTAACATAATTTTAAACATTAGGGGCTGATTTGTAATTCATGCTTATATTCAATCATGCAACATTCTAGACATGAATCCTAGGCTTTCTCAACCATCACAACATGTCTATCCTAGTGCGCATATGTAAACACCTAATTTTGGATCACGCGCGACTCGCGTGACATATGGCGCACCTAAATGAGGAAATGTCTAAATTTGGCAAGTCGCTAAGCTTCCAAAGATGCTCAGAGCAATATTAGGATAGTTATTTGTATTTATTGTAGAAAATATTTACTGAATATTTAATATTCAATTTCAGCATATTTAGCATTTAATATAGGGAATAAATCAATAGGATTTTATTATCTAATTAGACTAAACTCTATGTATTATATATAGCCTAGTCTAGTACATTGTAAGGGGATATAAATCGACAGATGAGAAAGCCATAGTGATTAATAAAGAAAATTTATTCTGAGACATTGTTCTTAATATTCATCTAGTATTTATTGCTTTGTATTAAGTTGTTTTTATATATTTACATTGCTTTCGCAAGTTCGGACCGGGAGCGTTAAGGTTAAAGTCCTCCCCAAGGGGGCGTCTCCGACGGGGAACACAACTCGCTTTACCAGTTGGTCCAACCAACCTTGGGTTGTATTAAGTTTTTCTTCCATTGTTTTTTTTCTAATAACAATAATATAATTATGGATTGCGATTGTCTGCTCTTTTACCCAGGAGGTTGAGAATGAAGTCCACGACCAATCACATATCCCATCTGATATCTCCCACCGCTGTCTTTCTTCCTTGCCATAATCGAAGCCATCAGAGCAACTCCATCCACACTCCGTCACCGCTAGCCCAGCTCCGACGACATTCGCTATCTGACTAGCAGCCCAGTGACTCCTCCCTACAAAGCTGACCCCAACTCGTCGGTGTTAGTGCCGTCTGCCTCCGGAAACGCTTTCCCTGGCCACCTGTTCCGACTTCGAACCCTATCGACTCGGTTTTTTTCCGGCCACACCAGCGCCGCTCCCGCCAGTGACCCAGCCATCATCACAGCCTAACACCATGTCGTCTGCCCGAAGCGTCGCTCCGAGAGCCCGCCTCCAATAACCAACTCCGGTCTGTTGCTGCATCTCCAAAGGCCGCAGTCACCTCCCTCTGTTGTTTTCGATCAACTCTGGCCACCAGTTGCTTCACCGTCGCTGCCTCCCAACCTCGCTGATGTTGTCTTGTGCATTCCAAAGATGTCATCCTAACTAGGCTTTAATTACTGGAAAGATTAAACAAAGGGAAGAGTCTAATTACAACTTTTGTATTGATTTGATTTAAACATATTTGGATTTTTTGGCCTTTCTTTGTCAATGACATAACTCGTACAAGTTAACTTTATTCTCAGTATATATATATATATATATGGATACATTGATTGTGTACCTTTTGACTTTGGGCTCTTGAAATTTTCAGTGCAACTTGGGCCACGATCTACATGTCTACCGTAATAAAGAAGCTATGTTTGTTTATTCAGGTTGTATTTTTTATCTTCCTACTGATGTGTCTATTTTTTTTATAAGTTGATTGGTAATAAAAACTCTGGTCTTGGGTTAATTGGTTTAGATATTAAAAATATGGCAAATTAAGTAAATTGAGTACCGAGAAGGCGAGATTAATTCAATGTGTTTTAATTCGTAATAGAACCCCTAAACTCGAATTTCTTATTGTAGACCGATTTTATACCTAGGTGTTTAATTCATAATCCGCTTAGGTAATTTGGGATTCTAGTTAGCCTTTTAATTAACTAGTGGCGGCTCTTTTCAAAATCCACGTTTTCAAAAACATATCGCATTAGGTCAGATTTTAGGTCTGACAGCATACCATATATTATAACCAGGGCTCCGCCCACAACACGCAATATCCAGCTTGCTTGACTTAGTCAAGAAAACATTTCTAATCATGCATAAATATATATTATTGAATAATAAACAATTTCAATTCAGCCCCTTAATTAATTCAGTCCCAAAAACAATCTCCGAGATCCATCCTCATAATCGAAACAAGGCATAAATGTTTTATCGTTACGTAAATAACATTAAACCCTTGAGCACTGTGTAAGCCATTTTAGGTTCAAAACATTTGAATTTTAAACTTGACCACCCTATTTTATTTAATTGACTTGAATTCGGTTTTGAAAAGCATTTCGGTTTAGTCAATTTCGGTCTGGTTTGGTCCAGAAAAATCCGGTTCGGGTCCGGTTTAGAAAAATCCGGTTCGGTCCGGTTTTAATTTTAAAGTCTAGTTCAGTCCGAACAGGTCCAATTAAAAATAGGGTTCGGTTCGTTCAACACACAAAACCGGTTCGGTTAGATCCACTTAGTTACCCCGGTCCGACCCGACCCGACTAGGTCGAACCGATTGAGAAAATCCGGTTCGGTTTTAATTCGTCCCGGTTTGACACATTGGACCGGCCCAATAATTAAAATATAAAAAGATTGGGCCGTAATGTTTACTTGTGGCCCAAGTAGGGTTTTAAAGTCCATTAAAATATTTAACTTAGTCATCAAGTAACATTAATTATATAAAATAATTTCCAGTATCTATAATATATATGTATATTTCGGCCAAAATATAAACATATATATATTTATTGCCAAGATTCTATCTCTAAGATTAAATCAATCAACAATATATATATATATGTATATAATAAATCGTCTAACATATAAAATATATATTATATTTATTGTCAATATCTTAAATAGGGTAACAAATATATGATAATATATTTTCTCAATCTTTTAGGTAACTAAATCTATCAATAATATCCTTAACCCTATTAAATATTTAGATATATTGATAGTTATATATATTTCTATATATTAATGTGAATCTATTCTAATGTTCCCAATTATAGATACATTGTTACCAAGATTAAAAATTAAAATATGGTAAATAATATAATTTAATAATAGTGGCCTGTTGGATATCTGCCCTATTCGGGTTCGTATTTACATTCCGGACATCGCAAACACGTCGAAAACCACAAGTAGGTCCGAATTACACAACCCGAGGAACAAAACGGTCCGGACGCGCGAAAGCGTCCGGACCGGAAAACCTCCAGATTGCCCTAAAGGCAAACGGAGGTCCGGATTGCCATGGGCAAACCGGAGGTCCGGATTGCCATGGGCAAACCGGAGGTCCGGATTGCCATGGGCAAACCGGAGGTCCGGTTTGCCTTATGGCAATCTGGTGGTCCAGACTGCCTTGGTGGTCCGGACCACGCCGGATGTCGACACCGACGTGGTCTGGACCGCTAACGGGTACTGCGCGCTTATTTTCCTGTCGTCCGAACATTGAGTAAAGAGTTCTCCTAGGCCAAATCTAAACAAACTTGATGACGGTTCTTACTTTCTTTAAACCGTCGTCGAACCGCACAAAAACCGGGTTCGGTTCTAAGGTTGCCTATAAATAGAGGACCTTGGCCACCCATTTTCTCAAGTCACTTTCATTCATTTCTCAAGATTTGGCCTAGAAGCTCTTACCTCTCTCTAGGACTTTCTCTCTCTAGATTCTCATTTAGGCATCGGAGAGGGCTCAACCGGCATCACCCCCCGCCCTGCGTGCCGGTTATTGTCACATGTGCAGGTGAAGTTGTGCGAAGCTGATAAGCTTATCTTACCGACAAGCTTGCACTACCAACATCCGTACTTGCCGACAGGCCTACACTGCCGACAGCCGTACTTGCCGACAGGCCTGCCCAGCCAACTGTCAACTTGTCAGCAGTCAACCGTCAACCGTGCACACCCGACAACCGTCAACCGCGCACCGGTCAACGACCCCATGCTGTCATCAAACAACCCACTTCTGACACCCGACGTGTCCCCAAACCCGAAGTTCCGAAGAGTTTGACCTCCCGGTTGGATTTGAACGCAACACTTGGCGAGATTCGAATAAGAAGCAATCGCTCCCAACGATAGCTAGATGGCAAACGTACACGTGATCCACGGAGACTTTGACGCCGGAGGCGAGAGGTCATACAAGCAAAAAGTGTACGCTGCACAGACAATGCGCAAGTCCGAAGATGTTGTCATAAAAGATGCCGTCAAGAAAGATGTCGTCATAAAAAACACCGACATAGAATATATCATTGACTTCTCGTCAAAAGATAAAAAGCACATTGTATACCCACACAACAACACCTTAGTCATAACCACGCAGAAACCAACGAAAAGTCAGCCTTGACCTTCGCACATCCCCGAAGCAGCGTCCACTGCTTCTTCCGTGCCAGCAAGGAGTGTGCCTGCCGCACAGCACGGCCCAGAAGTCCAGACCACACCGCGCGGAGCACCACCGCCCGGATTCGAGCCAATGAGGCATGAAGAGTTCCTTTATGGGATGCCAGCTGAGGATGTTCAGCAACAGGAAGGAGGTGCAAACCCAGCGCCACCAGTCACACCCGCCATGATGGCAGCTCTTGAAGAACTGATAACATTCAGAGAGACTCTGAAAAACCAAGGATTTGTTCCGCCACCACCACCTCCACCACCAGTCAACGGCCAAGCCGCCCCGGCACGAGCAGTGTCGCACGACACCGGACGACAAGAGTCACAACAACAAGGAGGAAGAGGCCAATACACAGAAGGTACATGCCAGTACCAACAATCAAGGCAGGAGCCAGCATGCTCATACACTCCGTACGGAAGTATGCAGCATCCGGAAGAAGCAAGGAGACAACCTCCACGTACCCGCTCGCAGCAGCAGTACAAGGAAGTCTCCCTCCAAGAAACAAGTCAAAACAATGCTGAAATCCATCGCAATGCTGGATGGAGAAGACCTGTCATCAATGAAGACATCCCAATCACAGTTCTCACAGCAAAGGCCTTGGAGGCAATAATCGAAAAGAAGATGCGAGTTGGTGTACAGCCGCGTCCCAGACGCTCTGTGTAGACTGGGATGAGACAACTATCGAGGAAAGGGAGATCCAATCGAACACGTGCAACAACACGAGGCGTCCTTGTTGGGAAGGACAACACCACCCCCGACGCGTCCGCTCCCGACGTGTCCGCTCCCGACGCATCCGCACAAATCTCGGATTTTCCCGAAAATCCCCAACAAGGGCATGCACCAACCACATCCATGCAATGGAGCCTCAAGCGTTCTACGCGCACAAGACTAAAAATCGCTCTCCAGTAATAAACAAGGCGGGGGCATCACCTAAGTGACAATGCCACCATCATTGCGGAAGATAGGAATTCAGGAGGGACTCCTATGTTATACGCACGGCTGTGCCAAACCCATCAAGTGAGAAGAGTTAGAAAATTATTTCCAACATCCAGCAAGTTTACCCTTATCAAGCTCACAAGAGGGGTCGTACCACTCAAAACGTACGGTGACAGCAAAACATCATCTTCGACCCGCATCTGAGAAGGGAAGGATTACTCTTACTCACTCCTAGCAACAAACAAACTTGCATCAAAATGCAAGAAGAGAGAAGAGCGAATTTACAAGTCTTCCTCAAGTATGAGCACAGCTGCATGACAGCCACCAAGAGACACCCTCAACACTCCACGCAAGAGCAGGGGCATCTTGCTGAACCCCCGCATACAAGACACAACATCCCCCGTACAGGATACAATCATTACACTATATCAAGAAACAATGATAAGACTACCAAGCGACTTGGGGGGCAACAAGCTGACAAGTGCTTGGCATTCCACCGAAGTGAAAAAGCGAATCATTGCAAGAAAACACAAGTACCGCTCCTTTAAGAAAATGCACCAATGAGGAATATAACTTCAACATCCTATATGGATTGGTCCCAAGAGGGAAACACCAAGCATCTCCTTTAAAAGACGATATCTTCTACTTGAACAAGGTCCAGGTAACACGCGTTACTGCCAAAGGTAAACTCAGGTATGAGGTAACATCTCCACAACAGCACTACAATGAATAAAGCGAACCACTCGAGTAGGACATCTACTCAGGGTAGCCTGATTTAGTTAAAATAAAATCCAACCTGAATGGAACAGACTAGTCGCGAATAGTCTGATCCAGTCATATTGGCATTGCAGGCGATAGAGCCATATGAGGAGACTTATAACTCCATTCTATTCCCTAACCAATATATATCTCAAAATATTGCGACTAATTTGAGACAGGTTATATGTACATCCAAGAGATGTCTCAATGACACACCCTATCTAGAGAACAACACTAGGAGGAGCTGTATGCAACACTCTCTGGAATTCTTTATCTATGGACATTCTACTTAGGCATCTAAGCCAAGTAATGGTCGCGTATATATCATTTGCATCATCGCAACAAGTCTCTTAGTTAATTATAACCCGTGACATCTCAGCGAATATTCTACTCAAACATCAGCTCTTCCCTTGGAAACAATACCAATCAACGATCATATATACGTATGTGCATCATGCTAAGGAAGCATCGACGCGTATCGACTAAATGATGCATACAACAATGCGTAGTCTCTCTTTGTACGTACATATTCACAAACACATACAGTGGGTGGTACTTGAAAAGCTCCGCTCCCGACATGTGCGCACCTGTTGCGTCCGCACCTATCACGTCCGCACCTAGGGAAGTTTCCTGCACAACCAAGGAGTCCTCGTATCAGACTCCTTTACTCTATCTATTATATGCATTACTTCAAAGAAAATTCATAACTCCATATTTTTGCAAACTTGTAAATATTGCAACTATCTGACAAAGCGAAATCCTCTTCGTAGGTACAAACTCAACTATCAAAACAGCAATGTACTGTACTCAGAAACAACATCGAGCATTGGTGCAATCTATAACCAAACAACCACAATTGCCATCAAGCCAACCACGAAGACGGCAAACATGTATAATGCTATATCATGCATACTACCTTGGAATTACGCCAAGCAACAACTACAAGCATATTACTCACATCAACAATACAAGACATTGCGCTATGTACAACAGTCAACTTATATCATACGACGACAAATCAACAGTCAACATCAACAAAGAGTATATAAACACTCTCTATCTATAATGACGACTACCCCGAATAGGGTCAACAACACACTATATCTTGAGTTTAAACCAAGATCTATCAAAGTGGCATGCTGCGACATCCTCCTTTGAGGGAAACCCCCATGTTCACAACTACAAAATGGCATGCTGCGACATCCTCCTTTGAGGGCAAACCCCCATGTTCACAACTACAAAATGGCATGCTGCGACATCCTCCTTTGAGGGCAAACCCCCATGTTCATAAGCCATTCCCTGAATACAAAACAGGATGCGGCAAACAGGTGGGACTGATCACCCCATCGTGGCGGAAGTCCTCTTGTTAGACGGCAACCCCACAAATCAACAAAGTATGAACGACCAATCACGGAATCATACTTCATGAAGACTTATTCCTTAAGTGGGCAACTTCATGTACTCTAAAAAGTATGAACGACCAATCACAGAATCATACTTCATGAAGACTTATACCTTAAGTGGGCAGCTTCATGTACTCTAAAAAGTATGAACGACCAATCACGGAATCATACTTCATGAAGACTTATTCCTTAAATGGGCAGCTTCATGTACTCTAAAAAGTATGAACGACCAATCACGGAATCATACTTCATGAAGACTTATTCCTTAAGTGGGCAGCTTCATGTACTCTAAAAAGTATGCATACTCACTCAAGGGTTCATACTCCGTGAAGACGTATTCCTTGTTAGAATAACTTCACGTATATACGCTAGCAGGAGCGCACCCCTGTCAGGAAAACTCGCCAAACACACAAGTCGAGTCTTGTACGTTATCTTGCCAGCAAGCTCATAACGGAATAAAACACACCAAATGCAGCAAGTAGTGTCTTGCCATAACGTCGCCTTGGAGTGGACCAAGAGACAGTAAAAACTCCAAGTCGCTTCAACGCGGTCTTGTGCAACCCTTCTGGACTAACCATGGAGAGGTGCAGTAGCATCGCAGGGTAAGTACGGGTCTAACCATGGAAACCCTTGCAACAACGTCATGCGGGGTGTGCCCAACTGACGAATGGAAAAACGCATAGCATAGAGCAAGTAGCGTCTTTCCACAACGTCGCCTTGATATGGTTCAAGAGACGGTAAAAACTACAAGGCGTATGGATACGACCTATGTCCCGTCCCAGGATTAACCAAGTTGAGACGTAGTAGTATCACAAAGTAAGTACGGGTCTAACCATGGAAAGCCTTGCAACAACGTCAAGCGGGGTGTGCCCAACTGACAGATGGAAAAACGTATAGTATAGAACAAGTAGCGTCTTGTCACAACGTCGCCTTAGAGTGGAACTAAAAGACGGTATAAACTAATGGCTTGCCTCGTTAAGACGACTCTCCTACATGTCAAGTGGCTGTGCCGAGTGCCAAGTGCCCGCGCCGAGTAAATTACTACTTACAACGCTACAAGTACCTAGTGTACGCATCTTGCCATGCCTTGGAATCTAACCAAGAGGGGCGCTCATAACACTCTACAATGCGCGACATACAGTCGCAACTACGTACATCATGTTCATCATCTAAGGATATCTATCCTATCTTCCAAGTCCAAAGCATACGGACAACATAGATAACGCAAGGTATGAAATACTACTAACAAGTTATCATGCATTTCTACTATGATCATGACAGGTCTATTCGACGACATCGAACATATAAAAGGTTCAGGGAACAACACCCGGCGTAACCTCAACCCCGACATGTTGTACAAAGCTTGGTAAAGCACAATCAACTTCATACGGGATGCAAGTGAAATATTCCACTCAACATCTACATACGCAGCCATGCGGCCCTTATAATGCAATGTACAATCACGCCTTAAGTGCGCGAAGGGTGCCATACAATCAATGGCAGACTTAGCAAAATTCCAAGTTAACAAAACGAGTATACGGGGGCAAGAATGTACACACCCTCCATAAATCATACATCAAGACGCCAACGGTTGTCTAGATGTCATCACGGCATAATCACGCACTTCGCTATCATCAGCAACCTTCGTATGAAGGATAGTCACCTCGGAATCAAGAATAACGACTTGAGCCTATCAAACAAAGACAACAGTCTCCAATACAACAAACTAAGCACCTAAGTAGCATATACTTAGTGTGAAGAACAAGATGCACGGGGGAAAAACAGACTAGCATACGCGCACACCTTCAGCATGCGCGCAATCTCTTAACACGCGCGTAACCCTTTAGCACGCGCATGACACACCAGAAATATTACCATCAAACAAGCAAGAAAGAGGGATAGATGCAAAATGGAAGATCATCAATATAAGCAGTATGCTCGTTTCAAGCGACTCCTCCACCAAGATCCGATCCTTCGACACGGGGGCAGATGGGCGAGTCCGCTGGCAGTAAACTAAGATGTCTCGGACTTGCTCGAAGGATGAATCTCGGAGTCTGATCACTTCATTCTGGATCAATTGAAAGCATCACTAGCGGCGGCGATGGTAAGTCGAACTCGATCCTGACATGGACCTAGAAAGACACATTGTTCACAAACTAAGTATGAAGACGTCAAGCATCAACGCGCCTGTGTCGACGCGTTGGGAAGCGGAAATGACACATCTTGTTCAAAAAACTAAAGATAGTGGCAACAAACAGGATATAGTACGCTCATGCTTCGACACGTCAACAGGAGATGTAACAACTCATTTCCAAATGATAAGTATAACTGCCATGATCGAGAGTACACGTACGCACGTGTCGACATGCCAACAATCAGCTAAGTCTGGATGTGTACTCTGGAAGATGCACTTTGACAACTCAGTCTACAAGGATGAACAACAACCTGATCAACGCATGTATACGCGACAGTCATTAATGCAAGCACTAAGGAATGAACACTCTCCCGATGGAGACAACTACATATCTACAGACTTGTTAGTCTCTATACATCATATAGCGAACATCCCCCTCAGGAGGTAACTCTATGTCAACATGGGCCTCGTCCCGACACTCACATGTTTTATGTGATCTACGCGCATCTACATGAGACTCCATGTCAACACGGGCCTTGTCCCGACGCTCACATGTTTTATGTGATCTACGCGCATCTACATGAGACTCTATGTCAACATTGGCCTCATCCCGACACCTACGTGCTCTACGTAATCAACGCACGTCTACATGATACTACGCCTTCATTTAAGGTAACAAGTGTGAATATAATTATGGCACTAACATTAATACTTGCATGTATTTGCCAATTAATGCAGGACTACGACATGTATGCTGACATACAAATGAGAAATTCTAAGTGTTCAAGATATTACATCATGAATGCTATGATCATGTACACAACGAGCAACGGGCGCAGTGAACAACGCGTGCGATAGATAACAGGTGTCGACTATCAAGGAATATTTTCTAAGTATTCCACCATGTCAGCAGCCGACACATGACAATGTGTCGACTATCAATGAATACTTTCTAAGTGTTCCATTATGTCAACATGTCAGCATGTCGACATGTGATGGGAGGACGACAAGCAAGAAACATTTTCTAAGTGTTCTACTATGGCAGCAGTCGACATATGACAAAGTGCCGACTATCAAGAAATATTCCCAAGTATTTTGTTATGTCAGCGGTCGTCATATGACGAAGTATCAACTGGCGAAGAAATATTTTCTAAGTGTTCTTGCATGTCAGCATGTCAACATGTGATGGGAGGTCGACAAGCAAGAAATATTTTCTAAGTGTTCTTGCATGTCAACATGACAGCGGTCGACATATGACAAGGTGTCGACTATCAAGAAATATTTTCTAAGTGTTTTACCATGACAAACGACAACATACACCTTTGTCTACATCAAGTCTGTGGATACAATGTACATAGCAATGGAAAGAGAAAAGAATCTAAGTATGGGGCAAGTGCGCACATACTAGCGCGCACATACGAGCACGCGTGTACAGCTGTCGACATACAACAAGATGTCAGCTATCAGGAATATCTTCTAAGTGTTCCAACTATATCAGCTGTGAGCATACAACGGGATGCCGGCTGTCAGGAATATTTTCTAAGTGTTCCAACCATATAAATCATTCGACACATAACAAGGTGTCGACTATCAAGGAATATTTTCTAAGTGTTCCACTATGTCAGCAGTCGGGTGTCGACTATCGATGAATATTTTCTAAGTGTTCCACTATGTCAGCAGTCGACACATGACAAGGTGTCGACTATCAAGGAATATTTTCTAAGTGTTCCACTATGTCAGCAGTCGACACATGACAAGGTGTCGACTATCAATGAATATTTCTAAGTGTTCCACTATTTCAGCAGTCGACATATAACAAGGTGTCGACTATCAAGGAATATTTTCTAAGTGCTCCACTATGTCAGCAGTCGACATATGACAACGTTTCGACTATCAAGGCATATTTTTTAAGTGTTCCACCATGTCAGCAATCAACAACCGTTTACGCGCGACAAGTTGATGACAATCAACAACCGTCAACATACAACAAGTCGACGTCAATCAACCACAGTCGACAAGGATCAAGTAACGACAATCATGCAATCAATAAGTCTCCCGACGAGAATTAAAGTGGAGCAAAATCAAGGCTTTTGCGCCCAATCGTCAAACAAGCCACCCTTGAGGTCAGCTCCGAACCTAAATTGGGTTTATATACTAGCTTAAAATAGAGTCAAGTATGGTCTGAACCGTTACTTGACTCGGGGGCAAGTGTTGGATATCTGCCCAATTCGGGTTCGTATTTACATTCCGGACTTCGCAAACACGTCAAAAACCACAAATAGGTCCGAATTAAACAACCCAAGGAACAAAACGGTCCAGACGCGCGAAAGCGTCCGGACCGGAAAACCTCCGGATTGCCCTATGGCAATCTGGTGGTCCGGACTGCCTTGGTGGTCCGGACCACGCCGGATGTCAACACCGACGTGGTCTGAACCGCTAACGGGTACTACGTGCTTATTTTCCTGTCGTCCGAACATTGAGTAAAGAGTTCTCCTAGGCCAAATCTAAACAAACTTGACGACGGTTCTTACTTTCTTTAAACCGTCGTCTAACCGCACAAAAACCGGGTTCGGTTCTAAGGTTGCCTATAAATAGAGGACCTTGGCCACCCATTTTCTCAAGTCACTTTCATTCATTTCTCAAGATTTGGCCTAGAAGCTCTGACCTCTTTCTAGGACTTTCTCTCTCTAGATTCTCATTTAGGCATCGGAGAGGGCTCAACCGGCATCACCCCCCGCCCTCCGTGCCGGTTATTGTCCCATGTGCAGGTGAAGTCGCGCGAAGCTGATAAGCTTATCTTACCGACAAGCTTGCACTGCCAACATCCGTACTTGCCGACAGGCCTACACTGCCGACAGCGGTACTTTCCGACAGGCCTGCCCAGCCAACTGCCAACTTGTCAGCAGTCAACCGTCAACCGGCAGCCGTCAACCGTGTACAGCCGACAACCGTCAACCGCGCACCGGTCAACGGCCCCTTGCTGTCATCAAACAACCCACTTCTGACACCCGACGTGTCCCCAAACCCGAAGTTCCGAAGAGTTCGACCCCACGGTTCGATTTGAACGCAACATGGCCGAAATTTTTTCTCTTGGAGACCAAGAAATTAAAAACTTTACCTTGTAAATTCATTAAAATTTCGGCACAAACACCAAATTGGTAACAAGTGGTCAAATTTCAAGATCAAATTTTAATAAGATCTACAATCCAATGTTTGATTTTGATAAATATCAAATTTTCTTGAAGATCATGAACATCAAATTATCCAAGAACATCATGAAAATTTCGGAACACCATAAACCCTAAATCTAGAAATTTTAAAATTCCCTTTTCAAAATTTCGGTCCGAAAATTTTAAATTTTCAAGACCATCAATTTATCAAAATCATGAACTCCTAACACAAGTTCTGATACCATTGTTAGATTACGGGGAGTAATCACTACGGATACTAAATCATGGTACATGCTAGTAATCGAAATTACTCAGCGGAAGATTCGCACATACCTCAAACGATATCCGTAGTTCCAAGATCCTTCTTGCAGGGAGTTCACGATCATCTGGTCGGCACCCGTAGAGGTTCTGGTTAAGGAAGCCCTACGCGGTATGTTCTCCACAGCAAAGCCTCTGATCGATTCTTGGCAGGGGACAGAACTCTGGAGTGTTTGCTAGAAAGCAAACTGGCAGACCCTTTGGTGGGGAGTGGTTCGGCCAAAATTATGGTGTTCTTGGGGAGTGTTTTCTCTCAAAACACCACTTAAAGGGAATTGTGATTCCCCTTAATAAAATCCCTAACTCCCCATATATATAAGAGGAGTAAATTGGATAAAGTCCACTTTACCCTCACTATAAGTTTCGGCCAGCCATAAGTATTAGGAGGCCCAATTTTGAGCCTCTCATGTCAATTGGGATTTAGGTCTGGCCCAATTCCCTAATGTGACATTTACCCAATTAACTTAGGTAACATATACATATAATGAGCTTCCATTTACGGCGCCCATCACCATATGCTTACAATATATATATATATATATATATATATATATATATATATATATATATATATATATATATATATATATATATATATATCGGCACCTATAATTATAACATATATATATTTATTGTCAAGATTCTATCTTTAAGACTAAATCAATCAACAATATATATATATATATATATATATATATATATATATATATGTAAAATTCGGCACACACAAATATAAATATATTTTATTTATTGTCAATATCTTAAATAGGGAAACACATATATTAACAATATATTTTCTCAATCTTTTAGGTAACTAAATCTATCATTAATATCTTTAACCCTATTAAATATTTAGATATATTGATAGTTATATGTATTTCTATATATTAATGTGAATCTATCCTAATGTATCCAATTATAGATATATTGTTACCCATAATAAAAATTAAAATATGGTAAACAATATATTTGATAGGTTCGGCCGAAATACATTACTTGGTGCCTAAGAAATTTAAAAAATGTACCTTGTAATTTATCTAGGCTTTCGGCACAAACACCATATTGGAAACAAGTGGTCAAATTTCAAGATCAAATTTTAATAAGATCTATAATCAAATGTACGATTTTGATAAATATCACATTTTTCTTGAAGATCATGAACATCAAATTTCCTAAGAACATCATGAAAATTTTGGACCTTTACCATGTTAAAAATTCGAAAATTTTATAACCTTTTCACTTAAAATTTTCGGTCCAAACTTACAAATTTCAAGAACACCAATTTATCAAAATCATGAATTCCTAACACAGGCTCTGATACCACTGTTAGATTACGGGGAATAATCACTACGGAAACTAAAACCATGGTACATGCTAGTAATCGAAATTACGCAGCGGAAGATTCACACATACCTTAAACGTAGTTCATAGTCCCAAGATCCTTGTAGCAGGGAGTTCACGATCCTCCGGTCGGCACCCGTAGAGGTTCTTTTTAAGGAAGCCCTACATAGTATATTCTCCATAGCAAAGCCTCAGATCGATTCTTGGCAAGGGACGGATCTCCGGAGTGTTTGCTCGAAAGCAAATTGGCACACCCTTTTGTTTGGTGGTTTTGGCTGAACTAGTGGTGTTATGGGGGAAGGGTTTTCTCTCAAATTACCACTTAAAGGGAATTGTGATTAACCCTAATAAAACCTCTAACTTCTCATATATATAGGAGGAGTAAAGTGGACAAAAGTACACTTTACCCCTTCACTAAATTCGGCCGGCCATGCATGTATTAAGGAGGCCCAATTTTGGGCCTCTCATGTCAATTGGGATTTGGGTCTGGCCCAATGTCCTAATGAAACATTTACCCAATTAACTTAGGTAACATATATATATAATGGGCTTCCATTTACGGCGTGCATCACCATATGCTTACACTGCCGACTACGTACAGTGCTATGAGGGCAGAAAGTTAGAATTAACCGGATTAAGTGACGCCGACCATCGTGGCGATCCGGATGATTGTAAGTCTACCACAGGAGGAGTGTTTCTCCTTGTTGATGTCGCCATTTCATGGGCCAGCAAGTAGCAATCCTTGTGTCACGCTGTCTACGATGGAATCAGAATTCGTTGCCCTCTCCAAAAATGCACAGGAAGGGGTCTGGATGAAAAGGCTTCTTATTGCGCTGCTTGGTGGCGATGTAGAGAGTAAACCTGTGAAGGTGTTCTCTGACAGTCAAGCAGCCATTGCGGCAGTAAAGAATCCAAAGTACCATAGTAGGACTAAACACATTGATGTGAAATATAATTATGCTAAATCTATGGTAGAAAATAATATAATAACTTTAGAATGCTCGCCCACTGATGACATGGTGGCGGACCCATTAACTAATCCATTATGCAGAGAGACATTTGAAAAGCATGTCGGACCTAAAATCTGACCTACAGCGAATTACGTTTTGAAAAACGTGCAATTTGAAAAGAGTCGCCACTAGTTAATTATTAGGCTAACTAGAATCCTAAATTTACCTAAGCGAGTAACGAATTAAACACCTAGGTATAAAATCGGTCTACGATCAGAAATTCTAGTTCGGGGGTTCTGTTACGAATTAAAAATAATAAATTTTTATTACGGCATTTCGGTACTCAATTCACTTAATTTCCACCTTTAAAATTTAAACATTCGTTACGCTAAATTAATCTAACGTTATAAAAAAAAACTAAACTAATTTTTACGCAAAAACTATTATTAACAATAAATATAAACCTAAAAAAAACTATTAAGCATTTAATTCTCCTAATTGAAATAAAATCTAAACAAAACTAAACATGCTCCAAACATGATACAATTTAGTAATTACATATCACACACATATATTCATAAAAACATGTTATCTAATTATATTTACATTTTAATTACCTAGCCAACATAATATAATAATAATAAAGAATAAACAGAAAATTTAAACAAAAAACAAATTATTAAATAATAACAATAATAATAATAATTTGTATAAAAAAAAACGAAAAAAAAAACAGACCTGAAGCACGGAGGGGACGGGCAGGATCGGAGCAGCAGCAAGGAGCTCCAGCAGGGACGGCGGGCGGCCAGGCAGGGCGACGGGCGGGGGTCGATGGCCGGCGAGGACGAAGAACGGCGGGAGGTGCAGCAAGGTGGTTGGTGGTCCGGCCACCGGAGTCGGGCCAGGCATCGGTAGGTGGGGTATTGATCTCGCGGGAAAGATGGATCTCAGGAAAGGATGAAGGCCACAGCAGGGATGGTGGCTGCTCGAGGTGCCGGCGTCGGAAACGAACAGCAGCAGGCGGGCGGCACGTCGGGCAGAGCAGCGCGTGTTTCCGGCGACAGCAGGGCGGGCAGAGCAAGGGCAGCGGTCACCGGCGGGAATCTGCCACTGGGGAAGACGACGGAAACGGAGTGGGCTGGTGGCTGGCGAAATCGGAGTGGGCTGGTAGAGGCGGCAGGCTACGGTAGTGACGACTCCGGAGGTGGCTGGGCGAGACAAGGCCGGCGCGGTGGCTGGCTGGGAAGGGTGGCCGGATTACATGGCTGCCATGAGAAAGAGGACGGAAAAAAAAGAAAAAAAAACAAACAAACAAACTTTACTCACTAGTAGACAAAATAGTACGTTTTTCGAGAACTGATGTATTATTATTGATATTGTGTCTTTTTACATGTAACAAAGGACCCTATTTATAGCTAAACTAGGCCCTAAAAATTAGGAAAGCAAAATCTGAAAAATATATGCATTTAATATTCCGAAAATATACATATATATTTATGTATTTCACCATAAATACACATAATATATTTTCTAAATATTTTACAATAAATAATGCATATACACTATCTTATTTTAAGCCAGTCCTATCTTTAAAAACTTCGCGACCTTCCATATTTAAATAATTCCTTTTTTTGACGCGTCACATATGACATTTTGAACGTGCTACGCGCGGACCAAAATTAGGTGTTTACAAAGCAAATTAAACTACTTGGATTGCGTAGGGTTTAGAAGTGGGCGTGTGTCTGTTATAACATTTTGATAAATTGAAAGTTACATTTTTTATTAATGAGAGAATTTCAATTGGATATTATGATTCATCGACGTCATAATGATTAATTACATCGGATGGTACGGTCTATAAAATGAGTTGTAGGAGGACGCAATCCTCTACTTAAAATTATGTCGAATGTGGGCCTTGCCTAGTCACACAGGCACGGTCGTCTTGTAGGCAAGGGGGACCTCTGCCGAAGAAAGACTGGCCAAGAACCAGTTGGGAAACTTGGTTATGCAAAACGATCATTTGGTTTCGGAGTAACACGACATGATCTTCGTTTTGCACTTCGCCGGTGATGAACTATGTTCGTCATTTAACCACATTCTGGGCCAGATGAAAGTCTGCGATAGCATGATTGACATATCCCACGCCTGACATTTTTCGGGTATGCTATCGACGCGTACTTCATACTACGCGTGCCACGTTCGACCACGGGGTCATGCTCGGCTGTGCTAGATAGAATCTTCGCGATTCGGACGAGCGCAAACTTCTTCACCTTGATCGTGTGATTGATCCCGGGAGCCTTATGAAGAGGCGCCCGAAGCATCCTCATGGACTCAGAACTCATATCTAAGGTCAGGCTCAATGTTCGCTTCCCGGCGTACGAGCTTAGTGCTGAAGAAAAAGGCCAAGTGACCACATCCCGGAAACCGGTTGGGTTTGACTAAGGGTATGAGCTTTGGGGATTGTCAAGTTCACATGTAATTCACCAACTCTTGTATTCACTAGGTGGCCACCAACCGGATATTAGTTGAAGGTTGTGAATACTTATACGGATGCACTGGAGAAGTGTTCCTATATGGAAACTGGGCAATTGGAGAATCAATAGTTGACCTTGGATACAACGCGATACAAATTTATGTTTTTAACATGTTGATTTGAGATAGGGAATCAACGTTCCGCGGACGCTACAACACTCCTAACTGATGATTAGCACGATGCCCGTCGTATCCGCCGGTCGCACGGCAAACCTCGTATGAACTATACGGAAGCAGGGGCAGGATTAGAAGAGTGGAATGTTAATGCGATTTGGACAACAATACATTAACAGGCACCCTCCCATTCCGGCGAGTGGGAGCTGTTAGCATATGATGACTAGGTGCCGTAATTGGTAGCCCATTATTATGTATAGGTAACCTAAGAAATTGGGTTAATGTCACATTCGGGAAATTGGGCTTGACCAAATCCCAATTGATATGAGAGGCCCAAAATTGGCCCTCCCTAACATAAGTGGTCGGCCGAATATTGCAAGGGGCAAAGTGGACTTTTGTCCACTTTGCTCCTCCTATAAATAAGAGGTGTTAAGGTTTTACTTGGGGTAATTCACAATTCTTCCTAAGTGGTGATTTGAGAGAAAAACTCTTCCCCCCTTATAGCATACTTCGGCTGAACCCAATACCACCACCAAGGGTGTGCCAATTTGCTTAGAGCAAAACACTTCGGAGATCCGTCCCTGCCAAGAATCGATCAGAGGCTTTGCTGTGGAGCTAATACCACGTAGGGTTTCTTTAACAAGAACCTCTACGGGTTCCGTCCGGTGGACCGTGAACTCCCTCAGCAAGATCCTTGGGACTACGGATAAGGTTTAAGGTATGTGCACATCTTCCGCTGCGTAATTCTGATTACAAGCATGTACCTTATTTATGTTTCCATAGTAATCAACCCCGTAATCCAACAGTGGCAAGGTCCACATTCGACATATTTTATTAGGAGGTTTTCGTTCCAACGACTAGTTTGTAGACCGTACATCCAATGTAATATTTGTAAGCATATGGTGATAGGCGCCATAATTGGTAGCTCATAATATGTATAGTTTACCTAAGGAATTTAGGTATATGTCACATTAGGGTAATTTGGCCAGACCCAAATCCCAATTGACATGGAGTAATGATATAAGTTCCGATATATAGCTTCTGAAATGTTCCGACATCCTAATCAAAGTCTAACATGTGTCACTTAAAATGCAGCGTTTTTCTCACTCTTTCAATTTTCTAAACTACCTATACAACCCTTCAGATATTTGTCGTCTATCTATATCTATAATAAATTTGTACCTTCTTCTACTCCTCTCTTATACTTTATTAGTTTATTACTTTCTCTATCATCAATTACTTTTCCTTAAAAAAAAAATCACAAAGCCAAAACACAGTATATACTATATACAATCTCTTTTTTGTTTTGGTAAAATATATTGTTTCTCTTTCATTTAGTAGTAATTATAATTCATAAGTTATAATAAAAATACAGCTAGAATGCTATTTTTACTAAATTATTCTCATTGAAAATATCAATTATAGTATCATTAACTTGTAAAAAAATATTTTTTAAATTAATTTATTATAATTATGTACGTAAATTACAATATATAATGTCATATAACATCAGAAAGTTTCAATGTCCAATTATAAATTAAAAATATATTTATGACTTAGAATACTGTAGAAAAATTTATTATTCAGTAATTACGATATTTTAAACTAAAAAAAATATTATATTACATTTAAGGAAACATATATTTGTGTAGAAATTAAATCATAAATATTAGTTAATAACGAGACATATTCATTAATTCTAGTGCATTTTAAATTTAAAATTCTTCAGTTTCACCACATGATTTTTTAACTTAATCAAATACAATTATAATTCCCTATATATGTTCAACAATATGACACATAATTCGAATGTCTTATATTTGTTAAATAAATTATTTGATGAATGACTTGCTAATAAATTAATAATACTTCGTATTATGACGCTTACAATATAAGTTGTATAATATTAATTTACAAATTGGCATATGTTAAATTTAGCGTTATATGATCAACTGGTGCAATTTTTTTTATTTTTTATAATATATCTGATAATGTCAGTTGTTTTCAAATGTTGTAGAATGGTATAGTTTTCCTCTCTGATTTCTCATCTAAATGGTTATGCAACCAACATATGATATATTTAAAACATTGTCACATAAATAATATAATATTTGATTTAAATAAGATTTCTATAATGAAAATTGCCATTGTTTTTTTCTTAATAATTTTTGTTTAAAATTTTCTATTTTTTTGGCAAAAAATTCTCGAATTATTTTATTACTCGATAAACGAAAAAGTCAGATAATTATATTAATAAAACAAATGTATTTTCCTGTCTCTAATGAAAAATATAATTGAAGGGAAAGAAAACAAATATTAATTAATAATAAAAGAATTGGAGAGATGGAAAGTGGAAACAGACATTTAGTTAACTAAAAAAAAGGAAACAGACGTTTAAAGGGCATTATAGGCAATTCAATAAAGAAAAGGAGAGAGAAATCACTTTACCTATTAAGCTACATGTGTCTGAAAATGATTTGGACGTCGGAATATTTCGGATGTTAATAGGCGGAACATGTATACTCATTGACATGAGAGGCCCAAAATTGGGACTCCCTATGCATAGTGGCCGGCCGAATATTAGGAGTGGGCAAAGTGGACTTTTGTCCACTTTGCTCCTCCTATAAATACAAGGTGTTAGAGGATTTTTAGGGTTAATCACCATTCCCTCATTACAAGGTTATATAGAGAAAAACCCTCCACCGCACACCTAGGTATTTCGGCCAAACCTATAGTCACCGAAGGTGTGCCAATTTGCTTTCTAAGCAAACACTCCAGAGATCTGTCCCCATGCCAAGAATCGATCAGAGGCTTTGCTGTGGAGCTTGTACCGCGTATGGCTTCTCTAACAAGAACCTCTACGGGTTCCGACCGGAGGATCGTGAACTCCCTCCTGCGAAGATCTTGGGTCTACGGATAACGTTAAAGGTATGTGCGAATCTTCCGCTGCGTAATTCCGATTACTAGCATGTACCGTGATTTAGTATCCATAGTGATTACTCCCCGTAATCTAACAGTGGTATCAGAGCCTGTGTTAGGAGTTCATGATTTTGATAAATTGGTGTTTTGAAGTTTAAAATTAAAAAACGAAATTTTTAAAAGAAAATTTTTAAATTTTCGAGTTTTTGGGTTTGTTGGTGAATCCGAATTTTTCATGATGTTCTTGGTTAATTTGATGTTCACGATCTTCAAGAAAAGTGTAATATTTATTAAAATCAAACATTGGATTGTAAATCTTATTAAAATTTGATCTTGAAATTTGACCACTTGTTCCTAATTTGGTGTTTGTGCCGAAAATTTTAATAATTTTTTCAAGGTAAAATTTTTAATTTCTTGGTCTCCAAGCAAATAAATTTCGGCACACACATTAAAATATTGTTTATCATATTTTAATTTTTAATTAAGGTAACAATATATCTAAAATTGGGAACATTATGATAGATTCACATTAATATATGGAAATATATATATAACTATCAATATATCTAAATATTTAATAGGGTTAAAGATATTATTGATAGATTTAATTGCCTAAAAGATTGAGAAAATATAATATCAGTGTATTTTTGCCCTATTTAAGATATTGACAATAAATAAATATATATATATATTATAATGTAACGATTTTTTCATATATATATACATATTGTTGAATGATTTAGTCTTATAGATAGAATCTTGACAATAAATATATATATCTTAGTGATTTGGCCGAAATATATATATATATTTAATATTAGAAATTATTTTATATAATAAATGTTACTTGGTGGCTAAGTTAAATATTTTTTGACTTTAAAACCCTACTTGGGCCACAAGTAAACATTTCGGCTCAACCTTTTAAATTTCAATTATTGGACCGGTCCAATATGTCAAATAGGGACGAATTTAAATCGAACCGGATTTTCTCAATTGGTTCGACCTAGTCGGGTCGGGTTGAACCGGGGTAATTAAGTGGATCTAATCGAACTGGTTTTGTGTGTTGAACCGAACAGTATTTTATTGGACCGGTACGGATTGAACCAGATTTTAAAATTTAAAACCGGACCGAACCGGATTTGCCGGACCGAATCGAACCGGATTTACCGGACCAGGCCGAACCGGATTTTCTGAACCGAACCGGACCGGACCAAAACGAACCAAAATTGACCTAAGTGAACCGTGTTTTCAAAACTGAATTCAAGTTAATTAAAATAGGGGGTCAAGTTTTAAAATCCAAACATTTTGAACCTCTAAATGGACTACACAGTGCTCATAGGGTTGCTAACCTTTATGCCTTGTTTCGATTATGGGGATGGATCTCGGAGATACATGTTTTTGTGATTGGATTAATTAGAGGGCTGAATTGAAATTGTTTATTATTCAATATATATATTTATACATGATTAGAACTGTTGTCTTGACTGAGTCAAGCTAGCAGGATACTTCATGTTGTGGGCGGAGCTCTGGTTTTATATATGGAATGCGCACTAGGATAGACATGCTATGATGGTTGGAAATGCCTAGGATTCATGTATAGAATGTTGCGTGATTGAATATAAGCATGAATTGCAAATCAGCCCCTAATATTTAAAATTATTTTAAAATCAAAAACCAGTCGCCAAATATGTATGATGGATGTGAATGATTCATGTTTGACATGTATGCTAGAATGTTGAGGATGTAGCCGCATTTGATAACTTACTTGGAAGTAGAATTATGTATGCAAGAATGAGTTCCTCGGAACATTAGACGCATGACGCGTAAGCATGAGTGTGGTTTGTTTGATGAATGTTACTTGCGTATGATAATTTACATGGTTAGTAGAATTATATATGCATGAGTGAATTCATCAGAATATTTTCCAAAATACAAAGGGCCTTGGGAAAGCCAAGATCGGGTATGCTTGTTTTAAAATTCCCGTTTCGGTAATTTGCGATTAAAACCGTTTTAAAAGACTGATCTATTGGATTGAAAACGGCGGTAATGTGAACTCTTTCACAGCTATCTTCCATTGATTTACTAGTGGTCGGTTGGTTTAGATGACTGAGGAATCATTATTTGTCGGATTCAATCTTAATAGATATCTGATGTATGCAATTATTTCTCAAAATGTTATTGTCTACCTAATTTTTCATAACCATCAATGTGTTAGTTTTCATGGCTGACCTGGTACAGTTCTATGAACCACGCAATCTGGACGACATGGATTACGATGCATGGAGAGATAATGTTATGGATCTTCTGATCGCTGCGGATCTTGACGATCAGGCCAATCCGACGGCGGATAGGTTGAGATTGGACGAATACAAAAACCCACATGAAAGCAACGACAAGAAAAGGTTGAGGAAGGATCGTAATGCACGAGAGTTGATTCTCTCGCAGCTGTCAACTGAAGTAGAAGGAGAATTTGTACACCTCAACGCATTGCATCTTTGGTGTGCCATATACCTTCGCTACGGTAAGGGTAAAGCCGCTGAAGCTAGAGCCTTGATGGCGGAATACTTCAGTATTCTATGCAGTGATGACGGCATAATAGCCTATCATGATCCCGCTGATGAGTTGGACATATGGACACAGGCTCGGAAGGTAATGAGAATGTTTCCTCTTTCATGGTTTGTTAACGAGAAATGACTAACGCGTTTGATCAAATCGATTAAGATGACGATAGACCTATTCGAAACAGATGTTAACGAAGGAAATTTTCCAAAGGAGCCCGAGGCATTCGATGAAAGATTGATTATTCATCGGTATGCTGAAATGCTTGGCAACCCCCAGCAAAAAGTAGTCTAAACGATGATCTGGTGCTTTACTCACCATGATATCAGTACCTTTTAGGTACATTTCGGTTAAGACAACTGGTCCATCAAACTTCTTCATGATTGCTTCGAGTTTGAGATCTGAGACCCTAGTATTGTTCAGTGTTGATTTTTCTATTTGTTTAATTTATAATTTAGGATTACATTGTTTCGGTTTCATTGAATAAAGTAGTTACCTTTCGATTCGAAAAGAGTTCTACTTATCAAGATTAATCGATTCGGTTAAAAACGGGATCGATCCGAAATAAGTAAATAACTAAAATAAAAACGCCATTATAAATGGCAGAATCAAGCAAATCCATACATTTTCTCATACATCTAAATCTATGGACTAGATCATGCCATTAAAATCCATCGATTGCGTAGCTCTAAGAATTAACCGATTAAAATTCTTTCTTTATTATAACTCCATTGAATGAAATAATTTGTGATGAAATCATGTTCAAAACAGATTGGATTAAACTGGATTAAATTCAGAAATGAAACGATTTAACCAAGGGTTGGAACCTCGGTAAAATTGCGCTATGCACAAGTGGACCTCGAAAGACAGAACACATCGTTTCAAAGTACGAGTTTCATAATGAAGTGTTTAAATAATGATGTGCTGAATTTTCGTTTGCATTCCTTCGGAAATAACTTATTGATAACATTTACATCGATAGGAAGTAGGCTTCGAAAGCTACTACGACCTTGTAAAATTATCGACGGACGCATAAGGTGAACGCCTGAAATGCTCAGATTGAAGATGGGATAAAATCTCTGAAATAAGTTAGCAAACGAAGAAGGATGAAGTCGGTTAAACGATTTTCCTTCCGTACGCCTTGAACGATAAGTCAGACTAAGCATTCAAATCAAATGACACACTTCTATAGGCATAGTTTGTAAACATAATGTTGTAGTCAATTCGCCACACGCTCCCTATGGGATGATGAGAAAATGATTCACATTAATGTAAAACTATGTTCCATTGTAATCGGTAAAACAGGCCGCCATAAAATCTGAAGAATGATAATGAGATATCTGTCAGACCTAAATCTGACCTACGGCGAATTACATTTTGAAAACGTGGATTTTTAATGGAGTCGCCATTAGTTAATTATTAGGCTAACTAGAAACCTAAATTACCTAAGCAAATAACAAATTAGACACTTAGGGATTAAATTGGTCTACGATCAAAAATTCGAGTTCGGGGGTTCTATTACGAATTAAAAATATAATTTTTAATTACGCCATTTCGGTACTCAACTTACTTAATTGCCAATTTTATTTTTAATGTATATTAATTATGTCAGGTTAACCTAACGATGTCAGGATTTAATTAAATTTAAATCAATGAATTAATTATAATCTATGACTATATTATCAAACATGTTTAGATACATACACAACATAAATTCAACATACATACATAATTAGTTGAACAATTAAATATTCTACTCAATCTAATTTAACCAATCATAATTAAGTTACCTAATTAATATTATATAATAATAACAATATAATAATAATAAAATATTAATAATAATAAAATAATAATAAAATGAAAAAAAGAGAAATCTCACCTGGGAAGGAAGATCACGACGGGATTTACGGAACGCACAGACGGTCACCGGCGAGGTGGTCTGGGATCGTAACGGCGAGGTCGGGCTGGAGTGTGGAAGGTGGATCCAGGCGTGGTCGGGTCACGAAGGGCGAGAGAGATGGCTCCGGGGATGGCAAGGATCGGTGGAGCTGGTCGGAGCTAGGCGACGCGCGGGAGGCGAGGACAGACCTGGAAGGGCTCCGGCGGTCTGGAACGGCGCAGGGCGGAGCTCTAGTCTTCGTTGCTGGAAGAAGGAGAGAGAGAGAGAGAGAGAGAGATGGTCGGCGACGTGGGCTGACACCGGAGCAGGGGGCGGCGCTGGTGGTGGGGTGTCTGGATGGGCGACAGTAGTGTCGCCGGTGGTGAGCTGGTCAGGCGTGACGGTGGGCTAGCTGAGCGAGGAGGTTCGGGATCTGGCTGAGCAGTGGCCGGAACGTGGGGTTGAGCCTAGGATGTGGGCGGAGCTGGGGCGACGAGGGGCGGAAGGGATGGTCGTGGATTCTGGTCCGGAGCAGCGTATCCGAAGGTACATTGGGGGGACGCCGGGGTTGGCCGATCCGGTGACCGGGGCTGCAAGCTGGTTTTGTCACGGCTGGAAGAAGGCTAAATTTTTTTTTTTTTTTGCACTAGGAAAAAAAAATCGCACGAATCCCGAGAAAATATGGATTATTACTTTTTGTGGTGTTTTTCTGTGTGTGTTTTCAATGTAACCGTAAACCTCTATTTATACTAAAAACCTAGCCTAGTTACAGATAAAATTTAAATAAAAAATTGCTAACGGATAATTATTCTAGAGAATATTCCTAAGGATATATATCTTTACAGATAATTATTTTTTTGAATAAAAAATAATATCTAGAGATAAATATTTTACAGATAATTTTCTAAAAATAAAAAACTAATTATTATATATATATTTTTAAATATTCCGAAAATATTAAATATATTCTAAATAATTTAAAATATATTTTATAATAATTTCCCTAATGTGCCCTTAAGCATTTTTGGAGACTTTGTGGCTTGACACGTCCGGAATTTGACATATCATGTGTAACGTCGTTATGTCCGGGTCAAAATCGAATGCTTACAATAACTCATATCACCATGCGGCATTAATTTGCGCATTAAACACGTATCTAGGACAAGAGTATGCGAACTACTCTTTGAAAGTACATGTTTACAGCTAGAAAAATGGTGTCGTGTTCGAACATGAGACATTACATACTTGAGGACGAATTTTCTGATGCATTGACGGTTTAGGTACAATGAGTCTTTATCAGACAGAAGAGGATATTTTTGACATCAGATCCCACTTAATTCGAGTGGGAGAGATTTGAACCAGCAACTAAAGTGGATGATATGGTAAATGATAATGGGAACATTTACATTATAAATCTAGTGGGAGGAATAAACTCATTCCACACGAAATTACTGTTGTTGTCGAGACGAATCAAGTTGAACCTGATTATCGTAATGCTAAACAGGGGATGCCACAACTACCTATACTACCCATTGTTCCCAGTGGGAGTGATCCGAAAAACTTGTTTCCAGATCCTAGTGATCAAGGAATTCATCCTGGAAGTAAAATTCTGAGACCGAAAAGTCGTATAAGGAAAGTTGTCGGTTATGGTTAAAGCACTCCTCTTGTACCCAATAGAAGTGATGCTCCGATAAGAAGCATCATCTCGAGTGGGATAATTGATCCCAATTGGAAGAAATGCTCCGATAAGAGGCATTATTCCGAGTGGGAGAGACGTTAAGACGGCATAATCAAGCCTAGACGAAAGTCAAAGGCGTAGAACTTCTCCAAAGAAGTATCCCATCCGGAAGAGTGATAACCTCACTCTATCGACTGTCGACATGCATCGGAAAGACCTCAAGTGGAGAAATTGAGGAAAATAATAAATGAGAGAGATCGCCTAAATGAAAGCCATTAAAGTATATAGTTGATTTACCTGCTAACCACAGGGGCATAAGGATAATGTGAGTCCTGAAAGAAGGCTCACCACTGATGGAAAAGGTCGAGTGATATATAGCTCGACTTGTTGCGAAAGACTATACCTAACTTCACGGAGTGGACTTTGACAAAACATACTCACCACCTGTGCGTAAAACCACGGTGCAGGGCCATTCATGGTCCTGGTCGCTGGTTTCGGTTACGAACCTCACCAAATGAGTATTAAGACCGCATTCCTCCACGGAAACCTGGAGGAAGAGATCTACATGGAGTAACCAGAGGGTTTCATTACTCCTAGTAACGAACGTAAAGTTGGTAAACTCCAAAGGTCCAATTACGGTCTTAAATAGTCGTCTCGGCAATGGTACCGCAGATTCCACGAGAAAATCGTAGGAAACGGATTTTGTGAATCTTCACGAGGATCCGTGCGTGTATTATAAAACCTCCAGGTCTAAGTATGTCATCTTAACTTTATGCGTGGACGACATACTTATTGCTGTAAACGACATGAGATTTATGAATAAGTCAAAGTCATGGTTGGCATCTGTATTTGAGATGAAGGACATGGGAGAGGCCACGTATATCTTAGGCATTGAGACTGCTAGAGATCGGGCTACCCGGAAATCATGTATATCTCAAGAAGCTTATATCAACAAATTGTTGAAAAGATTCAGATTACAGGATGCCAAAATCCGTGGAAACGCCAATGTTGTTTGAGTGCGCACTGTCAAAACGTGACGACCCCAAGAACCTGGCAGAGCTTAAATAGATAAAGGGTGCATGATGTTTTAGCATGGTCGGTAGTTTGTTTAACGCCATGCAATGCACCCGTCCGGATATCTGTTACGCCGTAGGCCTAGTAGCACGTTTCCTATCAGATCCTGACCATCAACATTTAAAGACTATAAAACGAATAACTCGTCATCTGAAAAGGTACTGCCAACTACGAACTGCGTTATGAGGGCAAGAAATTAGAATTGACCGATTACATTGACGCTGACCGTGGTGGCGATCTAGATGATCGTAAGTCCACCACGGGAGGAACATTCCTCCTTGCTAATGCCGCCATTTCATGGACGAGCAAGAAGCAAACCTGAGTCGCGCTGTCCACGATGGAATCGAAATTCGTAGCTCTCTCTAAGAATGCACATGAAGCGGTCTGGCTCAAAAGGCTTCTAACTGCGCTACGTTGTGGCGATGTCAAGAATAAACCTGTGAAGGTCTTCTCTTACAGTCAAGCAGCCATTGTGGCAGTTAAGAATCCGAAGTACCGTAGTAAGACCAAACACATTGATGAGAAATAATTTCATGATAAATTTTAATGGTAGTAGACAATATAATCACTATGGAATACTTGTGCACCAATAATATGGCAGCGGACCCATTAACAAAACTACTACGCAGGGACATATTCAAAAAACATGTAAAACTGCCTGGATTGCGTAGGGTTTAGAAATGGCATGTATCTGTGATAACATTTTGATATTAGAAAGTTACATTTTGTAAGTGAAAGAATTGCAACTTAGTTTATGATCAATCGACGTCATAATGTTTTGATTACATCAGATTTACGGTCTATAAACTAAGTCGTAGGAGGACGCAATCCTATGCCAAACTATGTCGAATGTGGGCATTACCTAGTCACACAGGTACAGTAGTCTTGCGATGGAGGGAGGCCTCTACCAAGCAAGATTGGCTAAGAGTCAGGGGGATAAACATGATTAAGCAAAACGATTATCTAGTTTTGAAGTAACTCGACATGATCTTCGTTTTGCATATCGCCCTGATGAACTTCGTTCGTCATTAAACCACATTCTGGGCCAGATGAGAATCCGTGATAGCATGATTGACATATCCCTTTCTTGTCAAACCAAAAGTTCATGAATGCTATCAACGCGTGCTTCATACTACGCGTGCCACGTTCGACCACGGGGTCACAACTTGGTTGTGCTAGGAAGGAATCCTCGTGATTCCGGGGAGCGCAAACTTCTTCACCTCGAGCGTGTGATTGATCCCAGGAGCCTTGTGAAGAGGCACCTAAAGTATCCTCACGGACTCGGAACTCATATCTAAGGTCAGCAATGCTTGCTTCCCGGCGTACGAGCGTAGTGCTGAACAAAAAGGCCCAGTGACCACGTCTTTGGAAACTGGTTGGGTCTGACTAAGGATATGAGCAATGGGGATGGTCAAGTTCACATGTAATTCACCGACTCTTGTATTCACTAGATGGCCACAAACCAGATATTAGTTGAAGGTTGTGAATACTTGTACGGATGCCTTGGAGAAGTGTTCCTATGTGGAAACTAAGCAAAATGAGAATTAACAGTTGACCTAGGATACAGTGCGGTACAATATAAATGATGTTTATAACAGACTGCTTAGAGAAAAGGGAATCAATGTTCCGCGGGCGCTACAATACTCCTAACAGATGAGTAGCACGATGCCCGTCGTATCCGCCGGTCGCACGACAAACCTCGTATGAACTATTCGGAAGCAAGGACCAGATCGAAGGAGTGAAATATTGATGCATATTTGGACGACAATACATTAACATGCACCCTCCCATTCCGGCGAGTGGGAGCTGTAAGCATATGGTGATGGGCGTCGTAATTGGTAGCCCATAATATGTATATACCTAAGGAAATTAGGTATATGTCACATTAGGATAATTGGGCCAGACCCAAATCCCAATTGACATGAGAGGCCCAAAATTGGGCCTCCCTATGCATAGTGGCCGGCCGAATATTAGGAGTGGGTAAAGTGGACTTTTGTCCACTTTTCTCCTCCTATAAATACATGGTCTTAGGGAATTTTTAGGGTTAATCACTATTCCATAATTAGAGTGTTTTAGAGAGAAAAACCCTCCACCCCACACCTAAATTTCGGCCGAACCTATAGTCACCCAAGGTGTGCTAATTTGCTTCTAAGCAAACACTCCAGAGATCTGTCCCCGTGCCAAGAATCGATCAGAGGCTTTGCTGTGGAGCTTGTACCGCGTAGGGCTTCTCTAACAAGAACCTCTACGGGTCCCGACCGGAGGATCGTGAACTCCCTCCTGCGAAGATCTTGGGTCTATGGATAACGTTAAAGGTATGTGCGAATCTTCCGTTGCGTAATCCCGATTACTAGCATGTACCATGATTTAGTATCCGTAGTGATTACTCCCCGTAATCTGACAATATTATCATTATGACGTCGTAAATATAATAAACTCAAATAGAAATTCTTTTATTCAATACTTCAAATCCAAAATGTTACTGTCACACATTACAAGCCTTCTAAATTTTACGCAAGCCAAGCAGTTTTTCATGCTTTTCGAAAATATCCTTGCGTAAGGGTTTAGTCAATAGATCCGCAATCATGTTTTCCGAAAGAAAGAATTCGACTGTGATCAACTTTTCTTCTACCACACTCTCCGCATAGTTGTATTTTATATCAATGTGTTTTGTCCTACTATGGTACTTCAGATTCTTGACTGCCCCTATCGCAGCTTGACTGCCCCTTAGCGAACCAGCCGGTTTTGAGCGGACCGGGCGGTCCGTTAAATAAAGAAAAAAAAATATGTCAACACTAAAAAATAAAGAATAAAATCTAAACTCTAAAGGTAGCCGCAACATTACAAAAAATCAGTAACTTCAGTAAAGGCCAAACGCAGCAGAACAGAACCCCAGAGGCAAGCAGCAGAACAGATTTGCAGCCTCGTCTCAGTCGGCCCACACTTCAGCAGCCTCACACCGTCGGCCTCACACCGCCTACCCCGCTTCCAATCGTCGAACTCCCACCTCCACGATCCCCACCGCCCACCCCGCTTCCATAGCTTCTCAGCTCCGCCACGCCTAGCTCTCCTTCCCATACAGAACCTCAGAAGGAGACTTAAAACCCAGCAGTTAAGATGGTAAAAGGTTGATTAGGTATCAAGCTTATATAATACAATAACCCAAGTACTTGATTGGTAGTGAAGCTTAAAATCTAATAGCCCGAGCAAAATTTAGTAGATGTCTACGTTGCGATCCACTCTTCCATTTTGTTGTGGTGTGAACAACTTGTTTGATAAAGAATACCTGATTGTTGAAAGAGATCCTTACACATGGAGTTGAGAAACTCAATGCATTGTCACTTCTAATAATTTTCACCAACCAACCAAACTGAGTTTTAATCTTATATAAGAAATTCTTGATCTTAAAAGACGTATCACTCTTATTTCTCATGAGAAATACCCAAGTGGTCCTTGAATAATCATCTACTATGCTCAAGAAATATTGATAATTTTTTATACAAGAAAGTGAGATTCCGACACATGGAGATTTCGTCAGGCACATATCGATCTAACATGGAGAATCAAAATCGGAGAAAGAGAATTGAAGAAGAGAGATTTTGAGATTGAGATTTGAGATTTAAGGTTGAGTTGAATCTGTTCATTATGGGGTGGGGATCGGGAGAAATGAGATATAATGAAGGGGGAGGGGAAAAGATAGAGACAACAAGAGAGTAAATAAAAGAAGCAGTCGATGCGGTATGAACCAGTTGAACCGGGAATCGATACCCTCACCGGTTCGATGTCCGATCCGATTCTGATAAAAATGGCAGAACCCTGACCGGTCCGATTCTGGCTGCAAATAATTAATTGATTTTTTTTTTTTTTAATATAATTCATTCATTCAGATCTTCATTTTGGTGTCGTATCTTCCTTCAATCAATTGCTACGAGACAAACGAAGGCCACACAGCCGGAGCAACTGCGAAGGTACCCGCTACTTTCCAGTTTCCTCATCTCTTCATCCTCTTCTATTCTCCACTTTTGTCCGGACGTTTCTTCATTCTCAGTTGTGAAACTGAAGCCCAAACCTGAATTCTGCTTACGATCTATTCTGCTCTAACCTCTTATGCTTATCTGATCTCTCCTCTGCGTAGGGCTTCCGATTCCGCCGTTCCAATGGATCATGCTGAGTTATCCACGGAACAGGTCATTTGTGTTTCCACTTAATTGATTTTGATGTTCTATTCGACCGAAGTCGGATCGCATTGGATTGAATTATCTGTGCGAATATGTTGCCAGAGAAGTTTCTTCTGATTCTCAATTATCTCTTATTCCCTGCTCATCTGGATTAATCCTATACAAATCGTGGATCTGTAACGCATCAATGAATTGTTTTTTTCCCATATGATGTCAAAACGATTGATAAAACAGTTTTACCGATCAAATAGTCTCTTTGTCCTCAAGGTTTTAAGGAGGGACATCCCATGGGAGACATATATGACTAGTAAGCTGATCACTGGGACATGCCTTCAGTTGTTGAGGCGCTACGACAAAAAGCCAGAAAGTTATCGTGCTCAGCTCCTGGAAGATGTAATTTTTCACTCGTGATTTCATTTTGGGGTCAGTAATTATTCATGTATTGACTCCACTAACTTATGATCACAGGATGGTCCAGCCTACTTTCGGGTGTTTGTTGCCATTTTGCGGGATATATCCAAGGAAGAAACTGTAGAATATGTCCTGGCTCTGATTGATGAGATGCTTGCAGGTGAATTTTGAGTAAGCTAGCATTAGTTATATATTTTACTGCTGTGTATTAGAAGTAACTAACTTATTTGGATGTTACCTTAAACAGTGAACCCAAGAAGGGCCAGATTGTTTCATGACAGTTCTCTGGCAAGCGAAGATACTTATGAACCCTTCCTAAGTTGAGTTCTTGTGATTGGGAGGCCAAAACTTCCACTTCTTTTCGTACTCTATCTATTGGCAGTCATTTGTTTTACCCTATAAGTTGGGATAGAGTCGAGGTGTACAATGGGTCATACTTGAATTTATTAGTACTATGGGATTACATGGGAAGTATATTCTTGTTATGAATCATTTATGGCTCTGGAAAGTAGTAAGTGTTTATGAACAAGCAAAGCAGCAGGGATTTGTAATTGGTTCTTTTGTGGAGTAATTTTCTTTCAAGACAATGGCATAATTGCATTATTATCATGTGTGGATACTCTGTTTTGGAAAACACGAAGTTGACATCATGTTGCTGAATTATTCAGATTACTGTGGAAAGGAAACTGGTTCATACAGGAGAAGAGTTGTAAGATTCTTGCACTGATAATAAGGTAAGTAAAACTATCCAGCTACTTAGAGAGGCAAATCGCTTGTACAGTTACTGCTGTTTAAGAAATTGATAGGGCTGTGCATACTTGTACTGATAACTTTTGTATGTTTATTATAGTGCAAGGCCAAAAGTGCAGAATGGACTTCTTGCAAATGGGGATCACTCGAACTCAAAAAAAACGTTCACTGCCATTGATGATGTGTTTAAGGGTTTGGTTGAGTGGCTGTGTACACAGGTTCGTTTCATCTGTTTTTTCTTTATCGCACATAATATGTTGTTTGTTTCAGAATGTGCAAGTTTTGTTTGAGTCCTATTTACTTGTCAACTCATTAAAGGCTTCCAGTGTTGCCATTGAATTTAGCTACACAGATTAGGCGGTATTGTATGAATCTCTTTTGTTATGGTCTGAATCTCTTTTGTTATTGTGACATTGTCAGTTAATTGGTTTAGTGATGGTCTTATAGTCTTACTGAACCGTTTCTTTGCAGCTGAAGAAGCCTACACACCCAAGTAGAGGCATTCCGACTGCTGTTACTTGCCTTTCAACATTGCTCAAGGAACCGTTGGTCAGATCATCCTTTGTCCAAGCGGATGGAATCAAGCTGTTAATTCCTTTAATATCACCAGCATCTACACAACAATCAATTCAGGTAAAAGTAGGTTAAATCAATTGAGTTGTACACAGCATATAATATCTATCTAACTTGGGTCCTTAAACTTCTTGCAACAGCTTCTTTATGAGACCTGTCTTTGTATTTGGCTTCTGTCGTACTATGAACCTGCAACTGAGTACTTGGCGTCGTCTAGGACCCTCCTACGATTGATTGATGTTGTTAAGAGTACAACAAAAGAAAAGGTAACAAATGGTTTTCTTAGAGAAAAAATTGATCAATTTCATTGCCGTAAGGCATAATGAAGATTTTCATGAATGCTTACACAAACAGTGGGAGGACTCTTCTTAAGAATATGGAATTACCCTTCTGAAAGTAGCAATTTCTTAGTTGTCATACTTGCTATCAGAATCTTTTCTATCTTTACAATTGCTGCAAGTTTGGAGAATTTTAAATTGGATAATGTCGGTGGTGGGGCTAATTCTTTAATCTTTTGCCAGGTTGTTAGGGTGGTTGTCTTGACTTTTAAGAACTTTCTTCCGAAAGGAACATTTGGTGCACAAATGGTTGATTTAGGGCTGCCCCAGATTGTTCAGAGCTTAAAATCACAGGCATGGAGCGACGAGGTGAGGTGTTCTTGCAAGTCCTTTTTTCTTTTTGAATGAACGAGAGATCTTAGTGTTGAGTGTATCATATTGGGTGTTAGAGATCTTATTGTTTTTGGAAGTATCATTTCTACTATATGATTTTCCATCAGTATACTTGATTTTCATGAATAATAGTTGAGCGGTAATAACTCAATATTCATCCTTTCCAATATGGATTCAAAAATTATTTCTGGCACCAGCTAGGCCTTTTTTTTAAGTGCTTAAAAGTATGAAAATTAATTGGAAAGTGCGGTGAGGAGTGAGGACACATGTCGTGGAATGTATATTTATTTGCTTAATGGGAGGATCCTTATTACGGTCTCAAGTCTATACTATCTCTGACATATCTAGGTTATTTCCAACTTATACGCATGTAGCTGATTAAGTTATATCGAGAAGAGCCTTAGTCTATCTCTGGATGCATGCTTTGATAAGAAGCCATGGCACTTTATGGGTTTGGTAGATGAGACAATACTTGGACTGCTGCAGTCAAGACTAAAACCATATGATTATTCTTCTCTATGCTCTTATTTCTGTCATTTGGTATGATTTTGATGAAATTGTTCTGGTTTATCATTTTTTTTTTCTTGATGAGATTTTGCTACTCTAGGTAGTTTTCACAAAGCATGAGAAGCTTTGAAGTTGACTAGTAATCATAGTTTGGAGTAGCTGCCATGACAATTGATACCCTAAAAAAGTAGATTGAGGATGATATATGCCTCTATTTTGTTCTGAATAAATATTTGAACAGTTTCTCAGACTCTGCTGCGGGTTTAATTGATTAACATAGTAATCATGGATGGATGGTGTTTATAGTGTTTTACGGACACTAAAAGATGTTATGGTAAATTTATGGATGGACAGGACTTAATTGATGCTCTGAATCAACTGGAGGAAGCGCTGAGGGATAACATCAGGAAATTGAGTTCGTTTGACAAGTACAAACAAGAAGTTCTGCTTGGTCATCTGGACTGGTCCCCTATGCACAAGGATCCAACCTTTTGGCGTGAAAATGTGACATGCTTTGAAGAGTCTGATTTTCAGGTATTTTTTTACCTTTTATTGAGAGAGACTGACTGAGGTTGCTGCCTCCAGTTCCATCACATCTGACATATTTTGCTTCCTTGCTTGGCATTTGGTAGATATTGAGGGTACTTATCACCATACTGGATTCATCAAGTGATCCAAGGACTCTAGCTGTTGCATGCTTTGATCTTTCACAGTTCATCCAGACCCATCCAGCTGGGCGAATCATAGTGACAGACCTGAAAGCCAAGGAGCGGGTGATGAAGCTGTTGAATCATGAAAACGCCGAGGTCACAAAGAACGCCTTGCTCTGCATTCAGAGGCTTTTCTTGGGAGCCAAGTACGCCAGCTTCTTGCAGGTTTAAATAATCAATCTGCATCTCGTTTGTTCGTTCGTTCTTTCTGAATTGGGTTGTTGGTTTAGGCAGGTCATGGACTCATGGTGTTTTTTTTACCCATCTATCTATCTATCGGTATTTGTACCTCTCCGAGTATTATTAATTATATTATTATCATTTTGAGAATAATTTGTTTCTTTTGTGATCGACTAGACAAATGTTGTTCGGAACAACTGAGAAGCAAATACAGTATCTATTTATATCTTTTGGAAATAACACCTTCATAAAATTCATCATTGACTTATATTATAGGCTATGAAGAACTTATAGCTTCATAGTTTAAGATATGAAGAGTTGGACCAAGTTGAAGAAAGATTTAGAGACCAAGAGCTCAGTTTATGTGTTGATAAGTTTAGGGCCTAGGGATTTTTAGAAGCTTCTTATTCTAGAAATGTAGAGTTTTATCTAGTCTAGAGGCTATATATAAATAAGGGGTTAAGGGTCCTTATGCTACCACATGTTTGCACAAATTACACTGTTTATACCATTAGTATTTTTTTGTATCGAATTGGTACCATGTTTCCAAACCTTACTGTTTTGGTACTTCCGTTACCATTCCGTCAAAAACGGCCGTTAAATGGCATGGGCAATGCACGTGAGCAATCCAAAACTTTCAATTTTGTTACAATTTAGTCCATCTAATACATCCCTAACTTTTATTTTGTTCAATTTAGTCCTAAAATTTCAAAACCAAACAATTTTCCCAAATTGACCTAGCCGGACCTAGCCATGGGCTAGGTCCGACCCTGGGTCGGGGTCACCAGACCCAGGCGGCCCTGACCCAGGGTCGGACCTAGCCCTAGGCTAGGTTCGGCTAGGTCAATTGGGACCTAGCCCCAATTTAACATAATTGGGACCTAGCCCCAATTTAACTCAATTGGGGCTAGGTCCCAATTGACCTACCCGGACCTAGCCTAGGGCTAGGTCCGACCCTGGGTCAGGGCCGCCTGGGTCTGGTGACCCCGACCCAGGGTCTGGTGACCCCGACCCAGGGTCGGACCTAGCCATGGGCTAGCCATGGGCTAGGTCCGACGTGGTCAATTTGGGAAAATGGTTTGGTTTTGAAAATTTAGGACTAAATTGAACAAAATAAAAGTTAAGGATGCATTAGATGGACTAAATTGTAACAAAATTGAAAGTTTTGGGCTGCTCACGTGCATGGCACATGCTATTTAACGGCCGTTTTTGACGGAATGGTAACAGAAGTACCAAAACAGTAAGGTTTGGAAACATATGGTACCAATTCGGTACAAAAAATACTAATAATATGAACAGTGTAATTTTTGCAAACATGTGGTACCAAAATGACCCTTAACCCTATAAATAAGAGTTGAATGATTTGTATAGATGTAACAAAGTAACACAACACCAAACTACTTTGCAAAGGGTAAATCTACGAGAGTAAAATAGTTATATATATATATACGAGTTATTCTCTTATTAATGGAGTACAATTTTGTGCAAGTGCAAATCTACGCTTTGTGGTCATTGGAACTTTGTGGTCATTGGAGTTTTCCCTCATCGTGTGTAGCAAGCCAACAAACCTGATGCTGGCGCTACCATGCCCACCTTTCCCTTTCCATCACCTGTAAAGTCATCCCGCGAGGCCCGTCTTCAATGTCGATATATGGTTCAGCTTTCACTATTTCCTTCAATTCCTCCACCACCGCTTCGGTCCGTGTTTCATTCTAGACATAGGCTGCTTGCTGCGATGACATCAGGGCCAGCCTCTTCGCTAAGGTCGGTTGCTGTCTCCCACACATCAGCGTTTGGCACTGCCGGTTCAACCTCCGCCGCATTTTATATGTGCGCTTCTTCTGGTTTTGATCACCTTAGGACAGGCAGCTCTGATATCAAGTTGATAAGTCCTTAGATTTTAGGAAGCTAAGAACACAAGTAGATATTTGATAGAAAGGAATCAACTCCCCTAATCAGTCATAATCTATATTCGAGACTAAAATTAATTGTTTCAAGTTTACTTTTATTTCCTTGATTGATTCATATATCTGATTACAAAACTCCTAATCATTCCTAACGATATAAAATAATTTAACACATTTTATACAACCCCTAAAGAATAACTTATATGCTAGCTCGGTGCCAACAAATGTCCTCACCTGTTACCCCACACACTATTCAATACATGATAAGTGTCAATGGGACAAAAGTAGGATGTCCCCACTAACACTTGTCATATTCTAATAGATGAGCGGGGCACCTGTTGCCACCGAGCTAAGCAATAATTTATCACCCCTAAAGATATTACTACCCCTAATATAGATATGATTAGATAAAACTTCCTAATATAAATATTATTTTCTTAATATATATAGTACAATAGATAATATAATATCGCAAGTTCGATACTTATCTTATTATTCTTCGCACTTAAAGTCTTCTTACTAGTTGTACTATTTTGTAGGACGACTCTACACGAATATCATATTAGGGATTTAAGGCTAGGCCTAAAATCTCAATTGACCTGGAAATCCCAAAATTGGGGCTCCCTAATAGCATGGCCGACCAACTTTACTAGGAGGGGTAAATTGAACTTTTGTCCACTTTACTCCTCTTATAAATAAGGAGTCCTAGGAGGGTTTCACTACACTAATGCTATTCCTCTCTTCCTAGTGGGGAGATTAAAAGAAAACCCTCCTCCCTATACCTAGCTAGTTCGGCCGAAATACACACCACCAAGGATGTGCCAAATTATGTCGAGCAATTTACTCCAGGAGATCCATCCCGCGAAGAATCGACTGAGGCTTTGCTGTGAGACATAATCCGCGTAGGGCTTCTCTAACAGGAACCTCTACCGAAACCGTCCGTCGGATCGAGAACTCCCCTCAACGGTCCCGGGCTACATGAAACAATAAAGGTATGTGCACCTTATTCCGCTGCGTATTAGTTACCATGCACGTACTTAGGGTTTTGTTTCCGTAATATTAATCCCTAAATCCTTCAGTAGTATCAGAGCTTGTGTTAGGGAGTTCGTGTTTTTGATAAAATTGGTGTTCTTGGTATTCTTTGATGTTGGCCGAAACTGTTAAGAAGTATTAAAATTTTGAATTTTCGATTTATGTGGTAAAATCTGACTGGCCATGGTTTTTCATGATGTTCTTAGTAAAGTTTTATGTTCATGATTTTCAAGAAAAATAAGACTTTTATCAAATTTAAACTTTGGATTATTGACCATGACAAGATTTGATCTTGAAATTTGACATCTTACCCTATTTTTGGTGTTTTCGGCCGAACCTCACTTTTGGTGTTCAAGGTGAATTTTTTTAATTTATTAGTCCACAAGTAACCTAAAGTGACCGAAAATATTGAGGAAAATATTTTGTATATTTCGGCCGAATTTTGAATCTTAGGGATTAGGCCAAAATTAGTGTTAGGTTCACAAGATAATTGTGGATATTAACTATCAATATATCTAGCACAATTTTAGGGATCTAGATATTATTGATAATATAGTTGCCTAAAAAATTTGAGAAAATATATATTATTGATGAAATATATATCCCTAATATTGAATATTGACAATAATATATTTTCATACGATATATATATATATATATATATATATATATATATATATATATATATATATATATATATATATATATATATATATTGTTGATTGATTATGTATTTACAAATATAGGATCTCGAAAATAAATAAATAAATATATATATATATATATATATATATATATATGCAGAAAATTGGAAATTATTTTATAATTAATTGTTACTTGGTGGCCAAGTTAAGTTTTTTGGTGGATTTTAAAACTCTACTTGGCCAATAAGTCTTTATTTCGGCCAAACCCATTGGGTAACGGGCCGGTCCAATTTAGCACATCCGGGTTGGGCCAACCAACCCGAGTGACCAAGGGAACCCGAACCGGACCGAACCGAGTCAACCGAACCGGGTCGGGTTCCACGGGTCTAAACCGGAGCGAGTCAAAAGTCGGGTCTTATCAATCTGTCCGACCCACTCGGGTCGGGTCGGACCGGGGCAACTAATATGGGTCGAAACGACCAGGTTTGAGTGACAAACCAAACTGAAATCCTATTTTAAACCGAACCGGTCCGGCCGAACCATTTTACCGAACCGGACCGGTCTAAACCGAACCGGAATTAATTAATTCGAACCGAATTAATTAAATAAAATAGGATGGTCAAATTTTTTAAATCCAAATGTTTTCGAACTTTAAATTTCCTACACAGTGCTCAAAGGTTTAATACTTTATCGATTTATTAAACCTGATGCCTAGTTTGGATTATGGGGATGGATCTCGGAAATGCATGATTTTGGGACTGGATCATTTAGTGGGCTGAATTGCAATTTTTATTTAATTGATATTATTGCATGATTAGAACTGTCATCTTGGCTAAATCAAGCTAGCTGGATTATGCATATTGTGGGCATAGCCTTGGTTTTCAATTAATGAGTTGCGCACTAGGATAGACATGCTGTGATTGTTGAAATTGCCTAGGATACATGTCTAGAAGTACGCATGATTGATTTATAGCATGAATTGCAAGTCAGGCCCAAATGTTTTAAAAAGCGGAAATCAGTCGCCAAATATGCTTGTTTGAATAGTATGATCACGCATGATGCGTATGCATGAATGTTGATGATGTATTGGCATGTGATAATTTACTTGAGGAGTAGAATTATATATGCTAAGTATGAGTTTCTCGGAACATTAGACGCATGACGTGTATGCATGAGTTGTTTTTGTTTCTTGGATGCGATCTGCGCACGATGATTTACTCGTGTAGTAGAATTATGCGTGCAAACTTGAAATCCTAGAAAACTTAAAAAAAAAAAAAGGCATTGGGAAAGCCAAGATAGGGTGTTTTAAAACCTCTCGTTCCGGTTATAGCGATTAAACCATTTTAAAAGACTGATCTATTAGAAAGAAGACGACGGTAATGTGAACTCTTTCACGACCCCCCTTCCCTCGGTTTACTTACGGTCGATTGGATTAGATGTATGAGGAATCATTATTAGTCATCTCCTAACTCATAGATATCCAATGGACGCAATTCTTTTTCAAAATGTCATTGTATTCCTGTTTATGCATAATTGTCAATGTGTCAAAATAGATGGCGGATAGAGTGCAATTCTATGTTCCTAGTCATCTAGATGGAATAAGGTATGATGAGTGGAGAGAATATGTGTGGAAAGTCCTCTTTGCGGTAGACCTCGAGGATAGTTTAAATCCAAAAGGAGACAGGATGATTACATATGACTACGGTAGTCTGCTCTCCAAAGACGACGAAAGGACACACAAGGACTAGAAAGCAGCATGGTTGATATTTTCAACCTTGACAACATAAATTGCGGAACAATTCATGAATGTCAGTGCATTACACCTTTGGTGTGCTTTGCATCTTCGCTTCGACGATAGATATGCAGCAACGACTAGGGAACTAATTTTGGAATATGACGTTACTCTACGCATTGATGCCGGCATAATGACAAACCATACTCCTGATGACGAAAAGAAGGCATGGGAAAGGATTTATATTATCACAATGAAATTTCCTTTATCGTGGTTTGTCGATGAAAATGGTCTCAAGCGTTTGATCAGATCGATCGAGACGATTTTGAGGTTGTTCGATGGATTGAACCCTAAGGAAATTCGTGAGTTAGAGGACCCCTTCACTCATATGCGCAAAGCTCTAGAATCGAGCAATAAAAAGCTCAAACGAAAATTCGGTAGGTCAAGATACCGTTTATTAAAGCGCTTCTCAGATACGCCTCGTTTGCCATGATAAAACCGTGAAACGTTTTATACAACACAAATCGTCTGATATGATTCATTTATGAATTGTTTTCAGGTGTGGTGTTGGACATGGTTTGAAGATTCTAGACGAACAATTTCTCTTGTTATTATTTTTAGAGTTCCTTGTCGATGTCATTTAACTTTCGTTGTCATTTACGTTTCGACATATTGAATTTATTGGATCATGGAATAAAATGATTTTTATTGAAGCTAATTCAATTGTGAGTGCAATCTATTTATCCTTCGACCCGAACAAAGGGTTGATACAAATTCCGATGAATTTGGAGTTGTGCCGAAATGATAATCCAAGACCTCCACACATATTCTGGCTCACCATTACACCACCGATCGCGAACTTAGATTAACACTCTTGTTAAATATTTATTTGTTAGTACTCCATTATAAAATTAAAATTGTAATGATGAGCATGTACGAAACCGATTAAAATTAAATTTTGAAAACGAAACGATTTCACCATGGGTTGAACCCGATGATGCGCCCTCGCGCTCCGCACGTGTTCCTCGAGAGATAGAACACATTGTTTCAAATAACAAAATTCAATACAAAGTGTTTACTTGATTTAATGCTTAAGGAAAATTTTCATTTGCATGAACACCCATTAAAGGGTTTTACTCATACAAAATTCTCGTAGATAACTTTTACGAGAATTAGGTGAAAACCTAATGCATGATCCATGGTGGATAACACCTTGGGGTATGAATGAACAATGAAAAGGAAAGTCTGTTAAACGACGTCTCCCACTATTCGCCTTTAACGATGAAAGAATAGCGAAGCATTAAAACGTCACACACTTCATGAATAAGGTCAATACTATGATATCGCAAGTTGAACTTATAACCTTCCTTTTTCTTTCCAAAAGAAAGTTGTGGTTAACTGCAAATCATGTGATGAACCTAGCTAATGTATTAATTGGTTACGCGACACCATATGAGCTATTGGTAATGAGTGGGATCTTACCAGAATTGCGACATTTTTGTTGCAAATAAAACACACACATAGTAACGATGGAATGCTGAAAAACATCTCCATACATGTGTGCAATAGCTTGGAAGTTTGGTGACGTGTTCGGACAAGAGACGTTACAATACTTGAGGCAGTATTTCCATAGCTTAAACATCAAATCAAATGAAGGATAATCAGGCCCACTCGCTTCGAGTGGGAGATTTGAGGCAGCAACGCCAGTGAACGATATGGTAAATGAAGATGGAGACATTTTCATAATAAATCCAGTGGGAGGAGTCAATCCAACCACCCAGATCACTGTTGCTGCAGGTGCAAATCAAGTCGGACCTGATAATCATGTTACTGAACTGATGGATGAAAATCCAATTTTACCTCAACTACCTACTGTGCCCAGTGGGAGTGGTACGACACTGTGAAATTAATCTCGGAGATGGAAATCCGAGACCGAGAGGTCGTCCTAGAAAAGTTGTTGGTGAAAGTTCAAGTAGCGCTTTTGCTCCCAGTGGGAGTATTGCCCCGATAACGAGCATTATTCCTAGTGGGAGCGTAGTTCAAACCCAAGATGGGACTATCGAGTTTATGCGCAGTCTAAGGCACCGAACTTCTCCTAAGAAGTATCCCATCGAGAGAGCTGAATTGTTCACCCTCACTTCGGTTGATGAACCGGTAACGGTTAAACAAGATATGGATGGACCTCAAGCGAAAGAATGGAGGAAATCAATGGAGGATGAGATCGCCTCTATGAAAGCTAATTCAGTATGGTCTTTAGTTGATTTGCCTGCAAACCGCAGAGCAATAGGTGTGAAGTGGGTTCTGAAATTGAAACTCACTGCTGATGAAGTTGTCGAGCGATACAAAGCTCGACTCGTTGCGAAAGGATATACCCAACTTGACGGAGTGAACTTTGATGAGACATACTCACGTACTGTGCGTTACACCACAGTACTGGCCATTTTGGCTTTGGTTGCGAGCCTCGATCTGGAGCTGCACCAAATGGATATTAAGATTGCATTAATCCACGGTAACCTGGAGGAACAGATCTATATGGAGCAGCCGGAGGATTTCATTACTCTTGGAAACGAACGTAAAGTTTATAAACTCCAAAGATCTATTTACGGTCTTAAACAGTCATCCCGGCAATGGTACGACAGATTCCACGAGGAAATTGTTGGAAATGAATAAGTGAATCTTCACGAGGATCCATGCGTGTATACGAAGACTTCCGAGTCTAAACACGTCATCTTGACATTATATGTCGATAACATATTAATTGTCGCGAATGATGTGAGTTACATGAATAAGTCAAAGTCCTGGCTTTCATTTGTATTTGAGATGAAAGACATGGGAGAAGCCACGTACATCTTGGGCATTAATATTGCTAGGGATCGGGCTGCTCGTAAACTATGTCTATCTCAAAAATCCTATATCAAAAAGTTGTTGAAAAGGTTTCGACTACATGATGCCAAACCCGTGGATACGCCGGTTGTGTTCAGGTGCACGCTGTCGAAGCGTGATGGCCTATAGAACCTGGCTAATCGTGAAAAGATGAAAAGTGAAAAATACTTAAGTATGGTTGACAGCTTAATGTATGCCATGAAATGCACTCGTCCAGACATCTGTTACGCGGTGGGCCTAGTAGCACGATTCCAATCAGATCCAGACACTCAACATCTAAAGGCTGTGAAACGTCGATACCTGAAAGGTACTACTGACTACGCTCTGTGCTATGAGGGTGGAAAACTAGAATTGTTAAGATTCAGTGATGCCGACCATGGTGGCGATCCGGATGATCGTAAGTTCACCTCAGGAGGAGTATTTCTCCTTGCTAAAGCCGCCATTTCATGGATGAGCAAGAAGCAATCATGTGTCGCGCTGTCAACGATGGAATCCGAATTCGTGGCCCTCTCTAAGAAAGCACAAGAATCAGTCTGGCTTAATAGACTCTTAACTGCATTGCTTGGTGTTAAGGACAGGAGTAAACCTGTGAAGGTATACTCTGAAAGTCAAGCAGTTAAGAACCCTAAATAACATAGCAGGACGAAAAGCGTAGATATAAAATATAATTATCCTAAGAATATGGTTGAGGACAAAGTAATCACATTAGAATACTTGTCTACTAAAAGCATGATGGCAGATCCATTAACTAAACATTTACGCTGGGATGTCTTCGAAAAGCATGTTAAATGCTGGGACTGCGTAGGGTTTAAAGTAGCTTGTATCGTGATTACAACTTTTGAAGCTTTTCTAAAAGAATTGTAATTTGAGTTAATGATTTTTACGACGTCATGATGTTTAAAATTTCATCGGATATTTACGGTTTATAAACTAGTCGTAGGAGGGATAACCTCGAGAATAAAATAATATCGAATGTGGGCCAAGCCTCGTCACATAGGCTCGGCCGTCTTGACGGAGAGAAGGATCTCCATTATTCAAGACTGGCTAAGAACTATGGTGGGAAACCTGGTTAAGCAGAACGATCATTTGGTTTACGGAGTAACACGGTATGATCTAAGTTCTGCAAATCTCCGTTACAAACTTCGTTCGTAATAAAACCACATTTAGGGCTAGATGACGAATCTGCGATAGCATATGACATTTCCCACTTCCTGACTAAACTCAGGTTAGGCTATCGACGCGTGTTTCATACTACGCGTGCCATGTTCGACCACGGGGTTAGGCTCGGTTGTGCTAGATAGAATCCACGAGATACGGATGGGCTCAAACTTCTTCACCTTGAGTGTGTGGCTGATCCCAGATGCTATATGAAGAAGCATCCAGTGTATCCTCACGGACTCAGATGGAACACCTCGTTTCAAAAATACGAGTTTAATGATCAAGTTTTTTAACGATTAAGTGCTGAATTTTCGTTTGCGTCCCTTCGGAAACAACTTATTGATAATGTTTACATCAGTAATAAGTATGCTTCATAAGCTACCACGACCTTGTAAAAGAATCAACTGACGCATAAGGTGAAATCCCAAAATGCTCAGTGTTTGCACACGAGTTTCCTTCGTGGGCTTCTCCTTCCGTTCTCTCCTTCTTTATGGACTTTTCCTTCTAGTATGTCCGCTCCGTGGGCTTCTTCTTCTCATATGCCCGCCACGTGGGCTTCTTCTTCTCGTATACCTGTAGATGGGTATCATGGAGGGGGTTCCCGGCGAGCCCACTATTTTCTCACGGTTTCCTGAGTGCCTTCTTGCTTGGGACCTCCGCCCTTCCTTCTCCTCGTGATACATGCAAAAGGGGCAATATCGAGACCCAAGGGGGGGGGGGGAGGGGGGGTGCTCGGTGTGCCTTCTCCGATGCTTAAATGAGTATAGGCATTTAGAGAGATAAAGTAGAAAGAAGGCAGAGCTTGAGTGAGAGATCACAAGATTTCTCAAATGAGGAGAGAAGGCCTTTATTTATAGAGTTCCTATCAGACCGCCCCGGTTCCAGTGGTTTCCTGGTCCGGTTGTGGCAGGTTCGTAATATAAGTTGGCCTTGACCGTAAATATGGTGCACTTGACCTCGGTTCGACCGTAGATGAGCATAATGTGTTTACGTGTTTGAAATGGCCTCCAAGGGTGAGCCCCAGGCGAAATATCACCCGGGGGTGGGGGTCCGGACTAGGGGGGCTCATCCGGACGGATGGGGGTAACGGCCTTGCTCGGGTAACCCAAGCAAGGGTTACTCGGGCAACGGCCTTGCTCGGGTAACCCAAGCAAGGGTCCCTTGCTTGGGTTGCCCCCCCGGGTGGACTTTCCACTCGGGGTCTTCCCGGGTGGATTTCACCACTCGGGGAGTTTTCCGGGTCTACGTGCTGGGCCTCGGGTGTCCATGTTCCAATTTTTGAATTATATTCAGTTATGGCCCAATTATCGGGGTCCAATTTATAATAGCTTGGGCGTATATCCAATATTTGCCCCCGAGTCAAGCAATGGTTTAACCTTTACTTCACTCTATTTTTGTGGAGTATAGCCCAAGCAAGTTGCAAAATGTACCTTTGTGGCGTTCCCGGCCTTTATCGAGTGCTCAAGGAACGTCGCGATTTTCCTTGCCCCGTGTTTAAAGGATCTTTAAGACGGTCCCGACCTTCGTTGTGTGTCCGAGGAACGTCGTGATTTTCCTTTCCCCCTGTTCAAGGAAGCTGGATACACAAAATACTATTGTTTGATGGGTTCCGATGTAATCGTTAGCCCCGTTATCAGTCAATGGATGGCGAGTAAGTCCAGTGGGCCTCGTGAAAGGCCTGAGAGGCCCAGAAGCCCAGTATGAAGGGTCCCGACTTTAGCAGTCCCGATATATGAGCTGAATGCTCCCGACAAGAAGCCTCTGAGTAGGCCCCAATATGCCTTTGAGAAGGCCCCGATGATAAAGCCCCGATGAGGCTGGACCTGTCTCGTGAGACAAAGGGTCCTGGGTGGTGACCTAGAATGAGATAACTCTGGAGTCCCCGACAGGAGTTGGGACTTGTGATCAGAGGATAAGACCGAGAAACCCGCCTACTAGATAGAGTAGTGGGGAGACGGTTAAGATATAGATAAACCTCCCCCGAGATACGCAGGGCGTGCCCGATATACTCGGAGAGTGGGCAAGATACGCGGAGCGTGGGGCGAGATATACGGAATCCCGAACGAGATATGCGGAATCATGGGTAAAACGGCCAGACACGGTCACAGGTAACTGAGTAACTTCCCCTCCTATATAAAGGAGGAAGTTACCTCAGAAAACACATTCTCTAATACGAACTTATTTTACTGCTTACCACCCCATTGATCACATACTCATTTAGGCATCAGAGAGGGATTCTGGGTCACCACCCAGGTCATCCCCTTTTGCAGGATTACGCGGAGCGCAGGAGTTCAAGCTTTCCGTCAAGAACGTAACGGAGCTTCGACTGTGATCCAACATTGGCGCCGTCTGTGGGAATCTAACGAAAAGCCAAAATAGTTTCTACCAGATCAATGGCCGGTGGTGGCAAGAAGAAGCAAGTCCAGGCCGGTAGTTCTCGCCCTGCTGGAACTGTGAATTCCCCGTTGCTGGAATATGCTGCTGAACAAGGTGAGCACCCCGCTGTTTCTCAAACAGGGGGGCATGGTGATGATGAGGTCTCAGTCCGAGACACGGCAGTGAACAGGCCAGAGATCCCGCGAAGGGAGGTGGATGCTCCCCCAAACCCAGTGGGGTACAGAGAAGAAATCCCGCGGAGGGAGGCAGGTTCTTCCTCAAACTCAGAGTTCGCTAAGGCAGTAGCAGATGCTATGCCTATGTTCTTGGCAGCCATGGAGGCTCTGTTGGACAAGAGAGAAGCTGCCAGGAGGGCAGAGGAGTTGCCTCCACGAGAGGAGTTGCCTCCACCTCCTCCAAGAACGGTTCCAGAAGGACAGGAGGTTCAGGAGGTTCAGCCTAGGAGTAGGGGTAAGGAACCCGTGCACTCGGAGAAGTTCGTGGTTGATGGTCCCGGACCAGTGCAACATAGGACCATTCCCCTGAATGGCCCCATCACCCCCGATCAGGTGGTGAAGATTGTCAACATCTGCATGGGTGACCAGAAGCAAATGACATCGGAGCTAAGGGACCGATCCACTCACCCTTTCGTTCCACGGCTGCTGGATACTGTCGCCCCGCTAGGGCTAGGTATCCCGACCATCAAGGAGTACGATGGTGAAGGAGACCCGGTTCGCCATGTTCAGAGGCATGTCCAAGCCTGTATGGGTAGGACCTCGAATGATGACCTTGTGTGTTCACTGTTCCCGATCACCCTGGGAGAAAGGGCCATGACCTGGTTTTTTAGTCTACCACCGGGAAGGATTACGTGCTGGGCCGACATGCACGATCGCTTCATCAAGCAATATCAAGGGCGTAGGCGTCTCCTGAAGAGCGTGAGGTCTTTGACCCAGGTGGTGCAGAGATCCGATGAATCGTTGGCATACTACTACCAACGGTTCACTGCTAGTGTTGCGGAGATTGATGAGGAGATATCGGAGGGAGAGACCATCCGCACTTTCCTTTGGAACCTAACTGCTCCATATGGTTCCAATCTGATGCACAGCGTAGCCGCGAAGGCTGTGTGGAGTATGGAGGCCCTGCAAGCGAGGGTGAAGCAGCAGATCGACGTGCAGGAGTCGAAGATTGCTGCCGGAGAGCTTGATCCTCCGAAGTCAGGAAGAGGAAAGCCATCGTCCAAGCTGTTGGATGATCGCAAAGGGAGCGACAAATCGGAGGGAAGTAGGAGTCGTGGTCGCCCCGAGAGAAGGGAGGACAAGCGTCCTCCGAGGAAGGATAACCACGAGGGTCGTACTGTTCCCATCAACAGCTCGATGACCTCCGTGCTGGCTGTGATGGATCGGCAGGGTCTCGCCCGATACCCCCCGAGGAAAGAAGGTGAGTTCCTAGGAGGCCGCTCCGATCGTTACTGTCGGTACCATCGAGCCAATGGTCACGATACGGATAACTGTCGGGAGCTGAAGAAGGAGATAGAGAAGCTGATCCAGAAAGGGAAGCTGAAGGAGTTCGTCGGAAGGGGACGGTGCCGATCCCGCTCCAAAAGTCGGTCACGGTCCCGTTCCAAGTCCCGTGATCGATCTCCAAAGAAGAAGAAGGTTGAGCCGGAAGCCTCCGGTTCTGGTGCCCGTAAGGAGAGGCGGGGGACCATTAATGTCATTCACGGAGGAATGGCGGCGGGAGGTGACACCTCCGCTTCTCGGGAGAATTATGCCTCTCGCATCTCTGCTGCTGTGGTGCTAGGCAAGAGGTCCCGGTCGTGGACTCTAAAGGAGGAAATGGTGATTTCTTTCTCAGCGGAGGATTTGATAGGCGTGGAGAGCCCCCACGATGACGCCTTGGTCGTGACCCTGGACGTGGACGGATTCGAGATGAAACGGATCCTGATAGACGGAGGGAGCTCCTCCGACATTCTCTTCATGGACGCCCTGGAAGCCATGGGAAAGACGAAGAAGGACCTGACGCAGGTGAACTTCCCGATGGTGGGATTCTCTGGATCGACTTCCTATCCATTGGGAATGATTACCCTACCGGTGGAGTTTGGTAGTGGCTGGAAGATGGAACAGCGGAACGTGGATTTCGTCGTGGTAGAATCGGCGGGAATGTATAACGCTATTATCGGGAGGACCACCATCAACCCTCTCATGGCAGTTGCTTCAACCGTCCACCAGAAGATGAAGTTCCCGACTGACAATGGGGACGGAGAGGTCAAGGGTGACCAGGTGGCGTCGCGAAGGTGCTATGTTAATGCCACCCGAAGGAGAAGAAGGGAAGCCATGGCTGTCCTGCAGACTGATGCCGATCCTCGAGAGGAGTTTGGGCGTCCTGCCCCCATGGAGGATCTGAAGGAGGTCGAGATTGATGGACCTCGAAGGAAGGTGAAGATCGGGTCTGCTTTGTCGGAGGAAAGAGCCCGAGAGTTGATCGAGCTCCTGAAGGAGTTCAAGGAGTTGTTTGCCTGGTCCCCGAGCGATATGCCAGGAATCAGCCCCGACGTGATAGTGCACGAGCTGAAGATTGATCCCGCAATAAAGCCTATCGCGCAGAGGAGGCGTCCGATGGGCGCGGATAAAAGGATCGCGATCCAGCAGGAGGTGGCCAGGTTACTCGACGCTGGATTCATCAAGGAGCTCCGATTCCAGACTTGGGTCGCTAACCAGTCCTGGTGAGGAAGAGTAATGGGAAGTGGCGGATGTGTGTCGATTTCCGCGACTTGAACAAAGCCTGCCCGAAGGATTGTTATCCGCTCCCGAGGATTGACCAGTTGGTGGATGCCACATCGGGACACGAGCTGTTGAGCTTCATGGATGCTTATTCCGGATACAACCAGATCAAGATGGCGAAGGAGGATGCCCCCCATACAGCCTTCTATGCTGATAGTGACGTCTATCACTACGACGTTATGCCCTTCGGACTGATCAATGCTGGAGCAACTTACCAGAGGATGGTGAACAAGTTGTTCGGGGACATGCTGGGAAAGACCATGGAGGCTTATGTGGATGACATGCTGGTGAAGTCCCGACAGGCAGGAGACCATGTCCAAAACCTGGCGGCGGCGTTTGAGCGGATGAAGTTTCATCAGGTTCATTTGAATCCAGACAAGTGCGCTTTCGGGGTGAACTCGGGGAAATTCCTAGGGTTCATGGTGAGCCAGAGAGGAATCGAGGTGAATCCCGAGAAGCTGCGGGCAATCAGGAGATGCAGTCTCCGAAGACTCATCGGGAGGTTCAAGTGTTGAATGGCCGGTTGGCCGCGATGAATCGATTCATATCCAAGGCGAGTGACAGAGCCATGCCATTTTTTGATGTGCTACGGGCCCACAAGAAGTTTGAATGGTCCGACAAGTGCGAGGAGGCATTCCAAGCACTCAAGCAGCACCTCCGTACCCTCCCGCCGTTGGCGAAACCGGTTCCAGGCGAGCCGCTTTATCTCTATTTGGCTGTTTCCGATGTTGCTGTTAGCTCTGTTTTAATAAAGATTGTCAAGGGCAACCAAGTGCCTGTCTATTATGTAAGCAAGGCGTTTGCCAAATCTGAAATGAATTATCCCGCTATTGAGAAGTATCTCTTTGCGTTGATTGTTGCTGCTCGAAAGCTACGGCCTTACTTCCATGCCCACGAGGTTACGGTGTTAACTAACCAGCCCTTGAAACACTTTTTGAACCGACCGGAGGCGTCGGGGAGATTGGTGAAATGGGCCATCGAGCTTACGGAGTTCCGTATTCATTTTGCTCCGAGAACTGCTATTAAGGGCCAGGCATTGGCGGATTTTATAGCTGAGTCTACAACACCCGATCTAGAAGAAGCGGGTCTTGTAGAGGGGGCAACCATGAAGGTCTCGATAGCAGAACAGCCAGAACAGCCAAAAGAGGAGAACACTTGGGAGATGTACACTGATGGATCATCGAGTGTAGAAGGATCGGTGGCAGGATTTGTATTGATACCGCCCGGTGGAGGCGAGCCCTTGCGATATGCCTTGGCCTTGACGTTTAGGGCTACCAACAATGAAGCTGAGTACGAGGCCCTCATCACGGGCCTTAAAATTGCCAAGGGTACGGGAGTCTATCATTTAAAAGTGATGTGTGATGCCAGCTTGATCGTGAATCAAGTCCAGGGGAACTATGAAGCCAAGAGCCCGACAATGAGGAAGTATTTGCACGAGGTGCAGACTTTGAAGAGGAGCTTCAAAAGCTTTGATATTGAGGCAATCCCGAGGGAAGAAAATGCGGAGGCAGACGCCTTAAGCAAGTTTGCTCTGGGAGTGGCCCCCGAGGAGAGTCGGAAGGTGCACTTTCTGGAAAGAGTGATTATCTCAACCATCGATCCGTCAGAGGTTTGCGCTATTGAAGCAGGATCGGAGGAAGAAGAGAAACCCACCTGGATGACCCCGATGGTCACATACCTGACTACGGGGGCACTCCCAGATGATGAAGTGACAGCTGTTAGGTTGCGCCGAATCGCGAGCAACTACGTGATGGTGGACAACCAGTTATACAAGAGGGGGCATGTAAAGCCTTTTCTGAAATGTGTGGCGGAGCCTGATACGAATCGGATCCTGAGAGAGCTACACGAGGGAGTCGCGGCCTGTCATGAAAGGGCCCGATCATCGTGAGGAAGGCGTTGAATCTAGGCTACTATTGGCCTTCGATGAACAAGGAAGCGACAGCGATGGTCCAATCCTGTGATGCATGCCAGAGGTACGCTCCGAATATCGTGGCTCCCGCCGCGGACTTGATGGCCATCAGAAGTGCTTGGCCCTTCGCGCAGTGGGGCATTGACTTGGTGGGACCTCTTCCACAAGCGAAAGGTCAGTGCAAGTATTTACTCGTGGCCATCGATTACTTCTCAAAGTGGATAGAGGCTAAGGCGTTGGCCAAGATAACGGGACAGCAGATCCTCAAGTTCCTTCAAACTCAGATCGTATCCCGGTATGGGGTTCCTCGAGTGTTGATCAGCGATAATGGCCCTCCGTTCAATGGGGCTCAGTTGAAGGAGTACCTGGAAGAATTGAACATTGAGCATCGGACAGCTTCCGTCCACCATGCTCAGACCAATGGCCAGGTGGAATCAGCCAACAAGATTGTGATGGATGGCTTGAAGAAGAGAGTCTACGCCTTGCAAGGTCATTGGCTGGATGAACTTGAAAACATGCTGTGGGCTGTTAGAACAACACCCAAGCAGTCGACAGGGGAGACTCCGTTTGGCCTTGTCTATGGCACGGAAGTAGTTGCCCCCGTGGAGATAGCGGTGGCGTCCCATCGCAGGAGGTATTATGAGCCTCTAACGAACGAGGAAATGAGACGTCTAGACTTAGACTTGCTCGAGGAGAAAAGGTGGAAGGCTGATGAAGTTCAGGCACGGATGCGTCTGGCAACAGCCCGATTTTATAATCGGCGTGTCAAGTCCCGACAATTCTTCGTTGGAGAACTTGTCTGGCGGAGGAACGAGTTCGTTCATCAAGATCGGATAAACAAGCTATCGCCGAAATGGGAGGGACCTTACAAGATCGTAGGGATGCCGGCCCCGAATGCGTACAAGCTAGAGGACCTTGATGGCAAGACGTTGAAACATTCCTTCAGTGGCGCACACTTGAAGATGTATCATGTTTGATATTAAGTCGCCGCGAATGGCGCAAATTATCTATCGATAAAGACCCGATGTAAGCCAGCTTTGAGTTGTTAATGAATAAAAGAAGTTTCCTTCGATCCTATTACTTTTAGATTGATTCTAACTGTTAGTAAGACGTCCTGAAGGACGCGATAAAAGCCTTTCGAGGTACGATAAAAGCCTTACGAGGTACAAGTAAGTCGCCTTTATGGCGCGACAAAAAGCCTTTCGAGGTACGGACAAAAGCCCTACGAGGTACAAGTAAGTCGCCTTTATGGCGCGACAAAAAGACTTTCGAGGTACGGACAAAAGCCCTACGGGGTATGAGTAAGTCGTCTTTATGATGCAACCAAAAGCCTAGGTACGAAAAAGCCCTAATGGGTCCGCGTAAGTCGTCTATATGATGCGGCAAAAAGCCTTAAAGGGTACGAAAAAGCCCTAACGGGTCCGCGTAAGTCGTCTATATGATGCGGCAAAAAGCCTTAAAGGGTACGAAAAAGCCCTTAAGGGGTACGATTAAGTCGTCTGGAATGACGCGATAAAAGCCCTTAAGGGGTACGATTAAGTCGTCTGAATTGGCGTGGTAAAAGCCTTAAGGGGTGCGAAAAATCATCTTAAGTGATGTATAAAATTGCCTTGAAAGGCATGGATGAGGAACCTTAAGTGGTAAAGTCCCGAGGAAAATGTCGCGAAAGACATACAAAATTACATTAAGTAACGTGGATGAGAAACCTTAAGTGGTAAAGTCCCGAGTAAAGCATCGGAAGGATGTACGAAGTCATCTTAAGTGGTGCATCGAAACGTTTTAAGTAAAGAATCTAAAGTTGCTTTAAATGGTGTAATGATTATCGAGACCAAAATAGATGGAAGAAATTTCTTATAAGGGCTCAAAGGCCTAAAGGTTCCGATACAAAAGATAAGGAGGATACAAGGAGGAAAATTACAAGGACTTAAAGAATAGAGCATTAAGCTTGGTCCTTGTTGGAAGTTGGGTCCTCAGCAGCTTCGGAGGGAGTAGGATTCGGAGGGGCCTGGGCAGAAGGCTCCGCAGTCCGCGGCATCAGTCTCTTCACTCTCCGCGGGGAGGTTGAAGTATTTCTCTGCAAAGGGGGCGAGGGTCTCGGACTTCTTAAAGTCGATGGAATCCTCGTATGCCGTGTAAAGTTCCTCGACGACATTGAATAGAACGTTCTCCACCTCGGTTTTGCAGAACCCCACGGCATCCGCCTTGAAATCATCGGAATTCCGATATTCCTCGCGACCCTGAGCCTTTGCCTCGCCTTGGCCTCCGCGAGAGCTTCCGCGAGAACGCCCTTCTCGTGGATGAACTGCCTCTTCTCCGCCTCGTTCCGCCGCTGATCCTCCTGGACCATCCTCCGCTCCCGACACAAGACGGCCTCGTGATCTTGAACCTGCTTGTGCAGGCCCTTAGCCATCTCGTTGAGGAGGGTCCGTTCCTTGGCTATCTTGTCCCTGGCCGCTACAGCCTCGTCGAGGTCCGCTTGGAGCTTGGCCAAAGCGTCGGGGTCCGACTTGGCTTGTGCCTCCTCCAAAGCACCCTTCAGAGCCAGGATGAAGCCGAAGCAGCGCTGCTGGTCCGCGGTTTCCTAAGACAAAAGGGAAAAATGATTAAAATTCGATAATCGGAGGCAAGAACAAGGAAGGAAAGAATAAAGTAAAGGTAAAGTTTTACCTCCATCCGACGGATAGCCATATTGCGGAGCTCCTCCTCGATGTCCTCCTGCGCCAAGGAGATTGGCCGCTTCAAGGCTGGAGGAATTGACCCTGCCAGCAGATGCAGGGCCAATTCAGGCTGAAGGTCCCCCTGTTGGAGTGAGACCCCTTGGAGAGACTCGATCGGGTTCCAGGGAACCGTCTCCTGGTCGGGGGTGAAAACCTTGTAAAGATTCTCATCCACGGGGAGAGGAGGGATGACCCTGGAGGCCTCAGCCGGAGGAGCCACCTCGGTCGGAGGCTCGGGGGTCGGAGTGCGGAGCTCTGGAGGAGGACTCCGAGACACGTCCTCCACGGTGGGCCTCAGGGTGCTTCGACCTGGCCTTCGGCGGTGAAGCAGGCCACCTTCATTTGGCTCCTCGGAGGAAGGGGAAGACTCCAAGTCGGTCACCTGACGGAACTGAGCTTCTGTCGGGGTATCCTCCATCATCGACGCCTGTGGAGTCGCGGCCCGTGCTGGAGTAGCAGCCTTCCTCGGAGTGAGGGCCTCCGATGGACCTGCGGTTGCGGGACGAATAAAATCAGGAAGAGTATCATGGGGGCACCAGATGATTTGGCGCTCTAGATGTTGGTCCTTTCCAAAGAAGTTGTAGTATCCCGCCTTGAGAACGCGGGGGGTTTCTCCTCGAAGGATGTATTTGATTTCTCGAACCCGCGATTCCCGATCAGCGGGGATAAACTCCTCGGGGACCAGCTTCCTATATTTCTTAATAGCACGACGAACACGCTTACCTTCCTCGGCGGTAGTGACCCCGAAGGCTTGGTCTATCTCCTCCCTTCTGGCCCGCTTGGCCTCGGTCCGCTCTTCAGTCGGGGGAGCAGCAGAAGAAGAAGTTCCCTTCTTCAGCGACTTCCGCTTCCGCCTGGAGCCACCCTGGACGGCATCGGTCTCCCCCTGCTTCAACATGAGATGTGTCAACAGAGATGCTTTCTTGGCTGCAAAAATGAAAAGACAAAGTGGTTAGAAGTGTTACCCAGATGACCAAATCCTTGGAAACGGAATCGAGGAGCCGGACTCCGATATGAATCAAGTCTTTCTCCACGAGCTTGTTGGCGTCGAGGGGAATGAAGGATTCCCCCCAATGGTAAAGCTGGACCAGCTGGAGAGTGTTGAGGTCATCCTCGGTGTAGACTTCGAGCTTGGGGGCAGGGTCCGCCACAACCTCCCATCGGGGCCATGGGACATAGCTGTTTTGGACGAAGAAGTAATACTTCTTCCATCCGCTATTGTCGGACCCTGAATCACGAATAAGCACCCGATCCTTATGGAACTTCCAGGTCTCGCTATCCCAGCCGAAACGTGAAAGTTGCTCCTTTGTCCACTTGGGGAGTCGGGGAGAGAAGGAGCAAACACCAGCCTTATTACACTTCATTCCGTAGAAGGTGCGGAAGAGTAGCAAACTGTACGTCCACCGCTGGCGGAGGCACATAACCTGAAAAGCGTTCCACACGCGGATGGCATGTGGAGAGAAGGTGCAGGGGTGTGTCTGGTAGAAGTTTCAAATCTCCACCAGGTTCCCGCAAAAAGGGAATCGAATCCCAGCGTTTATCTGCCCGGTGGAGACGAACACTTCTCCCTCTCGAGGACGCGTGACGATATGCTTCCTCCTGGTGGTTGGCTGAGACTCGTAGGGGAAGTGGGGTTCCCAGTCCGAGGTAATGCACCCTTCTCGGAGAGCAACCTCGTACGAGGTCTCAGAAATCTCGTTAACAGCAAGCTCAAAGGTAAAAGGGATCCTTGCCCAAGAACTAGCTTCGTCTAAAAACGGTTACAAACAAGAAAACTTGAGAAAAGAGGAGAAGGTAACATCAGCAAATCATGAAAACAGAGAAGGAAATCCTTACCAGACATTGTTAGTGGTTGCTTGGAGAAGATGAAAAAGGATCGGGAGGGTTGAAGGCCTTGGATCACTAGAAGAGCAAAAGAAACTTGGGGAAGAAGCTTTGGGTTCGAAAATTGCAAAACTTCCAGAAATTGAAACGGTGAAGAAGAAGTGAATAGTGCCAGGGTTTTAGCTTTTATAAGCAAAAGGACAACTGGACGGATTCAATATGGACCGTTGAAGACGAAACGATTCAATCTTGATCGTCGAGATTATGGGGACGGTACGGAAGAGACGTTGGTGACGTAATGAGTGCTTTTTCAGAAAGCAGCAGTCACGCCGGTTTGGGCGTCGTTTCATAATCCCCAGCATTTAATGCTGCAGTAACCGAGGATTCTCCTCGGATTTGGCAATTGCCCTTAGAGTCTAGTGGGCCCAAGGCAATCATAAGAGAGAAGCTAAGTTATTCAAGGATCATGCTCAAGGCAAAAGCCTCCGATGGCAATATCAAGAGGTATGAAGATAAAAGCCTCCGATGGCAGTATCGGGAGGTATGGAAACAAAAGCCTCCGACGATGAGGTCAGGAGGTCTGGAACTGGAAGACACGACGGACTGAAAGTCCCCCATGTCTTGGGGGCAAATGATGGGTTCCGATGTAATCGTTAGCCCCGTTAACAGTCAATGGACGACGAGTAAGTCCAGTGGGCCTCGTGAAAGGCCTGAGAGGCCCAGAAGCCCAGTATGAAGGGTCCCGACTTTAGCAGTCCCGATATATGAGCTGAATGCTCCCGACAAGAAGCCTCTGAGTAGGCCCCGATATGCCTTTGAGAAGGCCCCGATGATAAAGCCCCGATGAGGCTGGACCTGTCTCGTGAGACAAAGGGTCATGGGTGGTGACCTAGAATGAGATAACTCTGGAGTCCCCGACAGGAGTTGGGACTTGTGATCAGAGGATAAGACCGAGAAACCCGCCTACTAGATATAGTAGTGGGGAGACGGTTAAGATATAGATAAACCTCCCCCGAGATACACAGGGCGTGCCCGAGATACTCGGAGAGTGGGCAAGATGCGCGGAGCGTGGGGCGAGATATACGGAATCCCGAACGAGATATGCAGAATCATGGGTAAAACGGCCAGGCACGGTCACAGGTAACTGAGTAACTTCCCCTCCTATATAAAGGAGGAAGTTACCTCAGAAAACACATTCTCTAATACGAACTTAGATTACTGCTTACCACCCCATTGATCACATACTCATTTAGGCATCGGAGAGGGATTCTGGGTCACCACCCAGGTCATCCCCTTTTGCAGGATTACGCGGAGCCCATGAGTTCAAGCTTTCCGTCAAGAACGTAACGGAGCTTCGACCGTGATCCAACATTGTTGATTTAAGTAAATTTATGCTATGTACAAATATTGGATAAGGGTAAAAGTGGCACGGGCGTTGGTCTCGTTTTACTTAGCCTTAGGATTATTCCTTTTGGAGGAACCTCCTTTTTAGGCTCTTAGAGCCGGTAGAGCGCTTTGGAAGCGGTGTTGCGCTCCGTTTGCGAGAGTGCGAGTATGATATTCTAGCTTTGGCCTTCAATGGACATGGCATTTTTCTCCCGTTTGTCGGAGTGTGGGCATGGTCCTTTAGCCATATCCATGCAATTCACTCTATATAGATGGAGGTGAGAGTGGTTAAAATTCTTCATCTTACCCTTCGTATAAAAGAGTTTTTATAAATATATTTAGAAGGTTGTTCCCTTCATATATGTTAGAGCGTTACTCCCTTTGTAGGTTAAGGGGTTTCCTGGACAGTGATTTTGTCTTCATGGCTCAATGCTGAAGCTACCTCCGCGGTATGCACACCTGGCACCTCCACAAGTGGGGTCTCGGCCCTTGTGTTACTCATGCTCTGTGACTCGAGCATATAGAGTTGTATGTATATGGTTGCCAGCGTAATAGGCATGCTTCACACGCTGGGTGGTTAGCCCTTGCGTTAATTGCGAAACCTGCATGTATGAGATTGTATAAAAAAAGTTGTCCCTTACAGTGGATGTGTTTGGCGTTTTGGACGCGCGCGCGGGGGGGGGGGGGGGGGGGGGGGGGGGGGGGGGGGTTAACCCTTGAGGTGACTACCTTGGTAGCCCATGCATGCGTGCCCCCGTAGTAGACACGTTGGTGTACGTAGAGGGATACTCCTCGTATTGGCTACGCTTGGTAGCTCATATATGCGTGCCCCCGTAGTGGAAACGTTGTGTATGTAGAGGGATACTCCTCTCGTAATGGCTACTCTTGGTAGGTCATATATGCGCGCCCCCGTAGTGGACACATTGTTGTACGTAGAGGGATATTCCTCGTAATGGCTACGCTTGGTAGCTCATATATGCGTGCCCCCGTGGTGGACACGTTATTGTATGTAGATGTTGTTTGGGTTCCTTAGTGCCATGCCTAGGTCCCTTTGTTTGTATAGATGATATATGCTCTCATGGAGGATATTTGGTTCCAACTTTCATTACCTTAGGTAGTGTTGAGATGATTTTATTTGTCCTTCCTTGTAGGAGTATTTTCCATGCTTTATCCATTATAGTCCCCCCTTTGACAAGTAATATCGTCCATGCACGTGTCTTTTGCCCCCGTAGTAAGCATTTGATCTTTATGCACTTTGGGATGTATCCTTGGGTAGGTTGGTCTTTATGGATTTATATGGTGTCATGACGGACCGCTGTTTTTTCTTGACGGACCGCTGTTTTTTCTTGACGGACCGCTGTTATTTCCTGACGGGCAACTGCTTTTTCCTAACGGGCCGCTGCTTTTTCCTGATGGGCCGCTGTTTTTTCCTGACAGACCGCTGTTTTTTCCTGACGGTCCGCTGTTTTTTCCTGACGGGCCGTAGTTTTTTCCTGAAGGACCGCTGTTTTTCCTGACGGACAGCTGTTTTTTTCCTGAAGGACCGCTGTTTTTTCCTGACGGACCGCTTGTTTTTTTCCTGACGGACCGCTGTTTTGTCCTGACGGGCCGCTATTTTTTCCTGACGGGTCGCAGTTTTTTCCTGACGGACCGCTGTTTGATACATAGTTGCCTGTTGTAGGTGTTTGGTCCCTCCCCCGACTACCTTGGGTAGTGTTGGGATGGTTTTTCTTATATCTCCTTTAGAGGTCCTTGTGGTGTTTGTTTATCCACCATAGTTCTTCCTTTAGCAAGTAGTATCATCCATGCACATGTCTTTGCCCCCGTAGTAAGCATTAGGTCTTTGTGCACTTTAGGACGTACTCCTGGGTAGGTTGGCGTTGATGGCTTAGCATAGTGCGTCGTGGCAGGGTTAATTGTACCTGACGTGTTATTGCTCCTCCTCCTGGAGTACTTTTGCTATGTCCTTCGCCCCCCTGGTTTTCCATGGTGGACGGTCTCCTTGTGTTTGATTGCTACTTCATTGAAGTTTCTTTATTTTCTTTTGAGGTGGGCTGAAGGATGTCCGTTGCTTAATTGGGTGTGTATCCCGCTTTGCCCCCCCGAGTTAAGCAATGGCAATAACCTTTGCTTGACTCTATGATGGTCGGATAGGCGTCCGATTAGGATTTTGATAGTTGTTTGAAAGGTTGGTGGAGGCTATCTCCTTAGTTTGTCCCTTCGACCACTGAACTTGCGGTTGTTGGACTTGGAATAAGGAGGATGCCTTCATGTTGTTGGAGTCGCATGCTTGGCTAACCGAGTATTGTTGGATCTAGGGTACGAGCTTTTGATGACCATTTATAATGTACTGGTTTTCTATATATGTTGAACCTTCTTCCGTGGACATGATAGCTACCTTTGTGATATAGGGGTATGGTTTCCTCCTTTGAGACATTTGGGCATGATAGCCGTTGTTGAGGTATAGGGGGATGGTATCCTCCTTTGATATATGGACATGATAGCCATTTTTGATGTATAGGGGGGATGGTGCCTTCCTTTGATATATGGACGTTATAGCCATTTGATGATGTATAGAGGGGATGGTACCCTCCTTTGACATATATGGACATGTTTGCCATTTAATGATGTATAGGGGGAATGGTACCCTCCTTTCATATATATGGACATGATAGCCATTTGATGAAATATGGGTGGATGGTGCCCTCATTTGATATATGGGCATGATAGCCCTTTGATGATGTATAGGGGGTGATACCCTCCTTTGATATATATGGGCATGATAGCCACCTGTTGAAGTGCTTACATACTATATCTTGTTTGATGAGTTGCCCTTTGATTGGGGGATTTATTTCTATATCATGTTGGAAGGGTGGCCCTGTGGGTCTTATGTCCCTTCTCTGTTGGAAGGGTGGCCCTATGGGTCTTATGTCCCTTTTCTGTTGGAAGAGTGGCCATATGGGTCTTATGTCCCTTTTCGGTTGTAAGGGTTGTCCTTATAGATCTTCCTCTTTCCATATGTAAGGGTTGTTGATCGCCTTATCATATTTCAGAGTTGTCTTTTTGGATCTTCCCTTTTTCGGTTGGAAGGGTGGCCTTATGGGTCTCATGTCCCTTTTCGGTTGTAAGGGTTGCCTTTATAGATCTTCCTCTTTCTATATGTAAGGGTTGTCGATCGCCTTATCATATTTCAGAGTTGTCTTTTTGGATCTTCCCCTTTTCGGTTGGAAGGGTGGCCCTATGGGTCTTATGTCCATTTTCGGTTGTAAGGGTTGTCCTTATAGATCTTCCTCTTTCCATATGTAAGGGTTGTCGATCGCCTTATCATATTTTAGAGTTGTCTTTTTGGATCTTCCCCTTTTCGGTTGGATGGGTGGCCCTATGGGTCTTATGTCCCTTTTCGGTTGTAAGGGCTGTCCTTATAGATCTTCCTCTTTCCATATGTAAGGGTTGTCGATCGCCTTATCATATTTCAGAGTTGTATTTTTGGATCTTCCCCTTTTCGGTTGGAAGGGTGGCCCTATGGGTCTTATGCCCCATTTGGTTGTAAGGGTTGTCCTTATAGATATTCCTCTTTCCATATGTAAGGGTTGTCGATCTCCTTATCATATTTCAGAGTTGTCTTTTTGGATCTTCCCCTTTTCGGCTGGAGGATGTCCGTCCACTAGTCGATGCCTCGACATAGTGTTGTTGGCAAGACGCTACTTGCGTTGTGTTGACACGTTTTGTGACCGCATATCCGATGCCTCGGGATAGCGTTGTGAACTAGACGTTACTTGTTAGTTTGACGTGTTTTAACCACTTACCTAATGCCTCGTTGTAGTGTTAAGGCAAGATGTTACTTGCATGATTTGATACGTTTTATTCCGCTTACTCAATGCCTTGAGATAGCGTTGGGGCGAGACGCAACTTGCGATATGCACTTTACCGCCTACTTGATGACTCAAGGTGGCGTTTGAAGCAAGACATTACTTGCTTAATTTGGTACGTTTTATTTCGCTTACCCAATGCCTTGAGGTAGCGTTGTGGCGAGACGCGACTCACAATCCTAATTACTAAAGTTAACGCGTTTTCCATCGCTTGGAGTTCTAAGATGTGACGTTATGGAAAGACGTTACTTGCTTGGTTTGGTACGTTTTATTCCGCTTACTCAATGTCTTGAGATAGTGTTTTGGCAAGGTGCTACTTGTAAATGCGTTTTTCCGCCGCTTGGAGTTCCAAGATTTGGCGTTGGTGCAAGACGCTACTTGCAAATTTTGAATGCGTTATAGATGACGCCTCCTCTTTTGTGACTGATGGGGTCTTTCTTCTTTCCCTTGTGTCCTGAAAAGCATTTGACTCATTTAGTGCTATTGTCATTTCTTACAGAATGGAAAGTTTAAGTGGAGTCCGTAGATCTCCTTTTGGTAATAACAAATTATGTAATGGAAGTGGATATTCCCTTCGGGTGTAGAACTTCTTCAAATGTTCTCCACTGAAAGTGTTAGTTGATATCTGCCCTTTTGCATCCTCTAGTCGGTATAAGTTGTAGATGTAGCCTTATGAGGGCCGTCACTGTTGCCTCCCACACAGGAACTAGTCCTTGTTGTGAGTTTATGCTGTATCATTTATTTGTGGTTTCCATTGGAAAGAGTGATGCCCGTATTCGTGTGGCCTTCTATTTCGGGGTCTGGGTGGACTATCAAGCACTAGCTCTCATGGTGCCCCCTAGTTGCTTGGTAGCTGTACCGTTTGTTCTTGTTTAGCCTGTTAAGGCTTATCCTCCTGTTTCTCGGTTGGGTGCCGAGCACTTGTTCGTTTGGTGCCCCCCAAGTTGCTCGGTCTCCTTACTCTTTTGTTCTCTTTGAGCATGCCTTTCTTGTATGCACCTTCCAGAATTGGCGAGGTGAGTGGGGGTGGAGGGAGGATTCAATTTTGATCTTCTTTACTGTTTCTTCCCTTTACTCTTTGTAGGCGTTGGTTTGGCATGGTGCCCCCAACCCTGTTTTGTTAGCACCCTTGGGTGTAGAATGTTTTGCAAATCCAATATCCTTTTAACGTTAGAGTTATTGTTGATCCTTGCGATGAGCATAGGTTTGGTGCTGCCCCCTCATTTAGTGCTACCCCTCCTTGGATGTAGAAGCGGCTTTTGTCTCAAAAATGAATATTGTGCTGGGAAATGGGAGAGGGATGTGTTTTCCTTGCAGGCTGGGTTTAAGTGGTATTCCCTGCTTTTGCAGCGTGTTGTCCCGTCCCTTGGGCGGGTGGTCGTCTGGTGAGTGTAACTGTTGTACATAGGTATATTGCATGATGAGATTCTATATGATGGCATTCCATTTGGTTTCCATGGAAAGGCATATCGTATTAGAACCCCTTGGATGGTATTCTCTCAAAGTAGGCGCGACAGGCCCTGCTGGTTGTAGTGGCCCTCCCTGTAAGGTTATCATTTTGCTCATAGTAGGGGGTGTATGCATGTACCCTCCCCGCTATCATTGGCGATGCTTGCCCCCCTAGTGTGTGTGGTTGCTCTTACTAATGCCATATTCTTCTGGGGATGGAGTTATTGTTCATATCTCCCTCCTTAGTGTTGCCATATCCTTCAAAGAGTGGTTGTTGTTCAGTGGTCACTTACAGTTGCCTCCTATGGATGTGCTCTAGAAGAGCTACTCTAGGTGCATTCGTGAAGGGATGTGAGGATGGTTTTCATCCTTGTGGAGAGGTTATTGTTCTGCTCCCTCCTCATCTTGCCCCCTATTGGTATATTCTAAAAGAGCTGCCATGGGTGCATTTTTGTTGTAGCCACTTATTTGGCATTTTGGCCTGTTCTTGGGTATTTAATTGTTGCCCCCACCAGGGGCTTGTCCTTTATTAGGGGTGAGGGAGGTAGTTGTTGATTGACTACCGAGCGTGTTGTCTTGGAGCTTGATGAAGTGTTATCCAAAGAGTGTTGTTCTCCATTGGACGACGGTTGCTTAGGATCCTTTGGTTGTTGCCCCCGGATGCTAGGCTCCTGGAGACCCACGATAGGTACCTTACTTTTCCGCCACCTTGTTCTCTTGGACCCCCTTATTAATTTCCGTCGAGCACAAGTAGTAGGCTACGTTCTTTTTGCTCGAATCCGCAGAAGGCGCCAGTGTTTGCACACGAGTTTCCTTCGTGGGCTTCTCCTTCCGCTTTCCCCTTCTTTATGGGCTTCTCCTTCTAGTATTCCCGCTCCGTGGGCTTCTTCTTCTCTTAAGCCCGCCCCGTGGGCTTCTTCTTCTAGTATACCTGTAGATGGGCACCGGGGAGGGGGTTCCCAGTGAGCCCACTATTTGCTCACGGTGTCCTGAGTGCCTTCTTGCTTGGTACCTCCTCCCTTCCTTCTCCTCGTGATACCTGCAAAAAGGGAAATACCGAGACCCAAGGGGGGGGGGTGGTGGTGCTCGATATGCCCTCTCCGATGCTTAAATGAGTATATGAATTTAGAGAGATAAAGTAGAGAGAAGGCAGAGCTTGAGTGAGATCACAAGATTTCTCAAATGAGGAGAGGAGGCCTCTATTTATAGAGTTCCTACAGGATCGCCCCGGTCCAGTGGTTCCTGGTCCGGTTGTGGCAGGTTTGTAATATAAGTTGGCCTTAACCGTATGGTGCACTTGAGCTCAGTTCGATCGTAGATGAGCATAATGTGTTTAAGTGTGTGGGAATGGCCTCCAAGGGCGAGCCCCGGGCGAAATATCGCCTGGGGGTGGGGGTCCGGACGAAGGGGGCTCGACCGGACGGATAGGGGTACCGGAGGGGTACCCCCAAGGTCTTACTCGGGTTACCCGATCAAGTGGGACCTTGCTCGGGTTGCCCCCCGGGTGGTCTTTCCACTCAGAGTCTTCCCGGGTGGATTTCGCCACTCGGGGTGTTTTCTGGGCCTGCGTGCTAGGCCTCGGGTGTCCATGTTCCAAATTTCGAATTATATTCGGTTATGGCCCAATTATCGGGGTCCAATTTATAATAGCTTGGGCGTATATCCAACACTCAGTTCAGAGATGGAATAAAATCTCTGAGATAAGTTTTTAAACGAAGAAGGATGAAGTCGGTTAAACGATTTTCCTTCAATACATCTTGAACGAAAAGTCAGGCTAGGCATTCAAATCGAATGACACACTTCAAGAAGCACAGTTCATAAACATAATGTTAGATTCAATATATTAGACGTTCCCTATGGGATGAAGATAGATGATTCACATATATGTAAAACTGTGTTCCAATGAAATCGGTAAGACACGTCGCCATAAAAGCTAAAGAATGATAATGAATTAAATCATATCATCATGCGACATTAATTTGCGCATTAAACACGTATTTGGACCAAGAGTACGTTAACTGCTCTTAGAAAATACCTGGTTACAGCTTGGGAAAATGGTGTCGTGGTTGAACATGAGACATTACATCACTTGAGGTCGAATTTCCAATGCATGGTCAGTTTCAAACTGATATAGTCTTGATAGAAACGGAGCAGGATTACACTGACAATCAGGTCCCACTTACTTCGAGTGGGAGATTTGAACCAACAACACAAGTGAATGACATGGTAAATGATAATGGAAACATTTTCATAGTAAATCCAGTGGGAGGAATAAACCCTACTACATAAAATCACTATTTCCGCAGAGACGAATCAAGTAGAACCTGATAGTCATATTGTTGAACCAGTAATGTCACAACTACCTTTACTACCCATTGTTCCCAGTGGGAGTGAACCGACCAACTTGGTTCCAGGTCCAAGTGATCAAGGAATTCATCTCAGAAGTAAAACCCCGAGACCGAGAGGTCGTCCGAGGAAAGTTGTAGGTAAAGGTTAAAACACGGATCTTATTTCCAGTGGGAGTGATGCTCCGATAAGAGGCATTATTCCGAGTGGGAGAAACGTTCAGACTCAAGATAGGATTAACAAGCCTAGACGAAAGTCAAAGGCATCAAACTTCTCCCAAGAAGTATCCCATCGAGAAGGTTGAAAAACTCACTCTAACAATTGTTGATGAGCATCGGAAATGCCTCAAGTGGAGAAATAGAGGAAAACAATAAAAGAGATTGATCGCCTAAATGAAAGCCATTATAGTCTGTAGTTGATTTACCTGCTAACCACAGGGGCACAAGGATACGGTGAGTCCTGAAAAAAGGCTCACCACTGATGGAACAGGTCGGGCGATACAAAGCCCGACTTATTGCGAAAGGATATACCCAACTTCACGGAGTGGACTTTGACGAAATGAACTCATCGACTGTGCGTAAAACCAAGGTTAGGGCCATTTATGGTTCTGGTCGCAGGTCTCAGTTTCGAGCTGCACCGAATGAATGTTAAAGACCACATTCCTCCACGAAAACCTGGAGGAAGAGATCTATATGGAGCAACCAGAGGGTTTCATTACTCCTGGTAATGAACGTAAAGTTTGTAAACTCCAAAGGTCCATTACGGTCTTAAACAATCGTCTCGGCAATGGTACCGCAGATTCAACGAGGAAATCGTAGGAAACGGATTCGTGAATCTTCACGAGGATCAATGTGTGTATTATAAGACCTCCGGGTCTAAGTATGTCATCTTAACCTTATACGTGGACGACATACACATTGCCGCAAACGATGTGAGTTTTATGAACAAGTCATCCTGGCTGGCATCTGTGTTCGAGATGAAAGACAGGGGAGAAGCCACGTACATCTTAGGCACTAAAATTGCTAGAGATCGGGCTACCCGGAAATTATGTCTATCTCGAGAAGCTTATATCAACAAATTGTTGAAAATATTCAGATTATAAGATGCCAAACCCGTGGATACGCCGGTGGTGTTTGGGTGCGCACAGTCGAAACGTGACGACCCAAGAAACTGGCAGAGAGAGAACAGATGAAGGGTGCAGAGTATTTAAGCATGGTCGGTAGTCTCATGTACGCCATGCAATGCACCCGTCCGGACATCTGTTACGCCGTGGGCCTAGTAGCACGATTCCAATCAGATCCTGGCTATCAAAATTTAAGGCTTTAAAACGAATTATTCGTTATCCGAAAGGTACTGCCGATTACGCACTGTGCTATGAGGGCAAGACGTTAGAATTGACCGGTTACAGTGACGCCGACCATGGTGGCGATCCGGATGATCATAAGTCTACCACGGGAGGGGTCTTTCTCCTTGCTAATGCCGTCATTTCATGGACAAGCAAGAAGCAAACCTGTGTCGCGCAGTCTACGATGGAATCAAAATTCGTTGCTCTCTCCAAAAACGCACAGGAAGCTGTCTGGCTGATAAGGCTTCTTACTGCACTGCCTGGTGACAAAGACGTGATTAAACCTGTCGTGGTATACTCTGAGAGTCAGGCAGTTATTGCGGCAGTTAAGAATCCAAAGTACCATAGTAGGACTAAATACATTGATGTGAAATACTTTTATGCTAAATTTATGGTAGAAGACAATACAATCACTTTGAAATACTTTTCCACTGATAACATGGTTGCGGACCCATTAAATAAACCACTACGTAGGGAGATATTCAAAAAGCATGTAAAAATACTTGGATTGCGTAGGGTTTAAAAGTGGAATGTATATGTGATAACGTTTTGATAATTTAAAGTTACGTTTTTAATAAAATAGAGAATTGCAATCGAGTTTATGATCCATCGACGTCATAATGTTTGATTACATCAGATTTACGGTCTATAAGCTAAGTCGTAGGAGGATGCAATCCACTGCCAAACTATTTCGAATGTGGGTCTTACCTAGTCACACAGGTACGGTCGTATTGCGGTTGAGGGAGGCCTCTACCAAGCAAGGCTGGCTAAGAATCAGGGGGATAAACCTGATTACGCAAGACGATTATCTAGTTTCAAAGTAACTCGGCACGATCTACGTTTTGCAAATTGCCGAACTCCGTTCATCATTAAACCACATTCTGTGCCATATGAGAATCTGCGATAGCATGATTGACATATCCCATTCCTGTCAACTTAAAAGTTCAGGTATGCTATCGACGCGTGCTTCATACTACGCGTGCCATGTTCGACCACGGGGTCACAACTCGGTTGTGCTAGATAAGAATCCTCGTGATTCTAACGGGCGCAAACTTCTTCACCTCGAGCGTGTGATTGATCCTGGGCGCCTTATGAAGAGGCACCCAAAGTATCCTCACGGATTCAGAAATCATATCCAAGGTCAGGCTCAAAGTTCGCTTCCCGGCGTACGAGCGTAGTGCTGAAAAAAAGGCCCAGTGACTACGTCTTTGGAAACCGGTTGGGTTTGACTAAGGATATGAGGGATGGGGATGGTCAAGTTCACCTATGATTCACCGAATCTTGTATTCACTAGGTGGCCACCAACCGGATATTAGTTGAAGGTTGTGAATACTTGTACGGATGCCTTGGAAAAGTGTTCCTATGTGGAAACTAGGCAAATAGAGAATTATCAGTTGACCTAGGATACAGCGCGACACTATATTGTTTATGACAGGTTGATTGGAGAAAGGGAATCAATGTTCCGCGGGGCTACAACACTCCTAACAGATGAGTAGCATGATGCCTGTTGTGTTCGCCTATCGCACGGCAAATCTCGTATGAACTATTCGGAAGCAAGGGCGAGATCGAAGGAGTGAAATGTTGATGCAGATTTGGACGACAATACATTAACATGCACCCTTCCATTCCGACGAGTGGGAGCTGTAAGCATATGGTGATGGGCGTCGTAAATGGAATCCCATTATATGTGTATGTTACCTAAGACAATTGGGTAAATGTCACATTAGGACATTGGGCCAGACCCGAATCCCAATTGACATGAGATGCCAAAAAATTGGGCCTCCCTATGCATAGTGGCCGACCGAATTTCATAGATGGATAAAGTGGACTTTTGTCCACATTACTCCTCCTATATATATGTGGTGATAGGGGTTTTATTAGGGTTAATCATAATTCCTCTCTAGTGGTAATTTGAGAGAAAACCCTTCCCCCATAACCACCACAGTTCGGCAGAGATGCTACCACCACCAAGGGTGTGCCAATTTTCCTTCGAGCAAACACTCCGGAGATCCGTTCCTTGTCATGAATCGATCTGAGGCTTTGCTGTGGAGAATATACCGCGTAGGGCTTCCTTAACAAGAACCTCTACAGGTGCCGACCAGAGGACCGTGAACTCCCTGCTGCAAGATTTTGGGACTACGGACTACGTTTGAGGTATGCGCGAATCTTCCGCTGCATAATATCGATTACTAGCATATACCATGTTTATAGTATCCTTAATGATTACTCCCCGTAATCTAACATAAAATTCACCGACAACAACACATGGGAAAATGATTTATGAATACTAACCAGGTAAATCAACGTAGAAGACTGAAGACGATGTGGAGAGAAGTCATAACATTTTAGGGAGAGTACTGAGAACCTTTTGGAGTGAATGTAGAATGAAACCAACTGCTCCTTTTTATAGACGGGACGTGGAAACGTTTAAAATATCGGGACTATTGATTTCAAGGGCAATAACGGTATTTTTTAAACCATTCTATTGAAACAACCACGCAGTATTTAATCCCCACCCGCTTAGTATTTACTGATCCTTACCATTAATTCAGACGATGCGATCTCCAAAGAAAGTAAATGCCACCAAAACCCTACCATTTGGCCGTCACACCCCCTCTGAGTCTCCTTCAGTAATGTCGACTTGAGAAAAAGTTCAACAATTATCTGACAGTTTGGTGCTTTTGATGGTAAATCTTATCGATGCTTCTGTTCATATATATTTTCATTTTCCTAGTAATTCTTATCCTTGTAAATATCAAGTCGTCTCCATTATGATGATAAATAATGTATTCGGGTATAAATTTGTATGTTAAACATTACAAAAAAAAGTACAAATTGGTATGTCGACACACCTCAACAATTTAGACATTGTCCAGTTTTGTGTATAAATAACACGTCTCCCAAAGGTGAACTAAACGATGAAAACGATGTTAACGTAGAAATTACATTCCTTTTAAGGTTATGTCGACAAACCTTCCGACTTATACAGACAATGGAAATAAAAATATTTTTAATACTGCAATTGTAAACCATCCAGACAATTCAATTACTCTATCAAGTACACAATGAATATATTAGCAATGGACAGTATAACTTTTTTTTTAAAGTATTGCTTGCTGAGTAACCGTTTGTTAACATATGGAGATTGGGCGCCATAATTAGGAGCCCATTATATGTATACGTTACCTAAGAAATTTGGTAAATGTCCCATTAGGAAAAATGGGCTTGACCCAAATCCAAATTGACATGAGAGGCCCAAATATTGGGTCTCCCTTATACATGGCTGGCCGAAACTATTAGTGTAGGGGCAAAGTGGACTTTTGTCCACTTTGCTCCTCCTATAAATAAGGAGTGTTAGGGTTTTCTTAAGGGTAATTCGCAATTCCTCCTAAGTGGTGATTTGAGAGAAAAACCCTCCTCCCTAATACTAGTTTCGGCCGAACCATATTCTTACACCAAGGGTGTGCCAATTTGCTTAGAGCAAAACACTCCGGAGATTCGTCCCTGCCAAGAATCGATCAGAGGCTTTGCTGTGGAGACTATACCGCGTAGGACTTCCTTAACAAGAACTTCTATAGGTTCTGTCCGGTGGGTCGTGAACTCCCTCAGCAGGATCCTTGGGGACTACGAAAATTGATTAAGGTATGTGCACATCTTCCTCTGCGTAATTCTGATTACTGGCATTTACCTGTGTTTAAGCTTCCGTAGTAATCTGCCCCATAATCCAAAAGTGGTATCAGAGCCTGTTTTAGAAGTTCTTGATTTTGATAAATTGGTGTTCTTGATTTTTAAAGGTGATGGCTGAAATTTTAAAGAACGGAAATTTAAAATTTCCGATTTTTAAAATTGTTAGGGCCGAAATTTCATGATATTCTTAGTAAAAATTTGATGTTCATGATCTTCAAGAATAAGTGGATTTTTATCAAAATCAAACATTGGATTATAGATCTTATTAAAATTTTATCTTGAAATTTGACCACTTGTTTCCAATTTGGTGTTTTTCGGTCGAACCCTAATAGGATTTACAAGGTAAATTTTTTGATTTCTTAGGCACCAAGATAAAAGTTTCGGCCGAAATTTTTTAAGGTTATTGTTTATCATATTTTAATTTTTATTAAAGGTAACAATATATCTATAATTGGAAACATAAGGATATGTTCACATTAAATATATATAAATATATAACCATCAATATATCTAGCTAAAATATAGGGATTAAAGATATTATTAATATATTTAGTTACCTAAAAGATTAAGAAAATATATTGTCAGTATATTTGTTTCCCTATTAAAGATATTAACCATATATTTCTGGCCCAACCCTCTCGTGATTAATGGGCCGGTCCAATTTGCTAAACTGGATAGGAATAAAACCAAACCAGATTTTCTTAATTAGTTCGACCTAGCCGGGTTGGGTCGAACCGGGGTAACTAAGTGAACCTAACCGAACCGGTTTTGAGCGATTGAACCGAACCCTATTTTATTGGACCGGTTCGGACCGAACCTGATTTTGAAAATAAAACCGGCCCGAACCGAACCGGATTTTTTGGATCGAACTGAACCGTACCGTATTTTTCAAAAACAAATTCAAGTCAATTAATAAAATAGGATTGTCAAGTTTTAAATTCCAAATATTTTTGAACTTTAATTAGTCTACACAGTGATCGAAGGTTTAAAACTTTTAAGTTTTTTTTTATTAAACCTTAATGCCTAGTTTTGATTATGGGGATGGATCTCGAAAATCCATGATTTAGGGACTGGATCAATTAGAGGGCTGAATTGAAATTGTTTACTTTTTGTCACATATATTTATTAGAACTGTTGCCTTGAAGACGTCAAGCTAGCTAGATATTGGGGGCGGAGCCCTGGTTAAATATATGGTTTGCGTATTAGGACAGACATGCTGTGATGATTGTGATTGCCTAGGATTCATGTCTAGAAACACGCATGATTAATTGTAAGCATGAATTGCAAGTCAGCCCCTAATATTTTAAATGTTTTAAAAACAAAAGTCAGTCGCCAAATATGCATGATTGATGTGGAAGTGTTCATGTATTACACATATGCCTAAATGTTGAGGATGTAGCTGCATGTGATAGTTTACTTGGAAGGTAGAATTATATATGCTAGCATGAGTTCCTCTGAACATTAAACGCATGACGCGTATGCATGATGTATGGTTTGATTGATGAATTTTTGGCTTGCTTTGATAATTTACTAGTGAAGTAGAATTATATAGGCATGCGTAAGTTCATCGGAACATTTTTAAATACAAAAGGGCCTTGGGAAAGCCAAGATCAGGTATGCTTATCTCAAAGTTCCTGTTCCGATAATTTGCGAATAAAACCGTTTTTAAGAGATTGATCTATTGGATTGAAAACGACGGTAATGTGAACTCTTTGACGAACCCCCTTCTCTCGGTTTACTGACGGTCAGATGGTTTAGATGGCTGAGGAATCATTATTTGTCGTATTAAATCTTAATAGATATCCGATGTATACAATTCTTTCTCAAAATGTTATTATCTCCCTGATTATGCATGATTATCAATGTGTTAGTTTTCATGGCTGGGTCAGTACGTTTCTATGATCCTCGCAATATGGATGGTATGAATTATGATGAATGGAAAGATAGTGTTGAGGAACTTCTTATTGCTGCGAATGTTGATGATCGAATCAATCCAAAATCAAATAGGATCGAAACGGACGAATGTGGAATTTCATACCTCTACAACATCAAGAAATGGTTGAGGAATGATCGGACAGCACGAGAATTAATTTACTCGAAACTCTCAGATGAAGCAAATGAGGAGTTTATTGAGTGCAGCGCATTGCATCTTTGGTGTTCCGTTTGCCTCCGCTACGAGGGAGGAAAGGCCGCTGAAGCAAAAAACCTTATGGCAGAATACTATAGTATTCTATACAGTGATGACGGTGTTATGGCCGCTCATGATCCCGCTGACGAAGAAGACGTATGGACAAGAGCTCGAAAAGTAATGAAGATGTTTCATATATCATGGTTTGCTGACGATAATGGACTTACACGTCTGATCACATCGATTAAGACAATCGTAGATCTATACGAAGTCAACCATGAGAAAGGAACCACCTTCAAAGAATCCGAGACAACCGATGACAGATTCGACGGTCTTCTGAAATGCTTGGCTAAACCCAGCAATAAAAAGTCTAAACGATGGTCCGGTGCAAACCACTGTTGATTCGCGTGCCTTAACAGGTACGCCTCGTTTACCACACATATAGAACTGAATGACGTTTTATTTGATTAAGACATCTGATCAAATTCACTTGTGAATTCTTTTCAGGTAGACGCTGAACTTGGTCGTGACTGCTTGTCTATTTTACCTTCATCGAGACTTCATTCTATGATCAAAAACCTTATAATTGTTGTTGATATATTCCTATTTGTTCGTTTAAATGTTTTAATTTTGTTTCGTTAAGATTCTGAATTATTGAATAAAGTAGTTTCCATTCTGATGGATATGTGTCCAATTCAGGTTCGTATTTATGTTTCGGGCCGCGTAAACACGTCAAAAACACATCACGGTTCGAAAAACGTCTCCCGAGGGCCAAAACGGTCTGGAAGCGCGTTACGCGTCTCCGGACCGGACCTCAGGATTACATTGCAACCCGGGCGTCTGGATTGCAGCAATCCAGAGGTCCGGGTTGCGCGGCAAGCCGGACCTCGCCGAATTACCCAAATTCGACGAGATCCGGATTGCACTACGGGTATTGCGCGATTACCGTTACGTGTAGAGAAGTCGAGTTCGCACATTGCCAATATTGATGACGGTTACTGCTTGTTTTTGAACCGTCATCAAACCGCTTTAAAACCGGGTCCGGTCCCAAGGAAGCCTATAAATAGGAGGCCTTGGCCACCCATTTTGACACATCCTCTCATTTTCCCAACTTTGGCACCTTGAGCTCTGACTTCTCTCTATAAATATTTTCTCTCTCTAAAATTACCTTTTAGCCCCAATCGTGACTTAGGCATCAGAGAGGGCTCCACTAGCACCACCCCCCTCTCCGTGCTAGTACTAGCCCTTTGTGCAGGAAACGAGCCTCCAAGCTAAGGCGAGGAAGAGAAATAGGAGTAAGATGTGCCCAGATGCTCAGAATTGTGCCCAAACCGCCATTTCCTGAGACACAACCGTTTCCCGAGACACAGACTCCTCCTGAGACACAACCGTTTTCCGAGACACAGACTCCTCCTGAGACACCACCGTTTTCCGAGACACAGCGTTAAAACCGAACACTCGTCATCGGCATTAGGCGAATACCTCTTCCAGACGAAGGGTGTCAACCCGAAAACCCGGACAACCTAATCAGACAGACGCGTCCATCCGACCCAGTTCAACCAGGACGCAACATTGGCACCGTATCCGGGATTCGAACAAAAGCTACCGTACCGCAGAGTCATGACGAGTGATCACAACGCTCTCAATAATGCCAATCCGTCAGAAACCAGGAAGTGCCTTGGACGGCGTAAAAAGTCTATGACGTATCCCGTGCCATCAAGCAGCGTGCCATCCGCACAGCACGACCCAAAATTTCCAGGCATCCACGTGATACATGGAGGCTTTGGCGCAGGAGGCGAAACGTCATATGAAAGAGAAATATACGCTTCCCTGATGATCCATGAGTCTGAAGGCAGTCAGCAAGGAGACGTTGGCATAGAAGATGCCATTGGCTTTTCTTCAGAAGACAAGACGCACATAACATTTCCGCATAATGACTCCTTAGTCATAACCATGACAATCGACGGCATGGACATCAAGCGTATCTTGGTCGACGGAGGAAGTTCGCCCAACATCATCACAAAAGACGTCATCCTAGCTCTGGGGAGAAAGAAGAATGTCAACAGGATGAATTCACCCTTAGTGGGATTCATGGGAGATGCAAGTTACCCATTGGGATCCATAACACTGCCAGTTATACTGGGAGAAGGCAACTCGCGTCTCCAAATAGAAGTACCATTTGTGGTACTGCAAAAGCTTGACGCATACAATGGTATCTTAGGATACACAACCATGAATGCGTGGGGAATGGTACCATCAACGGCACACCAGAAGATCAAATTCCCAACTGCAGCCGGAATTGGTGAAGTCAAAGGAGACCAACTGTTATCAAAGGATTGTTACAATGTGGCAATCCAAAATAACATCAAGCCAAACAAGGATGACATGCCCATCATCGATGATGATCCAAGAGAAGGCCGTGCCCGACCGGCCCCAGTAGAAGAGTTAAAGCAAATAAAGATCGAAGAGCCAGACAGAATGGTCCAAACTGGAGCATCCTTGTCAGAAGATGAAGTGATAGAAATCACAGCACTTCTCAAAGAATACAAAGAGTTATTCGCATGGTCACCAAGCGACATGCCCGGAATAAGCGCAGACGTCATTTCCCATAAGCTCAACATCAAGCCAGGAGCTCGAGCAGTAGCCCAGAAACTTCGACCCCTCGGGGGCAATAAGAAACTGGCAATCAGAGAAGAAGTGGGAAGACTGCTTGACGCAGGATTCATTGAAGAATCAATATACCAAACATGGGTGGCAAACCCGGTATTGGTACCTAAATCAAGTGGCAAATTAAGAATGTGCATCGATTACAGAGATCAACAACGCATGCCCCAAGGATTCATATCCTCTCCCAAGAATCGACCAACTAGTCGATGCCACCGCCGGCCATGAATTAATGTCCGTAATGGATGCATACTCAGGATACAACCAGATCCCGATGTTCAAAGATGATGCACCGCACAATGCATTCTATGCAGATAGCGAAATATACAACTACACGGTGATGCCATTCGGCTTGATCAATGCGGGAGCAACATACCAGCGAATGGTCAATACCATCTTCGGCGATTTAATCGGAACGAAAATGGAGGCATACGTGGATGACATGGTCGTGAAGTCAACCAAAAGGCGCAACCATGTTGACGACTACGAGCAATCTTCAAAAGAATGCGTGAATATCAAGTCCGCCTGAATCCAACAAAGTGTGCTTTTGGCGTACAATCAGGAAAAATCCTGGGATTCATGGTGAGCCAGAGAGGGATAGAAGCTAACCCAGAGAAGGTGCGGGCAATTGAAGAAATGGAATCCCCAAAGAAACATAAGGAAGTCCAACAACTAAATGGCCGCCTAGCAGCTTTAAACAGATTCCTTGCCAGGATAGGTGACAAGGCACTCCCCTTCTTTGAATTCTTGCGTGCAAACAAGAAGTTTGAATGGACACCAGTGTGTGAAGAGGCCTTCCAACAATTAAAGCAACACTTGCGCACATTGCCAGCATTTGCAAAACCGATACAAGGCGAGCCCCCTTTTCCTGTACATATCGGTGAGCAACACGGCAGTCAGCTCAGTCCTTGTCAAACAAAAAGGGACTACCCAGCTCCCAGTATACTACGTAAGCAAGATACTCGCAAAGTACGAGATAAACTACATGCCAATCGAGAAATACCTGTACGCGCTTATAATAGCAGCAAGGAAACTGAGGCCATACTTCCACGCACACGAAGTAACAGTCTTAACAGACCAACCCCTGAAGCACATCCTGTCAAAGCCAAACATGTCAGGAAAGTTAACAAAGTGGTCGGTGGAGTTAAGTGAATTCCGCATTCATTTCGCTCCTCGAACGGCAATCAAGGGGCAAGCATTGGCAGACTTCATTGCAGAGTTCACCGGGATAACACCCGAAACAGAGGACCAAGACGGACCTCAACGAATTGAAGAACATATCGAAGTATGGCAAATGTACACTGCCGGATCTTCAAATGTAGGAGGATCAGGTGCCGGATTCCTCCTAATACCACCCGACGGATCCAATCCATTGAAGTATGCTCTAAACTTAACATTTAGAGAAACAAACAACGAGGCAGAGTACGAGGCATTGATAACTGGCTTAAGAATTGCAAAAGGTGTTGGAGTTAAGCACCTAAGAGTGAAGTGCGATTCGCAGTTAGTCGTCAATCAAGTTAAAGGCGAATACGCGGCAAAGTCAGAAAATATGCAAAAATACCTGGGGCAAGCAAAAGACCTCATCACAAGCTTTGATACCTTCGACATCATCGCGGTGCCTAGAGAAGAAAATCAAGTAGCCGATGCTTTGAGCAAGTTTGCACAAGGCAATGAACAGGGCGAAGAAACACATTTCGTGGAAAACAAAATCTTGTCAGTAATTGACAAATTCGAAGTCTTGTGCATCAATCAAGATCCGGATTGGATGACCCCAATATTGGCATATCTCAAAGACCACAAGCTCCCCGAAGACAAAGTTCAAGCCCAAAAAATCCAGAGACAAGCTGTCAATTACGCGTTGATAGATGACGAGCTATACAAGAGAGGATTTTCAATCCCATACCTAAAGTGCATCACCTTCCGAGAAGGCCAGAAAATGTTAGAAGATCTGCATAAAGGCCAAGCAGCCTCCCATGAAGGTGCGAGATCTCTAATACGCAAGACATTGAGCTTAGGATACTATTGGCCAACCATGAAGAACCAAGCTACGCACTTGGTCACAGAATGCGAATCCTGCCAACTTTATTCAAGAAGTATCACGGCACCAGCCGCGGAGCTAAGCCCAATTGCAAGTTCCTGGCCATTCGCACAATGGGGGATCGACTTGGTGGGCCCACTTCCAAAATCAAAAGGCCAAACCAAGTATATTGTCGTCGCAATCGACTACTTTTCAAAGTGGATCGAGGCAAAGGCATTGGCACGAACAACCGATGCACAAATAATGGATTTCATCCGAAATCACATCATCTCACGATACGGAGTTCCAAATGTGCTAATCAGCGACAATGGACCACAATTCAAGAGTTCAAGGCTTCAAACATTTTGCGAAAGGCTCAACATTAATCACCGTTTCGCATCAGTCCGCCATGCTCAAACCAACGGACAAGTCGAAGCCGCCAACAAGACCGTCCTAGACGGTCTCAAGAAGAGAGTGCATGCACTAAAAGGAGGGTGGGCAGAAGAACTTAGCAGTGTGCTGTGGGCACTACGAACAACTCCAAAGGAGTCAACCGGAGAAACACCATTCAGTCTGGTGTATGGAACGGAAGCAGTCGCTCCCATCGAAATTGCTGTCTCATCCTACCGCACAACCCATTTCGACGCCCAAGCCAACGAAGTAGACATGCGTCTAGACCTAGACCTGGCTGAAGAAAAAAGACGTAACTCCGAACATAATCAGGCACGCATGCGTTTGATAACTGCAAGATATTACAACAGGAAGGTGAAAGAAAGACAAGAAATGGTGTGGAGAAAGAATGAGTTCTCACACCTCGATCAAATCAACAAAATGTCTCCAAAATGGGAAGGCCCTTACAAGGTCATATCCATCCCGTATATCAACGCATATCGCCTTGAAGATGCAAATGGCAATGCCTCTACAAACACGCTTAGTGGAGGACACTTGAAGAAATTCCATGGATGAAAGGATAATCTTCTGTTATAAAAGGAGCTGTCGTATCAAGCCCTTTTGCTCTTATTTTCATAATGCATCTACTTGTTGAAAAGTCCACACTCTCAAATAAAGTGGCATCTTTGTAATAATCGCATGAACCTAATGAAGTTGTTCTATCTTCGTAGGAACATCACTATTCTATATATGTTACTTGGAAGCAAAGCAAAGTAACTACAACAACTATTATCTACACCAACAAGGAGTTTATCTCTCCATTCATAACATTGGCGTTTATCTCAAGAAGGTGCCGACAACACAAAGCCATTGCGCTATGTACACAGTCAACTTATATGACGCAATGACAACTTGCGGATCAAAAAGGGACTTATAAAAATTCTCTACTCAAAATGACGACTATTCCAGAGGCGTATACTACAAGCAATATCTTGGATAAACACAAAGATTTACTATCAAAAGTAGCATGTTGAGGTATCCTCTTTGAAAAGACAAACCTCAAGTTTACTTATAAAAAATAACATGCTGTGACATCTCTTTTTAGAGGCAAATCCTCATGTTCATCGCCATTCCCTGGATTCAGAACAGGACGGGCAAATGCAATACGGGACTGATCACCCCATAAGTGGCGGAAGTTCTCTTGTTAGACAACGACCCCACGCTACAACAAGTATGAATTCCTGTTTAGGGTTCACTCTTTATGGCGAATGTCCTCTTGTTAGACGAAAATCCCATACTATGAATTCCTGTTGAGGGTTCACTCTTTATGGCGAATGTCCTCTTGTTAGACGACAATCCCATACTATGAATTCCTGTTTAGGGTTCACTCTTTATGGCGAATGTCCTCTTGTTAGACGACAACCCATACTATGAATTCCTCTTTAGGGTTCACTCTTTATGGCGAATGTCCTCTTGTTAGACGACAATCCCATACTATGAATTCCTGTTTAGGGTTCACTCTTTATGGCGAATGTCCTCTTGTTAGACGACAATCCCATACTATGAATTCCTGTTTAGGGTTCACTCTTTATGGAGAATGTCCTCTTGTTAGACGACAATCTCATACTATGAATTCCTGTTTAGGGTTCACTCTTTATGGCGAATGTCCTCTTGTTAGACGACAATCCCATACTATGAATTCCTGTTTAGGGTTCACTCTATACGGCGAACGTCCTCTTGTTAGATGACAATCCCGTACTATGAATTCCTGTTCAAGGGTTCACACTTTACGGCAAAAGTCCTCTTGTTAGATGACAATTCCGTACTACAGACTTTCAAACCGTGTTGCATGATTCCTGGACGCAGAAATCATGCATCACAATACATATTTTCAAAAGTGTCACGTGGTCACTGGACGCAGAAATCACGTATCACAAATATTTTTTCAAAAACCAAAATTTTTTTACGTATGCTTCCCCAACGCGGGTTGATACACGCTGGCAGGTGCGCACCCTGTTTAAAACTCATAAAATTTACAAGTCGAGTCTTGTACAACGTCGCCTTAGAGTGGAACTAAGAGACGGTATAAACTAGTATCTTGCTTAGCAAAGATAACACCTTTCAAATATACTACTTGTTAAGAAAAGTCGCTATACGCGAAATACTTGACAGGTTACAACATATATAGCGGCAAGCTATTCAGGAAAGAAGGACAACATGCGTAATGCATCATGCAAGCAATCTTGAGTACATCTCAAGTCATCAATCAAGAAGTGGCTATCAGTCACGGCTACGGGGACTATGTTTACGTTACTAGTCATCCACATTCAACAAAAACAATAAGTGATAACGGTATGAAATATTACTAACAAGTTATCATGCAAACTGCTATGCATAAAGCAGGTTCAAACGATGTAGTTCAAAGCGAACAAGTCACAAGCAACAATCAAGGAACAACTCCAACAAAGTTCCAAACACAAAAGCCAGAAGCAAAGTGGAAAAGAGCCCAACATGCTCAAGATAAACATCAACGTGCAGCTCAAATAGCGGCACCACCTGGAGAAGGCTCGGGGGCAACCTCCATAAACTCAGGAGAAGTAACAACGACGTTTACACCTCCGCTATCATCAACCAACATCTCATAGTTGGGAAGTCCACGCTTCAAAAGGCTTAACGCCGCAATATGAGAAAGGGCATAACTCGCATAAGGCCCTAACTCGCCAAAGGGGAACTCAGGGTCAAGATCCATCACCCGAGTGAAGTAATCTTCGGAACGCTCACTCATCAACTGGTTCACCTTCTCCTCAACAGCAGCTTCGAATTCAGAAGTACCCATGTACTTGGTAAAACCCACTTGTACACCTTTCTCCCAACTCTCCTTACCGAGAGCAAGTAATTCCGCTCCCTGCGCATGAAGATCGTCTGTGACCTTCTTCTCAAGAGCAATCATATAAGATTCAAGCTTTGATAAGCGAATATGACGCGCCTTATAACGGCCCTCAAAAGCAGTGACCTTCGAACTCATCAAACGAGCCTCCTCCTTGGTTCGTGACAACTCTTGACAAAGAGCATCACACTTGTCCATAGCAGCCTGCTTCGCGCTTACCAGCTCCATAACATAAGACGACATGTTCACCATGTCGGCAACAACCTTCACACATCAATGCGATAAGCCAAACATAAATCGCTAAAACAGCAAACTTGGCAAAAAGAAACAAGACACTTACGGGAGAAAACCGGGACAAGGCGCTTTACGCATAAGCCTCGGTCTCCTCATCAGTCGATGGACAAGAATGCCTATCACCCGGGGGAACACATCTGCGCAATACGCGAACTCCAACCTCTGGAGTACGAAGAGAAGACTCCTTGGGAAAATAGACTCCACCTTTACCAAAAGGTGCCCAAGTGTCCCCAGTAATATCCAATCCAACTGGGCAGACCAGATGGTCACGCCTAAGATGAGGAACCGCTACAACAAAGAAGGAAAGCGGTTAACAACAAATAACAAAACCACGACATATACTCATCAAAAGTATACTAACAGAGTCCGCGGACTTCCACAAGTCGGTTTCCCGACTGGGGGGCAGATGGAGCTACATTGCGACTCGCAACTTCCTTGCCTTTATTACAATAAGTTGAAGTAGCCGCATTTGGCTTCAAGCGCTTGGGATCAGTCGGGCCACGCGCCACTGTGTCAGTCCGCTTGGAAGAAACGCGAGAGTCAGACACTGGGGGAGTATCCCCGGTCACATGAGTAGAAGACCCTTTGCCAGGACCACGCCCCGAATTGGCAGGAGTGATGGGGGCAGGGGCCGCCAAAGCCTGATCGGCGCGGGAAGCAACACGCGAAGCCGATGCGTGAAGAGACGAACTCTTTCCAGCGAACCAACCTGCAATATGAGTTCCATGAAAGACATAGAGCCGATTAATAGGCTATCCATCATGAGTACCAAGATGCTCAAAAATTTGCAAAGTAAGTATGAAGGACTTACTCATAGCGGCAATCCGATCAAAAAGAAAAGGAGTTCCACAAGAGGTTACTACGACTCCACAATCTGCAAGAACCAAACAAGAAGTCTACACGTCAAAGTCATGCGATCATAAAAACGCCAATGCACATAACGACATACGCGCATAGCAAAAGTCAACGCGCATAGCAAAAGTCAACGCGCATAGCAAAAGTCAACTCGCATAGCAAAAGTCAACGCGCATAGCCAAGTCAACGCACATAGAAAAGTTGATACGTGTAACAAAAGTGGCCAACATCCTAAGAAGCTATCATGCAAGCGGTGCGACTAACGTGACGAACCGCGAGGAGCAAACACGACAATACTTAGGAAAAATATTTTTCTAAGGCATCAAGACAACAAACGACTACTCCCAAAGACGTTTGGCAATTTCCGACAACCAACAAACCCGTCAAGGGAAAAAACTACACGTACCGACCAAAAGGCCTCTACGCGAAGGCATGGGGGCAATACGTCCAATAGGGGAATTTTACCACAACTATCCACGGAGGTAAAAAATCGTCTAAGGTATGAACTAACGGCGATAGCAACGACAACCAACCAGCAACTATTAAACATACAAACACCAATGAGCAACTCTATGCAACAACCACGACAAATAGTTCAAAGGAACAACAATACGGCAACATCTAAAAATCAAGACAAAGCTGTCCTGTAAAATCGAGTTTTCAGACTACCTCAAAATGTGACAAAAATTATCACAATGGACTCCACTAGTCGAGACGATTTCAGAAAGGTAAGGACCGCGGCGAACGGAGCACGGGAAGGCGGCGCGTGGGTTACACGCGCCGACAAGGCAATACTCACGCGACGACGCGTGAGGGCGCGTCCGGCGCCTTCTGGCAATTCCGAAGGCGGCGCTGGAATCCTCGCGATGATCTGAGTCGATTGGTGGTGTCAATTTCTGAAAACAAGTCAAGAATCAAACACGTAACTTTCAGGATGCACCTAAAGTTTACGACGGTGAAGAAACTATGAACAAGCAAATAGTTTCTAGAAATGGTAGAGCAATTACCTGCAAAGAAGAAGGAAGAATGAATTCCCAAAGAGCTGGAAGAATGATTGGGGATTAGTGCAATCACATGTCCCAAAAGATTCCTTGATGATAAAGATTAAAGGAGTAATTCATCTACACCCACACCTAAGTGCTTACGGTATACTCCACCCTCTTCTAAGTATTTACTTCTACGTACATGATTGTTTTGGTATTACGCGTATCAAATTCATCATTTTACATGCATGTTTTCATATCGCATGATTCATGATTTAATAATCGCTTAGTCGTTTTAGAGTATACAGATTATATTTCTAACATCACGTAATTACGTTCTTGCCACGACTGTTACTTGTGCATGCACGTTGATAAAAGCATGTCCGCATGACATATTACTATTTGCTTATATCCCTAGCGGTAATCATGTTTGCACTTACATGTGCGCATTCTCTATTGCACTAACCGTGATGACAGGAAATAAAGTCACTCGGTCGGAAAATCAAAGGACGGACGAAACAAGACTTCTACGTCCAACCAACAATCAAAGCCGGAAGGTTAGCGTCAAGCTCAAATTGGACGCGTATCCTAACTTAAAATAGAGTAAAGAAAGGTTTTTAAACCGTTACTTTACTCGGGGGCAAGTGATGGATATGTGTCCAATTCGGGATCGTATTTATGTTTCGGGCCTCGTAAACACGTCAAAAAAACATCACGGTTCGAAAAACGTCTCCTGAGGGTCAAAACGGTCCGGAAGCGCGTTACGCGCGTCCGGACCGGACCTCCGGATTGCATAAAGCAATCCGGAGTTATGGGTTGCAAACAATCCGGACCTCGCCGAATTACCCAAATTCGATGAGGTCCGGATTGCACTACGGGTATTGCGCAGCTACCGTTTACGCGATTACCGTTACGTATAGAGAAGTCGAGTTCGCACATTGCCAATATTTGATGACGGTTACCGCTTGCTTTTGAACCGTCATCAAACCGCTTTAAAACCGGGTCCGGTCCCAAGGAAGCCTATAAATAGGAGGCCTTGGCCACCCATTTTGACACATCCTCTCATTTGCCCAACTTTGGCACCTTGAGCTCTGACTTCTCTCTAGAAATATTTTCTCTCTCTAAAATGACCTTTTTAGCCCCAATCGTGACTTAGGCATCGGAGAGGGCTCCACTAGCACCACCCCCCCCCCCCCTCTCCGTGCTAGTACTGGCCCTTTGTGCAGGAAAAGAGCCTCCAAGCTAAGGCGAGGAAGAGAAATCGAAGTAAGATGTGCCCAGACGCTCAGACTTGTGCCCAAACCGCCATTTCCTGAGACACAACCGTTTCCCGAGACATAGACTCCTCCTGAGACACAACCGTTTCCCGAGACACAGACTCCTCCTGAGACACCACCATTTTCCGAGACACAGCGTTAAAACCGAACACTCGTCATCGGCATTAGGCGAATACCTCTTCCAGACGAAGGGTGTCAGCCCGAAAACCCGCACAACCTAATCAGACAGACGCGTCCATCCGACCCAGTTCAACCAGGACGCAACACATTCGATTAGAAATTAGATCTACTTATCAAATTTAATCGACCCTATAAAACGGGATCGATCCGAAACGAAGTTAAAACCGAAATATCCACCAAGATGGTCGGATCAGACATGAATACTCACCCTCATTCATCTAAATATCGCGGAACATCGAAATACCATTAACATCCATTGATTGTGTAGTTCTAAGGGCGGACCGATAATGACTGAGGTCTGCACATCTCTTTAATGCCAACGGCTGGGTTTCCCGGAAGGGTAATATCGTCACACAATGCGACCATTGGGCTGTTACTGTTCCCGTAGAAAGCTACAGTAAAATCGAAATATATCAATTTAAAAATGAAATAAATTTATGAACGCGCATGGCTCAATGAAACCGTTGAAACCATTAAAATTTATTATTTTATTAAACACTCTTAGGCCATTCAACATATTAATTTCATGTATATATGTATTCATTTTGAATAGTTGGACCTTCCGAGGCTGACATAGATTTGAAGTTATGTCAGCATGAACATAGTTATAAGCTGATATAGTTTTGAATTATTGTCCCCAAGACGGTACATATTCGACTTAAACTGCGTAATTTTTTATTATAAAATCTTGTCCATTTCTTGGTAAATGTTGTCCTTATACAGATAAAGTAGTCTCATTTATGTTAATAAATAATTGCATTGTCGTTGGAACATTTATCCTTGTAATGGTAAAGTCGTCTCATTTTCAAGCTAAAGCATCTACTTATCATCCCACAGTGCCAACATGTAGTGAGAATAACTAATAGTTATGTCGACAGAGGTGTTTGGTTATCGACAAATAGTTTGTGCCAAATCATATGTTTCGATCTGTTGCATCTAATTTTGTTTTCATACATATATATTTAACAGTGATACATCATTTCTAATTACCGTTTACCGTGTTAGACATTCTTTTATGTTTTCCCTTATTTATATACTGACTACTATGTATTAGCTTTTAAATGAGACTAATAACGTAAATGAAAGTAGGTCATTAATTCGAATATTTAGTTATTTCCAAAATACAATAATATGTGACATACATAATGTTAGTATTTTATGTAGAAATAAATTTGAATAAAACTTTAATGATAGACAGTCTGACCTTTTATCATCACAAATTCCGAAAGCAGATACAATGACACTATATGTAATTATTTGCAACTTTATAACCGATTTTATTGCACACTCGGATCCAGTCAGTCGGACTTTGAAATTCGTACTTTTAATAATATCTCCAATTAAAAGGATGGAGTTAAGTAGTGTGACGAAATGGGGGGGGGGGGGGGGGGGTTCGAATTCATTTGTTATAGCTTTTTGAAATTTCAAAATTTTGTCCTACCTTTTCTCGGATATATTAAAGTACTTTGGACATAGAGTCCGTGTTTGTCCATTTCTCATTGCAGCCACAATCTCCTCTTCCATTCACCGTGCTTTCCATGTCTAGCGGTCGACTGGCCACATCAACAGTGAAGTGATACCCTAAATTTAGGTGAAATCGTAAGCTGCTTCGTCTCCCATCCTGTTTTTCCGCCTAATACGATGTTGATTATGTTTATTCATGTTTTGTCCGATTTGTTAATTTTACCAGGTTTAAACAGCTTAGTTTGGCGCCTTAAGGCCCGCTCAACTGCAAGATTAACTTATACATGTTATGTACATCTACCTGAGAGCATCTACAAGGGAAGACCTTCCTGGAGATACTGTTGAATGTTATTAGCGTTCATGTTCTGAACAGTTCTGGTAGCTAATTTTTCAGTAAACAACGTATTCCAATGCAAGGCGAATTATTTTGGTACTTATGGTTGTCTCGTCATTTTTTTTAATTGTATTGTAGTGGCGCCAACGAACCGAATATAACCTGTCCAACCAATATGGCTGCCACAAGGTATATCTGTCAAAGTATGGACAACTGTTATATCAACATACTTTTAACTTCAAAGTTGTTATTCAGTGTTAAAAACTTAAAAACAATTTGTAAAATACGTTATGAATGTATGAATACATATTTTTTGTACATCAAATGTTGTGCAACGCTAAACATATGATACACGGAATATAAGTAGAAAAAAAGGAAGAGTTGTGGAAACTCACAATTTAAGTAGAATATTAAGTAGAATTAACGGGAGAGGCGTGGAAACTCAATTCTGCAACACTACAAGTAGAATGTATTGTTGGGGAATTGGAAGTGTACATTTGGATTTTTATTGAGAAAACAAGGGAAACAAGTTAAGAAGATGGTAAAGAACACAGGAGGAGGCAGATGAGGGAGAGTTTGGAGTGTAGTCAGTCAACAATTCCAAGCATCTTCCTGAACATGCCCACAAAGTGACACACCTTATCAGGTTGTGGAATAACTTGGGCGACGGTTGGTCTGTGGAGGCACCTGTTAATCCAAGCAGAGAGTTTGGGGCAGTGATCCACAATCTCAAACTTCCCAACTTTCTCATAAGCAGGGAACCAAGATGCAAGACCCATTGCATTAATATCTAGGAATCCAAAGTAGTCATTCTCTCCAAGACCACCACCCTCTTCTACTTGCTTTAAAATCTCAATAAACTCCTTCTTAGCCACCTCCCGTTCCTCTCCCTTGCTTGTCCATATCGCTTTTCCAGCCTCGAATACCTGAATCATTCATTCCATTTTCATTAGTATAAATATTTAAGTGGATGATATTTAATTAAAGAAGCGGCAGGCACATTTTTTCAAGGAAATCAGTCCAGAAGCGAGCTTGGGCGCGTTCATATGCACAAGAGGGAAGCAATGGGGAGGAGGAAGATGGGAAAGCCTCATCAATGTAAGATACAATAATTGCAGACTCGCATATTGGCCGGCTTCCCATTGTGAATAAGGACAGGCACCTTCTTGTGGATTGGGTTGGGTTGGAGGCCAACAACAACTCGCTCTTTCCCCCCATCACATTCTTCTCTTCACGTTTCTCATAAAGGACCCCTTTCTCGTTCAGACCAATCTTTACCCGCATGCAAAACGGGCTAACCCAGCAGTCTATAACTACCACCTCATCTCCCATTATATTATTATGCCTCTTAATTAATTAATTAACCACGAGAATTAGCTACTTATATATATATATATATCCTGTTGAAGTCTGGGCCTTCAAGTTCTGTCCGGTTCGGCCCATCTTGGCAATCTGGACCTTTTATCTTTGTTTGATCTGGGCTTTGTACTATTGTTTTTTTTAGTTGGACTTAGTTGTCTCTTATTTCTTAGTTGTGGTCAAAGTTCCTTCTTTGTAAAGATTGTGGGGTAAAACCTGAATTAATTTTCGGGTTTCTCTTAGTGTTATAAGGTGAAGCATGTCCACTTGAAGGAACACATGCTAGTGATCCGCAATTGCTCTGTGTTGATTCTTCATCTTCTTTCCCTTCGTGAAATTAGGGTTAGCTCCGATATTAGGGTTTCCAAAATTAACATGGTATCAGAGCGGCAAATGTTGTTTGCTGTTCGATCCTGGCGCTGATTCCTCCCTGTTCGCTCCTTTCTCCTTCCATGGCTCCACAAGCGTGGTGACGAATCATCTCCACTGGTCTTCTTTTCGAGCGAAACGGCTGTTCGTTTCATCTTCTGTTTCTTTGAGGTCTGATACGGCGTCTTCCACGATCTCTTCGGCTTCCTTGTATCACTAAGGGCTTCTTGCGATGGCGGAGAAGACGGAACGATTGGATGGCAAGGAACCCTTGGGAACTTCTGCAACCATCGAGGATGACGCAAATCACGACTTCTCGAAGGAGGTTCACACTTTTCACCCTTTGTATCTACATGCCTCTGACAATCCCGGCCAGAGTTTGATTTCTTTGAAGCTCTCTGGGCCGGAGAACTATAGGAATGGAGCCGCGGTATGCAAATCGTTCTGATAGGAAAAAACAAATTAGGCTTCATAACTGGCTCATGTAGGCGAGATTCTTTTGATGTGAAATTGCATTTGTTGTGGGATCGCTGTGATGCTGTTGTTAGGGGGTGGATCATTAACTCTGTTTCGGATAATATTGCTGATGGAATTATGTACATGGAGAATGCCTTCATGGTTTGGAGAGATTTACATGAGAGATTCAACAAGATGAATGGATCAAGAATCTATCAATTACATCGTGAGATCACCACCACTCGTCAAGGTGTGGACACTGTTTCTGTATTCTATACCAAGATGAAGAATCTTTGGTCAGAATATGATGCTGCCTGCTCTCTTCCTCATATTGAGGGGGAAGTTTTCAAGAGACATTTGGACCATAAGGAGAATGAACGACTGTTTCAGTTTTTGATGGGATTGAGTGACAGTTTTTCGAATGTTAGAAGCAATTTGCTTCTATGGACTCCTCTGCCCAGCCTGAATCAAGCTTATGGGATGCTTTTGCAAGAAGAGAGCCAACGTGATGTCTCTGCTTCCTTTCCTGCTTCTGATGGAGTCTCTCTTACTGTTAAGTCCTCAGCACCAAATGATGGAAAAGGAAAGAGACCCCCCAACATGAACCTTGAGTGCGATTTCTGCAAAAAGAAAGGGCACACATCTGATCGTTGCTTTACAAAAGGCTGTGACTTTTGTCAAAAAAAGGGGCACTATCGTGATATCTGTTTTAAACTGAGAGATTTGACCAAGGCTAAGGCTGTACTGGCTAAGGCTTCTTCTGTGAGTTCTGAGGCAAATGATGGAGACAGTGTACCTTCTGAAGCATCAGTCAAGAGTGGGATCACTCTTTCAAGCGAACAGTTTGACACACTACTTCAGAGGGCAGGAGGTGGTGGCACACATCCAAGTGTGGCTACTGCAATCACCTCTGGGGAAGGAAGCTCACTGGGTGCTGGTATGATCTCTTTAAACTCTGCTGATGCCTGTACAGATAGTTGGATACTGGACACTGGTGCCAGTAATCATATGACCAAAAATATCGCTTGGCTTGAGAATTTTAAACCTCTTTCTTCAGCCAAAGTTCAATTACCTAATGGAGATTTTTCTTGGGCTGTTGGGACTGGTGATTTCCAAATTGAAAAGGGAAAAAAACTGAGAAACATTCTCTACATACCTGATTTTAAATACAATCTCATTTTTGTTTCTCAGTTAACCCATGATCTTAATTGTGCTGCCATATTTCTTCCCAACATTGCTATATTGCAGGACCTCTCAAATGGGAGGGCCTTGGCAAATGGTGAGCAACAATCTGGATTATATTTGTTCAGACCCAACAACAATGTTTCTTCTTCTGTGGCTTTGAGTTCCTTGAACAAAACTGATGCTGGTTTGTGGCATATGAGACTTGGTCATGCTTCTGAAAATGTTTTGATTGATAGTCATGTTTTAGAAAAACAGCAGAATAAAAATCTTGGAGTTAATGATTGTAAAATTTGTCCTCTGGCAAAATTTAGTAGGTTTCCCTTCCATAACTCTGATTCAAGAGCTGATTCTCTTTTTGATCTTGTTCACAGTGACGTTTGGGGCCCTTATAAGACCTCAACCTATGATAATAAAAGATTCTTTCTTACTCTGGTTGATGATTTTTCGAGAATTACTTGGGTTTTCCTAATGCAGTACAAACATGAGGTATCTGAATTGCTCAAACATTTTGTTGAGATGGTTAAAACCCAGTATGGAAAGGTCATTAAAGTTTTTCGAACAGATAATGGTGGAGAATTCCTCAGTGATCATTTAACTGACTTTTTTAAACAAAAAGGAATCCTCCATCAAACATCTTGTTCATACACACCTCAACAAAATGGGAGAGTAGAAAGGAAACATCGTCACCTTTTAGAAGTTGCAAGAGCCTTGAAACTCCAAGGTTTTATTCCTGACTGTTTTTGGGGAAACTGTATTCTTACTGCTTGCTATCTCATAAACCATATGCCCAGTTCTGTTTTAAAATCCAAATCTCCTTTGGAAGTTCTTCTTGGACACAAACCTGTTTTACATCACTTGAGGGTGTTTGGGTGTTTATCATATGCTAAAAATATGTTGGCTTCGGATAAGTTTGCTTCCAGGGCTATTCAGTCTGTCTTTATGGGTTACTCAGATGTTCAAAAGGGTTACATTCTCTACAATCTAGAAAACAAGAAATTTTTTGTTAGTAGGGATGTTAAGTTTCATGAAAAAGAGTTTCCCTTTCAGAAAACAAATTCAAATCCTTTGCCCTTTTTTAGTGATGATGTTATGCCAACACCTGTCAGTGATGATGTTGCTCATTCTGAGGAGACATTGGAGACATCTGTTATTCCTAATAGAATTGTGGATGACAGTCTGATGGATCATACATTAGATGATGACCAATACATTGTGTCTGATAATACTGAAGATAGAGCAGATGATGACACTAATGCTATTCCTGTGTCTGATGCCATTGACACTCAAGTTTGGAGATCCACAAGAATCAGAAAACCCCCTGTTAAGTTGAATGATTATGTGGTGTCAGCAACCACTCTTTATCCTATCTCAGATTGCATTAGTTACACTAACATTTCTCATGATTACAAATGTTACCTTTCTGCTATTGATAAATTGATTGAGCCTTCTAGCTTTGAGGAAGCTGCTCAGGACACAGGTTGGACACAGGCAATGCAAGATGAGATTGGGGCTCTTGAAGCCAATGGTACATGGGATTTGGTTCAACTTCCCCCTGGTAAGAAAGCTATTGATTCAAAGTGGGTTTACAAATTGAAATTTAATTCGGATGGTTCCCTTGAACGCTACAAGGCTAGATTAGTAGCTAAGGGTTACAAACAAAAGCAAGGAATAGACTATTTTGAAACATTTTCTCCAGTTGTCAAAATGAAAACTGTTAGGACTATCTTATCCTTAGCTGCTATTCAGAAATGGCCCCTTTTTCAAATGGATGTCTTTAATGCGTTTCTTCAAGGGGATCTATCAGAAGAGGTTTATATGAATTTACCTCAAGGTTTTCGTAATCTGGGGGAGTTGCAAGGTAATGTGGTTTGTAGATTACGAAAATCTTTGTACGGGTTAAAGCAGGCCTCTAGGCAGTGGAACTTGAAATTAACTGATGCTTTATCCCGTGCTGGTTATGTTCAGTCCTTCTATGATTATTCCTTGTTTTCTAAGAGGGAAGGAAATGATATTGTTGTTTTACTAGTTTATGTTGATGATTTGCTTGTGACTGGAAACAGTGACAGGCTAATCACCCAACTGAAATCTGTTTTACAATCCAACTTTAAAATGAAGGACTTGGGAGAACTGCAATACTTCCTTGGCATTGAGGTAGCTAGATCCTCCAAGGGAATAGTGCTCTGCCAAAGGAAATATGCCCTTGAGTTAATCTCAGAAATGGGTATGACAGCTTGCAAACCTGCTGAGACTCCTATGGAGACCAATTTAAAACTTACTTCAAAGAAATATGATGACTCTATAAAACAAACTATGGATGACCCTCTCATTCATGATGAATCCTGCTTTAGGAGACTGATTGGCAAGCTGTTATACCTAACCCTTACTAGGCCTGACATTGCTTTTAGTGTGCAGCATTTGAGTCAGTTTTTGAATGAGCCAAAAAAATCCCATTGGGATGCTGCCATGAGGTTGGTAAGATACATTAAGGCTGAACCTGGTAAGGGAATATTACTGTCTTCTGCTAGCAATATTGATTTGATTGGGTTTGGTGATGCCAACTGGGGAAATTGTGTTGAAACCAGAAGATCCTTGACAGGGTATTGTATTAAAATGGGTAATTCTCTGATTTCCTGGAAAGTAAAAAAGCATGATGTGGTTTCTACTTCCTCTGCAGAAGCAGAGTATAGAGCCATTAGACATACAGTTTCTGAGCTTGTTTGGTTGCGTGGCTTGTTGTGTGAACTTGGTTTCAAACAAGAGTTGCCTTCTGTGCTATATTGTGATAACAAGGTCGCGATTCAGATTGCCACTAACCCTGTTTTTCATGAGAGGACAAAGCATATTGAAATTGATTGCCATTTCTCCAGGGAAAGGATGCTGGATGGTACTGTTAAATTTGTTCATATTAAGACAAATGAGCAATTAGCTGATATTTTCACCAAGCCTTTACCAGCAAGGCAACATCGTTATTTGGGTATTAAACTTGGACTAAAGAACATTTTTGAGAGTTCTGTTTTGCAGGATGGATTAAGGTTTGGAGTTGAGAAGCTTCGTTGATAAAGGGAGGCAGGGGGAGTGGCTTGAAGATCCAGATTGAGGGGGAGTGTTGAAGTCTGGGCCTTCAAGTTCTGTCCGGTTCGGCCCATCTTGGCAATCTGGACCTTTTATCTTTGTTTGATCTGGGCTTTGTACTATTGTTTTTTTTAGTTGGACTTAGTTGTCTCTTATTTCTTAGTTGTGGTCAAAGTTCCTTCTTTGTAAAGATTGTGGGGTAAAACCTGAATTAATTTTCGGGTTTCTCTTAGTGTTATAAGGTGAAGCATGTCCACTTGAAGGAACACATGCTAGTGATCCGCAATTGCTCTGTGTTGATTCTTCATCTTCTTTCCCTTCGTGAAATTAGGGTTAGCTCTGATATTAGGGTTTCCAAAATTAACATATCCAAGGCAAGGCAAGGAACTCCCCCTTCCATTACTTATACTAACTCCTGATCTGATCATCATTACCTACGTACGACAACTTTCTTGCATATCCTCGATATCACCTCCATCCAACAAACCTGCACTGCTTAACCCCAAATGTTTATCGTATATTTCAATGCTCTACCTCCCACCTTCACACTAACTTCCTTTTTTTTAAATTATAATAATGATTAATTAGCTTTTTGCTTAGCTAATATTAATTTTTGGTTCAAACTTGTTTGTACCTACTATTATTTGGTTACTTATATTACTTGCAGGTGATAGTCAAATATCCATCATTACACCGAGCCATTCGTTCCTTGAGTATGTCACATGACACCTTTTGACACATCCATCTTGAGATGCAATTTGGAACGATCAAATCCCAACACTTCATATTAGATGGCAACTGATGATCTTTCCCATGGTCAGGTCTGTTGGATCACGGGCGAAGCTTCGTTACGTTCTTGACAGAAAGCTTGAACTCCTGGGCTCCGCGTAATCCTGCAAAAGGGGATGACCTGGGTGGTGACCCAGAATCCCTCTCCGATGATTAAATGAGTATATGATCAATGGGGTGGTAATCAGTAATCTAAGTTCGTATTAGAATCTGTGTTTTCTGAGGTAACTTCCTCCTTTATATAGGAGGGGAAGTTACTCAGTTACCTGTAACCGCGCCTGGCAGTTTTACCCACGATTCCGCATATCTTGTTCGGGATTCCGTATATCTCGCCCCACGCTCCGCGTATCTCGCCCATACTCCGCGTATCTCGGGGCACGCCCTGCGTATCTTGGGGGAGGTTATCTGTATCTCAACCGTCTCCCACTACTCTATCTAGTAGGCGGGTTTCTCGGACTTATCCTCTGATCACAAGTCCCAATTCATATCGGGGACTCCAGAGTTATCTCATTCTAGGTCACCACCCAGGACCCCTTGTCTTACGAGACAGGTCCAGCCTCCTCGGGGCTTTATTATCGGGGCCTTCTCAGAGGCTTCTTGTCGGGAGCATTCAGCTCACATATCGGGACCGATCTCGTCGGGACCCTTCGTTCTGGGCTTCTGGACCTTCCAGGTCTTTCACAAGGCCCACCAAGCTTACTCGCCGTCTATTAATTGTTTAACGGGGCTAACGATTACATCGGAACCCATCAAGGTCTGGATTGTACAGATCCTAGATAAAAAAATATCTAATGTCATGCCGTAGTGGCTAAAAGCTAAAACCCTGGCACTATTCACTTCTTCTTCACCGTTTCAATTTCTGGAAGTTCTGCCATTTTCGAACTCGAAGCTTCTTCTCCAAGTTTCTTTTGCTCTTCAAGTGATCCAAGGCCTTCAGCCCTCCCGATCCTTTTTCATCTTCTCCAAGCAATCATCAACAATGTCTGGTAAGGTTTTCGTCTCTTTGCTTCTATGATTTATTGATATCACCTTCTCCCCCTTTCTTGAATTTTCCTGTTTGTAACCGTTTTTAGACGAGGCTAGTTCTGGGGCAAGGACCCCTTTTACCTTTGAGCTTGCTGTTAACGAGATTTCTGAGACCTCGTACGAGGTTGCTCTACGAGAAGGGTGAATCACTTCAGACTGGGAACCCCGCTTCCCTACGAGTCTCAGCCAACCACCAGGAGGAAGCATATCGTCACGCGTCCTCGAGAGGGAGAAGTGTTCGTCTCCACCGGGCAGATAAATGCTGGGATTCGATTCCCTTTTTGCGGGAACCTGGTGGAGATGTGCAACTTCTACCAGACACATCCCTGCACCTTCTCTCCACATGCCATCCGCGTGTGGAACGCTTTCCAGGTCCTGTGCTACCGCCAGCGGTGGACGTACAGTTTGCTACTCTTCCGCACCTTCTACGAAATGAAGTGTAATAAGGCTAGTGTTTGCTCCTTCTCCCCCCGACTCCCCAAGTGGACAAAGGAGCAACTTTCACGGTTCGGTTGGGATGCCGAGACCTGGAAGTTTAATAAAGATCGGGTGCTGATTCGCGACTCGGGGTCAGACAATAACGGATGGAAGAAGTATTACTTCTTCGTCCAGAACAGCTCAATCCCATGGCCCCGATGGGAGGTTATGGCAGACCCTGCCCCCAAGCTCGAGGTCTACACCGAGGATGACCTCAACACTCTCCAGCTGGTTCAGCTTTACCGTTGGGGGGAATCCTTCATTCCCCTCGACGCCAACAAGCTCGTGGAGAAGGACTTGATTCATATCGGAGTCCGGCTCCTCGATTCCGTTTCCAAGGATTTGGTCATCTGGGTAACACTTCTAACCACTTTGTCTTTTCATTTTTGCAGCCAAGAAGGGATCTCTGTTGACCCATCTCATGTTGAAGCAGGGGGAGACCGATGCCGTCCAGGGTGGCTCCAAGCGGAAGCGGAAGTCGCTGAAAAAGGGAGCTTCCTCTTCTGCTGCCCCTCCGACCGAAGAACAGGTCGTGGCCAAGCGGGCCAGAAGGGAGGAGATAGACCAAGCCTTCGGGGTCACTACCGCCGAGGAAGGTAAGCGTGTTCGTCGTGCTATTAAGAAATATAGGAAGTTGGTTCCCGAGGAGTTTATCCCCGCTGATTGGGAATCGCGGGTTCGAGAAATCAAATACATCCTTCGAGGAGAAACCCCCCGCGTTCTCAAGGCGGGATACTACAACTTCTTTGGAAAGGACCAACATCTCGAGCGCCAAATCATCTGGTGCCCCCATGATACTCTGCCTGACTTTATTCGTCCCGCAACCGCAGGTCCATCAGAGGCTCTCACTCCGAGGAAGGCTGCTACTCCAGCACGGGCCGCGACTCCACAGGCGCCGATGATGGAGGAGACCCCGACGGAAGCTCAGTTCCGTCAGGTGACCGACTTGGAGGCTTCTCCTTCCTCCGAGGAACTAAATGAAGGTGGCCTGCTTCCCCGCCGAAGGCCAGGTCGAAGCATCCTGAGGCCAACCGTGGAAGACGTGTCCCGGAGTCCTCCTCCAGAGCTCCGCACTCCGACTCCCGAGCCTCCGACCGAGGTGGCTCCTCCGGCTGAGGCTTCCAGGGTCATCCCTCCTCTCCCCGTGGATGAGAATCTTTACAAGGTTTTCACCCCCAACCAGGAGACGGTTCCCTGGAACCCGATCGAGTCTCTCCAAGGGGTCTCACTCCAACGGGGGGACCTTCAACCAGAATTGGCCCTGCATCTGCTGGCAGGGTCAATTCCTCCAGCCTTGAAGCGGCCAATCTCCTTGGCGCGGGAGGACATCGAGGAGGAGCTCCGGAATATGGCTATCCGTCGGATGGAGGTAAAACTTTACCTTTACTTTATTCTTCCCTTCCTTGTTCTTGCCTCCGATTATCGAATTTTAATCCTTTTTCCCTTTTGTCTTAGGAAACCGCGGACCAGCAGCGCTGCTTCGGCTTTATCTTGGCTCTGAAGGGTGCTTTGGAGGAGGCACAAGCCAAGTCGGACCCCGACGCTTTGGCCAAGCTCCAAGCGGACCTCGACGAGGCTGTAGCGGCGAAGAATAAGATAGCCAAGGAGCAGGCTCTCCTTGGCGAGAAGGCTCTGGGCCTGCACAAGCAGGTCCAGGATCATGAGGTCGTGCTGCGTCGGGAGCGGAGGATGCTTCAGGAGGAACAGTGGCGGCACGAGGCGGAGAAGGGGCAGCTCATCCGCGAGAAGGACATTCTCGCGGAAGCTCTTGCGGAGGCCAAGGCGAGACTTGAAGCCGAGAAGGCTGAATTTCCTACCAAACTGGCTGAGGCAAAGGCTCAGGGTCGCGAGGAGTATCGGAACTCCGATGATTTCCAAGCGGATGCCGTGGGGTTCTGCAAAACTGAGGTGGAGAACGTTCTGTTCAACGCCGTCGAGGAGCTCTACACGGCATACGAGGATTCCATCGACTTCAAGAAGTCCGAGACCCTTGCCCCTATCGCGGAGAAGTACTTCAACCTCCCCGCGGAGAGTGATGAGGCTGATGCCGCGGACCCGACTCCGCGGACTGCGGAGCCTTCTGCCCAGGCCCCTCCGAATCCTACTCCCTCCGACGCTGCTGAGGACCCAACTTCTAACAAGGACCAAGCTTAATGCTCTACTCTTTAAGTCCTTGTAATTTTTTCCTCCTTGTATCCTCCTTATCTTTTTTATCGGAACCCTCAGGCCTTTGAGCCCTTATATAAGAAATTTCTTTCATCTGTTTTGGTCCCGATAGTCGTTTGCGCTATTTAAAGCGACTTTAGATCCGTTACTTAAAACGTTCCGACGCATCACTTAAGATGACTTCATACATCCTTCCGATGCTTTACTCGGGACTTCACCACTTAAGGTTTCTCGTCCATATTACTTAACGTAATTTCGTATGTCTTTCGCGACATTTTCCTCGGGATTTTACCACTTAAGGTTTCTCATCCATGCCTTTCAAGGCAATTTTATACATCACTTAAGATGATTTATTTTGCACCCCTTAAGGCTTTTACCGCGCCAATCTAGACGACTTAATCATACCACTCAGGGCTTTTATCGCGTTATTCCAAACGACTTAATCACACCCGTTAGGGCTTTTTGCCGCATCATATAGACGACTTACACGGACCCGTTAGGGCTTTTCGTACCCTTTAAGGCTTTTTTGCCGCATCTTATAGACGACTTACGCGGACCCGTTAGGGCTTTTTCGTACCTAGGCTTTTGGTTGCATCATAAAGACGACTTACTCATACCCCGTAGGGCTTTTGTCCGTACCTCGAAAGGCTTTTTGTCGCGCCATAAAGGCGACTTACTCGTACCTCGTAAGGCTTTTTGTCGCGTCCTTCAGGACGTCTTACTAACAGTTAGAATAAATCTAAAAGCAATAGGATCGAAGGCAACTTCTTTTATTCATTAACAACTCAGAGCTGGCTTACATCGGATCTTTATCGATAGACAATTTGCGCCATTCGCGGCGACTTAATATCAAACACGATACTTCTTCAAATGTGCGCCACTGAAGGAATGCTTCAACGTCTTGCCATCAAGGTCTTCTAGCTTGTACGCATTCGGGGCTGGCATCCCTACAATCTTGTAAGGTCCCTCCCATTTCGGCGATAGTTTGTTGATCCGATCTTGATGAACGAACTCGTTCCTCCGCCAGACAAGTTCTCCAAAGAAGAATTTTCGGGACTTGACATGCCGATTATAATATCGGGCTGTTGCCAGACGCATCCGAGCCTGAACTTCATCAGCCTTCCACCTTTTCTCCTCGAGCAAGTCTAAGTCTAAACGTCTCATTTCCTCGTTCGTTAAAGGCTCATAATACCTCCTGCGATGGGACGCCACTGCTATCTCTACGGGGGCAACTGCCTCCGTGCCATAGACAAGGCCAAACGGAGTCTCCCCTGTCGACTGCTTGGGTGTTGTTCTAACAGCCCACAGCACGTTTCCAAGCTCATCTAGCCAATGACCCTGTAAGGCGTAGACTCTCTTCTTCAAGCCATCCATCACGATCTTGTTGGCTGATTCGACTTGGCCATTAGTCTGAGCATGGTGGACGGAAGCTGTCCGATGCGCAATGTTCAATTCCTCCAGGTACTCCTTCAACTGAGCCCCATTGAACGGAGGGCCATTATCGCTGATCAAGACTTGAGGAACCCCATACCGGGATATGATCTGAGTTTGAAGGAACTTGAGGATCCGCTGCCCCGTCGTCTTGGCCAACGCCTTAGCCTCTATCCACTTCGAGAAGTAATCGATGGCCACGAGTAAGTACTTGCACTGACCTTTCGCTTGTGGAAGAGGTCCCACCAAGTCAATGCCCCACTGCGCGAAGGGCCAAGCACTTCTGATGGACATTAAGTCCGCGGAAGGAGCCACGATATTCGGAGCGTACCTCTGGCATGCATCACAGGATTGGACCATCGCTGTCGCTTCCTTGTTCATCGAAGGCCAATAGTAGCCTAGATTCAACGCCTTCCTCACAATGGATCGAGCCCCTTCATGACAGGCCGCGACTCCCTCGTGCAGCTCTCTCAGGATCCGATTCGTATCAGGCTCCGCCACACATTTCAGAAAATGCTTTACATGCCCCCTCTTGTATAACTGGTTGTCCACCATCACGTAGTTGCTCGCGATTCGACGCAACCTAACAGCGGCCACTTCATCATCGGGGAGTGCCCCTGTAGTCAGGTATGTGACCATCGGGGTCATCCAGGTAGGCTTCTCTACTTCCTCCGATCCCGCTTTAATAGCGCAAACCTCCGACGGATCGATGGTTGAGATAATCACTCTCTCCAGAAAATGCACCTTCCGATTCTCCTCGGGAGCCACTCCCAGAGCAAACTTGCTTAAGGCATCTGCCTCCGCATTTTCTTCCCTCGGGATTGCCTCAATATCGAAGCCTTTGAAGCTCCCCTTCAAAGTCTGCACCTCGTGCAAATACTTCCTTATTGTCGGGCTCTTGGCTTCATAGTTCCCCTGGACTTGATTCACAATCAAGCTGGCGTCGCACTTTACTTTTAAATGATCGACTCCCGTTCCTTTGGCGATTTTAAGGCCCGTGATGAGAGCCTCATACTCGGCTTCATTGTTGGTGGCCCTAAACGTCAAGGGCAAGGCATATCGCAAGGGCTCGCCTCCACCGGGCGGTATCAATACGAATCCTGCCCCCGATCCTTCTACACTCGATGAACCATCAATGTACATCTCCCAAATGTTCTCCTCTTTTGGCTGTTCTGGCTGTTCTGCTATCGGGACTTCCATGGTTGCCCCTTCTACAGGACCCGCTTCTTCCAGATCGGGTGCTGTAGACTCAGCTATAAAATCCGCCAATGCCTGGCCCTTAATAGCAGTTCTCGGAGCAAAATGAATACGGAACTCCGTAAGCTCGATGGCCCATTTCACCAATCTCCCCGACGCCTCCGGTCGGTTCAAAAAGTGCTTCAAGGGCTGATTAGTTAACACTGTAACCTCGTGGGCATGGAAGTAAGGTCGTAGCTTTCGAGCAGCAACAATCAACGCAAAGAGATACTTCTCAATAGCGGGATAATTCATTTCAGATTTGGCAAATGCCTTGCTTACATAATAAACAGGCACTTGGTTGCCCTTGATAATCTTTATTAAAACAGAACTAACAGCAACTTCAGAAACAGCCAAATAGAGATAAAGCGGCTCGCCTGGAACCGGTATTGCCAACGGCAGAAGGGTACGGAGGTGCTGCTTGAGTGCTTGGAATGCCTCCTCGCACTTGTCGGACCATTCGAACTTCTTGTGGGCCCTTAGCACATCAAAAAATGGCATGGCTCTGTCACTCGCTTTGGATAGGAATCGATTCATCGCGGCCAACCGGCCATTCAACACTTGAACCTCCCGATGGGTCTTCGGAGACTGCATCTCCTCGATTGCTCGCAGCTTCTCGGGATTCACCTCGATCCCTCTTTGGCTCACCATGAACCCTAGGAATTTCCCCGAGTTCACCCCGAAAGCGCACTTGTCCGGATTCAAACGAACCTGATGAAACTTCATCCGCTCAAACGCCGCCGCCAAGTTTTGGACATGGTCTCCTGCCTGTCGGGACTTCACCAGCATGTCATCCACATACGCCTCCATAGTCTTTCCCAGCATGTCCCCGAACAACTTGTTCACCATCCTCTGGTAAGTTGCTCCAGCATTGATCAGTCCGAAGGGCATGACATCGTAGTGATAGACGTCACTATCAGCATAGAAGGCAGTATGGGGGGGCATCCTCTTTTGCCATCTTGATCTGGTTGTAACCAGAATAGGCATCCATGAAGCTCAGCAGCTCGTGTCCCGATGTGGCATCCACCAACTGGTCAATCCTCGGGAGCGGATAGCAATCCTTCGGGCAGGCCTTGTTCAAGTCGCGGAAATCGACACACATCCGCCACTTCCCATTACTCTTTCTTACCAGGACTGGGTTAGCAACCCAAGTCTGGAATCGGAGCTCCTTGATGAATCCAGCGTCAAGCAGTCTACCCACCTCCTGCTGAATCGCGATCCTCTTATCCGCGCCCATCGGACGCCTCCTCTGCGCGATAGGCTTGATTGCGGGATCAATCTTTAGCACGTGCACTATCACGTCGGGGCTGATTCCTGGCATATCACTCGGGGACCAGGCAAACAGCTCCTTGAACTCCTTCAGAAGCTCGATCAACTCTCGGGCTCTTTCCTCCGACAAAGCAGACCCGATCTTCACCTTCCTTCGAGGTCCATCAATCTCAACCTCCTTCAGATCCTCCATGGGGGCAGGACGCCCAAACTCTTCTCGAGGATCGGCATCAGTCTGCAGGACAGCCATGGCTTCCCTCCTTCTCCGTCGGGTGGCGTTAACATAACACCTTCTTGACGCCACCTGGTCACCTTTGACCTCTCCGACCCCATTGTCAGCCGGGAACTTCATCTTCTAGTGGACGGTCGAGGTGACTGCCATGAGAGGGTTGATGGTGGTCCTCCCGATGATTGCGTTATACGTCCTCGCAGACTCTACCACGACGAAATCTACGTTCCGCCTTTCCATCTTCCAGCCACTACCGAACTCCACCGGTAAGGTAATCATCCCCAATGGATAGGAAGTAGAACCAGAGAATCCCACCATCGGGAAGTTCACCTGTGTCAGGTCGTTCTTCGTCTTTCCCATGGCTTCCACGGCGTCCATGAAAAGAATGTCGGAGGAGCTCCCTCCATCTATTAGGATCGGCCTCATCTCGAATCCATCCACGTCCAGGGTCACGACCAAGGCGTCGTCGTGGGGGTTCTCCACGCCTATCAAATCCTTCGCTGAGAAAGAAATAACCATTTCCTCCTTCACAGTCCACGACTGGGACCTCTTCCCTAACACTACAGCAGCAGAGATGCGGGAAGCATAATTCTCCCGAGATGCGGAGGTATCACCTCCCGCCGCCATTCCTCCATGGATGACGTTGATGGTTCCCCGCCTCTCCTTACGGGCACCAGAGGATTCCAGCTCAACCTTCTTCTTCTTTGGGGACCGGTCGCGGGACTTGGAACGAGACCGTGACCGAGTTTTGGAACGGGATCGGCACCTTCCCCTTCCGACGAAATCCTTAAGCTTCCCCTTCTGGATCAGCTTTTCTATCTCCTTCTTCAGCTCCCGACAGTTATCTGTGTCGTGACCATTGGCTCGATGGTACCGACAATAACGATCAGAGCGTCCTCCCAAGAACTCACCTTCTTTCCTCGGGGGGTATCGGGCGAGACCCTGCCGATCCATCACCGCTAGCACGGAGGTCATCGAACTGTTGAGGGGCACATTACGACCCTCGCGGTTATCCTTCCTCGAAGGACGCTTGTCCTCCCTTCTTTCGGGGCGACCACGGCTCTTACTTCCCTCCGATTTATCGCTCCCCTTGCGATCATCCGACAGCTTGGACAATGGCTTTCCTCTTCCTGACTTCGGAGGATCCATCTCTCCAGCATCAATCTTCGACTCCTGAACGTCGATTTGCTGCTTCACCCTCGCTTGTAAGGCCTCCATGCTCCACACAGCCTTCGCGGCTACACTATGCATCAAATCGGAGCCATACGGAGCAGTCAGGTTTCGAAGGAAGGTGCGGGTGGTCTCTCCCTCCGATATCTCCTCATCGATCTCCGCAGCACTGGCAGTGAATCGTTGGTAGTAGTATGCCAACGATTCATCGGATCTCTGCACCACCTGGGTCAGGGACCTCACGCTCTTCAAGAGACGCCGACGACCTTGATATTGCTTGATGAAGCGATCGTGCATATCAGCCCAGCACGTAATACTTCCCGGCGGTAGGCTGAAAAACCAGGTCATAGCCCTTTCTCCCAGGGTGATCGGGAACAATGAACATATGAGGTCATCATTCGAAGTCCTACCCATACAGGCCTGGACATGTCTCTGAACATGGCGAACCGGGTCCCCTTCACCATCGTACTCCTTGATGGTCGGGATGCCTAACCCTGGCGGGGCGACAGTATCTAGCAGCCGTGGAACGAAATGGTGAGTGGATCGGTCCCTTAGCTCCGATGTCATTTGCTTCTGGTCGCCCATGCAGATGTTGACAATTTTTACCACCTGATCGGGGGTAATGGGGTCATTCAGGGGAATGGTCCTATGTTGCACTGGTCCGGGACCATCCACCACGAATTTCTCCGAGTGTGCGGGCTCCTTACCCTTATTCCTGGGCTGAACCTCCTGAACCTCCTGTTCTTCTGGAACCACCCTTGGAGGAGGTGGAGGCAACTCTTCTCGCGGAGGCAACTTTTCTGCCCTCCCGGCAGCCTCTCTCTTGTCCAACAGAGCCTCCATGGCCGCCAAGAACATAGGCATAGCATCTGCTACTGCCTTAGCCAACTCCGAGTTTGAGGAAGAACCTGCTTCCCTCCGCGGGATCTCCTCTCTGTGCACCACCGGATTTGGAGGAGCATCCACCTCCCTTCGCGGGATATCTTGCCTGTTCACCATCGTGTCTCGGACTAAGACCTCATCATCACCATGCCCCCCTGTCTGAGAAACAGCAGGGTGCTCACCTTGTTCAGCAACATGTTCCAGCAACAGGGAGTTCACAGTTCCAGCAGGGCGAGAACTACCGGCCTGGACTTGCTTCTTCTTGCCACCACAGGCCATTGATCTGGTAGAAACTATTTTGGCTTTTCGTTAGATTCCCACAGACGGCGCCAATGTTGGATCACGGGCGAAGCTCCGTTACGTTCTTGACAGAAAGCTTGAACTCCTGGGCTCTGCGTAATCCTGCAAAAGGGGATGACCTGGGTGGTGACTCAGAATCCCTCTCCGATGATTAAATGAGTATATGATCAATGGGGTGGTAAGCAGTAATCTAAGTTCGTATTAGAATCTGTGTTTTCTGAGGTAAATTCCTCCTTTATATAGGAAGGGGAAGTTACTCAGTTACCTGTAACCGCGCCTGGCAGTTTTACCCACGATTCCGCATATCTCGTTCGGGATTCCGTATATCTCACCCCACGCTCCGCGTATCTCGCCCATACTCCGCGTATCTCGGGGCACGCCCTGCGTATCTTGGGGGAGGTTATCTGTATCTCAACCGTCTCCCACTACTCTATCTAGTAGGCGGATTTCTCGGCCTTATCCTCTGATCACAAGTCCCAATTCATATCGGGGACTCCAGAGTTATCTCATTCTAGGTCACCACCCAGGACCCCTTGTCTTACGAGACAGGTCCAGCCTCCTCGGGGCTTTCTTATCGGGGCCTTCTCAGAGGCTTCTTGTCGGGAGCATTCAGCTCACATATCGGGACCGATCTCATCGGGACCCTTCGTTCTGGGCTTCTGGACCTTCCAGGTCTTTCACAAGGCCCACCAGGCTTACTCGCTGTCTATTAATTGTTTAACGGGGCTAACGATTACATCGGAACCCATCAAGGTCTGGATTGTACAGATCCTAGATAAAAAAATATCTAATGTCATGCCGTAGTGGCAGTTCATCTTCTCTTAGGGACGAAATCTGACGGTTGAGATCGAGTGACCATTGTTTTCAACAGTCAAGATTGATCAATGTCGTTATCTCTCTTCAAGATTGATCAGCCCTTAGAATGTATGTCGTCTTCAAACAAATGCAAATGCATACTTTAGGATGAATGAATAAGTCTAAGCAATACTATGGTTGTGTTTTGATTGCATGTATTAAAATATATTAGGGTTAACATGTCTTTTAGTCCAGCATGTTTAACAACTTTTGGGTTTTAGTCTAACATTTTTTTTGCCTAGTTTTGGTATCATATGTTTGACAATTTTTGCACTTTGGTCCATCCGTTAGTTGACCGTCCTTTTGACCGTTAAATAGTCACGTGAATTGCACATGCCTAGCCCCAAATTTTCAATTTGTTCACTTTAGTCCTCAAATTTATTGTCCTAACTTTTCATTTTTACAATTTAGCCCTTAAACATTATAACCGCACCCTAGGACTAAATTGACCTAGCCATGGCCCGTCCCTTAGCTGGGTCGGACAATGGCTAGGGTCGCCGGACCTAGGCGACCCTAACCATGTTCCGACCTAGCCATGGGATGAACCATGACTATAGGTCAATTTAGTCATAGGCTCCAATTGGTTAAATTGGACCCTAATGTTAAATTGACATAGTCATTCATGATCCGATCCATGGTTAGGTCGGACCATGGTTAGGGTGGCCCATGTCCGACGTCGCTAACCATGGTCCGACCTAGCCATGGGTCGGACCATAAATCAGTCAATTTAGTGTTAGGGCGTGGTTGATAATGTTTAAGGGATAAATTGCAAAAATAAAAAGTTAGGACAATAAATTTGAGGACTAAACTGAACAAAATAAAATTTTGAGGCTAGGCATGTGCAAGTCACGTTACTATTTAACGGTCAAACTGACAGTCAACTAACGGATGGACCAAAAGCCAATAGGTGTCAAACATATAGTACCAAAACTAGCCAAAAAAAATGTTGGATCAAAACCCAAAAGTTGTCAAACATGTTTGACCAAAAGACATTTAACCCAATATATTAATACATGACTTAGCTAATATTTTTTTTGTTTTGCTTTCGTATTAGTATTAACTAATATATGGGTATTAGCTAACACCAATTTATATACTAAATCATGTACTAGCTAAGACTCCTAAAAAATAATGGGTTTAATACATCATTTGGTGCCTTATGTTTTACCAATATGACTCAATGGTCACTCTTGTTTTTGACGTGATTTTTTGGTTACCTACGTTTTAGAATGTGATTAAATTGTTCAAACTTGTTTTGTTTAGTCACATATGCTTGATTAAATGTGATTAAATGATTGTAAAATAACATATTTGCCCTTACCTTTAATCAGTTAAAGTGTTCTCCAACGTGTTCTTCATTAAATTCATGAAGAAGTTCAATAAAAATGCAATTTAAAAAAAAAAAAAATTGAACCCAGAAAACTGCATTTCTAGGTTCAGTTCGAAACCAGATCTGCAGCATCAAGGTTTGAATTGAACCCAAAAAAGAAGTTATGGGATCATTTCGAACCCAGAACTGCATTTCCTAAACAGTTCGAACCCAGATTTGCACTGGTGGGTTCGAACTGAACCCAGAGACGCATTTGTGGGTTTAATTTGAATCCTGATTTGCATTTTGGATTCGAACTAACCCAGAACTGCATTTCTAGGTTCGAACAGAACCCAGAATTGGATTTCTGGGTTTGAATTTGAACACAGATGCTTCAGATCTAGGTTCGAAGTAAACCGAAAAATACCATTATGGGTTCGGACTGAATCCATAAATGCAGTTCTGGGTTCGAATTGAACCCAGAAATGCAGTTTTGGGTTAAAATCGAACCTAGAAATGTAAATATGAGTTTAAGTACTTAACCCAGCTACGCAGTTGTGGGTTCAATTCGAACCCGGATTTTGCATTTTGGCTTCGAACTGTACCCATAACTGCATTTCTAGGTACGAACAGAACCAAGAACCGCATTTCTGGGTTCGAACTGAACCCAGAACTTCATTTTTGGGTTCGAATTCGAACCCTGATGTTGCATATATGGGTTCGAACTAAACCCAGATGTTGTAGATCTGGGTTCGAATTAAACCAAAAATATAATTCTAGGTTCGGGCTGAACCCAAAAATGCAGTTTTGGGTTCGAACTGAACCCAGAAATGCAGTTTTGGGTTAAATTCGAACTCATAAATGTATATATGAGTTCTAACTGAACCCATAAAATGCAGTTCTGGGTTCAGTTTGAACCTAGAATATAATTGAGTTCGAATAAGAGATTGATTTTGAATTTTTTTTCTTTTAAAAATGATTTTTTTAATATAAAAACTTCATGAATTTTATAAATAACACATTGAATGTGAAGAACCTAATGGAGAATGAATATGTAAGGGTATTTAGGACCTTTCATTTAACCGTAATCATTTAATCACATAGTGCAAACCTATATGACTAGAAAGCACACGTTTCAACCAAACTCTTACGTTGTTAAACGTAAGTAAACAATCTATATATTAACCCAAAAATAATGCATTAGCCAATACATAATATCTAATGAACAAAATTCTCTTACCCTACTTAATATATTAATCTGCCGACTTTGGATCGGACCCCGTCGGATTCGGGCCGGGGCCCGGTGGGTTCGGGTTGAGTCCCGACATGTTCAGATCGGGTCTATGCGGGTTCGATACGTACCCCGACGTGTTTGGTACGTGCCCCGTCGGGTTTGGTAGGTGCCCCTACGGGTTCGGTACGTCCCCCAGCGGTTTCAGTACTATCCCGACGGTTTCGCTACGAACCCCGACAGATCCGTTACATGCCTCAACGGGTTTGGGTCGGGTCCCGGTGGTTTCGACTCGCTCGGGCGGGTTCGGTTCGGGCCCCAAATAAGTTCATTAGTGCCCGGTGGGTTCGGGCTGGGCTACGACGGGTCTGGTATAGACTCCTTCGACCTTGGACCCGTGGTACTTTTACTTATTGAAGTTACTTTAAAAAAAAATGGTTCTTATGTAAAAATATAATCTCATTATTGTCTTTTAGTCATTGTATTATGATATCCTAATATAAAGTTCATCCAAACATTGTATTAGGATATCATAATACATGGTTCATTCAAACATAATATTAATTAAACATCGACTAGGATATCGTAATCGCCACTTAACTAATACACATATTTGCTAATACATGCAAACAAACAAGACCTGAATGTATGGAGAACTTAAGAAGACATTGAGACCTTACAAGCAAGATAATCACTATTGGAAAAACAGAAACATGCGACTAAAATATATCGTCAGAAAATCCCCGTTTTTCGTCGATAAATCATATTCTTGTAGCTAAAAGTTTATTTTCGTCGCCTATGCTGCGTTGGCAAAAGCATTTACCAACCAAAATTGCGGACGATATTTCGTCGCCAAAGGAAATATAATTAACGACTAAATTTTGGTCGGCGATAATTTGTCCTCACTTTTTCCAAATTATTTTCCCGACCAAAACTTTCATCGGGAAATCATTTTCCGACGATAATATTACGTCGACGAAAGTCTTTGCCGACTAAATATTTTCGTTGGAAAACGTGTATGCCGATGAATAAATTCCGTCGGAAAATACATTTGACGACTGATGGGTATACGTCCGATTCGGGTTCTTTTTACAATTATTCGGACTTCGCCAACATATCAAACCCACTAAACGGTCCCAAAATAATCACCCGCAAGTCTAAAACGGCCTGGGGTACGCGCGCGCGTACCCCGAGCATAGGACTCGTCCGGATTGTCAAGACAATCCGGACTTCTGGACCGGAATCCGGATTGTTAAACAATCCGGAGGTCGGGATTTTCTAACAGTCTCAACCTCCGGATTACATCTAGAAATGCGTGTGACTCCTATATACGCGCGTACGGCACGTGTCTGACTCTTCGACGTCAACTTCTTACTCGTCCACGTCCGGTTCACATTTTCACGATCAAACCAACGTTGGACCGTTCAAAACCCGATCTGATTTTAAGGTTTCCTATAAATAGAGAACTTGATCATTCATTTCACAACTAAATTGACGCTGAAGCTCTGACCCCTCTCTAAATTATTATAATTTTATTAATTTAATGTTATATATATAAATAAATTAATATTAATAACAAATATATATATATATATATATATATATATATATATATTTATAATGCAAATATATGATATAATATCAAACTTAAAAAATTATATAGTCAAGTGAAAAGATAACATACAACTATAAATATTAAATACCAAAAATTCTAAACAGCACTATTCAAGTTTTTGCAAATAAAACTATGTCATTAATCAGATTCTGACTGAATCTCAATTTGAAAACAAGGCCAAAAAAACAAATGCTCAACATACTTGATTAAACCTTAAAGCTTGAAGCAACACAAATATTGCTGGAAAGTTAACTTACTGCACCACATTTTCTTACAACTGCAATGACAGAAAAAGGGAATCATGTCACAGTCTATAATCTAATTCCAACGGAAATAGGGGATAGCAAACAACTTTACTTTAACAAAAAGATAGTGAAATAACAGAATCTGCGCCTAAATTGCACTTCTCATATTTATTTATTGAAACATTAATACATTGCAGCATCTGGAAGAACTTACTCAAGTTTTGTAAAGTTCCGAACACGAATCCAGAGGTTGAGCAAGAAATCTGCACTTCCAACAGCAAAATACCTGTAAGGAAATGTTAGATTTATTCATTACTGAAGCTAAATTATGTATTAGTATGCATATCGACAGAGCAATTACAGGAAAATACCTATGATAGCTAAAATGATCTAAAGCAAGCAGATCAAGCCATGAAAAAACCTAAAGCAAGCAGATCAACAAATACCAACTCATCCGCTTCAGAGAAGAAGTAGAGACAGAGAGGAAAAATGAAACTGTCTGCATTGCAGCTACTTGAACCGTCGGAGCAACAGCCTCAAAGCCGCTTGTGATGTTTCTCTACTCTTGCCTTAATTGGAAATTAGAAGCGTAATCATTCATTAAAAACATATTCTTGAAAATATTGAGTAGTTACCTTCTTTCTTGATAAGAAGATAAATCTTTCGCATTTATGCTGATTGGAGGTCTTCATTTGCCAGTCTTTTCAGAATTTTGACACTCTTCATTTGCCAGTCTTTTCAGAATTTTGACATCAAAATGAGTCAAAACACAAGTAGATATAACCTATTTGCAAGAAACACGATTCAGTATGTGTTGACCTTAAATACAGCACAAGAGTATGTCACTGACTCATCCAAGAACACAACGAACATCTCATTATTCTGAAAATGATAAATAAAATGGTTACCATTAAAAAAACAACACCATGCAAATAACCTTATGTTTTAGATTGATTCTTCGTAGAGTAACAATATATATAATTGAGCGTTGGAATCACGTACTAGGTCATAATGGCGATTGGCAAGAAATTTTCCTTCGAACTTGGGTAAGTGTGTTTTGTCTCAAAACATGCTTTAAGAAGTATTTTGCAGATGCAGCACTGACTGTGAATAATAGTGGCGTCCACCATCCCCTAACAGAAATAATAAAAGGAGAACAATGTGAATATAGTAAACCTCAAGGAAGATAAAATCAAAACCTCAAGGAAGAAGAATCAGCAGCAACTACAGAACTTTTTTGTTTTTGTCTTTTCTCAATGTTACAGGGTTAGGGAACTTACTTCTCTCATATATGTGTACATCTCTGCCATATTTTAAGCACTCACTTTCCATACCATCTTTTATATCCAAATCAAAATATGGTCCTTCCTGTAAGATACTAATCATCTACTAAGTAAAAGAAGCAACCTACAATCTAAATAAGCAACACTATAATGTGGTCGAGGGATGTGCAGGACCTAGATGCCATAAGAGCTCCTCGAAGGAAATAAATATGATATAAAAGCTGAATTAATAAAACCTGGAAAGAGAAGTTCATATTGCAACATTAACCTATGACACGAAAGACATCATCAGATCAAACAGAGAGAACTCTATCACAAGAGAATTCATATTCGACTAGCATAAGAAACAATATTTCTCAATCTTACTACTTATGGAACATAGATATAATACTTATAAGATATGTAATAAACCTTTACCATTTCAAGTCTGTCATAAAACTTTTTGACAGCCTCATTAATCATCGTAGCTTGAATCTGTGTTCCCTGCAAAGTAAAGATAAAAATATGTAATAAATTTCTACTTCAACGGATCCAATATATATAATGAAAGAAGCTGCAAATCAGAAGCATTCAGGTTCTAACATATCCATTAGGTTCTTTTAACTCTAATCTTCATTGTTTTAGAAACAAAATCGGAGGAAAATGCTGCTGAATTGGATAGAAATGGCCTGGAAACTTAACCTTTTTATTCTCAAAGCTGAATCAGAATGAAATGTAACCAGATCTAAGGGAAATGTCATCAGTAAAAGGAAGACGGTGGCTGCCTGGACGTGGTGGCTGAAAGCATATATACCAGTTAGATCGAAACAGATCCGCGATATCGTCTTGTTAGTGATTTATGAAGACATGGAGTAGATGAAGATCGATATGGACATATGGTAAGGTTTCTCAGAGTATATGTAGAACCCGGTGACGCAGCACGATTCTGGCGACGGCGGCACGATTCCGGCGACGGTAGATCGATTATGGCGACGGCAGCACGATTCCGGCAGCGGCAGCATGATTCCGCCATCAGAGGGAATCAACAATCTCTGCAATCTCCCTAATTCAAACGTCATTAGTTGCTTTGGGTCCGATCCTCACTTTTTAGTTTTTAGACACATTCATCTCTTTCTTTATTATTATTATTATTATTATTATTATTATTATTATTATTATTATTATTTTCGTAATTATCATATTAGATCAATTTGGAGATCAACAGAATATGAGAAGATACACTACAAAATGTAGTTAGCGTATAAGACTAAATGTCTAATGACGCTCAATAGAGCTTAGTTAATTATAATAAAAAAAAAATTAAGATTGTTGTGACGCTTTAAAATGTCAAGTAGATTAAAAATGTGTCGTAACACTTACAAACCAATCGACGCTACGTCAAAGCGTTACTATGTGAAATAGCACTAAGATTTTTGCGACGCTTCAAAATGTCAATAATTTCAAAATGAACCGACACTTTAAAAAGCGTCGCAACACTACAAAATCAATTGACGCTTGGTGGAAGCGTCGCCAAGAAAAATAGCACTATAATTTACTTAACGCTCGAAAGTGTCACTTAAATCAAAACATAATGACGCTTCCAAAAGCGTCAACATAATACAAGAAGAAATGACGCTAATATGAAGCATCGTTAAATTCCAATGGTATTAAGATACTTACAGTGCTTGAACAAGCGTCGCCTTTTAAATGTCACCTAAAGCCCATTTTCTTGTAGTGAGACAGCTCATCTCATTGCAAGAAGCGGTCAATTATCTTCATAATCTACTCTTATGTTTTATTTTTTATTATTAAATATTTTTTTTAGGGAAAATCTCTCACAAACGAAATAAATTTTGTGAGGAATTTAAATCCCTCACAAAACTTGTGATTAGCTAGGGTTATTATTAACAAATTTCTCCTTAAAAAAATATTTATGGAAAATCTAGTAAAATTCCTTAATTATCCCTTCAAAATTTCCACTCACAACCCCTCTGTATTTTATTTAGGAAAATTAAATTTGTGAGGGAATATCCCTTAAAGCAGTTTCTCTAATCAAACCCTAAAAAATCTCTTAAAAAAAGTACTAAATTTTGAGGGATCAAATCCCTCACAAAAGATATGTCACAAATGGCATATTTTCTTGTAGTGGTCAAAGAGGATGACAACTGTTAGGTTCTAAGCCCTCGGTCAACGGGTCGTCGATCTAAAGCTTATTCCTCACTGGTGAACTGACGGATTCAGTACTCTCGGGGCTAGTCGTTCTGGTGCAAGTCCTTCTGCTCCTTTCCTTCTTCTCCACGCGACCCTGCAAGAGGGGCAGTATCAAGCACGGAGGGGGGTGGTTCTTGATGAACCCTCTCCGATTCTTAAGTCATAATACTTCTAGAGAGATAAATTGTAGAGAGAAGCCAGAGCTAAAAATGTGCCAGTAATCAAGATGATCAAATGAATGGTGGAAGGGTTGTATTTATAGGCAACAGTGTCATTAAGGTGACTTAATGACATCGTTAACCTTTAAACACAAATAATTAGTCCTTGATCACATAATTAAAACCTTAAAGCATGGAGAGATTGGCGGAAATAATCTAAGTGTGGGAGTCGGGAAACGGTGCCTGGGCCCTTGGGGGCGGAGAGAAAATCCGACCCCTAAGGGTAGGGGTTGGGTGTGGCCATCCAACCCCTCCCTAGGGGAGATGGGTTGGCCAACCCGATCTCCCCTAGGGGAGATCGGGTGTGGCCACCCGATCTCACCTAGGTGAGTTCAACGCGTGGCCCAGACGAGTATTTTTGCCTCGTCCGGACCGTTGGTGTTTCGGCGGGGTGTTCGGGTCAAAGTTTCGATTTATAATCATGGCTTTGCTATCCTTCTTAGTGGTGTTGGGTTCCTTTGAGATACTTCTCTTGACTTGTGATATGGATGGTAAGATAACTTGTTACTTTTCATGACAACTTCTCGTGCTTGTTTATGTGATCCTTTGGTCATGGACTCTTCCTTTGTGTATGCTTTCCTTCACTTATCCTTCTTTCATGTTTTCCTTCATTATTATAGCTGTCATCTCATCAAGAGTAAACATTAAGTATTCATCATATCTCTTTGCCCTGTGAAAAATTGTTTCATGGTATTCTTCTTTGTATGGTGCAATGATCTCTTCAGATACCCTCATAGGGGCGTAGTGAATATTTCACGAGATAGGATCTCGGAAGGTACTGGTGTTGGACCAAAGATACGCTCTTGGTGGGCGTCGAAATCTTTTCGCGAGACAGGCTCTCGGAGGGCACTTAACGTTTCACAGGATAGGCTCCCGGAGGGCACAGGTGTTAGACCAAAGATACGCTCTTGGTGGGCGTCGAAATCTGTTCACGGGAAAGGCTCTCGGAGGGCACTTAACGTTTCACAGGATAGGCTCCCGGAGGGCACAAGTTAGACCAAAGATACGCTCTTGGTGGGCGTCGAATCTGGTAGTTTGAAATCTACCTCAAGATACGCTCTTGGGGGTGTCGAATCTGGTAGTTTGAAATCTACCTCAAGATACGCTCTTAGGGGCGTCGAATCTGGTAGTTTGAAATCTACCTCAAGATACGTTCTTGGGGGCGTCGAAGGTCGTAGTTTTTGGAAACCACTCTCAAGATACGCTCTTGGGGGCGTCGAAGGTCGTAGTTTTTGGAAACCACTCTCAAGATACGCTCTTGGGGGCGTCGAGGGTCGTAGTATGAAAACTACTCTCAAGATACGCTCTTGGGGGCGTCAAGGGTCGTAGTATGAAAACTACTCTCAAGATACGCTCTTGGGGGCGTCGAATTTGTTCGGCGGATAGGCTCTCGGAGGGCTCAGAATATTACTTTACCTTGTGTCACTCCCCGTGTAGGGTGTGTCTTTGATACGCCTTTTAGATCTTTACTTGAGTTTTCTTTCCATGATATTGCCTGTTACCACGCTTTTTCTTCAATGTGGGAGATCACCTTTCGAGGGCGATGTTTGTGTGTTGCCAACTTAGGACGAGTTCGTACAGGGATTTGAGGATGTTTTCCTCTTATGTGACCTCTTCTAGGAGAAGTGGTATTGCATGCTCCTGTGATCTTCTGCTTCCAGTATCTTCTTTTACATTTAGGTGGACTACCAAGCACTTGTTCGTTTGGTGCCCCCCAAGTTGCTTGGTGGTTATACCGCCTTTCATGTTTGGCCGTTGAAGGCCTCTTGTTCATTTTCTTGATTGGGTACCCCTTATGCTTGGGGCTCCCTTGTCTTCTTGTTTGGATGCGATGTGTGTCCCTTGTAGGACTTACTCTTTTTCATGCTTGTTTGTTTCAGTCATAAGCATGGTTTGGATAATGCCTTTGTCGGATGTATCTCTTGAGGTTGGGGGGGAGAGGGGGGGGGGGGGCTTTTGCTTTAGGTGGGTGGGGGTGATTTTCATTCTTGTGGTAACTAGGATGTGGCAGTGTTTGTATCCTAGGGGTGCTCGTAAATTCTTTCCCCCCCCTTCCTTGTGTTTTTTAGAAAAAACACTTTTGCGGTGATGATAGAGCAGGAGTAACGTATCTTGGAAGGGATTGTATTTAGGTTGAATAGCTTTCTCATAGCATGGTGTCTTGAGTTGTTAATCTCGAAGGTGTGTTTCAGACTAGTCAATCTGATCCATGCTCCTTGCTCGGGCATGGGGGGGTCTGACCGGGCTGTGATAATCTTCTTGAAGTGTTGTGGTACTTAGTGTGCTTCGCATTTTCCTTTACATTGGAGTATTTTTCAATGCCTTTATGGAGTGTCATATTGGCCATGCTCCTCTCACCTCGAATCTTGATCATAGGCTCCCCTTGAATTAGGCCTGAATCTAAAAAGGATGTATTACTTTAGGTTTGCAGGTGATGCTCCATGATTTTCCATGGGTTTGCCCCCCGTATTGGCTATTCCTAGGATGACCCTCTCTGTTTCCCCCATTGCCCATGTGGTCTCTGAGCCATGGGGGTCGTGGCATGGGAAGATTTAGCTCTAGCTGGGCGTGATGGTCCTTCATGGTTGTTTGCCTGAGGTGCTCCTAGGCGGGCAGTTATCTCTAGATGGTATGTTGCTCGTCATTGCTCTTGTGATAGTCAGGCTTTTAGTTCAAAACCGACAGACGGCGCCAAGTGTTAGGTTCTAAGCCCTCGGTCAACGGGTCGTCGATCTAAAGCTTATTCCTCACTGGTGAACTGACGGATTCAGTACCCTCGGGGCTAGTCGTTCTGGTGCAAGTTCTTCTGCTCCTTTCCTTCTTCTCCACGCGACCCTGCAAGAGGGGCAGTATCAAGCACGGAGGTGGATTGTGCTCTTGATGAACCCTCTCTGATGCTTAAGTCAGAATACTTCTAGAGAGATAAAATGTAGAGAGAAGCCAGAGCTAAAAATGTGCCAGTAATCAAGATGATCAAATGAATGGTGGAAGGGTTGTATTTATAGGCAACGATGTCTAAGGTGACTTAATGACATCGTTAACCTTTAAACACAATTAATTAGTCCTTGATCACATAATTAAAACCTTAAAGCATGGAGAGATTGGCGGAAATAATCTAAGTGTGGGAGTCGGGAAACGATGCCAGGGCCCTTGGGGGCGGAGAGAAAATCCGACCCCTAAGGGTAGGGGTTGGGTGTGGCCACCCAACCCCTCCCTAGGGGAGATGGGTTGGCCAACCCGATCTCCCTAGGGGAGATGGGTTGGCCAACCCGATCTCCCCTAGGGGAGATCGGGTGTGGCCACCCGATCTCACCTAGGTGAGTTCGACGCGTGGCCCGGATGAGTATTTTCGCCTCGTCCGGACCGTTGGTGTTTCGGCGGGGTGTTCGGGTCAAAGTTTCGATTTATAATCATTAACGGGGTGATAAAAATAATACGATTCGGAAGTCAACGGGTTCAAATTGGGCGTATATCCATCAACAATGACATCCCATCCATCAGCGAGGACCCCAGGAAGGAGCGTGCCCATCCAAACCCATTGGATGAATTGCGTGAAATAAAGATAGAAGAGCCAGATCACATGGTCCGAATAGGCGCATCACTTTCAGAGGATGAGGTGATAGAAATCACAGCACTCCTAAGGGAGTATAAAGACCTATTTGCATGGCCCCAAGTGATATGCCTGGGATAAGCCCAGACGTGATTTCGCACAAACTCAACATCAAGCCAGGAATTCGAGCCATCGCACAAAAATTATGACCTCTCGGAGGAAATAAGAAAGCTCCCGTCCGAGAAGAAGTAGGAAAGCTCTTAGAAGTCGGATTCATTGAAGAGTCAAGGTTCCAAAAATGGGTCGCAAACCCTGTATTGGTACCAAAGTGATGTGGTTGAAGTGTCGGACTTTGCCCTATCAATATAAGTTTTCGAGTGGAAACGGCAATCTGAGAAAGACCTATAGTATATTATGGGGTTTGACGGTTTTAGGCCAAATTCCTTCGTTTAGAGGGTCAAATTTGCAGTTTTATGTTTCTTGCGGTCTTTTATATAATTTGTCGATTTTGTTTGGTACTTTATTGTTAATTTCGGATTTTGTATTAGGGTTCGGGACTGAAGAGGTCAAAGAAACGTAGAGACTTGAGAACTTTTTGTTCGGTGCTCTATATCCACCTCTTGAATTCGGAAAAGAAGATAAGGGAAAATTTGAAGATGCTTCCCAGAAGAATCAAGGTCTGGATGAGGATGATGCTGCTCTATTCTTCGTGGACCGGTCAGGAAGCAAAACAATTTCTGTTTATAAGGAATATGGTGAATTCCCTTATGTTGTAGAAGTGGGTAGAGGACAGAAAAAACATGTTTGGGTTGATGGCAGTTGGCGTATGTATGCTGAAAAACGAGCTATTAACAAGATCACGATACGCTATCGTGGTTTTCTCTTTCGTGGCATCCAGATTCGAGGACGAATCTTCCCTTCCTCGGAGAGAATGATGTGGTTGAAGTGTCGTATTTTGCCCTAACAATATGGGTTTTCGAGTGGAAACGGCGATCTGAGAAAGACCGATAGTATAATATAGGGTTTGACGGTTTTAGGCCAAATTCCTTTGTTTAGAGGGTCAAATATGCAGTTTTATGTTTCTTTCGATCTTTTTTATAATTTGTCGGTTTTGTTTGGTACTTTATTGTTAATTTAGGATTTTCTATTAGGGTTAGGGTTTTAGATTTCTCTATTTAAACTCTATTAGCCGTCATTTACATTCAGTTTTATTGATTAATGAAAAATTAGAGGTTTTCCTCAACCCTGCGTCTATTCTTCGGTATTCTTCTGAATCAACAAATTCTTGCGCCTCTATCCAACAAATTCTCGGTATTCCCTTTCGAATCAACGAGTCTTTGGTCCATCTATCCCCATCACGCTGCATCACAAAGCCGAGCGGCAAGCTGAGGAAGTGTATCGATTAAAGGGACCTCAACAATGCGTGCCCCAAGGACGCATATCCTTTGCCAAGAATTGACCAATTGGTTGATGCCAGTGCAGGCCATGAATTGCTGACTATAATGGATGCATATTCAGGGTACAACCAAATACCAATGTTCCCGGAGGACGCACCACACACGACATTCTACGCAGACAGCGACATATACAATTACAAGGTAATGCCGTTTGGTCTAATCAACGCGGGTGCGACATACCAACGACACCATATTTAGGGGACCTGATTGGGAAAATCATGGAAGCATACATCGATGACATGGTTGTGAAATCATCAAAGAGATACAACCATGCAGACGACCTACGTGCAACATTCCAAAGAATGCGTGAATTCCAAGTTCGCCTGAACCCAGCAAAGTGCGTCTTTGGTGTACAATCAGGAAAGATACTAGGATTTATGGTCAGTCAAAGAGGCATAGATGCAAACCCAGAAAAAGTGAAGAAAATTGAAGAGATGACATCGCCTACAAAACATAAGGAGGTGCAGCAGTTAAATGGCCGTTTAGCAGCCTTAAACAGTTTCCTGGCAAAGATAGGAGACAAAGTACTCCCTTTCTTCGAAATCCTACGAGCCAACAAGATGTTCGAATGGACACCGGTATGCGAGGAGGCTTTCCAACAGTTAAAGTAACACTTACGAACACTGCCCGCATTGGCAAAACCAATACAAGGAGAACCCCTTTACCTCTACATATCAGTAAGCAACACTGCAGCCAGCTCAGTACTTGTCAGGCAGAAGGGCAGCACTCAGCTACCAGTGTATTATGTCAGCAAGACCCTGGCAAAATATGAGGTAAACTACGTGCCAATAGAGAAATACTTGTATGCCCTCATCGTGGCAGCAGGAAGCTAAGACCATACTTTCATGCACATGAAATAATGGTCCTCATAGATCAACTACTGAAGCATATATTGGCAAAACCAAACATGTCAGGAAAGCTGACAAAATGGGCAATCGAGCTAAGCGAGTTCCGTATACACTTCGCCCCGTGAACTGCGATTAAGGGACAAGCCTTAGCGGATTTCATTGCGGAATTCACATGGATCACCCCTGATGAGACACCACAAGAAAATGCCCCACAGGAAGCAGAACCTATTGATGTATGGGAAATGTACATAGACGGATCATCAAATGTAGGAGGGTCGGGGGCAGGACTCCTTCTAATACCACCAGATGGGTCGAAACCTCTGAAGTACGCTTTAACTTTGGTATTCAGGGCAACGAACAACGAGGCAGAATACGAAGCCTTGATAACAGGACTAAGAATTGCCAAAGGTGTAGGAGTTAAACACCTAAGGGTAAAGTGCGACTCGGAACTTGTCGTCAATCAAGTAAAAGGAGAATACATGGCAAAGTCCAAAAACATGCAGAAGTACCTAAAACAAGCAAAGGAATTGGCTAAAAGTTTCGTCACCTTAGACATAACGTCAGTCCCGAGGAATGAAAACCAAGAGGCAGACGCTCTAATCAAGTTCGTATAAGGCAACGAACAAGGCAAACACAGAATTCTGTCGGTCATTGACAAATTCGAAGTATTAACCATCGACGTCGCGCAGACATGGATGACACAAATCCACGCATACCTTACAACAGGCACGCTACCAAAGGACAAGACACTGGCAAAGAAAATACAAAGGGTCGTCGTCATCGAAGACCTAAACGGAATCGATCGTCGACCATATAAGATAAAAAGGTCATAACACCTAAGCTTGGTAACAACTCGAAATAAGTTAGGCGATGTCATCGAAGACCTAAACAGAATCGGTCGTCGACCTTATAAGCTAAAAAGGTCATAACACCTAAGCTTGGACGAATCGAAAGAAGTTATGCATCGTTAACATCGAAGACCTAAGCAGAATGGATCGTCGACCTTAAAAGCTATAAAGTTCATAGCACCTAAGCTTGGCGACAACTCGAAAGAAGTTAGGTATTGCCATCAAGAACTTGAAAAAAAATCAATCGTTGAACTTGTAAGATATAACATCTAATCTTGTAACGATCTGAAATAAATCAAGTGGCAACTTAAAAAGTTGATAAAAATCGATTATTGATCGAGAAACGCTGAAGAGGGCAAGCAAGCAGGCATATAGGTAAAATTGTCAAAAGTATTCCTTCTATTGATAAACTAAGGTTTACAACAATAAATGAAAGCACAAGACATAATATAAAAGCCTAGGCGTCTCCTCTAGAGTCGCCGCCCTTACCAGCCGATGCAGACTCATTATGATCCAACATCGACATCAAGGCGGAACGAACTTCCAGGTCCTTGGCATTCTATTCATCATAGGATGCCTTCTATGCATCAGTGAGGCCTCCCTCTGGCCTAAACTTCTTTCTAGTCCCTCTTGGCGACGACTAGAAAGAAGTTAGGTGTCATCATCGAAGACATAAACGGAATTTATTGTCGACCTTAAAAGCTAAAAAGGTCATAACACCTAAGCTTGGCAACGACTCAAAAGAGGTTAGACGTCATCATCGAAGACCTAAACAGAATCAGGCGTCGACCCTATAAGCGAACAAGGTCATAACACCTAAGCTTGGCGACGACTCGAAAGAAGTTAGGCGTCGTCATCGAAGACCTAAACGGAATCGAAGAACTTGAAAAAAATCAATCGTTGAACTTGTAAGATATAACATCTAATCTTGTAACGATCTGAAATAAATCAAGTGGCAACTTAAAAAGTTGATAAAAATCGATTATTGATCGAGAAACACTGAAGAGGGCAAGCAAGCAGGCATATAGGTAAAATTGTCAGAAGTATTCCTTCTATTGATAAACTAAGGTTTACAACAATAAATGAAAGCACAAGACATAATATAAAAGCCTAGGCGTCTCCTCTGGAGTCGCCGCCCTTACCAGCCGATGCAGACTCATTATGATCCAGCATCGACATCAAGGCGGAACGAACTTCCAGGTCCTTGGCATTCTATTCATCATAGGATGCCTTATATGCATCAGTGAGGTCTCCCTCTGGCCTAACCTTCTTAGTTGTTAAATGGTCCAACCCTTTCATTTCAGTAATCACCATTTTTGCTCGCTTATTCCAGATCTTATAGTTCTTCCCATTCAACCTCACTCCCTTATTTAATTGGGAGATGACATTGCTAATCGCACTCATTGAAACTAACACATTGATGACTATGCATAAGCAGGAAGACAATGACATTTTGAAAAATATTGCGTTCATCGGATATCTATGAGATAGAGAATGACTAATAATGATTCCTTAGACATCTAACCCAACCGACCGACAGTAAACCGAGGGAAGGGGGGTCGTGAAAGAGTTCACATTACTGTCATCTTCTTCTAATAGACCAGTCTTTTAAAACGGTTTAATCGCTATAACCGGAACGGGAGGTTATAAAACACACGATATTGGCTTTCCCAAGGCCCTTTTTAAAAATATTTTCTAGGATTTCAAGTTTGCACACACAATTCTACTACACAAGTAAATCATAGTGTGCAGATCGCATCCAAGAAACAAACCACACATCATGCATACGCGTCACGCGTCAGCATATATAATTCTACTACTTAGGTATATTATCATAAGCTAATTCATCCTCAACATTCATGCATACACATAATGCGTGATCAGACCAATCAAACATACATATTTGGCGACTGATTTACGCTTTTAAAACATTTTGGGGCTGACTTGCAATTCATGCTATAAACTAATCATGCGTACTTCTAGACATGAATTCTAGGTAATTTCAACCATCCCAACATGTCTATCCTAGTGCGCAACTCATTAATTGAAAACAGGGGCCCCACCCACAACATGAATAATCCAGCTAGCTTGACATAGTCAAGACGACAGTTCTAATCATGCAATAATATCAATTAAATAGAAATTGTAATTCAGCCCAGTAAATGACTCAGTCCCAAAATCATGCATTTCCGAGATCCATCCCCATAATCGAAACAAGGCATCAGGTTTAATTAAATCGACGAAATATTAAACCCTTGAGTACTGTGTAGGTTATTTAAAGTTCGAAAACATTAGATTTAAAAATTTGACCATCCTGTTTTATTTAATTAATTCGGTTCGGATTAAATAATCCTGGTTCAGTAAAAGGGTTCGGCCGGACCGGTTCGGTTAAAAATAGGATTTCGGTTCTATTTGTCACTCAAACCGGGTCGGTTCATCCCATATTATGTAAGCATATGGTGATGGGCGCCATAAATGGAAGCCCAATATATGAATATGTTACCTAAGTTAATTGGGTACATGTCACTATAGGACATTGGGCCAGACCCAAATCCTAATTGACATGAGAGGCCCGAAATTGGGCCTCCCTATACTATGCATGGGCCGGCCGAAATTAGAGTGGAAGTAAAGTGGAATTTTGTCCACTTTACTCCTCCTATATATATGGGGAGTTAGGGGTTTTATTAGGGTTAATCACTATTCCCTTTAGGTGGTGTTTTGAGAGAAAACCCTTCCCCCAGAGACATCATATTTCGGCCGAACCACTACCTCACCAAGGGTGTGCCAATTTGCCTTCGAGCAGACACTCCAGAGATCTGTCCCTTACCAAGAATCGATCAGTGGCTTTGCTGTGAAGAATATACCACGTAGGGATTCCTTCAGAAGAACCCATACGGGTGTTGACCGGAGGATCGTGAACTCCCTGCTGCAAAGATGTTGGTACCACGGACAACTGTAGATGTATGTGCGAATATTCCGCTGCGTAATTTCGATTACTAGCATGTACCATGTTTTAGTTTCTGTAGTGATTACTCCCCGTAATCTAACAGTGTTATCAGAGCATGTGTTAGGAGTTCATGATTTTGATAAATTGGTGTTCTTGAAAATTCAAACTTAGACCAAAATTTCTAAAAGAAAATTTTAAAATTTTCGAATTTTTATGTTAAAGGTGGTCCAAAATTTTCATGATATTCTTAGGAAATTTGATGTTCATGATCTTCAAGGAAAAGGTGATATTTATCAAAATCGAACATTGGATTGTATATCTTATTAAAATTTGATCTTGAAATTTGACCACTTGTTCCCAATTATGCGTTTCTGGCCGAAACCCTAGGTGAATTACAAGGTAAATTTTTTAATTTCTTAATCATCAAGAAACAAATTTCGGCCGAAACTTTTTAATGATATTGTTTACCATATTTTAATTTTTATTCTAGGTAACAATATATTAATAATTGGGAACATTAGAATAGATTCACATTAATATATAGAAATATATATAACTATCAATATATCTTAATATTTAAATAGTTTAAAGATATTATTGATAGATTTTAGTAACCTAAAAGATTGAGAACATATATTGTTATATGTTTCCCTATTTAAAATATTGACAATAAATAATATATATATTTATAAAGGGTTGCCGATTTTTTCATATATATATATATATATATTGTTGATTGATTTAATCTTAAAGATAGAATCTTAGCAATATATATATATATATACATATGTTTATAATAGGTCCGGAATTTATATATATATTATGAATATTGGAAATTATTTTATATAGTTAATGTTACTTTGTGGCTAAGTTAAATATTTTGGACTTTAAAACCCTACTTGGGCCACAAGTAAACATTTCGGCCCAACCTTTTATTTTAATTATTGGGCCGGTCCAATATGTCAAACAGGGACGAATTAAAACCGAACCGGATTTTCTCAATCGGTTCGACCTAATCGGGTCGGACCGGCCTAACTAAGTGGTTCTAACTGAACCGGTTTTGTGTGTTGAACCGAACTGAACCCTATTTTTCATTGGACTGGTTCGAACCGAACCGGATTTTAAAATTAAAACCAGACCGAACCGAACCGTATTTTACCGGATCGAACCGAACCGGATTTTCCGGACCGGACCCGAACCAAATTTTCTGGACCGAACCGAACCAAAACGGACTGAATTGACTGAACCGAACCATATTTTCTAAACCGAATTCAAGTCAATTAAAATAGGGAGGTCAAGTTTTAAAATCCAAATGTATACGAACCTTAATAGGCATATACAGTGCTCAAGGGTTGATAACCTTTATGCCTTGTTTCGATTATGGGGATGGATCTCGGAGATACATGTTTTTGGGACTGATATGATTAGTGGGCTGAATTGCAATTGTTTATTGTTCGATATATATATATATATTTATCCATGATTAGAAATGTTTTCTTGACTGAGTCAAGCTAGCTGGATATTGCATATTGTGGGCTGAGTCCTGGTTAAATATATGGAATGCGCACTAGGATAGACATGCTGTGATGGTTGAAAATGCCTAGGATTCATGTCTAGAATGTTGCATGATTGAATATAAGCATGAATTGCAAATCAGCCCTTAATGTTTAAAATTATTTTAAAATCGAAAATCAGTCGCCAGATGTGTATGATGGATGTGAATGTTACATGTTTGACAGGTATGCTAGAATGTTGAGGATGTAGTTGAATTTGATAATTTACTTGGAAGTAGAATTATGTATGCAAGCATGAGTTCCTCGGAACATTCGACTCATGACGCGTAAGCATGAGTGTGGTTTATGTGATAATTGTTACTGGCATATGATAATTTACATGGATAGTATAATTATGTATGCATGCGTAAATTCATCGGAATATTTTTCCAAAATAAATGGGCATTGGGAAAGCCAAGATCGGATATGCTTATTTCAAAATTCTCGTTCCGGTAATTTGCGATTAAAACCGTTTAAAGACTGATTTATTTGATGGAAGACGACGATAATGTGAACTCTTTCACAGCCATCTTCCATTGGTTTACTGGTGGTCGGTTGGTTTAGATGACTGAGGAATCATTATTTGTCGGATTCCATCTTAATAGATATTTGATGTATGCAATTCTTTCTCAAAATGTTATTGTCTCCCTGATTATGCGTGATTATCAACGTGTTAAGTAACGAATTACAACATAGATGACATCATCTTGTGCTAATGAGCTTTTGATTGAGACCAACTACGAATCGTGGAGCAAGCGCGTCAGTGCACTGTTGGAGGATAATGGTCTAATAGGTCACATTCAGAAGTCCATGAGCTGCCCAAATGCTGGTCTAATCAGTGACCTAGCATTTTCCCATTTTCAATTGGAGCAAGATGACAAGAAAGCAAATGAGATATTTCTGACTGAGATGTCTTAGGAATTCCATATAAGTATAAGGATGTTCCGATTACAAAGGACATTTGGGATGCCCTCTTCCTGAGATATGGAAATTGCATGGCAGCAATCCTGCACCCTCTTATACCAACAATGGAAGAAAGCTTAAACAACTACAGTAAGAGTGTACTTGAAAAGGTATATGATATCCTTGTCATGTTGAAACCACTGGAAGAAGAAGGTCAGGTGGTTGAATAGGATAAAATTCAAGCCATCATCGGGGTCCTCCCGAAGTCTTGGAGAGCAGCCAAGGCTTTACTGACTGCCAGGGGTTCTGTGTTAGATCTTGCATCAGTCCTGAAATTCATCGAGATGGAACAAGCTCGACTGAAATCAATACCAGGACGAGCTGGGCAAGGGAAGTGAAAGAGGTCGAACAAAGGAAAGAAACAACAGGATGTTGACGGTAAAATGTCGACAAAACCAAAACAAGGCAATCTTCTATTAAAATCAGAGATAGTCCGCGGGAACTTCAGTCCACGCCGAATAGGCGAAGGTACAGGGTCCAGCAAATCGCATCCTGAAAAGGTATGCGGCGTTGGTTATGTATTGGAAGCTCTTGTTTCCTCAACTTTCATGTTAACTGACTCAAATCCTTCTTGGATTCTTGACTCAGGTGCGACGGACCACATAGCCAACGACAAAGGACTGTTCGCCAAGTTTAGACGATTTCCAAAGGATTCTAAGAGGATATACATTGGCGACAACTTGCAAGTTGAAGTTATACGAGTAGGGAACTGCAAGTTGTCTATGAACAATGGCAGGACAATACTACTTGAAAAATGTCCTTTTTGCTCCTAGAATTCGTAGAAATCTTGTTTCTGTTTCCGCTCTTATGAATAATAATTACATTTTATCATTTGAGAAGAAATTTGTTCGCATAATAAAGGCAATGTCTTCTTTGGGCATGCTTATTCCTCTTATGGCCTCTTTATCATGGATTTAAATGGAAGTGTGGATTCGAATAGAATGTATGCATTATCCTCCAAGGAAGCAGAGACTGACGCACCCAGATGGCATGCGAGGCTGGGACATATAAGCTATGATAGGGTCCATTCATTAGCACGAAGAGAGCTTTTTCCTGGTACCAGCAACGTGATTAAACTCACTTGCCATGATTGTCTAGCAGGAAAGTCCACCCGCAAACCGTTCAGAGAAGCTCGACGAGTCAAATATCCATTGCAGCTGATTCACTCCGACGTCTTTGGACCAATGAATGTAACCGCTAGGAATGGAAAACGATACTTCGTAAGTTTCATTGATGACTTTACCCACTATGGGTTTATTCATTTGATTACTCGTAAATCCGAGGCAATAGATTGCTTTAGAAACTTTCTAAACCTCGTAGAAAATCAACAGGAGCGAAAGGTGAAAACCCTACGCACTGATAGAGGTGGAGAATATCTCTCTAATGAGTTTGATAAGTTGTTCAAAGAAATAGGGATAGCCCGTCAAACGACAATCCCCAACACACCACAGCAGAATGGTGTGGCTGAACGTCGTAATCGAACACTCCTAGACATGGTAAGAACCATGATGTCGCAGGCACAGTTACCAATCTCCTATTGGAGTGATGCGTTATTAACTGCCACTCATGTAGTAAACCTTATCCCGACCAAAGCGGTAGACACAACGCCATATGAGCTGTGGCATGGAAGAGAATTAGATCTCACCAGACTGCGACCTTGGGGTTGCGCTGCCTTTACACATACATCTGATAGCCGTTTAGGCAAATTAGGACCCAGAGGACTTAAGAGTATCTTTATAAGGTATTCAGAGAACTCTAAGGGTTACGTATTCGTGTCAGCTCAAGAAAATGGTGGCGTAGTCGAACATGAATCTAGAGACGTAACTTTCTTTAAGGACGAATTTCCGACGCTTGGAGAGATTAAAACAGACGAAAATATTGATTGAACTGGAGCAGGAAAACATTGATGATCAGGTCCCACTTACTTCGAGTGGGAGATTTGAACCAACAGCTCAACTGAATGACATGGTTAATGATAATGGAAATATTTTCATAGTAAATCCAGTGTGAGGACCAAACCCTACCACACAAGTCACTATTGCTGCAGGGATGAAACAAGTTGAACCTGATAATCATGTAGCTGGACCGATACCACAACCACCGATACTACCCATTGTTTCCAGTGGGAGTCTTCCGACTAACTTGGTTCCAAGTCCTAGTGATCAAGAAATTCATCTCGGAGATAGGATCCCAAGACCAAGAGATCGTCCAAGGAAGGTTGTAGGTGAAGGTTCAAGCACTGCCCTTATTCCCAGTGTGAGTGATGCTCCGATAAGAAGCATTGTTCCGAGTGGGAGTACCGTTCAGAGTCAAGATGGGATCAACAAGCCTAGACATAGTCAAAGGTATAGAACTTCTCCTAAGAAGTATCCCATCGAGAGAGGAGAAATCTTCACTCTAACATCTGTTGACGAACCAGTAACGGTTCAACAAGCGTTGGAAGGACCTCAAGCGAAGGAATGGAGGAATGCAATGGAGGAAGAGATCTCATCATTGAAAGCCAATTCGGTATGGTCTTTGGTTGATTTACCTGCTGACCGCAGGGCCATAGGAGCAAAGTGGGTTCTCAAATTGAAACTCACTGCTGATGGAAAGGCCGAGCGATACAAAGCTCGACTCGTTGCGAAAGGATATACCCAACTTCACAGAGTGGACTTTGACGAAACATACTCACCCACTGTGCGTTACACCACAGTACGGGCCATTCTGGCCTTGGTCGCAAGTCTCGATCGCGAGCTGCACCAAATGGATGTTAAGACCACATTCCTCCACGAAAACCTGGAGGGGATGAGATCTATATTGAGAGACCGGAGGGTTTCATTACTCCTGGTAACGAACGTAAATTTTTCTCCAAAGGTCCATCTATGGTCTTAAACAATCGTCTCAGCAATGGTACCGCAGTTCCACGAGGAAATCGTAGAAAACGGATTCGTGAATCTTCACGAGGATCCGTGCATGTATTATAAGACCTATGGGTCTAAGTATGTCATCTTAACCTTATACGTGGACGACATACTCATTGCCGCAAACGATGTGAGTTTTATGAACAAGTCAAAGTCATGGTTGGCATCTGTATCTGAGATGAAAGAAATGGGAGAGGCTACGTACATCTTGGGCATTTAAATTGCTAGAGATTGGGCTACCCGGAAATTGTGTCAGTCTCAAGAAGCTTATATCAACAAACTGTTGAAAAGATTCAGATTACAGGATTCCAAACCCGTGGAAACGCCGGTGGTGTTTGGGAACGCACTGTCAAAACGTGACGGCCCCAAGAACCTGGCAGAGCGTGAACAGATTAAGGGTAAGGAGTATTTAAGCATGGTCGATAGTTTAATGTACGCCATGCAATGCACCCGTTCGAATATCTGTTACGCCGTGGGCCTAGTAGCACGTTTCCAATCAGATCCTGGCTATAAACATTTAAAGGCTGTAAAACGAATTATTCGTTATTTGAAATGTACTGTCGACTACGCACTGTGCTATGAGGGCTGGAAGTTAGAATTGACCGGTTACAGTGACGCCGACCATGGTGGCGATCCGGATGATTGTAAGTCCACCACATGAGGAGTGTTTCTCCTTTCTAATGCCGCCATTACATGGACGAGCAAGAAGCAAACCTTTATCACGCTGTCCACGATGGAATCGGAATTCGTAGCTCTCTCCAAGAACGCACAGGGCTGAAAATGCTTCTTACTGCGTTGCTTGATGGTGACATCGGGAGTAAACATGTGAAGGTGTTCTCTGATAGCCAAGCAGCCATTGCGGCAGTAAAGAATCTGAAGTAACATAGTAGGACCAAACACATTGATGTGAAATATTTTTATGCTAAATCTATAGTAGAAGACAATATAATCACTATGGAATACTTGTCCACTGATAACATGATTTCGGACTCATTAACTAAACCACTACGCAAGGAGATATTCGAAAAGCATGTAAAACTGCTTGGATTGCGTAGGGTTTAGTAGTGGCATGTATATGTGATAACATTTTGATATTAGAAAGTTACATTTTGTAAGCGAAAGAATTGCAACTGAGTTTATGATCAATCGACGTCATAATGTTTTGATTACATCAAATTTTCGGTCTATAAACTAAGTCGTAGGAGGACGCAATCCTCTGCCAAAACTATGTCGAATGTGGGCCTTACCTCGTCACATAGGTACGATCGTCTTGCGGTGGAGGGAGTCCTCTACTAAGCAAGGCTGGCTAAGAATCAGGGGATAAACCTGATTACACAGAACGATCATCTAGTGTCGAAGTAACTCGACATGATCTTCGTTTTGCAGATCGCCGTGATGAACTTTGTTCGTCATTAATCCACATTCTGGGCCAGATGAGAATCTGCGATAGCATGATTTGACAAGTCTCGTTCCTTTGAACTTAAAAGTTCAGGTATGCTATCGACGCGTGCTTCATACTACGCGTACCACGTCTGACCACGGGGTCACATCTCAGTTGTGCTAGGAAAGAATCCTCTGATTCTGGCGGTCGCAAATTTCTTCACCTCGAGCGTGTGATTGATCCCGGGAGCCTTATGAAGAGGCACCCAAAGTATCCTCATGGACTCAGAACTCATATCTAAAGTCAGGCTCAATGTTCGCTTCCCAGCGTACGAGCGTTGTGCTGAACAAAAAAGCCTAGTGACCACGTCTTTGGAAACTGATTGGGTTTGACTAAGGATATGAGTGATAGGGATGGTCAAGTTCACCTGTAATTCACCGACTCTTATATTCATTAAGGTGGCTGTTGGATCACAGTGGAACTCCGGTACGATCTTTGACGGCGATCCTAGCTCCTTCGCTCCACGTAATCCTGCAAGAGGGGATAGACCGGGCGGTGACCCAGAATCCCTCTCCGATGCTTAAATGAGTATCTCGTATATGGTGGCAAGCAGGAATCTCAAAGAGTGTATCTCAAAACGTAATATGATCTGAGGTAACCTCTGCCCTTTTATAGGCGAAGAGGTACCTCAGTTACCTGGTGAACCGTTGGGGTGGTTAGCCCGAATTCCGCATATCTCGACCACGATCCCGCCTATCTAGACCATGATCTCGCTTATCTCGGCCACGCCCCGCGTATCTCGGCCACGCTCCGCGTATCTCAACCACGCTCCGCGTATCTCGGCCACGCCCCGCGTATCTCGGCCTCAACCTCTGATAGCAAGTCCCGACTAATATCGGGGACTCCAGAGTTATCTCGTTGTGTCACCGCTTGGGGCCCCTCGTCCTCGTGGCAGGGCCAATCGTTCTCAGGGATTCGTCATCGGGGCCTACTTAAAGGCGTCTCATCGGGAGCATCCAGCTCACCTATCGGGACCGACTCTGTCGGGACCTTTCATCATCGGGACTCCCTCTGTCGGGACCCTTCGCCTGGGTCATCTTGACCTCCATTTGGGGCCCAGTGGGCCTATTCACCGTTTCCTCGCCGTTAAAGGGCATAACGGCTACAGCCAAACCCATCATTTTCCCCCAAGACATGAGGGACTTACAGTTCATCGTGTCTTTCAACTCCCGACCTCCCGACTCGGAGTCGGGGACCTTTTCCTTGATACAGTCACTTGATAAAAATCTTCTCGTTCCCGTTTCCTCGATGCCTTGAGGATAACTACCAAATCCGAGAAGACTCCTCGATTCCCCTGCCATTAAATGCAGCAGATAACGAAGCGACGTCTTTGGCACCCGTGCCTAATTTTTCGCGCCTGCTTTTTCTGAAAAAGTGCTTTTCAGGCCGTTTCATCATTACACCCGTTGCCATTCTGCACGTTTCATCTCAACGGTCCAGATCAAAACGCTTCAACTTCGACGATTCAGATCAAAGCGTCCTTTCGACTGTCCTCTTCGCCTATAAAACCCTAACCCTGGGCACATTTTCGATTTTACCGTTTCTGAAATTCCAAAAGCTTTTCTGCAACTTCTCTGAGAATTCAAGCTCTGCGATTTCGAAGACTCAAGTACCTCTCCGACCTCCTGTTCTCCGAACGACATTCCGGCAACGTCAAGTTCATCCTTCCTACCTCCAATCATCATGTCTGGTAAGGGTTTCTTCCTCGTTGCTCATATACCTTTTCTTTCATCTTCGATTAGTTCGTTCGTAATTTTCCGAAAAACCCAATGTGCCTTTCCTTGCCGTGGCTGATTTTCAGACAATGGATCTAGTTCCGAGGGGAGAAAGTCCTTCAATTTTGACTATGCTCTCAACGAGATTTCTAGCACTGCGTACGATGCAGCTCTCCGGGAGGGATGCATCACCTCTACCTGGGAACCTCGTTTCCCGTATCCCTGGCCACGCCTCCCGGGTAACCTTGAGGTTACTCGTCCCCGAAAAGGGGAGGTATTTGTCTCTACGGGGAAAATATCGGCGGGGGATTAGATTCCCCTTCTGTGGCAGCTTGGTCGAGGTGTGCCAGCACTACGAGACGCATCCAACTACCTTCTCTCCCCACGCCATCCGCCTGTGGAACGCCTTCCAAGTCCTCTGCTTCCGACAGAAGTGGGTTTACAGCCTCAAGCTCTTTAGAACCTTCTACGGGATGAAGTGCAATGAGTCGGGTGTCTGTGCCTTCTACCCCCGTATGCCGAAGTGGAACAAGACGCAACTCGGGTTGTGCAACTGGACCAATGACACCTGGAAGGTGGTCAAGGGTCGGGGACTCCTGGTCGACACGGGGTCCGATAACAGTGGATGGAAGAGGAGCTACTTCTTCATCCAGAACTCCTCGATCCCGTGGCCCCGATGGGATGTTGAAGTGGACTCTCCTCCCGCTTACCACACCTACACTGATGAAGACTTCCAGACCCTTCATCTCATCCAGCTCTATCGATGGGGGGAGTCCTATACTCCCTGATGGGTCCGACTACAGCCGTCAGGCCCTTTAAACGGCGAGGAAACGGCAAACAGGCCCACCAGGCCCAGAGTAAGGGTCAAGATGACCTAGGAGGAGGGTCCCGATGAAGGGAGTCCCGACGAAGCAAGGTCCCGACAGAGTCGGTCCCGACAGTGGAGCTGGAAGCTCCCGATGAGAAGCCTTTAAGTAGGCCCCGATGATGAATCCCTGAGAATGATTGGCCCTGTCACGATGACGAGGGGCCCCGAGCGGTGACACAACGAGATAACTTTGGAGTCCCCGACGGAAGTCGTGACTCGTTATCAGAGGAAAAAGCCAAGATATGCGGGGCGTGGCCGAGATACGCGGAACGTGGTTAAGATACACGGAGCGTGGCCGAGATACGCGGGGCATGGCTAAGATACGCGAGATCACGTACGAGATATGCGGGATACGGGCTAACCACCCCTAACGGTTCGCCAGGTACCTGAGGCATCTCTTTGCCTATAAAAGGGCAGGAGATCACCTCAGAAAGAATTACGTTGAGTTGAATACACTTTGATATCTGTTACTTGCCAGTCAGACGAAGTACTCATTTAAGCATCGGAGAGGGATTCTGGGTCACCGCCCGGTCTATCCCCTCTTGCAGGATTGCGTGGAGCAAAGGAGCTAGGATTGCCGTCAAGATCCGTACCGGAGTTCCACCGTGATCCAACATTGGCGCCGTCTGTGGGAATCAAACAAAAAGCTAATATGCCTTCTACTCGATCGATGGCGGCTGGCAAGAACAGAAGGGGACAATCCGGTGGTTCCCGTCACCCTGCTGCAACGAATCTGAATTCAGTACCAGAACAAGAGGAAAACCAGAACCACCCTCCGGCTGAACTCTCCCAGACAGGAGGGCACAATGGATCGCATCCCGAAGATGTTGCCCCTCAGCACCAGGACAACAGGGGGCAGGAGGCTCCCCCAGCTGCAGATTTGACGAAGGCCGTGGCAGAGGCCATGCCCATGTTTCTGGCGGCTGTAGAGGCTCTCTTGGATCGAAGAGAGGCTGCGAGGAGGCAGGAGGAGATGCCCCCGTTGGAGGAAGCGACCCTACCGACAGAGGGTCGGAACGCACATGAAGCCCCGCCCCGAGGCCAGGACAGAGGCAGGGCAACTGGTCAGCCGGAAAGGTTCGTGGTTGATGGGCCAGGACCAATACAGCACAGGACCATTCCCCTGAATGGTCCCATCACTCCCGACCAGGTGGTAAAGATCGTGAACATCTGTATGGGAGAACAGAAGCCGCTGGTGTCGGAACTGAGGGATCGATCCACTCATCCCTTCGTCCCCCGACTCATTGACACCCTAGCCCCGCCTGGGCTAGGCATCCCCACGATAAAGGAGTATGATGGCGAAGGAGATCCAGTTCGCCACGTCCAGAAGCACCTTATGGCGTGTCTGGGAAGAGCCCCAAGTGAAGACATAGTGTGTACGTTGTTCCCGAACACATTGGGAGAAAGGGCCCTGACTTGGTTCTTTAGTCTGCCCCCAGGCTGCATCACTTGCTGGGCAGACATGCACGACCGATTCATTCAACAGTACCAGGGTCGGAGGCGTTTATTGAAGAGTGTGAGGTCCTTAACCCAGGTGGTGCAGAGGCCCGACGAATCGCTGGCTCATTATTACCAGCGGTACACAGCCAGCGTAGCAGAGATAGATGAAGAAATCTCGGAGGGCGAAACCATCCGCACCTTCATTCGGAACCTGACAGCCCCCTATGGCTCCGACTTGATGCACAGCGTGGCTGAGAAGGCTGTATGGAATATGGAGGCATTGCAGAAGAAGGTGAAGCGGCAGATCGATGTCCAGGAGTCAAAGATAGCCGCGGGAGAACTAGAACCCCCAAAGTCGAACAAGGGGAAGCAGTCGAGTAAACCTTTCGACGATCGTAAGTCAAAGGGTAAACCCGACAGTGGCAAGAATCGAGGTCGTCCGGATCGAAGGGACGACATACGTTCTTCGAGGAAGGATAAGCGGGAGGATTTTGACATTCCTCTCAACTGCTCCATGGCGGAAGTGCTGACAGTCATGGAACGACAAGGTATCTCCAGGTACCCCCCGAAGAAAGATGGAGAATTCCTGGGGTCCCGCACAGATCGCTATTGTCGATTTCACCGCGCAAATGGCCACGACACCAATCACTGTCGGGAGCTGAAGAAGGAGATAGAAAAGCTAATCCAGAAGGGAAAGCTCAAGGAGTTCGTTGGGGACAAACGATGCCGGTCCCGCTCTCAGTCCCGATCACGGTCCCGTTCCCGATCCCGCGATCGGTCCCCGAAAAAGAAGAGAACTGATCCAGAGTCATCCGGTGCTCGCAAGGAGAGACGAGTTATCAACGTGATTCATGGAGGATTTGCTGCTGGGGGTGATACATCATCCGCCCGAGAGGTCTACGCCTCTAGGATCCCTACGGCAGTGGTGTTGGGCAAGAGGTCCCGATCCTGGACCTTGAAAGAAGAGATGGTGATCTCCTTCTCGTCGGAAGACCTCATAGGCGTGGAGACCCCGCACGACGATGCCTTAGTAGTAACTTTGGACGTAGACGGGTTCGAGATGAAGAGAATTCTAATTGACGGAGGGAGCTCCTCCGACATTCTATTCATGGACGCGCTGGAAGCTATGGGGAAGACGAAGAAAGATCTAAAGGAGGCAAACTTCCCGATGGTCGGGTTCTCTGGCTCAACCTCCTACCCGCTAGGAGTGATCACCTTACCAGTGGAGTTTGGTAGCGGGTGGAAATCAGAAAGGAGGAATGTGGAGTTTGTCGTGGTTGATTCCGCGGGGACCTACAACGCAATTATCGGAAGAACCACCATCAATCCCCTGATGGCGGTTGCCTCGACTGTGCACCAGAAGATGAAGTTCCCGACTGACCACGGGGTCGGAGAGGTCAAGGGCGACCAGGTGGCTTCCCGAAAATGCTATGTTAATGCCACCCGGAGGAGGAGGCAAGAGGCCATGACTGTCCTCCAGACAGACACAGATCCCAGAGAAGAGTTTGGGCGTCCCGCCCCCGTAGAAGATCTGAAAGAAGTCGAGATCGATGGACCCCAGAGGAAGGTGAAAATCGAGTCTGCCCTAACTGAGGAGACAGCCCAAAAATTGGTGGAGCTGCTGAAAGAGTTCAAAGAGCTGTTTGCCGGGTCCCCCAGCGATATGCCAGGAATCAGCCCCGACGTAATCGTGCACGAGCTAAAGATAGACCCCGCGATCAAGCCTATCACGCAGAAAAGGCGTCCGATGGGCACGGATAAGAAGATCGCGATCCAACAGGAGGTGGGCAGGTTGCTCGATGCTGGTTTCATTAAGGAGCTTCGATTCCAAACTTGGGTTGCCAACCCAGTACTGGTGAAGAAGACTAACGGGAAATGGCGAATGTGCGTGGACTTCCGCGACTTGAACAAGGCTTGTCCAAAGGATTGCTATCCACTCCCGAGGATTGACCAGCTGGTGGATGCTACATCGGGACATGAGCTGTTAAGTTTCATGGATGCATATTCAGGCTACAACCAGATCAAGATGGCCAAAGAAGACACCCCCCACACAGCGTTCTATGCAGACAGCGACATCTATCACTACGATGTCATGCCTTTCGGGTTGATCAATGCCGGGGCAACCTACCAGCGGATGGTGAATAAGCTGTTTGGAGATATGCTGGGAGAAACCATGGAAGCCTACGTGGATGATATGCTGGTGAAGTCCCGACAAGCCGAGGATCACGTGCACAACCTGACCATAGCATTTGAGCGGATGAGGCTCCATCAAGTTCGTCTGAACCCGACGAAATGCGCCTTCGGAGTCCACTCAGGGAAATTTTTGGGCTTCATGGTAAGCCAAAGAGGAATTGAAGTGAACCCTGAGAAGCTAAGGGCAATCGAGGAGATGAAGTCTCCGATAAACCATCGGGAGGTGCAAGTACTGAATGGCCGACTAGCTGCAATGAACCGCTTCCTGTCCAAAGCCAGCGACTGATCAATGCCGTTTTTTGAAGTCTTGAGGGCCAACAAAAAATTCGAATGGACCGCCAAGTGTGAAGAGGCATTCCAAGCACTAAAGCAGCACCTTTGCACACTCCCGCCGCTGGCAAAACCGGTTCCAGGCGAGCCGCTCTTCCTTTATTTGGCTGTTTCTGAATTTGCCATTAGCTCTGTGTTAGTAAAGGTTGTCGAGGGTAATCAATTCCCCGTCTATTATGTAAGCAAGGCATTTGCCAAATCTGAATTGAACTATCCCGCCGTTGAGAAGTACCTCTTTGCGTTGATAATTACTGCTCGGAAGCTAAGGCCATATTTCCACGCACACGAGATCACTGTGCTAACGAACCAGCCTTTGAAGCATTTTTTGAACCGACCGGATGCGTCGGGGAGATTGGTGAAATGGGCAGTAGAGCTCAGTGAGTTTCGAATACACTTTGCTCCAAGAACGGCCATCAAGGGCCAGGCATTGGCGGACTTTATAGCAGAATCTACAGCCCCCGATCTAGAAGAAACGGGCCCTGTAGAGGGGGCAACCATGGAGGTCCCGACAGAAGAACAACCAGAGAGGGCAGAGCAATCAGAACAGCCAAACAAAGAAAATACCTGGGAGATGTACACGGACGGCTCCGCGAGTTCAGACGGGTCAGGAGCGGGCTTTTTGTTGATACCACCAGGTGAAGGTGAACCTCTCCGATATGCCTTGGCTTTAACATTCAAGGCCACAAACAACGAAGCGGAGTATGAAGCTCTTATCACGGGCCTGAAAATTGCTAAAGGCACTGGAATCGATCACTTGAGAGTGAAGTGCGACGCAGCGTTAATCGTGAACCAAGTTCAAGGGCGATACGAAGCAAGGAGTCCGATAATGAAGAAGTATCTGCGAGAGGTACAAGCCCTGAGAGAGAGCTTCAAAAGCTTCGATATCGAGGCTATTCCGAGGGAGGAGAACGTAGAGGCAGACGCCTTGAGCAAATTTTCCCTGGGGGCACCCTTAGAAGAAAGTCGGAAGGTGCACTTCCTGGAGAAGGTGATCTTATCAAACATCGACCCCACGCAGGTGTGCACCGTTGAAGCAAAATCGGAGGAGGAGCCCACTTGGATGACCCCGATAGTCGCGTATCTGACTACGGGGGCAGTCCCCGAGGATAAGGTAGCGGCAGACAGGATATGTCGGATCGCGTCTAATTATGTGATGCTGGACAATCAGCTGTACAAGAAGGGCTGGTTCTCGACTCCGTACCTGAAGTGTGTAGCAGAACCCGACACCAACCGAATCCTGAAGGAAATGCATGAGGGGGTCGCGGCTTGTCACGAAGGGGCCCGATCCATTTTGAGGAAGGTGTTGAACTTAGGCTACTATTGGCCCACGATGAACAAAGAAGCAACAACGTTGGTCCGATCATGCGACGCGTGCCAGAGGTACGCCACGAGTATCGTGGCTCCGGCCGCTAACCTGACATCCATCAAGAGCGCTTGGCCCTTCGCGCAGTGGGGCATCGACTTGGTGGGACCTCTTCCACAAGCACAAGGACAATGTAAGTATTTACTTGTAGCTATCGATTATTTTTCGAAATGGATAGAGGCGAAGGCATTGGCCAGAACAACGGGGAACCAGATTGTCAAGTTCCTCCAAACCCACATCGTGTCCAGATACGGGACTCCTAAGGTGGTGATCAGCGACAATGGCCCACCGTTTAACGGCTCTCAGGTGAGGGAGTATCTGGAAGAACTGAACGTTGAGCATCGGACCGCCTCCGTACGCCATGCTCAGACTAATGGCCAGGTGGAGTCAGCTAACAAAATCGTGATGGATGGCCTGAAGAAGAGGGTCTATGCCTTGAAGGGCAAATGGCTGAACGAACTGGAAAATGTACTTTGGGCTGTTAGAACGACACCCAAACGATCAACAGGGGAGACTCCGTTTGGCCTCGTATATGGCACGGAAGCTGTCGCCCCTGTGGAGGTAGCTGTGACGTCCCATCGGATGAGATATTATGAGCCCCTAATGAACGATGAAGTGAGACGTCTGGACTTGGACCTACTCGAAGAGAAAAGGCGGGAAGCCGATGAAGTCCAAGCTCGAATGCGCTTAGCGACGGCCAGATACTACAATCGGCGAGTGAAGTCCCGACAATTTTTTGTCGGGGAGCTGGTTTGGCGTCGCAACGAGTTCACCCTTTTGGATCGAATCAACAAGATGTCACCAAAATGGGAAGGACCTTATAAGGTCGTGGGGATGCCAGCTCCGAACGCATACAAGTTGGAAGACCTCGATGGCAGAACATTAAAGCATTCTTTCAGTGGCGAACACTTGAAGAAACAACATGCTTGAAGAAAGTCGCCTTAAGTGGTGCCCGATAAAGTCGCCTTAAGTGGTGCCCGGAAAAGTCGCCTTAAGTGGTGCCCGATGTAAAATCGCCTTAAGTGGTGTATGCTATTTATCGTTTAATTCGATGTAAGCCTATCTTATGCCAATAAATAAAGAGGTCGCTTCCAAATAAGAGTTGTCCTTAGATTTATGCTAAGTGTAAAAGTCGCCTTCAGTGGTGCACGATGAAAGTCGCCTTCAGTGGTGCACAATACTCAGGTTTATTCTAAGTATCCAAAATTCGCCTTCAGTGGTGCACGATGAAAGTCGCCTTCAGTGGTGCACGATGAAAGTCGCCTTCAGTGGTGCACGATGAAAGTCGCCTTCAGTGGTGCACGATGAAAGTCGCCTTCAGTGGTGCACGATGAAAGTCGCCTTCAGTGGTGCACGATGAAAGTCGCCTTCAGTGGTGCACAATACTTAGATTTATTCTAAGTATCCAAAAATCGCCTTCAGTGGTGCACGATGAAAGTCGCCTTAAGTGGTGCACAATACTTAGATTTATTCTAAGTATCCAAAAATCGTCTTCAGTGGTGCACGATGAAAGTCGCCTTCAGTGGTGCACGATGAAAGTCGCCTTATGTGGTGCCCAATACTTAGATTTATTCTAAGTATCCAAAAATCGCCTTCAGTGGTGCACGATGAAAGTCGCCTTAAGTGGTGCACGATACTTAGATTTATTCTAAGTATCCAAAAGTCGCCTTAAGAGATGCGTGGGACTAAGTCGCCTTAAGTGGTGCACGACCTTTAGGTTTATCCTAAGTAACGATTAAGTCGTCTTAAGTGACGCACTCGATATTAAGTCGCCTTAAGTGGTGCAAGTTATTAAACCGTCGGGAAGGACGTATGAGAAATTCTTAAGTATCGAAGTTTCGACTGCTAAGAACTAAGTCGTCTTAAGTGATGCACTCGATGCTAAGTCGCCTTAAGTGGTGCAGGTTGTTAAATCGTCGGGAAAGACGGAAGTCAACAAAAGATCGGAATTAAAGGAGTCTAATATTGATAAAGGGCTCAAAGGCCCGATGATGACAAAAGAGAAGAAGATACAAGGACCCTAAAAGATAAAATATTCAAGCTTGGTCCTTGTCGGCAGCATCGGCAGCAGCTGGGTCCGCAGAGTCAGTAGCAGAGGGATCCATAGGATTGGCTTCGGGAGGATTAGTTATCGGGGCGTCCGCACTTGAAAGTTCAGAAGCGTCTTCGACAATTACGGGAGTATTCCCCCCATCACTCTCCTCGGAAAGAGTAAAATACTTCTTCGCGAAGGGAGCAAGGGAAGGAGACTTGTCGAAGTTGATGGCGTCGCCATACTCCAGGTGGAGCTTCTCAACCACGTTGAAGAGAGTGTTCTCCACCTCTGCGCCAAAGAACTTCATGGCATCAGCTTGAAAACCCGCCGACCTCCGATAGTCCTCCCGGCCCTTTTCCTCCGCTTCAGCCAGCTGCGCAGGGAACCCCGCGATTAGCTCCTCCAAAGCCTTCTTCTCAAGAACCAGTTGGTCCTCGGCAGCCTTCTTCTCCTGGGTCAGCCTGTCCACAATCACCCCCCGCTCCTGCCGCTCTTGCCTCAAGAGCCCCTCGAAGTCCGCGATCTGCTGCTGAAGATCCCGAATCTTCTGATTAAGGGCAGCCTGCTCCTTGACAAACTTCCCCCGCAGAGACTGGAAGGCCTTGAGATCCGCCTGAAGCTGCTCGCGGACCCCTCGGTCCCGCTCCCGGGCCTCATCATAGGCAATAATATACCCGATGAGGCGGTTGTAGTCCCCGAGCTCCTGCAATAAAAAGGAAAAATGTTAATGAACAAACGACTCGATCTACCATCAACAAGAAAGAAGCAAAGTCTCACCTCTACGCGGCGCACAGCCATATCCCTGATATCCCGCTGCATATGTGTCCGATTGAGGTAAATCGGATGCCGCATAGAAGGCAGGATAGAACCCGCCAGCAGATGTAGGGCCAACTCCTGGTCCCGTTCCCCTTGTGTAAGCGGGACTCCCTGAAGCGTCTGGATAGGAGTCCAAGGGGCATTCGCCTGTGAAGAATTGAAGGGCCTGTAGAAGTCCCCATCGAGAGCAAGGGGAGAGATAGGACGAGGAAGGGAAGGGCACGCCTCCGTCTCGGCCCGAACAGGGGAGGGAGAGAAGTCGTGGATAGGTGAGAGCTCCCGCTGCTGCGGAGGAGACGAAGGAGGCGGCCCCTGAGGGGTTGGTTTCAAGGGGGATTGCCCCGCCTTCCGACGCTGTTGAGGGGGGTCAACCCCGCCAGTCTCCTCGGAGGAGTCCAGAGTCTCACCTGACGAAACTGTTCGCCAGATGGTGCCTTCTCTCCAGCTGAGGAAGGCACCCCCGCTGGAGGCGGTGCATCTGCGGAAGCTGCGGTACCCGAGGAAGCTCCCGAGCGACCTGCACCTGGAGGATGAAGAGCTTCAGAAAGGTAGTCAGGAAGTTCATCGGGATTCTTACACCAAATGATACGTCGGGAGACGTATTGATCCTTCCCGCGGTAATGATAGTAGCCTGCCTTCAAGACTCGGGGAGTTTCGCCTCGAAGGATTCTTTTGACATCAGCAATGCGGCCTTCCTTGGTCGAGGAAATCAAATCTGACGGGACCATCCTTTTATACGATTTAATAGCAAGTCGGAGTTGTTTACCTTCTTCAGCATTCTGGACATCGAAGAGCTGGTCCAGATCCACCCGCGTCCGCTTGGGCTGCTCCGCTGAAGGAGACCCCGACCTGGCAGCAGCCTTCTTGGCAGACTTCCTCTTCCGCGAGGGGCGGACAGCATCAGTCTCCCCCTGCTTAAGGAATAGATCGGTCAGCACAGATACCTTCTTGGCTGCAAACAATAAACAAATAAAAGTTAGAAGGTTACCCAAGAGACCACGTTGGAAGGGCCGTGAAAGAGCTGCCCCCCAGAGACAATACTGAGGAGTCGGACCCCGGCCTGCACCAGGTCCCGCTCCACCAGAGAGTTAGCATTGAGAGGAGTGTAAGACTCCCCCAACGATAAAGCTGGATTAATTGAAGAGTCTCGAAGTCCTCGTCGGCATAAGTATGGAAAGCAGGCGGAGGATCTGCTGCCACCTCCCACCGAGGCCAAGGAATAGAAGAATGTTGGATGAAGAAGTAGCTCTTCTTCCAGCTACTGTTGTCGGACCCTGTATCGATCAAGAGTCCCCGACCCTTGACCACCTTCCAGGTGTCACTGGTCCAACCGTGCCGGGCAAGCTGCTGCTTACTCCACTTGGGCATCCGAGGGTAGAAGGCGCAAACCCCCGCCTCGTTGCACTTCAGCCCATAGAAGGTCCGGAAGAGTTGGAGGCTGTAGACCCATTTCTGTCGAAGACAGAGGACTTGAAAAGCATTCCAGATACGGATGGCATGAGGAGAGAAGGTAGTGGGGTGTGTTCGGTAGTGATGGCACAGCTCGACCAGGCTACCACAAAAGGGGAACCTGATCCCCGCTGATATTTGTCCCGTAGAAACAAATACCTCCCCTTTCTGGGGACGAGTAACCTCAGGGTCACTCGAGGGACGATGTCGAGGATACGGGAAACGAGGTTCCCAGGTGATGGTGATGCAACCCTCTCGGAGAGCTGCATCATAAGCAGTAGTAGAAATCTCATTTGGAGCATAGTCAAATTTAAAGGGTTTTCTCCCCTCGGAGCTGGAACCGCTGTCTAAAAAGCAACCAGGGCAAGAAAATACAGTGGGACTCTGGGAAAATTAGAAAGAAAAAAGACGAACAAGCAATGAAGAGGGTTTCCTTACCAGACATAATGAAGTAGAGGTTGAAGGAGATGAACAAGATGTCTCCGGAAAGATGATCGGAGAGACTCCAAAGACCTTCGAAATCACAGAGCTTGGAATTGCAGAGGAATCGCAGAGAGCTTTTGAGAATTCGAAGACGGTAAAAGTTAAAGTATGACTGTGGCTAGGTTTTTATAGTCGAAGAAGACGGTTGAAAGGACACTTCGATCCGAGTCGTCGAAGTCGAAGAGTCTTAATCTGGACCGTTGAGATGAAACGTGCAGAAGGACAACGGGCGTAATGATGAAACGGCCTGAAAAGCACTTTTCAGAAAAGGACAGGCGCGAAAAATCAGGCACGTGGGTCGAAAACGTCACTCCCTTATCTGCTGCATTTAATGCACTAGAAAACCGAAGAGACCTTTGGGATATAGCAGTTATCTACAAAACCCTGAGGAAACGTAGAGGAGAAGACTGGTAAATTAAGTAACTGAACCAAGGAACAGATCCCCGACTCTAGTATTGGAAAATCGGGAGTTGGAAGACACGACGAACTAAAAGTCCCTCATGTCTTGGGGGCAAATGATGGGTCCGACTACAGCCGTCAGGCCCTTTAAACGGCGAGGAAACGGCAAACAGGCCCACCAGGCCCAGAGTAAGGGTCAAGATGACCTAGGAGGAGGGTCCCGATGAAGGGAGTCCCGACGAAGCAAGGTCCCGACAGAGTCGGTCCCGACAGTGGAGCTGGAAGCTCCCGATGAGAAGCCTTTAAGTAGGCCCCGATGATGAATCCCTGAGAATGATTGGCCCTGTCACGATGATGAGGGGCCCCGAGCGGTGACACAACGAGATAACTCTGGAGTCCCCGACGGGAGTCGGGACTCGTTATCAGAGGAAAAAGCCAAGATATGCGGGGCGTGGCCGAGATACGCGGAACGTGGTTAAGATACATGGAGCGTGGCCGAGATACGCGGGGCATGGCTAAGATACGCGAGATCACGTACGAGATATGCGGGATACGGGCTAACCACCCCTAACGGTTCGCCAGGTACCTGAGGCATCTCTTTGCCTATAAAAGGGCAGGAGATCACCTCAGAAAGACTTACGTTGAGTTGAATACACTTTGATATCTGTTACTTGCCAGTCAGACGAAGTACTCATTTAAGCATCGGAGAGGGATTCTGGGTCACCGCCCGGTCTATCCCCTCTTGCAGGATTGCGTGGAGCAAAGGAGCTAGGATTGCCGTCAAGATCCGTACCGGAGTTCCACCGTGATCCAACACTCCCCTTGACGCCAATTCTCTCGTGGAGCGGGACCTGGTGAATGCCGGGATCCGACTCCTCGACATAATCTCCGGGGGTCAACTCTTCGACGGCCCCTCCAATATGGTTTCCTGGGTAACGTTTCTAACCTCTGTTTTTTACTGCTTGCAGCTAAGAAGGTATCCGTGCTGACCAATCTGATCCTTAAGCAGGGGGAGACCGATGCTGTCCGCCCCACGCGGAAGAGGAAGTCAGCCAAGAAAGCTGCTGCTCCGTCGGGATCTCCTTCCGCGGAGAGGACAAAGAGGAGCCGCGTGGAAGTGGACAAACTCTTCGATGTCCAGAACGCTGAAGAAGGTAAAAAGCTCCGACTCGCTATTAAATCGTACAGGAAGCTAGTTCCTAAGGAGCTGATCCCTTCGACCATGGAGGCCCGCATCGCCGATGTCAAACGTGTCCTCCGAGGGGAAACTCCCCGTGTCCTGAAGGCGGGCTACTACAACTACCGCGGGAGGGACCAATATGTTTCTCGACGCATCGTCTGGTGTAAGGGCCCTAACGAACTTCCTGATTATGTTTCTAAAGCCTCCTCTCGTCCTCTAGGTGCAGGTCACTCAGGAGCTCCGTCGGGTGCTGGAGCCTCAGCAGGTGCACCATCTTCAGCAGGGGCACCTCCTTCAGCAGGGGCACCACTTTTCTCTGGTGGAGAGACCCCGACCGGCGAACGATTTCGTCGGGTGGAGAGCCTGGACTCCTCTGAGGAGACTGATGAGGGCGGCTCCCTTCGCCATCGCCGGAGGACGGGGCAGTCCCCGCTGAAACCAACCTCCAAGGGGCTGCCCCCCTCGCCTTCTTCACAACAACAGCGACAGCCGTCGCCCATCCACAACTTCACTCCTTCCCCAGCCCGGGGCGAGTCGGAGGCACACCCCTCAACGACTCGAGTCGGCCCTTCTCCTCTCCCCCTCGATGGGAATTTTTACAAGGTCTTGGACCCCGCACAGAAGGATGCTCCGTGGGCCCCGATCCAAACGCTGAAAGGGGTCCAGCTCCGACAAGGGGACACATACCCGGAACTGGCTGCACACCTGGTAGCAGGCTCAATCCTGCCTACTATGAGGTATCCGATCTCCTTGGATCGGGAAGACATGCGCCGGGATGTACAAGAGATGTGCATGCGTCGGATAGAGGTAAGACTTTCACTTTTCTCTTCTTCATTAATAAGACCGGTTGCTCATCTACTAACACTTCTCTTCCTTTCTTCGCAGGAGATAGGGGACATCAACCGTTTCCTGGGGTACATCTTCGCCTACGAAGAAGCCCTGGAGCAGGAGCGGGCTAAGGGGGCTCCCGCAGTCATTGCTAAGCTTGAGGAGGATCTCGCGGCCTCTGAGTCTTCGCGGGGAAAACTGGCCAAGGAGCAGGCCATCCTCGACCGAAAGACTCGGGACCTCCAAAAGCAGGTTTGTGACTTCGAGGGGCTCCTAAAGCGGGAGCGGCAGGAGCGGCAGATTGCTGAGGACAAACTTGTCCTGGAAAAGAAGGCTCTGGAGGAGAAAATCGCGGAGGTCCCTGCGCAGCTGGTCGCGGCCGAGACCAAGGGCCGGGAGGATTATCGGAGGTCCGAAGACTTCCAGGCTGATGCTGTAAAGTTCTACAGCGCGGAGGTGGATAACACCCTCTTCAATGCAGTTGAGGAACTCCACCTGGAGTATGGCGACGCCATTAACTTCGACAAGTCTCCGTCTCTCGCTCCCTTCGCGAAGAAATACATTGCCCTTTCGGAGGAGAGTGATGAGGGGAGCACCCCCGCGGCTATTGAAGACACGGCGGAGCCTCCAAGTGCCGACGCGCCGATAATCGACCCTCCAGCGGCTGAACCCGTGGAGCCTTCTGCCACAGACCTCGTGGACCCTGCTCCCGTTGATGCCGCCGACAAGGACCAAGCCTAAACGCTTTATCTTTAGAGTCCTTGTATTTTTCCTCATTTTTGTAATCCTCGGGCCTTTGAGCCCTCATGAATATCAGACTATCTTAGTTCTGATTTTCCTTGCACTTCTCAAAGCGACTTTACTTACTTAAGGCGAAACCTCGACACTTAAGATATTTTCGCACATCACTTAAGACGATTTAACAACTTGCACCACTTAAGGCGACTTAACCACTTGCGCCACCTAAGACGACTTTATATCACGCACCACTTAAGGCGACTTTCCAATACTTAGAATAAATCCAAGAATCATGCATCACTTAAGACAACTTAATCTCGTGCACCACTTAAGGCGACTTTTTCTCGTGCACCACTCAAGGCGACTTTTCTCGTGCACCACTCAAGGCGACTTTTCTCGTGCACCACTCAAGGCGACTTTTCTCGTGCACCACTCAAGGCGACTTTTCTCGTGCACCACTCAAGGCGACTTTTAAACAACACTTAGAATAAATCTAAGAATAATCTGATCAGAAGCAACCTCTTTATTCATTGATGGCAGAAAATTTGCTTACATCGAATCAAACGATAAATAACTTACACCACTTAAGGCGATTTTACATCGGGCACCACTTAAGGCGACTTTTCATCGGGCACCACTTAAGGCGACTTTTCATCGGGCACCACTTAAGGCGACTTTTCATCGAGCATGACATTTCTTCAAGTGTTCGCCACTGAAAGAATGCTTCAATACTCTGCCATCGAGGTCTTCCAACTTGTACGCATTCGGAGCTGGCATCCCCACGACCTTGTAAGGTCCTTCCCATTTTGGTGACATCTTGTTGATCCGATCCAAAAGGGTAAACTCGTTGCGATGCCAAACCAGCTCCCCGACGAAGAATTGTCGGGACTTAACTCGCCAATTATAATACCTGGCCGTCGCCAAACGCATTCGAGCCTGGACTTCATCGGCTTCCCGCCTCTTCTCTTCAAGCAAGTCCAAATCCAGATGTCTCATCTCATCATTCGTCAAAGGCTCGTAATATCTCATCCGATTGGACGCCACAGCTACCTCCACGGGAGCAACAGCCTCCGTGCCATAAACAAGGCCAAACGGAGTCTCCCCAGTCGATCGTTTGGGTGTCGTTCTAGCAGCCCAAAGCACGTTTTCCAGCTCGTTCAGCCATTTGCCCTTCAAGGCATAGAACCTCTTCTTCAGGCCATCCATCACGATTTTGTTGGCCGATTCCACCTGGCCATTAGTCTGAGCATGGTGGACAGAGGCTGTCCGATGCTCGATATTCAACTCCTCCAGATACTCCTTCACCTGAGCCCCGTTAAACGGTGGACCATTGTCGTTGATCACCACCTTAGGAACCCCGTATCTGGTTACATTATGAGTCTGGAGAAACTTGACGATCTGGTTCCCCGTCGTCTTGGCCAACGCCTTAGCTTCTATCCATTTCGAAAAATAATCGATAGCCACAAGAAAATACTTACACTGACCTTGTGCTTGCGGAAGAGGTCCCACCAAGTCGATGCCCCACTGCGCGAAGGGCCAAGCACTCTTGATGGACGTCAGATTAGCGGCCGGGGCCGCGATATTTGTGGCATACCTCTGGCATGCGTCACAGGATCGGACCAACGCCGTCGCCTCCTTGCTCATCGTAGGCCAATAATAGCCCAAATTCAGCACTTTCCTCATAATGGATCGGGCCCATTCATGACAAGCCGCGACCCCCTCATGCACCTCCTTTAGGATTCGACTTGTGTCGGGCTCAGCTACACACTTCAGGTATGGAGTCGAGAACCAGCCCTTCTTGTATAGCTGATTGTCCAGCATCACGTAGTTAACCGCGATCCGACGTATCTTGTCAGCTACTACTTCATTATCGGGGACTGCCCCCGTAGTCAGGTACGCGACTATCGGGGTCATCCAAGTGGGCTCCTTCTCCGATGCATCAATAGAACACACCTGCGTCGGGTCGGTGGTCGACAAGATCACCTTCTCCAGGAAGTGCACCTTCCGATTTTCCTCTAGGGGTGCCCCCAAGGCGAATTTACTCAAAGCATCCGCTTCCACATTTTCTTCCCTCGAGATCGCCTCAATATCGAAGCTTTTGAAGCTCTCCTTCAAGACTTGTACCTCCCGTAGGTACTTCTTCATCATCGGGCTTTTCGCCTCGTATCGTCCTTGGACTTGATTCACGATCAGGCCCGCGTCACACTTCACTCTCAAGTGAGCAACTCCTGTACCTTTGGCAATTTTCAGGCCTGTGATAAGAGCCTCATACTCAGCTTCGTTGTTCGTGGCCCTAAACGTTAATGCCAAGGCATATCGAAGCGGTTCACCCCTGTCTGGTGGTATTAATACAAACCCTGCTCCTGATCCATCTGAACTCGAGGAGCCATCCGTGTACATTTCCCAAGTATTTTCTTCGCTTGGCTGTTCTGGTTGCTCTGCCATCTCTGGTTGTTCTGCTACCGGGACCTCTATGGTTGCCCCCTCTACAGGGCCCGCTTCTTCCAGATCGGGGGCTGTAGATTCTGCTATGAAATCCGCCAACGCCTGGCCCTTAATAGTTGTTCTCGGAGCAAAGTGTATGCGAAACTCACTAAGCTCGACTGCCCATTTCACTAATCTCCCCGACGCATCAGGTCGGTTCAAAAAATGCTTCAAAGGCTGATTCGTCAACACCGTAATCTCATGCGCGTGGAAGTAAGGCCTCAGCTTCCGAGCAGTAATAATCAACGCAAAGAGATACTTCTCAACGGCGGGATAATTCATTTCAGATTTGGCAAACGCCTTGCTTACATAATAAACGGGGACTTGATTACCCTCAACAACCTTCACTAACACGGAGCTAATGGCAAATTCAGAAACAGCCAAGTATAGATAGAGTGGCTCGCCTGGGACCGGTTTCGCCAACGGCGGGAGGGTGCGAAGGTGCTGCTTGAGTGCCTGGAACGCCTCTTCACACTTGACAGTCAACTCAAACTTCTTGTTGGCCCTCAACACTTCAAAAAACGGCATAGATCGGTCACTCGCCTTGGACAGGAAGCGATTCATTGCAGCCAGTCGGCCATTCAGCACTTGCACCTCCCGATGATTTATCGGAGACTGCATCTCCTCAATTGCCCTTAGCTTCTCGGGGTTCACCTCAATTCCTCTTTGACCTACCATAAAGCCCAGAAACTTCCCCGAGTGGACTCCAAAGGCGCACTTGGTCGGGTTTAAGCGAACCTGATGAAGCCTCATCCGTTCAAATGCCACCGCCAAGTTGTGCACGTGATCTGTAGCCTGTCGGGACTTTACCAGCATATCGTCCACGTAAGCCTCCATGGTTTTCCCCAGCATGTCCCCGAACAGCTTGTTCACCATCCTTTGATAGGTTGCCCCGGCATTAATCAGTCCGAAAGGCATGACATCGTAATGATAGATGTCACTATCAGCATAAAAGGCGGTATGCGGTGCATCTTCCTTAGCCATCTTGATCTGGTTATAGCCAGATTATGCATCCATGAAGCTCAACAACTCATGTCCCGACGTGGCATCCACCAGCTGGTCGATCCTCGGGAGCGGATTCGGGCAAGCTTATTAAGGTCGCGGAAATCAACACACATCCGCCACTTCCCATTGCTCTTCTTCACCAGCACCGGGTTAGCGACCCAAGTCTGGAATCGGAGCTCCTAGATAAACCCAGCATCGAGCAACCTGCCCACCTCCTGCTGGATCGCAATCCTCTTGTTTGCGCCCATCAGACGCCTTTTCTACGCGATAGGCTTGATCGCGGGATTAATCTTCAACTCGTGCACGATCACATCGGGGCTGATTCCTGGCATGTCACTCGGGGACCAGGCAAACAGCTCCTTGAACTCTTTCAGTAGATCGATCAATCCTCGGGCTGTCTCTTCGGTCAAAGCAGACCCAATTTTCACCTTCCTCTGAGGTCCGTCAATCTCGACCTCCTTCAAATCCTCCACGGGGGCGGGACGCCCAAACTCCTCTCTGGGATCAGCATCTGTCTAGAGGACAGCCATGGCTTCTCGTCTCTTCCATGAGGTAGCATTAACATAGCACCTCCTAGAAGCCACCTGGTCACCCTTGACCTCCCCGACTCCATGGTCAGTCGGGAACTTCATCTTCTAGTGCACAGTCGAGGCAACTGCCATCAGAGGATTGATGGTAGTTCTCCCGATAATCGCGTTGTAGGTCCCCGCGGACTCAACTACCACAAACTCCACGTTCCTCCTCTCCGACTTCCACCCACTACCAAACTCCACTGGTGGTAATCATTCCTAGCGGATAAGAGGTAAAGCCAGAGAATCCAACCATCGGGAAGTTCACCTCCTTCAGGTCCTTCTTCGTTTTCCCCATGGCCTCCAGTGCATCCATGAACAGAATATCGGAGGAACTCCCTCCGTCGATCAGAATCTGCTTCATCTCGTACCCGTCCACGTCCAAGGTCACGACCAAGGCATCATCGTGTGGAGTCTCCACACCTACTAGATCCTCCGATGAAAAGGAAATCACCATCTCTTCCTTCAAGGTCCAAGATAGGGACCTCTTACCCAACACCACAGCAGCGGGAATTCTAGAGGCATAAACCTCTAGAGAGGCCGAGGTATCACCTCCCGCAGCAAATCCTCCGTGAATCGCATTGATAGTGCCCCGCTTCTCCTTACGGGCGCCAGAAGACTCTGGCTCAGTCCTCTTCTTCATTGGGGACCGATCGCGGGATCGGGAACGAGACCGCGATCGGGATCGAGAACGGGATCGACACCGCTTTTCCCCGACAAACTCCTTAAGCTTCCCCTTCTGGATCAGCTTTTCGATCTCCCTCTTCAGCTCCCGACAGTGATTAGTGTCGTGACCATTTGCGCGGTGAAATCGACAGTAACGATCAGTGCGGGATCCCAAAAATTCTCCTTCTTTCTTCGGGGGGTAACGGGAGATACCCTGTCGCTCCTTGACCGTTAACACCTCCGCCATAGAGCTGTTGAGAGGAATGCTATGATCCTCCCGCCTATCCTTCCTCGAGGAACGCCTATCCTCCCTTCGATCAGAGCAGCCTCGACTTCGACTGCTCTCGGATTTATCCTTCGACTTACGATCGCCCGAAGGTTTGGGCGACTGTTTTCCCTTATTTGACTTCGGGGGCTCAAGTTCTCCAGCAGCTATTTTCGACTCCTGGACGTCGATTTGCCGCTTCACCCTTTTCTGCAATGCCTCCATATTCCACACAGGCTTCTCAGCCACACTGTGCATCAAGTCGGAACCATAGGGGCTGTTAGGTTCCGAATGAAGGTACAAATGGTCTCACCCTCCGAAATCTCCTCGTCAATCTCCGCCACGCTGGCACTGTATCTCTGGTAATAGTGGGCCAGGGACTTCACACTCTTCAACAGACGTCTGCGACCCTGGTACTGCTGAATAAAGCGATCGTGCATATCAGCCCAGCAAGTGATGCACCCTGGGGGAAGACTAAAGAACCAGGTCAGGGCCCTCTCACCAAGTGTGTTCGGGAACAGTGTACACACAATATCTTCATTCGGGGCTCTGCCCAGACACGCCATGGGGTGCTTCTGGACATGACGAACCGGATCTCCTTCGCCATCATACTCCTTAATCGTGGGGATACCCAGCCCTGGCAGGGCGAGGGTGTCTATTAGTCTGGGAACAAAGGGATGGGTGGATCGATCCCTTAGTTCCGACAGCAGCGGCTTCTGCTCTCCCATGCAGATATTCACGATCTTCACCACCTGATCGGGGGTGATGGGACCATTGAGGGGAATGGTCCTGTGCTGCACTGGTCCTGGCCCATCGACCACAAATCGCTCTGGCTGAGCGGGCTCCTAACCCTTGTCCTGGCTCCGAGGTTGGGCCTCTTGCACAATCTGAACCTCTGCTGGTGGGGGCACTTCCTCCCTTGGTGGGGGCACCTCCTCTTGCCTCCTCGCAGCCTCTCTTCGATCTAAAAGAGCCTCCACGGCCGCCAAGAACAGCGGCATGGCCTCCGCCACAGCCTTCGTCAGGTCTGCATTTGGAGGAGCATCCTCCTGCCTATTCTCCTGGTTCTCCTGGTGTTGAGCAGCAGTTTCTTCGGGGACTTCGTTATGCCCCCCTGTCCGGGAGACCTCAGCAGGGAGATTCTGGTCCTCAGCACGCTCCGGTGGTGAATTCAGAGTCGTCCCAGCAGGATGACGGGAACCACCAGATTGTCCTTGTCTTCTTTGCTTGCTAGCCGCCATTGAACGAGTAGAAGTCATATTAGCTTTTTGTCACTGATGGATATGTGTCCAATTTGAGTTCGTATTTACGTTTCGGGCCTCGCAAACATGCCGAAAATCACATCACAACTTGAAAAACGTCTCCCAAGGGATAAAATCGGTCCGGAGGTGCATTTACGCGCATCCGGACCAGACCTCCGGATTGCATTACAACCCGGACCTCCGGATTGCACTACGGGCATTGCGCAATTACCGTTTACGCGATTACCGTTACGTGAAGAGAAGTCAAGTTCGCATATTACCAATGATGATGACGGTTACCGCTTGCTTTTGGACCGTCATCAAACCGCTTTAAAACCGGGTCCGGTCTCAAGGAAGCCTATAAATAGGAGACCTTGGCCACCCATTTTCACACATCCTCTCATTTTGCCCAACTTTGGTATTTTGAGCTCTGACTTTTCTCTAGAAATATTCTCTCTCTAGAAATTACTCTTTTAGCCCTATAGTGACTTAAGCTTCGGAGAGGGCTCCGCTAGCACCACCCCCCCCCCCCTCTCCGTGCTAGCACTGGTCCTTTGTGCAGGAATTTTCGCCAAGACGTTCAGACTTGTGCACAGATCACTGCCTTTCCGAGACTCAGACACCCCCCGAGACACAACCGCGCTTTGAGACACAGACCTTTACGGGAGTCAACCGAACACTCGCCAGTGGCTCAAACCTCTTCCAGACGAAGGGTTACAGCCCAAAAACCCGCACAACCATACGAACAGACGCGTCCCCACGACCCAGTTCATCCCGGACGCAACATTGGCGCCGTCTACGGGATTCGAACAAAAGCTACCATACCGCAAAGTCATGACGAGTGATCACAACGCTCTCACTAAGGCCAATCCGTCAAAAACCAGGAAGCGCTTTAGACGTCTTAAAAGGTCCATAATGTCTCCCGTGCCAGCAAGCACTGTACCACCCGCACAGCACGGCCCAAAATTTCCAGGCATCCACGTGATACATGGAGGCTTTGGAGCAGGAGGCGAAACATCATACGAAAGAGAAATATACGCTTCCCTGATGATCCATGAGCCCAGAGGCAGCCAGCAAGGAAACGTTGTCCCAGAAAACGTCATTGGCTTTTCTTCAGAAGACAAGACGCATATAACATTTCCGCATAATGACGCCTTAGTCATAACCATGACAATCGACGGCATGGACATCAAGCGTATCTTGATCGATGGAGGAAGTTCGCCCAACATCATCACAAAAGACGTCATCCTAGCTCTGGGGAGAAAGAAGGAGGTCAACAGAATGAATTCACCCTTAGTGGGATTCATGGAAGATGCAAGTTACCCATTGGGGTCCATAACACTGCCAGTTATACTGGGAGAGGGCAACTCACGCCTCCAAATTGCAGTACCATTTGTGGTAGTACAAAAACTTGACGCGTACAATGGTATCTTAGGATACACAACCATGAATGCATGGGGAATGGTGCCATCCACGGCACACCAGAAGATAAAATTCCCAACTGCAGCCGGAATCGGTGAAGTCAAAGGAGACCAACTATTATCAAAGGATTGTTACAATGTGGCAATTCAAAATAATGTCAAGCCAGACAAGGATGACATTCCCATCATTGATGATGATCCAAGAGAAGGCCGTGCCCGACCGGCCCCAGTAGAAGAGTTAAAACAAATAAAGATCGAAGAGCCAGACAGAATGGTCCAAATCGGAGCATCCCTGTCAGAAGATGAAGTGATAGAAATCACAGCACTCCTCAAAGAGTACAAAGAGCTATTCGCATGGTCACCAAGCGATATGCCCGGAATAAGCGCAGACGTCATTTCCCATAAGCTCAACATCAAGCCAGGAACTCGAGCAATAGCCCAGAAACTTCAACCCCTCGGGGGCAACAAGAAGCTGGCAATCAGAGAAGAAGTGGGAAAACTGCTTGACGCAGGATTCATTGAAGAATCAAGATACCAAACATGGGTGGCAAACCCGGTGTTGGTACCTAAATCAAGTGGCAAGTTAAGAATGTGCATCGATTACAGAGATCTCAACGACGCATGCCCCAAGGATTCATATCCTCTTCCAAGAATCGACCAACTAGTCGATGCCACCGCCGGCCATGAATTAATGTCCGTAATCGATGCATACTCGGGATACAACCAAATTCCGATGTTCAAAGATGATGCACCGCATACTGCATTTTATGCAGATAGCGAAATATACAACTACACGGTGATGCCATTCGGCCTAATCAATGCGGGAGCAACATATCAGCGAATGGTCAATACCATTTTCGATGATCTAATCGAAACCAAAATGGAGGCATACGTGGACGACATGGTCGTGAAGTCAACCAAAAGGCGCAATCATGTTGACGACCTACGAGCAATCTTCAAAAGAATGCGCGAATATCAAGTCCTCCTAAATCCAACAAAATGGGCTTTCGGCGTACAATCAGGCAAAATCCTGGGATTCATGGTAAGCCAGAGGGGGATAGAGGCCAACCCAAAGAAGGTGAGGGCAATTGAAAAAATGATGTCCCCAAGGAAACACAAGGAAGTCCAACAACTAAACGGCCGCCTAGCAGCCTTAAACAGATTCCTTGCCAGGATAGGCGACAAGGCACTCCCTTTCTTTGAAGTCTTGCGTGCAAAAAGAAGTTTGAATGGACACCAGTGTGCGAAGAGGCCTTTCAGCAATTAAAACAACACTTGCGCACATTGCCGGCATTGGCAAAACCGATACAAGGCGAGCCCCTCTTCCTGTACATATCAGTGAGCAACACGGCAGTCAGCTCAGTCCTTGTCAAACAAAAGGGGACTACCCAACTGCCAGTCTACTACGTAAGCAAGATACTCGCAAAGTACGAGATAAACTACATGCCAATCGAAAAATACCTGTACGCGCTTATAATAGCAGCAAGGAAACTGAGGCCATACTTCCACGCACACGAAGTAACAGTCTTAACAGACCAACCCCTGAAGCACATCCTATCAAAGCCAAACATGTCAGGAAAGCTAACAAAGTGGTCGGTAGAGCTAAGTGAATTCCGCATTCACTTTGCTCCTCGAACGACGATCAAAGGGCAAGCATTGGCAGACTTCATCGCAGAATTCACCGGGATAACACCTGACACAGGTGCCCAAGTTGGACCTCAACAAATCGAAGATCATATCGAAGTATGGCAAATGTACACCGACGGATCTTCAAACGTAGGAGGATCAGGTGCGGGATTCCTCCTAATACCTCCCGATGGATCTAATCCGTTGAAGTATGCTCTAAACTTAACATTTAGAGCAACAAACAACGAGGCGGAGTACGAGGCATTAATAACCGGCTTAAGAATTGCAAAAGGTGTGGGAGTTAAACATCTACGAGTAAAGTGCGATTCACAGTTAGTTGTTAATCAAGTCAAAGGCGAATACGCGGCAAAGTAAGAAAATATGCAAAAGTACTTGGGGCAAGCAAAAGACCTCATCACAAGCTTCGATACCTTCAACATCATCGCGGTGCCTAGAGAAGAAAATCAAGAAGCTGATGCCTTGAGCAAATTCGCACAAGGCAATGAACAAGGCAAAGAAACGCATTTCGTGGAAAACAGAATCTTGTCAGTAATTGAAAAATTCGAAGTCTTGTGCATCAATCCAGATCCAGATTGGAGAACCCCAATATTGGCATACCTCAAAGACCACAAGCTCCCCGAAGACAAAGTTCAAGCCCAAAAAATTCAGAGACAAGCCGTCAATTACGCGTTGATAGATGACGAGCTTTACAAGAAAGATTCAACCCCATACCTAAGGTGCATCACCTTTCGGGAAGGCCAGAAAGTGTTAGAAGATTTGCATAAAGGCCAAGCAGCCTGCCATGAAGGTGCAAGATCTCTAATACGCAAGACATTGAGCTTGGGATACTATTGGCCAACCATGAAAAACCAAGCTACGCACTTGGTCACAGAATGCGAATCCTGCCAACTTTATTCAAGAAGTATCACGGCACCAGCCGCCGAGCTAAGCCCAATTGCAAGCTCCTGGCCATTCGCACAATGGGGGATCGATTTGGTGGGTCCACTTCCAAAATTAAAAGGCCAAACCAAGTACATTGTCGTCGCAATCGATTACTTTTCAAAGTGGATCGAGGCAAAGGCATTGGCACAAACAACTGATGCACAAATAATGGATTTCATCCGAAACCACATCATCGCACGATATGGAGTTCCGAAGGTGCTAATCAGCGACAACGGACCCCAATTCAAGAGTTCAAGGCTTCAAACATTTTGCGAAAGACTCAACATTAACCACCGTTTCGCATCAGTCCGCCATGCTCAAACCAACGGACAAGTCGAAGCCGCCAACAAGACCGTCCTAGACGGTCTCAAGAAAAGAGTGCACGCATTAAAAGGAGGATGGGCAGAAGAACTTAGCAGTGTTCTGTGGGCACTTCGAACAACTCCAAAGGAGTCAACTGGAGAAACACCATTCAGTCTGGTGTATGGAACAGAAGCAGTCGCTCCCATCGAAATTGCTGTCTCATCCTACCGCACAACCCATTTCAACGCCCAAGCCAACAAAGTAGACATGCGTCTAGACTTAGACTTGGCTGAAGAAAAAAGGCGTAACTCCGAACATAATCAGGCACGAATGCGTTTGATAACTGCAAGATATTACAACAGGAAGGTGAAAGAAAGACAATTCCATGTCGGAGAAATGGTGTGGAGAAGGAATGAGTTCTCACATCTCGATCAAATCAACAAGATGTCTCCAAAATGGGAAGGCCCTTACAAGGTCATATCCATCCCGTATATAAACGCATATCGCCTTGAAAATTCAAATGGCAATGCCTCTACAAACACATTTAATGGAGGACACTTGATGAAATTCCACAGATAAATGGATAATCTTCTATCACAAAAGGAGCTGTTGTATCAAGCCCTTTTGCTCTTATTTCCATATCGCATCTACTTGTTGAAAAGACCACTCTCTCATATAAAGTGGCATCTTTGTAATAATCTCATGAACCTAATGAAGTTGTTCTGTCTTCGTAGGAACATCATTACTCTATGAACTTTACTTGGAAGTAAAACAAAGTAACTACAACAACTATTATCTACACCAACAAGGAGTTTATTTCTCCATTCATAAATTGGCATCTATCTCAAGAAGGTGCCGACAACACAAAGCCAATGCGCTATGTGCACAATCAACTTATATGCCGCAATGACAACCAGCGGATTAACTATCAAAATGACGACTATTCAAAAGGCGTCAACTACAAGCAATATCTTGGATTAACACCAAGACCTACTATCAAAAGTGGCATGTTGAGGTACCCTCTCTATAAAGATAAACCCCATGTTTACCTCTAGAAAATGACATGCTGTGACATCTCTGGTCAGAGGCAAATCCTCATGTTCATAGCCATTCCCTGGATTCAGAACAGGATGGGCAAATACAATACGGGACTGATCACCCTTCATGGCGAATGTCCTCTGTTTAGATGACAATCCCATACTTCGAATTCCTGTTTAGGGTTCACTCCTCATGGCGAATGTCCTCTGGTTAGATGGCAATCCCATACTTCGAATTCCTGTTTAGGGTTCACTCCTCATGGCGAATGTCCTCTGTTTAGATGACAATCCCCTACTTCGAATTCCTGTTTAGGGTTCACTCCTCATGGCGAATGTCCTCTGGTTAGATGGCAATCCCATACTTCGAATTCCTGTTTAGGGTTCACCCTTCATGGCGAATGTCCTCTGGTTAGATGACAATCTCATACTTCGAATTCCTGTTTAGGGTTCACTCTTCATGGCGAACGTCCTTTGGTTAGATGGCAATCCCATATTTCGAATTCCTGTTTAGGGTTCACTCTATACGGCAAAAGTCCTCGTGAGAGATGACAATTCCGTACTACAAATTTTCAAAACCGTGTTGCATGGTTCCTGGACGCAGAAAACATGCATCACAATTCATATTCTCAAAAAAGGTGTTACATGGTCCCTGGACGCAGGAATCATGTATCACAAATATTTTACCAAATATTTTATCAAATATTTTGTCAAAAATTTTATGTATCAAACACCTTTCCAAATATTTTATCAACAAGCTTTTTAGGGTTCACAAAACACTCCTTCAAAAACCAAAAATGTTTTTACGTATGCTTCCCCAACGCAGGTTGATACACGTTGGCAGGTGCGCACCCTGTTTAAAACTCATAAAATTTACAAGTCGAGTCTTGTACAACGTCGCCTTAGAGTGGAACTAAGAGACGGTATAAACTAGTATCTTGCTCAAGCCAAGATAACACATTTCAAACATACTACTTGTTAAGTCGCTATACGCAAATCACTTGACAAGATTCAACAGATATAGCAACAAGCTATGCAGGAAAGACGAGCAACATGCATAACGCATCATGCAAGCAATCTTGAATCAAAAGTGGCTATTGGTCACGACTACATGGACTATGTCTACGCTACTAGTCATCAACACTCAGTAAACACAGTAAGCGATAACGGTATGAAATACTACTAACAAGTTGTCATGCATGCTGTTATGTATAAAGCAGGTTCAAACGACGTAGTTCAAAGCAAACAAGTTGCAAACAACAACCAGGGAACAACTCCAACAAAGTTCCAAACACAAACATAAGCAAAGTGGAAACGTGCCCAACATGTTCAAAATAAAACGAGCAGTTCAAATAGCGGCACCACCTCCAGAAGGCCCGGGGGCAACCTCCATAAACTCAGGAGACGTAACAATAATGTTTACATCTCCGCTATCATCAAGCAGCATCTCGTAGTTGGGAAGACCACACTCCAAAAGATTCAACGCCTCAATGTGAGAAAGGGCATAACTCGCATATGGCCCTAATTCTCCGAAAGGAAACCCAGGGTCAAGATCCTTCACGCGAGTGAAGTAATCTTAAGAACGCTCGCTCATCAGGTCGTTCACTTTCTCCTCAACAGCAGCTTCAAAATCATAAGTTCTCAAGTACTTGGTATAACCCACTTGTACGCCTTTCTCCCGACTCTCCTTACCGAGAGCAAGTAATTCCGCTCCTTGAGAATGAAGATCATCTGTAATCTTCTTCTCAAAAGCGATCATCTCAGACTCAAGCTTTGATAAGCGAGTATGGCGCGCCTCATAACGGCCCTCAGAAGCAATGACCTTCGAACTCATCACGCGAGCCTCCTCCTTGGTTCGCGAAAACACTTGACATAGAGCGTCACACTTATCCATAGCTGCCTGCTTCGCGCTTACCAGCTCCATAACAAAAGACGACATGTTTACCATGTCGGCAACAACCTGCACACATCAATGCGATAAGCCAAACATAAATCGCAAAAACAACAAACTTGGCAAAAGAATCAAGTTACTTACGGGAGCAAACCGGGATAAGGCACTCTGCGCATAAGCCTCAGCCTCCTCATCAGTCGATGGACAAGAATGCCTATCACCTGGTGGAACACATCTACGCAACACGCGAACTCCAACCTCTGGAGTGCGAAGTGAAGACTCCTTGGGGAAATAAACTCCACCATTGCCAAAAGGTGCCCAGGTGTCCCCAGTAATATCCAATCCAACAGGGCAGACCAGATGGTCGCGCCTAAGAGGAGGAACCGCTACATCAAAGAAAGAAAGTGGTTAACAACAAGTAACAAAACCACGGAATACATTTATCAAAAGTATACTTACAAAGTCCGCGGACTTCCACAGGTCGGTTTCCCGACTGGGGCAGATGACGCTACATTGCGACTCGCGACTTCTTTGCCTTTACGAGTGGAAGTAGCCGCATTTGGCTTCAAGCGCTTGGGATCAGTCGGTCCACGCACCACTGTGTCAGTCCGCTTGGAAGAAACACGAGAATCAGACACTGGGGGAGTATCCCCGGTCACATGAGTAGAAGACCCTTTGCCAGGATCACGCCCCGAATTGGCAGGAGTGATGGGAGCAGGGGCCACAAAAGCCTGATCGGCGCGAGAAGCAATACGCGAGGCCGCCGCATGGAGAGACGAACTCTTTCCAGCAAACCAACCTACAATATGAATGCACGAAAGACATATAGCCGTTTAAAAGACTATCCATTATGAGTGTCAAGATGCTCAAAAATTGTCAAGGGAGTCTGCGATAGAGGAGGGATAGACTTACTCATTGCAACAACTTGATCAAAAGGAAGGAAGCTCCGCAAGAGGTTACCACGACTCCACAATCTGCAAAAACCAAGCAGAAGTCAACGCGCGTAGCAAAAGTCAACTTACGTAGCAAAAGTCAACGCGCGTAGCAAAAGTCAACACGCGTAGCAAACGTCAACGCGCATGGCAAAGTTGGTACGTACAATAAAAGAGACTAACGTCTAAAGAGGCTATCGTGCAAACGGTGAATCTAACAGGACAAACCGCAAGGATCAAATACGACGACACTTAAGGAAAATATTTTCCTAAGGCTTTAAAGGCAACAAAAGGCTTCTCCTAAGGACGTTTGGAAATTCCCATCAACCAACGAACACATCAAGGGAGAAAATTATGCATACCGGCCAAAAAGTCTCTACACAAAGACACGGGGGCAATATGTCCAATCGGGGAATTCTACCTCAACTATCCACGGAAGCGAAAAATCACCTAAGGTGTGAACTAACGGAAATAGTAACGACAACCAATCAGCAATTATTCGATATTCAAACACCAATAAGCAGTCCCATACGACAACAACGACAAATAGCTCAAACGAACAACAATACGGCGACATTCGAAATCAAGTCGAAGTTGTCCTGTAAAATCAAATTTCCAGATTACCTCAAAACGTGACGAAAAGTATCACAATGAATTCCCCTCGTCGAGACGATTTCAGAAAGGTAAGGACCGCGACGAACGGAGCACGGGAAGGCGGCGCGTGGGCTACACGCGTCGGCAAAGCAAATCCCACGCGGCGGCGCGTGAGGGCGCGTCCGGCGTCTCCTGGCGATTCCGAAGGCGGCGCTGGAATCCTCGTGACAATCTGAGTCGATTGGTGGTGTCAATTTTTAAAAACAAGTCAAGGATCAAGCACGAAACTTTCGGGATATGTCTAAGCTTTACGACGGTGAAGAAACTATGAACACACAAACAATTTCTGGAAATGATGAAAGGATTACCTGCAAAGAAGAAGGAATAATGAATTCCCAAAGTGATGGAGGAATGATTGGGGATTTGTGTAGTTACATATCCCAAAAGATGCTTTGGTGATAAGGGTTAAAGGAGTAACTTATCTACACTCACGCCTAAGCACTTATGGTACACTCCACCCTCTCTTTTAAATATCTATTCCTACGTACGTGATTATTTTGATATTGCACGTATCAAACCCGTCATTCTACGCGTATGTTTTCATATCGCATGATACATGATTTGATAGTTGCTAAGTCGTTTAGAAGTGTACGGATTATATTTCTTGCATCGCGTAATTATGATCTTGCCATAACCGTTACTTGTGCATGCATGTTGATAAAAGCATGTTCGCATGGTGTATTGCTAATTGTTTATATCCCTAACGGTAACCATACTCGCACGCTATGTATATACATTCCCTATTACACTAACCGTGATGACAGGAAATAAAGTCATTCGGTCGGAAAATCAAAGGACGGACAAAATCAAGATGTCTACGTCCAACCAACGACTAAAACCGAAAGGTTAGCGTCAAGCTCAAATTGGATACGTATCCTAACTTAAAAATAGAGTCAAGAAAGGTTTTAAACCGTTACTTGACTCAGGGGCAAGTGATGGATATGTGTCTAATTTGAGTTCGTATTTACGTTTCGGGCCTCGCAAACATGCTGAAAATCACATCACAACTTGAAAAACGTCTCCCAAGGGGTAAAAACGGTCCGGAGGTGCATTTACGCGCATCCGGACCTCCGGATTGCACTACGGGCATTACGCAATTACCGTTTACGCGATTACCGTTACGTGAAGAGAAGTCAAGTTCGCATATTACCAATGATGATGACGGTTACCGCTTGCTTTTGGACCGTCATCAAACCGCTTTAAAACCGGGTCTGGTCTCAAGGAAGCCTATAAATAGGAGACCTTGGCCACCCATTTTCACACATCCTCTCATTTTGCCAAACTTTGGTATTTTGAGCTCTTACTTCTCTCTAGAAATATTCTCTCTCTAGAAATTACTCATTTAGCCCTATAGTGACTTAAGCTTCGGAGAGGGCTCCGCTAGCACCACCCCCCCCCCCTCTCCGTGCTAGCACTGGTCCTTTGTGCAGGAATCGTCGCCCAGATGTTCAAACTTGTGCACAGATCACTGCCTTTCCGAGACTCAGACACCCCCCGAGACACAACCGCGCTTTGAGACACAGACCTTTAAGGGAGTCAACCGAACACTCGCCAGTGGCTCAAACCTCTTCCAGACGAAGGGTTACAGCCCAAAAACCCGCACAACCATACGAACAAACGCGTCCCCACGACCCAGTTCATCCCGGACGCAACAGTCACGTTTCCCACAGACGACACCAATGTTGGATCACGCTGGAACTCCGTTACGATCTTTGACGGCGATCCTAGCTCCTTCGCTCCACGTAATCCTGCAAGAGGGGATAGACCGGGCGGTGACCCAGAATCCCTCTCCAATGTTTAAATGAGTATCTCGTATATGGTGGCAAGCAGGAATCTCAAAGAGTGTATCTCAAAACGTAATATGATCTGAGGTAACCTCTGCCCTTTTATAGGGGGAAGAGGTACCTCGGTTACCTGGTGAACCGTTGGGGTGGTTAGCCCGAATTCCGCATATCTCGGCCACGATCCGGCCTATCTAGGCCATGATCTCGCTTATCTCGGCCACGCCCCGCGTATCTCAGCCACGCTCCGCGTATCTCAACCACGCTCCGCGTATCTCGGCCACGCCCCGCGTATCTCGGCCTCAACCTCTGATAGCAAGTCCCGACTAATATCGGGGACTCCAGAGTTATCTCGTTGTGTCACCGCTCGGGGCCCCTCGTCCTCGTGACAGGGCCAATCGTTCTCAGGGATTCGTCATCGGGGCCTACTTAAAGGCGTCTCATCGGGAGCATCCAGCTCACCTATCGGGACCTTTCATCATCGGGACTCCCTCTGTCGGGACCCTTCGCCTGGGTCATCTTGACCTCCATTTGGGGCCCAGTGGGCCTATTCACCGTTTCCTCGCCGTTAAAGGGCCTAACGGCTACAGCCAAACCCATCAGTGGCCACCAACCAGATATTAGTTGAAGGTTGTGAATACTTGTACGGATGCCTTGGAGAAGTGTTCCTATGAAGAAACTAGGCAAAATGAGAATTATCAGTTGATCTAGCAAACAGCGCGACACTTTCTAAATGTTGTTTATAACAAGTTGATTGGAGAAAAGGGAATCAACGTTCCGCGGGCGCTACAACACTCCTAACAGATGAGTAGAATGATGCCCGTCGTGTCCGCTGGTCGCACGACAAACCTCGTATGAACTATTCGGAAGCAAAGGAGTAGATCGAAGGAGTGAAGTGTTGATGCAGATTTGTAGGCTTGGGCATAAAAACCGGTCCGGACGGACTGGTTCGGAACTGGTCTGGAACCGGACCGTTTGGAACCGGTCCGGAGTGGACCGGTCCAAATTGGACTGGTTTGTAACCCCTAAATTGGAACCAGTCCAAGGGGTATACCAAACCAGTCCAATTAACCAGTCCGGACCGGTCCGGTTTTGAACTGCTTTTAAGTATAAAAAAAAAAAAAAAATTTACTGCATTTGACGGGTTTTAAAAAAAAAAACGGTTTTGGACCGGTTTTTACGGGTTTTTAATGATAAAACCGGTCCGACATATAAAACTGGTCCAGGACTTGTTTTTTTAAAAAACAGGCCAAAACCGATTCTGGACCGGTTCTAACCAGTCCAATTTTTTTTAGACCAACCTAAGCCAATATAAAACCCTAGTCATTACTAGACCGTACCGTTTAAAACAGTTCCGGTCCGGTTCGGAACCGGTTCGGGCTGAACCGGTTCAGTGCCCACCCCTACAGATTTTGACGACAATACATTAACAGGCACCCTCCCATTCCGGCGAGTGGGAGCTGTAAGCATATGGTGATGGGCGCCGTAAATGGAAGCCTATTATATGTATATGTTACCTAAGTTAATTGGGTACATGTCACCTTAGGACATTGGGCCAGACCCAAATCCCAATTGACATGAGAGGCCCAAAATTGGGCCTCCCTATACTAAGCATGGGCCGGCCGAAATTAGGGTGGAAGTAAAGTGGAATTTTGTCCAGTTTACTCCTCCTATATATATGGGGAGTTAGGGGTTTTATTAGGGTTAATCACAATTCCCTTTAAGTGGTGTTTTGAGAGAAAACCCTTCCCCCAGAGACACCATATTTCGGCCGAACCACTACCTCACCAAGGGTGTGCCAATTTTCCTTCGAGCAAACACTCCAGAGATATGTCCCTTGTCAAGAATCGATCAGAGGCTTTGCTGTGAAGAATATACCGCGTAGGGCTTCCTTCACAAGAACCCCTACAGGTGCCGACCGGAGGATCGTGAACTCCCTCCTGCAAAGATCTTGGGACTACGGACAACTGTAGAGGTATGTGCGAATCTTCCACTGCGTAATTTCGATTACTAGCATGTACCATGTTTTAGTTTCCGTAGTGATTACTCCCTGTATTCTAACATATTAGTTGCCCCGGCCCGACCCGACCTGAATGGGTCGGACCAATTGAGAAAACCTGGCTTTTGACCGCTCCGTTTTGGACCCGTGGAACCCGACCTGGTTCGGTTGACCCGGTTCGGTCAGTTTCGGATTCCCTTGGTCATCCGGGTTAGTTTACCCAACCTGATTGTGCTAAATTGGACCGGCCCGTAACCTTATAGGTCTGGCCGAAATTGACACTTGTGGGCCAAGTAGGGTTTTAAAATCCACCAAAAAGTTAACTTGGCCACCAAGTAACAATTAATTATAAAATAATTTCCAATTTTCTGCACATATATATATATATATATAATTTTCGGCAAACAGATATATATATTTATTGTCAAGATTCCGTATTTGTAAATATATAATCAATCAACAATATATATATATATATATATATATTTGGCAACATTATATATATATATAGCTTATGAAAATATATTATTGTCAATATTCAATATTATGGATATATATATCATCATTAATATATATTTTCTCAATCTTTTAGGCAACTATATTATGAATAATATCTAGATCCCTAAAATTGTGCTAGATATATTGATAGTTTCTATTCACAATTATCTTGTGAACCGAGCCCTAATTTTGGTCTAATCTTTAAGATTAAAATATTCGGCCGAAACATTAAAAATATTTTCTTCAATATTTTTTTATCACTTTGGGGTTACTTGTGGATTAAGAAATTAAAAATATCACATTGAACACCTATAGTGTATGATGGATATACGCCCAATTTGAACCCGTTGACTTCCGAATCGTTTTATTTTGATCACCCCGTTAATGATTATAAATCGAAACTTCGACCCAAACACCCCCGCCAAAACACCAACGGTCCGGACAAGGCGAAAATACTCGTCCGGACCGCGACAAACTCACCTAGGTGAGGTCGGGTGACCACACCCGACCTCCCCTAGGGGAGATCGGGTCGGCCAACCCAATCTCCCCTAGGGATGGGTTGGGTGGCCACACCCAACCCCTACCCTTGGGGGTCGGATTTTCTCCCCACCCCCAAGGGCCCCGGCACCGTTTTCCGACAGTCAGATTATTTCCGCCAACCTCTCCGTGCTTTAAGGTATTAATTATGTAATCAGGGACTAATTAGTTGTGTTTAAAGGTTAACGATGTCATTAAGTCACCTTAATGACACTGTTGCCTATAAATACAACCCTTCCACCATTCATTTGGCCATCTTGGCTAATTGTGAAGTTTAGCTCTGACATCTCTCTAGCTTTATCTCTCTAGAAATATCATTGTGACTTAGGCATCGGAGAGGGTTCATCAAGCACCACCACCCCCCCTCCGTGCTTGATACTGCCCCTCTTGCAGGGTACGAGGAGAGAAGCAAGGAAGCAGAAGGACACGGATCAGAACGACAGAACCTAGGAGCATCGAACCCGTAATTTCACCAGTGAGGAGTAAGGTTTAGGCCGGCGACCCGTTGACCTAAAACTTAGAACCTAACACTTGGCGCCGTCCGTGGGTTTCGAATAGAAAGCCTGGCAATCACGAGAGCGATGACGAATATCTTAGCGTCTAGACATAATCGCCCACCTGGGGGCAATAGGCGAGGGAGACAGCCTATACCTCCAGCAAGGCAGCCTAACCCAGAGAAACAGCCTGTACACCCAGAGCCTCAGGTAGCCCCACAGGCACCCCAACCTAACAACCAGGAAGGAAGACCTTCACGCCCAGCTGGGGCTGAGTCTTCCACAGCCTCAACTCCATTGGCTAGGAGGCCACAGACACATGGGGGGCAACAAGGAGTGCCATCCCAATACACGACACCTCCTCAGGGGTACTACTATGAGGCACAACCTCAAGGATATCCATATGGAATGCCGGCTCAAAGGAACGACAATCGCGCTCACACAACCAACACAAGGCCCGCATATTCACAAGGAGCACAGACAGTGACTCCGGGGTTGATGAGCGCATTGGATGAGCTACTAGCCTATAGAGAGACTCTGAGGAACAGGCAGGGAAGGCAACACCAGCATGAAGAAGAAGAAGTTCATGAGGAAGAACAAGTCCCAGAAGAAGAGCACCACTCGCACCCTCCAACAGGGCAGCGAGAAGAACCAAGGAGAGATAACCAAAGGCCACCCCCAGAGGGAAGGCAGCAGTTTGTGCCTCCAAGGCAGCAACAGACACAGCAGGATGCCAGGGCATACACCCCGCTGGGGGCAGATAGACAGGCAAGACCTCCAAGGAGGCAGGAATTCCACCAAGTACCCCAACAGGGATATCAGGGATACGCCTATAGTCCGTACCAGCACGGACAAGGGATCCCAGCAAGCCCAGTCTACAATTATGGAGGATATCAGAGAGACTATACTCCAACGCCGGTGATGATTACCCCGGAGGAGATAGAAGCCATGATAGTAAGGAAGATGAGTGAGTCAAAGAGGAACGGACTGCACTGCCTGAGTGACAACACAAACCCCCCCTTCACGAGGGAGTTGGAAATGAACAAAGTGCCAGACTCCTTGCATACAATACAGATAGAAAAATACAATGGCAAGGGAGACCCTTTAGAGCACATTCAGCAGCATGAAGCCTCTCTATTCGGGAGAACTACTGATGACCGCTACAAGGCACTCTTATTTCCAAACACCCTATCAGGGGTGGCGTCACATTGGTTCTCTAGCCTACCTACTGAGAGCATCCACTCATGGGCGCAGCTAAAGGCGAAGTTTCTTCAGGATACCTAGGAGAAAGGAAACTACTCAAAGGAATAGGCTCCCTAGATGATGTGAAGCAAGAAAGTGATGAATCTTTGGCTGATTACTACACTAGGTTCAACCAGAACATAGCAGACATACAGGGCGACATCACCAAGGGTGAAATAATAAGAGCCTTCATAAGAAACCTAGGCCGCTTCGGGTCCACATTGGCAGAAAAGATGGCCAAAAAACCTGCAAGCACCTTAGAGGAGCTAGCAGGGAGAGTGAAAACTCATATAGACCTAGAGAGGCATAGGGTGAGTAAGAAAGCCAAGATTCAAGCGGCAAAGGAGGACAATACAAAGCAGAATAAGGGAAAGCCACCTCAGGCACCTCAACCCATAAGGCAACAAGAGTGGCGTCCGCCTCAGCAAAGAAATCAGATGGGTGAGCCATTGAAGGCTAGGGAAATAAATGTTATCAAGTTCATACCATTGAACACCACCCTAGCAGTGGTCCTGGGAGAGATGAGAAATCAGAAATTATGGTCGCCCCCCGGAAGATGGAGAGCCCCAATGGTAGGGACACACAAGGATAGATGGTGTGATAACCATGAGGCATATGGGCATGATACGAACGAATGCTTTAGCTTGAAGCTAAGTATCAACAATATCATCCAAAGAGGGGAGCTAAAACAGTTTGTTGATCACGGTGGCAATAGCACACAGCTAGGGCCATCATACAAGGATAAAGGCAAAGACAAAGTAGATTATAATCCCCCACCTAACAAGAGAGGGACTATAAACATGATACATGGAGGAGTGGCATCAGGTGGCCCAACAGCCAATGCAAGGGAGGTTTATGCATCCAAGCTGAGCTCAGTACCAAAGTGGAGAAAGAGACCACGAGAAGGAGAGGAGATGAAGATTGAGTTTTTGGAAAAGGACAAGAGTCATATTGTCTTCCCGCATGATGATGCTTTAGTCATCACGATGGACATCGATAACTTCGATGTAAAAAGAATACTGGTAGATGGGGGCAGCTCTGCAGACCTCCTAAGCCTAAGGGTCCTGGAAGAGATAGGAAAAACAAAGGCAGACATCAAACCAGTCAACTTCCCTCTAGTTGGCTTCTCAGGTGCAACAAGTTATCCCCTAGGAATGATAACCCTGCCAGTGACCATGGGCCAGGGATGGACACAGCTAAGGGTGAATATCAACTTCATGGTGGTTGAAAGCCTGGGAGCCTACAACGGGATCTTAGGAGGAACAACCATAAATCCATATGAAATTGTGCCATCTACCGTGCATCAGAAGCTGAAGTATATCACTGAAAACGGAATTGGGGAAGTCTTGGGTGATCAACGCACTGCAAGGCAATGCTACGTCAACTCCATGAGACGTGGATCGCACAATTCAGACACAATGGCTATGGTCATGATTGGGGCCATCCAAAACAAAGAGAAGGTGATGAAAAGACTAAGGCAGGGAAAGAGACTGAGTAGGCAGTTCTTTCAAGGACTAGCTAAGAAGAAGCAGAGAAGTAAGGCTGTAAGGGTAACAAGCATACCTTGGCAGCCAGAGAATGCATAACGAAAGAGAACAAGGGACTCCATTGAAAAGGGTTTCCGATATATAGACGACATCAAGCAAATGCCAAAGGAGTCCATATCAAGTTACTTTGGGAGATTCTTCAACTATGGTCCAAACATGAACATCACAAGAAGAGAGGCCGTAAGGGCCTTCCTTAGAAACATGCATCCAACCTCATTTGAAGCATATGGAGGGCTCTATGAGGTGGTCATGACAAGCACAATGAGGGAGCTCAAGGAGAGGCTGGACAAGGCATTCGAAAAAGAGATAGGACAATGTGAAGAGGTCCTTGAAGAAGAAAAAGAGGACCACATTCTTGAAGGAGGTGTAGACTTCAAATTCACACCCCTTACAATGAAGTTAGAAGAAATTTTTCAGGAGTACCTCAAGGAAGAGCTACCAAAATGCAAGGAGGAGGGCAAGGCCTTCCTAGGAAGAGATGCAAAGGGTTGGTGTGAGTACCATGGGACCTGGGGGCATCAAACCAATGATTTCATGGTGTTGAAGATAGAAGTGGAAGAAATGATTTACAAAGGAGGCCTAAAGGAGTATGTGGCAACAGACACACGCACCACCCCATATCCTTAGTTTAATATTCAGCACTTTGCATGTTCAAGCATTTTAAGTTTTCCAAAAACAACTTTTGAGAAGGAGAACTCAAGAAGTTACTCCGACTCTACAACTATCTTTGATTTCCTCCAAAGGGTGTCTTGATCCATCCATGGCACCCCAAGTGTACATAAAGCATGAATTCTCCTAATGAAGTAGAAATTACTCAAAAGTATCTTTCAAAGAAGGCGGTAATATAATCATTATGTTATCCTTACACAGATATGACTTCCAAGTCAACAACACCTTCAACGCCCCCAAGAGCGTATCTTGAGAGTAGTTTTCATACTACGAACTTCGACGCCCCCAATAGCGTATCTTGAGAGTAGTTTTCATACTACGAACTTCGACGCCCCCAAGAGCGTATCTTGAGAGTAGTTTTCATACTACGAACTTCGACGCCCCCAAGAGCGTATCTTGAGAGTAGTTTTCATACTACGAACTTCGACGCCCCCAAGAGCGTATCTTGAGAGTGGTTTCCAAAAACTACGAATTTCGACGCCCCCAAGAGCGTATCTTGAGAGTGGTTTCTAAAAACTACGACCTTCGACGCCCCCAAGAGCGTATCTTGAGGTAGATTTCAAACTACCAGATTCGACGCCCCCAAGAGCGTATCTTGAGGTAGATTTCAAACTACCAGATTCGACGCCCACCAGGAGCGTATCTTTGGTCTAACTTGTGCCCTCCGGGAGCCTATCCTGTGAAACGTTAAGTGCCCTCCGAGAGCCTGTCTCGTGAACAGATTCGACGCCCACCAAGAGCGTATATTTGGTCTAACAGTACCATATATACCATTTAAAGGGTGTCAGAAGAGATCATTGCACCATACTAAGAAGGATCCCATGAAAAATAATTACAAATCAAAGTTGTATGAAGAACACATAATGTTTTTTCTTGATGAGATAGCAGGTATGATGTGAAGGAAAACACAAAAGAAAGATAAGTAAAGGAAAGAACAAGGAAAGGAAGAGTCCATGATCAAAGGAATATATACAGAAGCATATGAAGTACCCATCAAAAGGCAGGTGTTCCACACACCATGCATACCACAACCAAAGTCAGGTGTTCCACACACCGCCAACATAACCATGCAAAGAAGAAAAGCAACAAAACATCCCAAGTATAGCAATCCCAAAATGAACTCGACCCATCAAGGGGAGAAACACTTAACCCATTAAAGGGGAGGAAAAGTAAAGTCATATGTACAAGGATAAAGAGATATCAGCATATCAACCAGAGCCTGCTGGAGAGTCCTCACGGTCCTGACCCTCTGAGGAAGAACCACCAACAGAGCTCGAAGAAGAGGAGGAAGAGCCTGAACTATCAACATCCACAGGTATAGCATCCACTTGTGCAGGGGCAGGCTCATCAGCAACAGCAGCTTAACCCCTAAGGCCATATAACCAGTAGCATATGGCCCAAAGTCACCCAGATCATTGACGGGAAACTGAGGATCCATACGAAAGATGTGATCAACAAGGTACTCCCCGAACTGGTTCATCTCCTGGTTCAACCGAACGCTGTAATCAGCAGTAAAGGCAGAGGAAGCTTTGTACTCAGATACTGCAACAGCTCTCTCCTCCGCCCGGCACCTCGCCTCAAGCTTCGTCAACCCCTCAGCATGGAGTGACGATGCAACATCAGCCTCACGGCGCAAACTACCCACGGTAGTCTCAAGTAGAGCTACCTGGTCCCTAAGCTCCTGTATCTGCAAGTCAGACAGGCGAGCCTTCTCAGCGGCTGTGGCAAGCTCCGCCTTCAAGGATACCTGGTTATCCTCAAGAGCCTTCTTTTCATCTACCAACTCAAGCGCAAGAGACGACATATTCACCATGTCGGACATACCCTGAAAATTCAACAAGGGGTAGGTAACTTAGCAAGCAATCACATGAAAGAAGAAAAGGAAGAGAAACACCACTTACAGGAACATAGCGGGATAACACCCCCTGGATGAAGCGTCGGGTCTCCTTAGGGGACTTTGGCTGAGGAACACGATCACCAGGAGCGATGGCACCACGAAGTACCCGAATGCCAACCTACGGGGTGCGCAAGGAGGAACCGCTGTCAAAGTGGAACTCCTTCAATCCTGCAAAGGGAGTCAACTCAGCTCCCACAATATCCTCGTCAGTAAGGCTCGTAAAGTCCTTTTGAGTCAAAGCCGGAGGCCCAACTATACAAAGAAAGCAAAGTAAAGAAAAACACAAGCATAGAAGCATCAATGACATAAAGAAAAAACGAACCTGAAGACCGTGCCCTCGGCTGGGGGGCAGGAGATGGAGAATCAGTGACCACCCCACCATCGCCAGCAGGCCGCTTCCCTTTATCAGCTCGGGAAGGCGCCTCTTCAACCACTATCTCTTTGTCGCGAGAAAGGGTCGGGGGACGAACACCAGGGGGAGGAGGGTCTGCAGCCTTCTTCTTCTTGACAGCTGAGGCCCCGGCCTCAGAGTCGGACCTCCGTGACTTGGACTTAGAAGGTCCAGAGCCCTTGCCCACAGAGACGACTCTCTCGGTCACCAAGGGAGAGTGCCCTAACAATACAAGGAAAACAATGTGAGAAAAAACACAAGTATACCATAAGAGAAGAAAGAAGTATACCAGAGGCCCCAGCAGTCTTCCCAGGCATAGGGGACTTCTTCGGAGTAGAGCTGGAGGGAGCCCTCCTCTTGCTCAGATCAACTGGCGTTGCCTGCACGTTATACATTTTCCCGTGAAACCAACCTACAAGGGAAAAACAGAAAATAAATATAGATGAGAAGACTAAGTAACATACCGAATCCCCGGAGAGAGGAGTCAAACTAATCCCTGCCTCATAGAGGTCTGTCTCGGTCACCAAGGACACAGGGCAGTAAGACTGGGTCTTGTGGCTCTCATAGATAGTCTTCATAGTCTCTAAGTCCACAGAAGAGAACTCCCCTAAGGCAGGCCAGCCGTCTGATCGGTCCACATTCAGAACCGGCCAGGTAACGTATCGATCCGTGATAAAGAAATAATGTTTGGCCCAATGGCTCGCCGAGTTATCGCTCTGAACCACGAAACGAAGAGAAGTATTCCACTCAACCCCGCTCAACCCGAAATCAGCAAATCGGGAATCTTTGAGGGAAGGATAGCGAGTCACGAAACTCGCGAAGCCTACCTTCTTCTGATACTGAAACCGGAAGAAGCATCGGAACAAGACCAAGGAGTACTTCCAGGAGTACCACTGGCATAGCACCCGGAAACCCACCCAGACGCGAATAGCACTGGGGGCAAGGTTCACGGGGGAGATCCTAAAGAATCTACTCAACTCTACGAGCTCATCGCAATAAGGCAAGCGCAACCCAAACCGAATCTGGGAAGGATAGACAACAACCTTCCCCCTGGGAGGCTCTGTCACTGTCTGGCGAGTGTTTCCCAAAGAAGGGAGGAAGGGGTACAATGGCTCGTCTAAAGGACAAATGTCACCTAAGGTGACATGCTCGTTATAGTCGGATCTAGTCAGGTAGTTCTCCGACAAAGCAGCGAGACCTAAATCAAAGGCAGTGAGAAATTCCAAGCTCGAATCAGGCTCCGACCAATACCCTGGCTCAGTATACGACTCAGAATCCGACTCCGAACTAATGGCAGGAAAGAAAGCAACGCGACGAATAGAAGGAAAGAGAAACTTACTCATCCTTCGAAGGATATAGCGCCTCTGCCAAGTTTGTGTACAGGGGCACCACCACGAGTACAATACCTGTCATAGCATGAAGGTGTTAAGATAAGAAGATCTCCGAAAAATCCGGACATACCACGGCACCCGACAAGCAACAACCAAAAATGCAAAGACACCCATTGAAGGGAATGAGCACATGCTAAGGACACTACAACGACAAAATCGGGCAATTTTACTCGGATCAAGAAACCGATTTCCGAGCAAAATTACGATTATGCCCCTCCACGAAAATCAACGTGCAAATGGCATCCCAAATATCGAAATCCAAGCGGGAATGGTTTAAACGAGCAAAAAACTATCTCCGGGCAAACGGACAAAAATTTTCCCCAAATCGGCGGCTATCTACGGCAATCACATATTCAATCAAAAGTCGACAAATCAAAAGTCGACAAATCAAACATCGGCAATCAAGCATGGGCGATCAAGAATTAGCAATTCAAGCATTGACATTTCATACGCTAAACGAAAGGAAAAAGATCGGACCTTCGGAAAACCCGACCCGATTTGGTAAACGGAGCCGGGATTCAAATTTCGAGGTCGCCGGAAATCTGGTCCCGCCGTCGCCGGAGCTGGGCTCAGCCGCCTGGCCCTCGCCACGTCCCGATTCTGGCCGGTCGGAGCCACCCACGTCCCGCCTCGCCGTCGCCTGCCCCAGTCGGTCCGAGCGCTGTCCCTCGTCCAGCCACCGCCCAGCCGGAGTCGTGCCGCCGTCCTCTGTCGGCCCTCCCCGCGCCTCTGCTCCGCCCGCTGGCCACCGAGCTGCTGGTCGGAATTTCTGGTCCTCCACCGGAATTTCGGCCGGCCCCCCTCCCTTGGTGTGCAAGATTCTCTCCAAATTTTTCCTTGCTCTCCAAGTGTGAGGAAAAAAGAAAAAGATGACAATGGTGGCTAAGTGAGGTAATTTCTTTACTCCTCTATATATTTGAAAAGGTGTAGGGTTTTTTAAAGTGACATAATCACAACCCTCCATTTAAATTTAGAAGAGATCTAAGGGTTAAAGGGAAAACTATCATCTTTACCTCCCTTAGACTATGGTTAGGCATATTTCCACCCAAGTTAACATCCTATAGGCATATTTTTTAGTATCCTATACTTAGAAAAATTTTGGACCAAAATTAAAATTTTTCCCCACTTAAGGCTTACCCCGTCATGAAATTGAAGCATAGACTCATTTAGCCGTATTCATGTTGCATCCCCACGTGCGTATAATTTCCGAGTATGAGCTCATGACGGTATTGGATTTATTATTTCCATCTCAGACGGACACGTGCTTGGACACGTGTCCGTACTATTCTGACGTTTACAATTCTTCTATCTTATAAGACAGGGGGTAGAGTCAGAGACACACACCCATGGGTAAGTAAGGATTCCGACAAAAGGTAAAATCCCGGCTTCAAATTGCGCGTGTCATACCATCCTAAAATAGAGTCAATCAAGGGTCATGCCATTGGTTGACTCGGGGGCATGTGATGGATATACGCCCAATTTGAACCCGTTGACTTCCGAATCGTTTTATTTTGATCACCCCGTTAATGATTATAAATCGATACTTCGACCCAAACACCCCGCCAAAACACCAACGGTCCGGACGAGGCGAAAATACTCGTCCGGACCGCGACAAACTCACCTAGGTGAGGTCGGGAGGCCACACCCGACCTCCCCTAGGGGAGATCGGGTTGGTAAACCCGATCTCTTCTAGGGGAGATCGGGTCAGCCAACCCGATCTCCCCTAGGGGAGATCGGGTCGGCCAACCCGATCTCCCCTAGGGGAGATCGAGTCGGCCAACCCGATCCCCCCTAGGGGAGATAGGGTTGGTCAACCCTATCTCCCCTAGGGAGGGGTTGGGTGGCCACACCCAACCCCTACCCTTGGGGTCGGATTTTCTCCGCACCCCCAAGGGCCCCGGCACCGTTTTCCGACTCCCGTACTCAGATTATTTCCGCCAACCTCTCCGTGCTTTAAGGTATTAATTATGTAATCAGGGACTAATTAATTGTGTTTAAAGGTTAACGATGTCGTTAAGTCACCTTAATGACACCGTTGCCTATAAATTCAACCCTTCCACCATTCATTTGGGCATCTTGGCTAATTGTGAAGTTTAGCTCTGACTTCTCTCTAGCTTTATCTCTCTAGAAATATCATTCTGACTTAGGCATCGGAGAGGGTTCATCAAGCACCACCCCCCCCCCCCTCAGTGCTTGATACTGCCCCTGTTGCAGGGTACGAGGAGAGAAGCAAGGAAGCAGAAGGACACGGATCAGAACGACAGAACCTAGGAGCACCGAACCCGTAGTTTCACCAGTGAGAAGTAAGGTTTAGGCCGGCGACCCGTTGACCTAAAACTTAGAACCTAACAGTGTAGGCTCGGCCAAAAACACCAAAAACTAGGGCAAGTGGTCAAATTTCAAGATCAAATCATTCAAAGATCAAGAATCCAAAGTTTGAATTTGATAAAAGTCTTATTTTTCTTGAAGATCACGAACATCAAACTTTACCAAGAACATCATGAAGGAACATGGCAAGTTCCGAAATTTTAACATAAAATCAAAAAATTTAAAACTTTAAAACCTTTTAAATCTTCGGCCATGTTTAAGAAAACCAAGAACACCAATTTTATCAAAAACAAGAACTCCCTAACAAAGGCTCTGATACCACTATAGGATTTAGGGGATTAATACTACGGAAACAAAATCCTAGATACGTGCATGGTAACTAATACACAGCGGAATAAGGTGCGCATACCTATAATGTTTCTTGTAGCCCAGGACCGTTGAGTGGAGTTCTCGATCCGCCGGACGGTTCCTGTAGAGGTTCCTGTTAGAGAAGACCTACGCGGATTATACCTCACGGCAAAGCCTCAGTCGATTCTTCGCGGGATGGATCTCTAGGAGTAAATTGCTCGACACAATTTGGCACCTCCTGGATGTTGCTAGTGGTTCGGCCGAAACTTAGACGAATAGGGAGGAGGGTTTTCTTTTAATCTCACCACTTAGGAAGAGAGGAATATCTTTTTAAGAAAACCTCCTAGGACTCCCTATTTATAAGAGGAGCAAAGTGGACAAAAGTCCACTTTACCCGTCATCAAAGTCGGCCGGCCATGTTAGGAGGGAGGCCCAATTTTGGGCATCTCATGTCAATTGGAATTTTAGGCATCTCATGTCAATTGGGATTTTAGGCCTAGCCCAAAATCTCTAATATGACATTACCTAATTTCTTAGGTACATAGACTTTATTAATAGGTGTAAGCACCTAATTTTGGTACGCGCGACACATATGTAACACGTTAAAAATGTTATGTGTAACGCGTTTAAAAAAGGGAAATATCTGATAATGGAAGGTCACGGAGTTGCCAAAAATAGGTTTAGCTCAAATTAGGATAATATATATGCACTAAATATTATGTAATTCAGAAAATATATAATATATATTTATGGCAATGTTCATAAAAATATATTGTGTAATTTTCGGATTTATTGTGTATATTAGAGCAAATATGTTGTTTTCCTAATATTAGGGTGTAGACTAGCTATAAAAGAATCCCTTGTCAATGTAAAAGGACACAAAAAATTAAGACCAGAATAAAATATTATTATTTGTGAAAATCCGTGCAAAATATATTTTATCTCTCCCTTGCAGCACTCTCTTTCCCGTCTGAAGTCCGGTCACCGGAGCTCCGGCCGACTCTGCCTGCTGCTGCCCATAAACACCGGAATCGCGCCGCTCGCCAGCCCTGCTCCGGTCTGACCGAGTTACCGCCCTCTGCCGCGCTGCACTGCCCATCCAGAACTACCGCTGCTGCTGTTAATTCCGGCAGCCAATCTGTTCTCTGCTCGTCCGCCGGAGCTGTGTATGCTGCCTAGCCGTGGTCCACTACGACGGAAGGGAGTAAGCCACCATCATCCGCCGCCAGTTCCCGTCGTCCGCCGCCCGTCCCCGTCATCTGCTCGTCCCTGCCGTTCCAGAGCCACACCCTGTCGGAGCCCTGCTGCTGGCTGCTGGTCTAAAGGTGAGTTTCTTTTTTTCTTTTTTCTTTTTTTTATCCCGCTGCTATTTAAGTTTTTTTTTAAACTAATTATTTATTGTTATTATTATTATTATTCTTTAATTTTTCTATTTTATTATTATTATGCCATGTTAATTAATTAGTTTAGAAGTAAATTAATTAGATAGTGTGTTTTAGGTAAATATGTATATAATATGTAATTACCAATTTGTATCGTGGTTTTAAGCATGTTTAGTTTAGTTTTATTTAGATTTTATCTCAATTAGGTAGGAGTTTTGATCTTTAATGAGTTTTTTTTTAGCTTAGGTTTATCGCTAATAATAATTGGTACATAAAAATTAGTTTAATTTCGATATCATTAAATTAATTTGTCGTAAAAGCATGTTTAAATTTTTGAATTGGCAAATAGGTTAATTAAGTACTGAAAGGGCGTAGTTAAAAATTATATTTTTAATTCGTAATAGAACCCCAGAATCCAAATTTCTGATCGTAGACCAATTTTAAACCTAGGTATTTAATTCATTATTTATCTAGGTAATTTAGGATTCTAGTTAGCCTAATAATTAACTAGTGGGGACTCTTTAAAATTTTCACGCCTTCAAAACGTAATCGCCTTAGGTCGGATTTTAGGTCCGACAATTTGGCGACTCTGCTGGGGACAACATAGAGGGTTCGGGCTTTGTATATTTTCTTATTTGCCATTTTTTAGTGTATCTGTGTATAACTCTGTTATTCTAACTTTGGGTTTTTATGTGGTAGGTGCGGAACTTTTTATTTTACTAACTTATGTTTCTTTGTTGAACCCGCACACACACCACTTTAGTGTAATTTCCAAAACGTCTAAAACCCAGGGCGACAAGGAACCCCGGAGGTTTAGTACGGTACGATCGGAGCAGCTGGGCCGCCGGTACGGCTCGGAAAAACTCTACTCGCTAGTGAAGGTCCTATGATACCTATGATGGGGTGAGGAAACCACCTTGTCGGGAACCTATCAGGGGAGCCTACCTTTTAGAACAAAGCAAAAACACACACCTGAAACTTCGATCCTGCCTCTATGCGTACTCGCGTGTGTTCTTTTTTCTAATTGTTCTCCACCCCTATAATTTTTCATGTATAGAACATGGGTCTCGATGTAATCATTATTTTTTTTTGTACTATATGTAACTGTACAACGCATATTAATGGAAATTTACGTTACAAGAATGCATCATATTTTCTCAAAAAATGTGTCATTCAAATCGTCGTTTCTAAAACGCTTTACACAACATTTTCGGTAAGAATGGAACGACTGCTTAATTTCACTCATATCAAGGCCCTTCAATTTTCCCAAGGTTGACGTTGACCAGATTCAGACCAGCATGATGGACGCAAAACGAGACTATTAAAGAAATACCGCGTAGTGTGGAGTGCTGCAATTGTTCGACAATGGAAATAGAAACGTCAGAGTTAAGTGCTCGCTCCAAAATCCGAACAAGTGAAAAAAATTGAATCCATTTTGAAAAACCTTGTTGCATTACCTTCGCTCGGATTATGGGGCAAGCACTCAATATGTTTTGACCAAGTTTCGTAGTTGTGTAAAACGTCTTAGAAACATATTTTAGTTACAAAACATTTTTTCAAAGATGTTGAGTGGAATGACACATTACTTTGAAAACAAACATGCATGATATCATGTGTTCCTTATTCTGATTATCCCATTTTTCGCTGCAGGTATTACTGGCCCTTACGCGACAAACCTCTAACATGGAGGACGCTCAGAAGATCCAGCAACAAGAGGAACGAATAGCCGAGATCGAGACGGCTAATGCTAAAATGCATCAGGATATGGCATCCATGTCGGCAAACATGGAGCGCATCATGGAACTCCTCGAGGCTTGATCAACCATCAATACTCTAAAACCGGCCTTGCTGACAGAGACCTCGAGTCCAGAATCCTCCACAACACCTGTGGCGAATACAAGACATACAAAGTCATCTACCACCGTGCTTCCCGATGCCACGGTGGGCCCTCCTCATGACCAACCCCCTGTTTTGGTCATTCCTGATCAATCCGCATCAAAGCCGCATATCCTTCCAAAACCGACGGTAATGTATGGGCATGTTAACCAGGGAGGTGCAATCGGCACAAATGCAGTCACATCATCACTTGTCATTGAATCCGAAGAGGATCGCCGCTTGAAGAAAATGGAGGAAGAGATGAAGGTTTTGTCCGGACTTGAGCAGTATGGAGGCATTGGTTACTCCGACCTATGCCTTTTCCCCGACATGTCAAGACCAGAGAAGTTCAAAATCCCCGACTTTGAGAAGTATGATGGCACCGGTAATCCCATTGTCCACTTGCGAATTTACCTCACAAAGATGGCCCCTTACCAGAAGTATGAGAAATTCTTAATCCAGACATTCCAGGAAAGCTTGAAGGGAGCGGCTTTGGTTTGGTTCGTCAACTTGAAAGCCGGTGACATTTCTACGTGGGAAGAGATGGCTAACGCTTTCTTTCGCCAGTATAAGTTCAACTTGGATACAGCTCCGACCCACATAGACCACCAAAGCATGGAGATGGAAGGGGGACAATCATTTAGAAGCTATATGCAGGCTTGGAGAGAGAAGGCCGCTGGAGTTCGACCACCACTGGAAGACGCAGAAGCGGTGTCCATGTTCATCGGCACTCTTAAAGGGGCATATTACTCCCATTTGTTAGGGCATGTTTCAGCCAACTTCGCTAATTTGGTGAAATCTGGAGAAATGGTAGAGCATGGCATTCGAACTGGAAAACTTGAAGACCCCTTCAGGAGTCAACAAGAGGATAGAACAAAAAAGGGAGGCTCCAAGAACTGGTCATCCAAAGACGCAACGGTAGGTGCAGTCTACCAGACACAAGCTCCGCAAACCCCCGCTGTGGGTGGACCTGAAAACCAGACTATGAACAAGATGCGGGAGTCTAGGAAATTCACACCTTTACCAGTATCGGCCGCCGAAGTATATCAGAAAGCACTTGCTCAGGGTCTTATTGGTCCTGAGGTTTGGAAGACTACTTCAAGGATACCCAACAATGATCCAAACTCAAAGTGTGAGTTTCACATGGGGATATTTGGTCACTCAACTGAGGAATGCTCACGTTTGAGGCATAGGATCCAGGATCTCATTGACCATAAGCTTTTGATTCTTAACGCAGTTCCGTCGGCTGACGCCAACACCCCTTCGGCCTCGTCCACATGATTTCTCTCGAAAAACCTCTTAGCGCTATATCCGTTCTTTTAGCAATGAATAAACTTTTCAGTTATGTACTCCATGAGCGGCAAGATCATGAGCCCCGCATAGGAAAGAGGGATATTGTCATGATCTAATCAATATAAATAAATCCCTATATTTGAGTTTGTTTAATTGGTTTTCTTTTTTTTTAGGAATGATGCAAGTCGATTGACAATTCAGTCTTTTCTTGAGTCGATATTCCTAATAAAACACTCAAAAAAAATAAAGTCATGGACTACCAAGCCCATCAAGGCGGCCGATGAAGGATTCAAATCACCCAGTGATCAAAATCTCCATACAGGCGCCTTCCCGAACCAAGCCGTACATCAATTTTACGGTGATGTCTAAACTGGTCAGTGGCAACCAAATGGAATATCCCGTTCAGATCGAGCACAACCGCCATATGAAAAAAGACGGAACATGCAACAGATCCATTCACATATGGAGCAAATTTCCATTAAAGATGTCGGGCACCCAGGTAAGAGAAGTCGTGATCAACTTTCTCCCTGAAATTTGGGTTTTTTCCTTACTCATTGTGCAGCTCGGATAATCATCCAAATAAAAGCCTCTAAAGAGCACATCTCATGCACGGCCCTTTGCTCGCCAACCATTCTTGTGTCAGCTGCCGAATTTATCTCGCGCAATATTTGTGCCCCAATGCGGGCTACTCCACATCATCCATGTGTGATCCTCAACCGAGTCATACATTCGTCATGCGGCGAAGTCTAAACTCGTCAGTGCTAACTGTGGGGCATCCCTAGATGAGATTGAGCAATAGCCGGGGCATTTGAGAAGCCGAGAAAAGAAATCATTGTTGATGTCATCCATTGTCGTAGGTTATAATCCAGGGCGTCGACACGGCCAATATATTTTGACTCAATCACCTGAGTCCTTCTCAAGAAGATGTTTTGAATTAAAAATTTTCAATTTGCCACTAGGGGCATGTACATAATTATTGTTGATTATTTTCATTAAATTTTCTTTTTCGAAAAAAAAGGCAAAAAAATCATTTTCTTTAGGGTCACAGCCGCCCTTTAATTGGCTACAGAAAAATAAAGAGAGTGTTCGCGCAATTTTTGTGAGAGCATTGAAGAAATAAAAGGGTCACAGTTGTCCCTAAATCAACTACAAATAAAAAGGGTCACAGTGGTCCCTAAAACGACTATAAAGAAAGGGCAACATCCACCCTTTAAATGGCTACAAATAAAAGAGTGACCCCTCGAACCCTGTGAGGGCGGGAGAATAAAAAGGGCCACAGCCACCCTCCTAACGGCTACAAATAAAAAAGTGACCCCGCGAACCCTGTGAGGGCGGGAGAATAAAAAGGGCCACAGCCACCCTTAAAATGGCTACGCAAAAAGAGTGATCCCGCGAACCCGGTGAGGGCGGAAAAAAAAAGGGTCACAGTCGTCCCTCTAAATGGCTACAATCAAAGGAGCGCTCCCGGAACATTGATGAGGGTACTAAGTGAAAGGGTCACAACCACCCTCGAAATGGTTACATACAAAGAGCGTTTCCCGGATCAGAGACAAGGAATAAAGGGCCACAGCCACCCCCCAAACAACTACAAATACTCCCGCATCGAGGCGGAAAATAAAGTACGGGTCACAACCACCGTTTAATCGGCTACCAAATAAAGAGTGTTTCCGCTAGGTTGAAAATCCGAAAGGGCGACCTAGGCAAAATCAGGAAATGAGAGGCATGGTTTCAAGTTCAGAAATTGCAATCATGGCAAAAGGAGAGAAAATAAAAAACCGATGGGCACGGTCGGAAATCTCTCAATCGACCGTGGCCAAATGAGAGAAAAAATAGAAATTCTCAAAAAAAAAAAAGAGAAGAAGACGGAAAAAGAAAAAAGAAAAAAAGAGAAAGATCCCGCTAACTTGTCGCACCCTGCACAATTTAGGCAAAATTTAGGGACAAACATACATGCGCAACGCTGAGCTTCTCGAGACCGCCAATAGGGGCACACCGCCAACAGGGGCACCACAGCCAATAGAGGCACGCCAACAGGGGCACTACCGCCAACAGGGGCACCATCTCCAATAGAGGCACGCCAACAGGGACACCACACGCCAACAGGGGCACGCCAACGGAGGCACCGCCAACAGGGGCACCGCCGACCGAGGCTTTGCTTTCGGCACCGCCAACGGAGGCACTGCCAACAGGGGCGCCGCCGACCGAGGCTTTACTTTTCCGCACGCCACTGGAGGCTTTACTTTCAGCATCACCAATGGAGGCACCGCCAACAGGGGCACCGCCGACGGAGGTTCTATTTTCTGCACTACCGATGGAGGCACCGCCAATAGGGGCACCGCCGACAGAGGTTCTATTTTCTGCACGGCCAATGGAGGCACCACCAACAGGGGCACCGCTGACTGAAGCTTTACTTTTCTGCGCTACCAATGGAGGCACTGTCAACAGGGGCACTGCCGGCAGAAGTTTAACTTTTTTTCGCATCGTTAATAAAGCGAAACACTACCTTGGAGACTTGAAGACGGAAGAAGATATACTTCCTAACAAAAATTAGTGTTTACTCGTCTTTGGACGAACCCCCTCGAATGCATTCTACGGGAGTCCGTCCAAAGAGGGGCAAACTGTAAACACTTAATTTTGGTACGCGCGACATGTATGTAACACGTTAAAAATGTTATGAGTAACACGTTTAAAAAAGGGAAGTATCTGATAATGGAAGGTCACGGGGTTGCCAAAAATAGGTTTAGCTCCAATTAGGATAATATATATGCACTAAATATTATGTAAAATTCAGAAAATATATAATATATATTTATGGCAATGTTCATAAAAATATATTGTGTAATTTTCGGATTTATTGTGTATATTAGAGCAAATATGTCTAATATTTGGGTCTAGACTAGCTATAAAAGGACCCCTTGTCAATGTAAAAGGACACAGAAAATTAAGACCAGAATAAAATATTATTATTTGTGAAAATTCGTGCAAAATTTATTTTTTCTCTCCCTTGCAGCACTCTCTTTCCCGTCTGAAGTCCGGTCACCAGAGCTCCGGCCGACTCTGCCCGTTGCTGCCCAGAAACACCGGAATCGCGCCGCTCGCCTGCCCTGCTCCGGTCTGACCGAGTTACCGCCCTCTGTCGCGCTGCTCCGCCCATCCAGAACCACCGCTGCTGCTGTTAATTCCGGCGGCCAATCTGTTCTCTGCTCGTCCGCCGGAGCTGTGTCTGCTGCCTAGCCATGGTCCACTGCGACGTAAGGGAGTAAGCCACCATCGTCCGCCGCCCGTTCCCGTCGTCCGCCGCCCGTCCCCGTCATCTGCTCGTCCCTGCCGTTCCAGAGCCACACCCTGCCGGAGCCCTGCTACTAGCTGCTGGTCTGGAGGTGAGTTTCTTTTTATCGTTTTTTTTTTTTTTTTTATCCCGCTGTTATTTAAGTTTTTTTTAAAACTAATTATTTATTGTTATTATTATTATTATTATTATTATTCTTTCATTTTTCTATTTTATTATTATTATGCCATGTTAATTAATTAGTTTAGATGTAAATTAATTAGATAGTGTGTTTTAGGTGAATATGTATATAATATGTAATTACCAATTTGTGTCGTGGTTTTAAGCATGTTTAGTTTACTTTTATTTAGATTTTATCTCAATTAGGTAGGAGTTTTGATGTTTAATAAGTTTTTTTTTAGCTTAGGTTTGTCGTTAATAATAATTGGTGCATAAAAATTAGTTTAATTTCGATATCATTAAATTAATTTGTCGTAAAAGCATGTTTAAATTTTAGAATTGGCAAATAGGTTAATTGTACTGAAAGGGCGTAGTTAAAATTATATTTTTAATTCGTAATAGAACCCCCGTATCCAAATTTCTGATCGTAGACCAATTTTAAAACTAGGTATTTAATTCATTATTTATCTAGGTAATTTAGGATTCTAGTTAGCCTAATAATTAACTAGTGGCGACTCTTTAAAATTTTCACGTTTTCAAAACGTAATCGCCTTAGGTCGGATTTTAGGTCCGACAATAGGCTTCCAATTACAGCGGCCCATTGTCCAAATGCTAACAAGATCCATCCCGCGAAGAATCGACTGATGCTTTGTTGTGAGGCATAATCCGCGTAGGGCTTCTCTAACAGGAACCTCTACGGGAACCGTCCGGCAGATCGAGAACTCCCCTTCAACGATCTAAGGTACACAGAAATCTGAGTAGGTACGTGCACTATCTTCCACTGCGTATTAGTTACCTAGCACGTATCTTGTTATAGTTTCTGGTGTATCTACCCCTATAATCCGACAATATCTCTTTTTTGATTACATGCAATTATTCAATTATTATTGATATAACCATATGTTTGCTCAAATATGCTTGCTTTCTCTAGTGCGATAGGTGTCTCTTGCGGCACCTTTTCTTTCTTATACTTGTTAGTTTCGATCATAGTCATGTGTTTGGGGATGGCGGAGTACTATTCCTCGTGCTCATGGTTTTCTTGTAATAGCTTTTTATTTGAATCATGCAGACGGCGCCAATGATGGATCAAGCTCGTCGGGGCTCCAATCTTGGCGGCCTTGCTTCGAATCGTGTTCCCTCGTTCATCGTTTTACGCTCATTCGATCCTTTCCAAGCTTACCTGCACAAAGGGTAAACCGGGGGGGTGTCCGGCAACCCCTCTCTGATGCCTAAATGAGAGTTCGGTTTTAGAGAGATAAAGCTAGAGAGAAGTCAGAGCCTCAAGGTCAAAACCAGAGATCAAGTTATAAATGAAGGGTATAGGGTCCTATTTATAGAGTTTGGGATTTTGGCACAGGAGGGGCGCACATTACGGGTGGGACCCGTGTATAAAATATTACGGATATGCCATGCGCGTAACTCGGGTGTCAATCACCCGAGCGTCAGGGGTCGGACGCGCCGACCCTGTTAACACCGGACTGGTCCTGTATTGCGGTACCAGACTAGTTCGGTCCCGTTTTTCCGGGCTAGTTCGGTGTTTTTGACACCGGACTAGTCCGGTTCAGGAGGACTAGCACGTATTTTCAAAGGGTCTCGGCCACTTACTATGTTCGGGTCGATGGTGCGACCATGTCGAGCCTTACTGAGGTCCAATCGGGTGTATATCCATCAACACGTGTCGCGTGTGTTCCAACATTAGGTGTTTACACACGGTGTAAGTATATATATGATTATAGAAAATAAAAATATTTAAATACATATTATTTTGGTCATCAAATATTTTAATTTACATACACACAGTTTTTTTAACTTTTTAATTTCTTACATAAAATAGTATGGACAAATATATATATATATATATATATATATATATATATATATATATATATATATATATATATATATCTTTTTTTTAACTTAGCATGCTTTGGCCTTATATGTATATACACATTATAATACTATATTTGACAAATGTATGCACATAAATCTACTTCAACTCATTTTACTCTTAGAACATTTTATATGCTAAATTCTATTAAATTCTATTTTTTCATGGTAAAAACTCTATCTATATATAATATAATCATCTCAATGTTTTCAATACATTGTTGACAAATAAGCTTTTTATTTCATTTTCTCTCACTTAAGTGTTAAAAAAACACAATGTGATTAGTCCATGTCAAATGTAATGAAATTACATTCATAACAATATTCTCTCACATCCACGTGTAAGTCTAGATGTAAGGCAAAGCCTCTAATGCATTCTCACAATCAGTTACACTCAAAAAATAGTTAAATTAAATTGACACCCTAATTAAGCCTAAAATTAGCACCCTAACAATAAAAAACTACAAAATTTTCACATTACTTTGAATGTTTACTAAAATGGGATAAAATAAACACTAAAAGTGAAAACATAAAACATTATATTAAACATTTGCACAAATTAAAATTAGCTTCATAAGTTTTAAAACAATTTTTTTTTTTGTTAAATACATATAATATAAATAACAGAAAAATGATAATAAAAAAATTGATTAAACTAGCAAAAAAATTTATTAAAATAAATATAATATAAATATTAGAAAAAAGAAATGATAATAAACAAAATAATTAAATTTGTTACTAAAGTAAAAAAAAAAAGTTAGAGTATTTTAATATTCGATAGTAGATATATTTTTCAGCTAATTTAATAATAAATAAGTATGTATAAATTAGTTTCATAAATATAAATAAAAAGTTAAATAAATTAATATTCATATAAATAATAAATAATAAAGTAAGAAAATTACAATGACTAAACTATGGAGAGTATATTATCTAGATGGTATAATTATAAATAATCATAATTTGTTTCAATATAAATAACAGAAAAATGGAAAAATCACTTGTTAAAAATAGATTGAATTAAAAAAATGATTAAATTAAATAAAAAAATTACAATACCTTCATAAAGTGTGATCGGGAATTACTAATAAAACAAATAAAATGAAGTCTTTTAAAACTTCAAAAGCGTTACAATAAGAAGAACATCAAAGTGTTTGGTATAAAATTACAATATATAAAAATATCATAACATAATGAGAACTTTCATGAGAAAAGAATCGAGGTAGAACCATTGTAGTATCGACGACTGTTCATTGGAGAAGAAATCAAACGCTTCATCCCCCACCGAAGAAATTGTGCTCATCCATCTTCACAAACATTTGTGGTTGAAAAATCACAATTATAATCGAACATCGATTTCTAAATAAAAGAGGAAGCACCAATCTATATACAATATAATTCAGAAAAAACTTCTAACATGTTGGCAAGTAAGACTTTTGTATAACATTCTCTTTCATATGTGTTAAACTAATGTGTTTTGATTGGTCCATATCATACTTTGATAAGTTACATCACTATTCAAATCCACATGGAACTCTATAAAATAAGCAAATAACCACATTTCGTTTCAGAAGCCGTTTCATTTCCAAGATTGTAAAATAGAGTTTTGAACCCCATACAATTGAAAAAAAACAAGTTGTTCATCCAAACAATTTGATTTCAAAATTGTTGTAATATTTGGTATGAAAAACTAACATGAAAGTGTAATAATATTATATTTTTAAATAAATAATAAAGTAAGAAAAAGAATATAATAGATAAATTATAGTAAATTTATTCTTTAGCTTATATAATTAATAAATAACTATAAATTAGTTTCGTAAAATAAAGTCAAAAAAACTATAATACATAAACTATACTAAAATACTGAATATAATTTTTAGTTGATATAATTAAAAAAAACTATAAATTAGTTTCGTAAATTTTAAAAACATAAAATATTAAAATTAATAAATATATATTTAAAAAGTAGAATATATATATATATATAATGTTTTTTTTTCATTATAAATTTAGTAAATATAAAAGTGAAAAATAAAAGTAAAATTTTGGCCAAAAATATAAAAATAAAATAAATATGTTCATATTTAATTATTTGTTAAAAAAATATGTGCAACAGTTAACAAAATAAAAAATGTTGTCTTTATTGTTATTGATTGACAATATGATTTTTTTTTTGCCAAGACAATATAAGAATTGATAGTTAAGTAATGAAGGGAATAATTTCCGTTAAAACTAAAATGACATATTCTTCATCATCTACCTCCCTCACTCTGAGTTTCTTCTTAACATCGTCTACTACAACTCCATCATCTCTTTGACGTCGCTACCTTACCCGCCTCCGTCGCAACATCATCCCACGCAATCATTTTCTCCGTTGCACAACCTCCGCTCAGGCCCGGCCTAAGGCCTGATGGGTTTCGCTACGGCTGTTAGGCCTGTTAACGGCGAGTAAACGGTGAATAGGCCCGCTGGGCCCTAAAAGGAGGTCAAGATGACCAATGCGAAAGGTCCCGACAGAGGGAGTCCCGATGGTGAAAGGTCCCGACAGAGTCGGTCCCGATAGGCGAGCTGGGCGCTCCCGATGAGATGCCTTTAAGTAGGCCCCGATGACGAATCCCTGAGAATGTTGGCCCTGTCATGATGACGAGGGGCCCCGAGCAGTGACACAATGAGACAACTCTGGAGTCCCCGATATTGGTCGGGACTTGCTATCAGAGGTTGAGGCCGAGATACGCGGAGCGTGGCCGAGATAAGAGAGATCATGGCCTAGATAGGCGGGATCGTGGCCGAGATACGCGGAGCGTGGCCGAGATAAGCGAGATCATGGCCGAGATAGGCGAGATCGTGGCCGAGATACGCGGAACGCGGGCTAACCACCCCAGCGGTTCTCCAGGTAACTGAGGTAGCTCTTCGCCTATAAAAGGGCAGAAGTTACCTCATATTGAATACAATTACATACTGAGACTCTTGCTTGCCAGTTTATACGAGATACTCATTTAAGCATCGGAGAGGGATTCTGGGTCACCGCCCGGTCTATCCCCTCTTGCAGGATTACGTAGCGAAGGAGTTCGGATCGTCGTCAAGACCGTACCGGAGTTCCAACCGTGATCCAACATTGGCACCGTCTGTGGGAAGCGTGACAAAAAGCTAATATGACTTCTACTCGTTCAATGGCGGCTGGTAAGCAGAGAAGACAAGGACAATCTGGTGGTTCCCGTCATCCTGCTGGGACGACTCTGAATTCGCCACCGGACCGTGCTGAGGACCAGAATCTCCCTGCTGAGGTCTCCCGGACAGGGAGGCACAACGAAGTCCCCGAAGATGCTTCTCAGCACCAAGAGAATAGGCAGGAGGAGGCTCCTCCAAACACGGATCTGGCGAAGGCTGTGGCGGATGCCATGCCGATGTTTTTGGCGGCCGTAGAGGCTCTCTTAGAGAGAAGAGAGGCTGCCAGGAGGCAGGAGGAGGTGCCTCCGCCAGCGGAGGTTCAGAATGTGCAGGAGGCCCCACCTAGAAGCCAGGACAAGGGTAAGGAGCCCACTCAATCAGAGCGATTTGTGGTCGACGGGCCAGGACCAGTGCAGCATAGGACCATTCCCCTCAATGGTCCCATCACCCCTGACCAGGTGGTGAAGATCGTGAACATCTGCATGGGGGAGCAGAAGCTGATGATGTCGGAACTGAGGGATCGATCAACTCATCCCTTCGTTCCCCGACTAATAGACACCCTCGCCCCGCCAGGGCTGGGTATCCCCACAGTGAAGGAGTATGATGGCGAGGGAGATCCAGTTCGTCATGTCCAGAAGCACCTCATGGCATGTCTGGGCAGAGCCCAGAACGATGATATCGTGTGTGTACTGTTCCCGAACACACTGGGTGAGAGGGCCCTGACCTGATTCTTCAGCCTGCCCCCAGGGTGCATCACCTGCTGGGCCGATATGCGCGATCGTTTCATTCAGCAGTACCAGGGTCGTCGGCGTCTCCTGAAGAGTGTGAGGTCCCTAGCCCAGGTGGTGCAGAGGCCCGACGAATCGCTGGCACATTACTACCGGCGGTATACTGCCAGCGTGGCGGAGATTGACGAGGAGATATCGGAGGGAGAGACCATTCGTACCTTCCTGCGGAACCTGACAGCCCCCTATGGTTCCGACCTGATGCACAGCGTGGCTGAGAAGGCTGTGTGGAACATGGAGGCACTGCAGAAGAGGGTGAAGCAGCAAATCAACGTGCAAGAGTCGAAAATAGCTGCCGGAGAGCTTAATCCTCCAAAGTCGAATAGGGGGAAGCAGTCACTCAAGCCAGTGGACGACCATAAGCGGAAGGATAAGTCCGAGGGCAGTCGGACTCGAGGTCGTTCTGATCGAAGGGAGGACAGGCGTCCCCCGAGGAAGGATAAGCGGGAGGACTATAGCATCCCTCTGAATAGCTCCATGGCGGAGGTGTTAGCGGTCATGGATCGACAGGGCATCTCTAGGTACCCCCCGAAGAAGGAAGGAGAGTTTATGGGATCCCGCACCGATCGTTACTGTCGATTCCACCGCGCCAGCGGTCACGACACTAACCATTGTTGGGAGTTGAAGAAGGAGATCGAGAAGCTGATCCAGAAGGGGAAGCTCAAGGAGTTTGTGGCTGAAAGGCGGTGTCGTTCCCGCTCTCGATCTCGATCGCGGTCCCGTTCCCGATCCCGCGATCGGTCCCCGAAGAAGAAGAAGTCTGAGCCAAAGTCTTCTGGTGCCCGTAAGGAGAAGCGGGGCACCATCAATGTGATTCACGGAGGATTTGCCGCAGGAGGGGACACCACAGCCTCTCGGGAGGTTTATGCCTCTAGAATTTCCGCTGCTGTGGTGCTGGGCAAGAGGTCCCGATCCTGGACCTCGAAGGAAGAGATGGTGATTTCCTTTTCAGCGGAGGACCTGATAGGTGTGGAGAGTCCACACGATGACGCTTTGGTCGTGACCCTGGACGTGGATGGGTACGAGATGAAGCGGATATTGATCGACAGAGGGAGGTCCTCCGATATTCTGTTTATGGATGCGCTGGAGGCCATGGGGAAAACGAAGAAGGATCTCAAGGAGGTGAGCTTCCCGATGGTCTGGTTCTCTGGTATTACCTCTTATCCGCTGGGAATGATCACCTTACCAGTAGAGTTCGGTAGCGGGTGGAAGTCAGAGAGGAGAAATATGGACTTCGTGGTGGTTGAGTCCGCGGGGACTTACAATGCGATTATCGGGATAACCACCATCAACCCCCTGATGGCAGTTGCTTCGACTGTTCACCAGAAGATGAAGTTCCCGACTGACCACGGAGTTGGGGAGGTCAAGGGCGACCAGGTGGCTTCCAGGAGGTGCTATGTTAATGCCACCCGACGGAAGAGACGGGAGGCCATGACTATCCTCCAGACCGATGCCGATCCCAGAGAGGAGTTTGGGCGTCCCGCCCCCATGGAGGATTTGAAGGAGGTCGAGATTGACGGACCTCAGAGGAAGGTGAAAATCGGGTCCGCCCTGTCTGAGGATAGGGCCCGAGAATTGATTAAGATGCTGAAGGAGTTCAAAGAGCTGTTTGCTTGGTCCCCGAGTGACATGCCAGGAATCAGCCCCGATGTGATCGTGCACGAGTTGAAGATTGATCCCGCGATCAAGCCTATCGCGCAGAAATGAGGAAAATACTTGGGAAATGTACACGGATGGCTCCTCGAGTTCAGATGGATCAGGAGCAGGGTTCGTATTGAGACCACCAGGCGGGGGTGAGCCCCTTTGATATGCTTTGGCCTTAACGTTTAGGGCCACGAACAACGAAGCTGAGTATGAGGCTCTTATCACAGGCCTGAAAATTGCCAAAGGTACGGGAGTTGCTCACTTGAGAGTGAAGTGTGACGCGGGTCTGATTGTGAATCAAGTCCAGGGACGATATGGGGCGAAGAGCCCGATGATGAGAAAGTACCTTCGTGAGGTACAAGTCTTGAAGGAGAGCTTCAAAAGTTTCGACATTGAGGCGATCCCGAGGGAGGAGAACGCGGAAGCAGATGCCTTGAGCAAATTCGCCTTGGGGGCACCCCTGGAGGAAAATTGGAAGGTGCACTTCTTGGAGAAGGTGATCTTGTCGACCACCGACCCGTCAGAGGTGTGTGCTATTGAAGCAGGATCAGAGGAGGAACCCACTTGGATGACCCCGATAGTCGCGTATCTGACTACGGGGGCAGTCCCCGATAATGAAGTGGTAGCTGACAGGATACGTCGGATCGCGGTTAATTACGTGGTACTGGACAATCAGCTATACAAAAAGGGCTGGTTCTCGACTCCTTACTTGAAATGTGTGGCTGAGCCCGACACAAGTCGAATCCTGAGGGAGGTGCATGAAGGGGTCGCGGCTTGTCATGAAGGGGCCCGATCCATTATGAGGAAAGTGCTGAATTTGGGCTATTATTGGCCTACGATGAGCAAGGAGGCGACGGTGTTAGTCCGATCCTGTGACGCGTGCCAGAGGTATGCCCCGAATATCGCGGCTCCAGCCGCTAATCTGACGTCCATCAAGAGTGCTTGGCCCTTCGCGCAGTGGGGCATCGACTTGGTGGGACCTCTCCCGCAAGCACAAGGTCAGTGTAAGTATTTGCTTGTGGCTATCGATTATTTTTCGAAATGGATAGAAGTTAAGGCGTTGGCCAAGACGACGGGGAACCAGATCGTCAAGTTTCTTCAGACTCATATTGTATCCAGATACGGGATTTCTAAGGTGGTGATCAGCGATAATGGTCCACCGTTTAATGGGGCTCAAGTGAAGGAGTATTTGGGGGAGTTGAATATCGAGCATCGGACAGCCTCTGTCCATCATGCTCAGACTAATGGCCAGGTGGAATCAGCCAACAAAATCATGATGGATGGCCTGAAGAAAAGGGTCTATGCCTTGAAGGGCAAATGGTTGAACGAGCTGGAAAACGTGCTTTGGGCTGTTAGAACGACACCCAAAAGATCAACTGGGGAGACTCCGTTTGGCCTTGTTTATGGCACGAAGGCTGTTGCTCCCGTGGAGGTAGCTGTGGCGTCCCATCGGATGAGATATTACGAGCCTTTGACAAATGATGAAATGAGACGTCTGGATTTGGACTTGCTCGAAGAGAAGAGGCGGGAAGCCGATGAAGTCCAGGCTCGAATGCGTTTGGCGACGGCCAGGTATTACAATCGGCGAGTTAAGTCCCGACAATTCTTCGTCGGGGAGCTGGTTTGGCGTCGAAACGAATTTACCCTTTTGGATCGGGTCAACAAGATGTCACCAAAATAGGAAAGACCTTACAAGGTCGTGGGGATGCCAGCTCCGAATGCGTACAAGTTGGAAGACCTCGATGGCAGAGTATTGAAGCATTCTTTCAGTGGCGAACACTTGAAGAAATGTCATGCTTGATGAAAAGTCGCCTTAAGTGGTGTCCGATGAAAAGTCGCCTTAAGTGGTGCCAGATGAAAAGTCGTCTTAAGTGGTGCCCGATGAAAAATCGCCTTAAGTGGTGCCCGATGTAAAATCGCCTTAAGTGGTGTAAGTTATTTATCGTTTGATTCGATGTAAGCAGATTTTGTGCCATAAATAAATAAAGAGGTTGCTTCCAATCAGATTATTCTTAGATTTATTCTAAGTGGTTAAGTCGCCTTAAGTGGTGCACGAGAAAAAGTCGCCTTAAGTGGTGCACGAGATTAAGTCGTCTTAAGTGATGCATGGTTCTTGGATTTATTCTAAGTGTTGGAAAGTCGCCTTAAGTGGTGCATGATATTAAGTCGCCTTAGGTGATGCAAGTGGTTAAGTCGTCTTAAGTGATGCGGATTGAATTGCCTTAGTGGGCACGATTAAATCGCCTTACGTGGTGTGGGCTAAATCGTCTTAAGTGATGTGTTGAAAGTCGCTTTGAGAAGTGCAATGGAAAATCGGAACTAAGATAGTCTGATATTAATGAGGGCTCAAAGGCCCGAGGATTACAAAATGGGGGAAATTACAAGGACTATAAAGATAAAAGCATTTAAGCTTGGTCCTTGTTGGCGCCAGCGGGAGCAGGGTCCACAAGATCTGTGGCAGAAGGCTCCACAGGTTCAGCTGCTGGAGGGTCGATTATCGGGGGGTCCACCGTCGGAGGATCGGCACTTGGAGGCTCAACCACGTCTTCAACACCCGCGGGAGTGTACCGCTCATCACTCTCCTCCGTGAGGGCGAAGTACCTCCTCGCGAAGGGAGCGAGAGTTGCAGATTTGTCGAAGTTGATGGCGTCGCCATACTCCAGATGGAGCTCCTCGACTGCATTGAAGAGGGTGTTCTCGACCTCCGCGGTGCAGAATTTCACCGCGTCAGCTTGGAAGTCCTCCGACCCCCGATAATCTTCTCGGCCCTTGGTCTCAGCAGCGACCAGCTTTGAAGGAACCTCAGCAATTTGCTCCTCCAGAGCCTTCTTTTCAAGGACAAGTTTATCCTCAGCAATTCGCCGCTCCTGCCGCTCCCGCTTCAGCAGCCCCTCGAAGTCACAAACCTGCTTTTGGAGGTCCCGAGTCTTTCGGTCGAGGATGGCCTGCTCCTTGGCCAGTTTTCCCCGCGAAGACTTGGAGGCCGCGAGATCCTCATCAAGCTTGGCTATGACCGCAGGAGCCCCCTTTGCCCGCTCCTGCTCCAGGGCCTCCTCGAAGGCGATGATGTACCCGAAGCAGCGGTTGATGTCCGCCATCTCCTGCGAAGGAAGAAAAGTGTCAGCATATGGACAACCTGTCTTATTGATGAAGGAGAGAAAAGTAAGAGTCTTACCTCTATCCGGCGGATAGACATTTCTTGAACATCCCGGCGGATGTCCTCCCGATCCAAGGAAATCGGATACCTCAGAGTGGGCAGGATTGAGCCTGCTAGCAGATGTGGAGCCAGCTCTGGGTATGCGTCCCCCTGTCGGAGCGGGACCCCTTGCAGCGTTTGGATCGGGGTCAAGGGTCCTTCTGCGCGGGGTCGAAAACCTTGTAAAAACTCCCGTCGAAGGGGAGAGGAGAAGGACCGACTCGAGTTGTGGAGGGGCGCGCCTCCGACTCGCCCTGGGCCGGAGAGGGAGTGAAATCATGGATGGGCGACGGCTGTCGCTGTTGTGAAGAAGGTGAAGGGGGCAGCCCCTTGGAGGTTGGTTTTAGTGGGGACTGCCCCTTCCTCCGACAATGAATCAGGGAGCCACCCTCATCTGTCTCCTCGGAGGAGTCAGGATTCTCCACCCGACGAAATTGATCGCCGGTCGGGGTCTCTCCAGCCCTAAAATGTGGTGCACCTGCTGAAGGAGGCGCCCCTGCTGAAAGTGGTGCCCCCACTAAAGCTCCAGCACCCGACGGAGTTCCCGAGTGACCTGCACCTAGAGGACGAGAGGCTTCAGAAACATAGTCAGGAAGTTGGTTAGGGCCCTTACACCAAACGACGCGCCGAGAAACATATTGATCTTTCCTGTGGAAGTTGTAGTAGCCCGCCTTCAGGACACGAGGAGTTTCCCCTCGGAGGGTGATCTTGTCGACCACCGACCCGTCGGAGGTGTGTGCTATTGAAGCAGGATCAGAGGAGGAACCCACTTGGATGACCCCGATAGTCGCGTACCTGACTACGGGGGCAGTCCCCGATAATGAAGTGGTAGCTGACAGGATACGTCGGATCGCGGTTAATTACGTGGTACTGGACAATCAGCTATACAAAAAGGGTTGGTTCTCGACTCCCTACTTGAAATGTGTGGCTGAGCCCTACACAAATCGAATCCTGAGGGAGGTGCATGAAGGGGTCGCGGCTTGTCATGAAGGGGCCCGATCCATTATGAGGAAAGTTCTGAATTTGGGCTATTATTGGCCTACGATGAGCAAGGAGGCGACGGCGTTGGTCCAATCCTGTGACGCGTGCCAGAGGTATGCCCCGAATATCGTGGCTCCGGCCGCTAATCTGACGTCCATCAAGAGTGCTTGGCCCTTCGCGCAGTGGGGTATCGACTTGGTGGGACCTCTCCCGCAGGCACAAGGTCAGTGTAAGTATTTGCTTGTGGCTATCGATTATTTTTCGAAATGGATAGAAGCTAAGGCATTGGCCAAGACGACCGGGAACCAGATCGTCAAGTTTCTCCAGACTCACATTGTATCCAGATACGGGATTCCTAAGGTGGTGATCAGCGATAATGGTCCACCGTTTAACGCGGCTCAAGTGAATGAGTATCTGGAGGAGTTGAATATCGAGCATCGGACAGCCTCTGTCCATCATGCTCAGACTAATGGCCAGGTGGAGTCAGCCAACAAAATCGTGATGGATGGCCTGAAGAAAAGGGTCTATGCCTTGAAGGGCAAATGGCTGAACGAGCTGGAAAATGTGCTTTGGGCTGTTAGAACGACACCCAAACGATCAATTGGGGAGACTCCGTTTGGCCTTGTTTATGGCACGGAGGCTGTTGCTCCCTTGGAGGTAGCTGTGGCGTCCCATCGGATGAGATATTACGAGCCTTTGACAAATGATGAAATGAGACATCTGGATTTGGACTTGCTCGAAGAGAAGATGCGGGAAGCCGATGAAGTCCAGGCTCGAATGCGTTTGGCGACGGCCAGGTATTACAATCGGCGAGTTAAGTACCGACAATTCTTCGTCGGGGAGCTGGTTTGGCGTCGAAACGAATTTACCCTTTTGGATCGGATCAACAAGATGTCACCAAAATGGGAAGGACCTTACAAGGTCGTGGGGATGCCAGCTCCGAATGCGTACAAGTTGGAAGACCTCGATGGCAGAGTATTGAAGCATTCTTTCAGTGGCGAACACTTGAAGAAATGTCATGCTTGATGAAAAGTCGCCTTAAGTGGTGCCCGATGAAAAGTCGCCTTGAGTGGTGCACGAGGAAAAGTCGCTTTAAGTGGTGCACGAGAAAAAGTCGCCTTAAGTGGTGCACGAGATTAAGTTGTCTTAAGTGATGCATGGTTCTTGGATTTATTCTAAGTGTTGGAAAGTCGCCTTAAGTGGTGCATGATATTAAGTCGCCTTAGGTGGTGCAAGTGGTTAAGTCGTCTTAAGTGATGCGGATTGAATTGCCTTAGTTGGCACGATTAAATCGCCTTAAGTGGTGTGGGCTAAATCGTCTTAAGTGATGTGTTGAAAGTCGCTTTGAGAAGTGCAATGGAAAATCGGAACTAAGATAGTCTGATATTAATGAGGGCTCAAAGGCCCGAGGATTTCAAAATGAGGAAAAATACAAGGACTCTAAAGATAAAGCGTTTAGGCTTGGTCCTTGTCGGCGGCATCAGCGGGAGCAGGGTCCACAATATCTGTCGCAGAAGGTTCCATGGATTCAGCTGCTGGAGGGTCGATTATCGGGGGGGTCCACCGTCGGAGGATCGGCACTTGGAAGCTCAACCACGTCTTCAACACCCGCGGGAGTATTACCCTCATCAATCTCCTTCGAGAGGGCGAAGTACCTCCTCGCGAAGGGAGCGAGAGTTTCAGATTTGTCGAAGTTGATGGCGTCGCCATACTCTAGATGGAGCTCCTCGACTGCATTGAAGAGGGTGTTCTCCACCTCCGCGGTGCAGAATTTCACCGCGTTAGCTTGGAAGTCCTCCGACCCCCGATAATCTTCTCGGCCCTTGGTCTCAGCCGCGACCAGCTTTGAAGAAACCTCAGCAATTTGCTCCTCCAGAGCCTTCCTTTCAAGGACAAGTTTGTCCTCAGCAATTCGCCGCTCCTGCCGCTCCCGGTTCAGCAGCCCCTCGAAGTCACGAACCTGCTTTTGGAGGTCCCGAGTCTTTCGGTCGAGGATGGCCTGCTCCTTGGCCAGTTTTCCCCGTGAAGACTCGGAGGCCGCGAGATCCTCCTCAAGCTTAGCTATGACCGCAGGAGCCCCCTTTGCCTGCTCCTGCTCCAGGGCCTCCTCGAAGGCGAAGATGTACCCGAAGCAGCGGTTGATGTCCGCCATCTCCTGCGAAGGAAGAAAAGTGTTATTATATGGACAACCTGTCTTATTGATGAAGGAGAGAAAAGTAAGAGTCTTACCTCTATCCGGCGGATAGACATTTCTTGAACATCCCGGCGGATGTCCTCCCGATCCAAGGAAATCGGATACCTCAGAGTGGGCAGGATTGAGCCTGCTAGCAGATGTGGAGCCAGCTCTGGGTATGCGTCCCCCTGTCGGAGCGGGACCCCTTGCAGCGTTTGGATCGGGGTCCAGGGAGCCTCCTTCTGCGCGGGGTCGAAAACCTTGTAAAAACTCCCGTCGAAGGGGAGAGGAGAAGGACCGACTTGAGTCGTGGAGAGGCGCGCCTCCGACTCGCCCTGGGCCGGAGAGGGAGTGAAATCATGGATGGGCGACGGCTGTCGCTGTTGTGAAGAAGGTGAAAGGGGCAGCCCCTTGGAGGTTGGTTTCAGTGGGGACTGCCCCGTCCTCCGACGATGAATCAGGGAGCCACCCTCATCCGTCTCCTCGGAGGAGTCCAGATTCTCCACCCGACGAAATTGATCGCCGGTCGGGGTCTCTCCAGCCCCGAAAGGTGGTGCCCCTGCTGAAGGAGGCGCCCCTGCTGAAAGTGGTGCCCCCGCTGAAGCTCAAGCACCTGACGGAGTTCCCGAGTGACCTGCACCTAGAGGACGAGAGGCTTCAGAAACATAGTCAGGAAGTTGGTTAGGGCCCTTACACCAAACGACGCGCCGAGAAACATATTGATCTTTCCCGTGGAAGTTGTAGTAGCCCGCCTTCAGGACACGTTTAACATCTTCGATGCGGGCCTCCATGGTCGAAGGGACCAACTCCTTAGGAACTAGCTTCCTGTACGATTTAATAGCTAGACGGAGCTTTTTACCTTCTTCAGCATTCTGGACATCGAAGAGTCTGTCCACTTCCACGCGGCTCCGCTTTGTCCTCTCCGTGGAGGGAGATCCCAACGGAGCAGCAGTTTCTTGGCCGACTTCCTCTTCCGCGCGGGGCGGACAGCGTCGGTCTCCCCCTGCTTAAGGATCGGATTGGTCAGCACGGATACCTTCTTAGCTGCAAGCAATGGAAAACAGAGATTAGAAATGTTACCCAAGGAACCATATTGGAGGGGCCGTCGAAGAGTTGACCCCCAGAGACTATGTCGAGGAGTCGGATCCTGGCATTCACCAGGTCCCGCTCCGTTAAAAAATTTGCATCGAGGGGAGTATAGGACTCCCCCCATCGGTAAAGCTGGATAAGATGAAGGGTCTGGAAGTCTTCATCAGAATAAGTGTGGTAGGCGGGAGGAGAGTCCGCTTCCACCTCCCATCGGGGCCAGGAGATTGAAGAGTTATTGATGAAGAAGTAGCTCCTCTTCCACCCGCTGTTATCGGACCCTGTGTCGACCAGGAGTCCCCAACCCTTGACAACCGTCCAGGTGTCACTGGTCCAGTTGCATAGCGCAAGTTGCGTCTTGTTCCACTTGGGCATCAGGGGGTAGAAGGCACAAACCCCCACCTCATTGCACTTCATCCCGTAGAAGGTTCTGAAGAGCTGGAGGCTGTAAACCCACTTCTGTCGGAAGCAGAGGACCTGGAAGGCGTTCCATAGGCGGATGGCATGGGGAGAGAAGGTATTTGGATGCGTCTTGTAATGTCGGCACATCTCAACCAGGGTGCCGCAGAAGGGGAATCGAATCCCCGCCGATATTTGCCCCGTGGAGACAAATACCTCCCCTTTCCGGGGACGGGTAACCTCAAGGTTACTCGGGAGGCGAGGCCAAGGATATGGGAAGCGAGGCTCCCAGGTAGAAGTGATACAGCCCTCCCGGAGAGCGGCCTCGTAGGCAGTGCTTGAAATGTCGTTGGGTGCATAGTCGAAATTGAAGGGCTTTCTCCCCTCGGAACTGGATCCACTGTCTGAAATCAGCCATGGCAAGGAAAGGCACATTGGGTTTTTCGGAAAATTGCAAACGAATTAATCGAAGATGAAAGAAAAGATATACAAGCATCAGGGAAGAAATCCTTACCATGCATGATGACTTGAATCGGAAGGGATGATCTGAAAGGTCGCCGGAAAGTTGATCGGAGAGCAGAAAGCCAAGGAAGAGCTTGAGTTCTCAAAGTTGCAGAGCTTTTCGAAATCACGAAAACGGTAAAAGAGAAACAGTGCCCAGGGGTAGGGTTTTATAGGAGAGAGGACAGTCGAAAGGACGTTCTAATCTGGATCGTCGAAGTCGAAGCGTTTTAATCTGAGCCATTGAGATGAAATGTACAGAATGACAACGGGCGTAATGATGAAACGGCCTGAAAAGCACTTTTTCAGAAAAAGCAGGCGCGAAAAATCAGGCACGGGTGCCAAAGACGTCGCTTCGTTATCTGCTGCATTTAATGGCTGGGGAACCGAGGAGTCTTCTCAGATTTGGTGGTTATCCTCAAGGTATCGAGGAAACGTGAATGAGAAGATTCGTATCAAGTGACGTTATCAAGGGAAAAGTCCCCGACTCCGATGTCGGGAGGTCGGGAGTTGAAAGCCAAGACGAACTGTAAGTCCCTCATGTATTGGGGGCAAATGATGGGTTTCGCTACGGCTGTTAGGCCTGTTAACGGCGAGTAAACGGTGAATAGGCCCGCTGGGCTCTAAAAGGAGGTCAAGATGACCAATGCGAAAGGTCCCGACAGAGGGAGTCCCGATGGTGAAAGGTCCCGACAGAGTCGGTCCCGATAGGCGAGCTAGGCGCTCCCGATGAGATGCATTTAAGTAGGCCCTGATGACGAATCCCTGAGAATGTTGGCCCTGTCACGATGACGAGGGGCCCCGAGCGGTGACACAATGAGACAACTCTGGAGTCCCCGATATTGGTCGGGACTTGCTATCAGAGGTTGAGGCCGAGATACGCGGAGCGTGGCCGAGATAAGCGAGATCATGGCCTAGATAGGCGGGAGCGTGGCCGAGATACGCGGAGCATGGCCGAGATAGGCGGGATCGTGGCCGAGATACGCGGAACGCGGGCTAACCACCCCAGCGGTTCTCCAGGTAACTGAGGTAGCTCTTCGCCTATAAAAGGGCAGAAGTTACCTAAGTTTGAATACAATTACATACTGAGACTCTTGCTTGCCAGTTTATACGAGATACTCATTTAAGCATCGGAGAGGGATTCTGGGTCACCGCCCGGTTTATCCCCTCTTGCAGGATTATGTGGAGCGAAGGAGTTCGGATCGCCGTCAAGACCGTACCGGAGTTCCAACCGTGATCCAACAAGGCCCAAGCCACCAAGGCTAGGGCTTTAGGCCTCAAAAATTTGTAGGCCTCATAAATAGTCTAAAGAAAATATATTTATATTTCTCTCATTTCTCGTTTATTTCATGCTTTTTTGTCTTTAATTAAGTTTTCCATATTAAATTATAATTAGCATTAAATTATACATAAAGCTACATATTTAATTCTACACAATCATAATTATCTATAATTAAGGGTTAAAGGTACTTTTCATACCACATGTTTGACCGAATGTGGCTTTTAGTACTGGATGTTTAGTTTTGTATATTTTTAGTACCAGACGTTTGAAAAAATGTGGCTTTTGGTACATCCATTGGTTGACCGTTAGTTTTGGCCATTAAATGACATGTGCAAGTCACGTGATCGACTCTAAACTTTTAATTTTGTTCAATTTAGTCCCTCAAATATATTCATAACTTTATTTTGTTTAATTTAGTCATAAAGCTTCAAAATCGAACCCAATTGGGACCTATCTCCAATTGGGTAAATTTGACCCAAATGGGGCTATGTCAATTGAATTCGATTTGTTTAATTGGGTCCGATTTTGAAGTGTTATGACTAAGTTAAAGAAAATAAAAATTAGGAATATATTTGTGGGACTAAACTGAACAAAATTAAAAGTTTAGAGTCGGTCACGTGACTTGCACATGTCATTTAACGGCCAAAACTAATGGCCACATTTTTTCAAACGTTTGGTACCAAAAGTATACAAAACTAAACATCCAGTACTAAAAGCCACATTCGGTCAAACATGTGGTATCAAAAGTACATTTAACCCTATAATTAATCAACTACATAATTCTACATTTTAATTAATTACTTTTGTTACTTTATTTTTATTTTTATTTTTTGTCATTATAACTAAACTTACTTTCTATTTAGTAACTAGATTCTAACATTAATTTACATATGTTCTAATTTTATTTTATTTTTCTTATGAACTTATAATTCAATTTTAATGAAACAATGATAAATTGATCTTTTTTTTCTTAAATCAGTGGTAAATTCACGATTAAAATTTGCCTTTCAACACTACATTAAATCATTCCAACAAAGTCATACGGTTGCTAGAGTAAATCAACCGACTCGGTCTATTTGTATTAAAAAAAAATTATTTACCAATTCAATATAAATATATATTTTTTTTCACCTTTTTTATTTTATTTTAACGTATTTGCACAGTTTTTTTTTATTAAGTAATAGGTATATATAGTTTTTCTTCCAGAAATTTTAATATTTCCACTATAAAATATAAATCTGACTATTTAAAGCTTGGGTTTATAGGTTATTTGGTACCCTATGTTTGCCGACTTTTGGCTTTTGGTACCACATGTTTGATTTTGCCTATTTTTGGTACCATACGTTTGCGAATTTTATACTTTTGGTCCGACCGTTAGTTGACCGTTAGTTTGACCGTTAAATAGTCACGTGACTTGCACATGCATAGCCTTAAATTTTGATTTTATTCAATTTAGTCCTCAAATCTTTTATGATAACTTTTTATTTTTGCAATTTAGCACTTAAACATTTTCAACCACACCCTAGGACTAAATTGACCTAGCAATGGTTCGACTCATGGCTAGGTCGGACCATGGCTAGGGTTGCCGGACCCGAGAGACCCTAACCATGGTCCGACCTAGCCATGGGTCGGACTATGGCTAGGTCAATTAAGCAATTGGGTCCAATTGACCTATCCATGGTTCGACCCATGGTTAGGTTGGACCATGGTTAGGGTTGTCCGGGTCCGGCGACCTAGCCATGGGTCTAACCATGGCTATGTCAATTTAGTACTAGGGTGCGGTTGAAAATGTTTAAGGGCTAAATTGCGAAAATAAAAAGTTACGACAAGAAATTGGAGGACTAAATTGAACAAAATAAAAATTTGGGGCTAGGCATGTGCAAGTCACGTGACTATTTAACGGTCAAACTGACGGTCAACTAACGGTCGGACCAAAAATATACAATGGGCAAACGTATGGTACCGAAAATAGTTAAAATCAAACATGTGGTACCAAAAGCCAAAAATGGACAAACATAGGGTACCAAAAGACCTATAAACCCTTAAAGCTTTAGAGAAATAGAATAATCGAAAGTTGTAAGGGAATATTATTAATAAATCAAGTGATTGTTGCTTCAAGTGGAAAAAAAAGTTTTTTTTTATAAATAATATTAAAAAAGCTTATTTAAGATCAACCATGTCTCAATAAATATTAAATGTATTAGCTATATTATCATTTCAAAATGAAATTTAGGAAAAAATTGAGTATAAACCTTTGATTAATGATTTTGTATCCAGTATCTATAAAGAATCGAAAAATAAATTCTAAATAAAAATTATAATATAAAAAGGCACTTTTTTTTTTGCTAAAGAAGGCCACAAATTGAAACCTCGCTTTAGGCCTCAATTTCTGTTTAGACGGCCCTGCCTCCGCTACTGCTGTGCGCGAACACGTTTATAAACTAATAGATCTGAAAAAAGTTATAGGGATGCAATACAAGAAGATATTTTGAAAGAAAATAGTAGATTATATATCAACATGCGAAATTAATTATTTAGACTTTATTGGTAATTTTATTTTATGGTGTATATATTTAATTGTAATTTATTATTTCTTCGTTGAAATTAATAGTTCATTCCTTATACGTATTTTCAATTTATGATGTATATATATTTGATTGTAATCAATTGCTTATTTCTTATTATTGTTTCCTCTTTTTGAAAATTTGATTTGTATGTGTCACGTATATTTATTTCCCTTTTCGTAGACTTTTTATTTGGATAGATCTGAAACCCTTCTGTAATATTCACATGAAAGACACTGTCATAGAAATTAAATAAGATATATCACATCTTTTACAAACCCATCAAGTAGAGGAAAAACCATCAACAATGCAGCATATTGCAATTGATCATTTCTTATAATATTTTGATCAATTTGATTTTAGTCATGTAACTTGAGTTATGTACTATGTTTACATAAATATTTAATATTTGCATTTACATTTACATTGATATCACTGATGAGGTATTTTATTATATCTTTGTACTTGAATATTAATTAATTATTATTTAATTACATTTACTTTAAAACGTCTGCTTTAAATTGCTGAAAATAAATAAACACATAAAAAACTATGTTCAATATAATAAGATTAGATAAACAAATAGACAATTCATATGAAATAGCAGTTGTTTAATAAATAACTAATAAATTAAAACTACAATATATAACACGTAGTTGATATATGGTTTTAGTGTATACAATCAATATATAACTATGTTTAGTCTCTTGAATTTATAAAAATAGGAAAATAAAAAATAAATAGATGAGGTTAGAAAGAAATGTGAACTCAAGTGTAAAAAATAAATAAAATTAAGAAAACACATTTTTTATTAGATACTATATATATAATTTGGATATGTTTAATGTGTGTATATATTTAATCTTTTGTCCCACTTAGCTGTCAAAAAGAAATTACACTGTATAATGCGTTGACATCTTTGAGTAAGTAAAATCAAGTGTTTAAAAAATTTATAAAACAAATTTTTTTTTAGGTTAACAGGTCTTTTGGCCTATGATGTTTGATCATTTTTTTGTTTTAGTCCATGATGTTTTTTTTCCCTAGTTTTGGTACCATATGTTTACAGATTTTTTTATAGTTTTGGTCCGACCGTTACATTCCGTCCATTTTTTGACATGTACAAGTCACGTGATCCACCCTAAACTTTCAATTTTGTTCAATTTAGTCCCTCTAATACTTTCCTAACATTTTTTATGTTCAATTTAGTCCCGAAGTTTCAATTGGACCTATTGTCCAATTGGGGTCAATTTTGAAACTTCGGGACTAAATTGAACAAAAAAAAGGTTAAGAAAGTATTAGAGGGACTAAATTTAAAGTTTAGAGTGGATCACGTGACTTGAACATGTCAAAAAATGGACGGAATGTAACGGTTAGACCAAAACTAGAAAAAATCTGCAAACATATGATACCAAAACTAGGTAAAAAAGAACATCATGGACCAAAACCCAAAAGTTGTCAAACATCATGGACCAAAACACCTATTAACCCTTTTTTTTTATAAAATACTATCTACATATTTTTATTTATATAATATTATAAATTGGATATGTTTAATGTATGGAAATAAGTTAGCACCATATGTTTGCAATTAAATTAAAAAAAAATTGGCAAAAATAAGCGATTATATTTACATTATACTTGAAGTAATAATTAAAATTTTAAATTATCAATTAAATGTAGAAGTTCCTATCATACACATGTGTTCAATATATAAAAACTTTATTATATACAAAGATTATAAGTTATAATTGACAATAATATTTAATAAGTAATTATTTATTTAAATATTTGAAGGTTTGTAATGAGTATTCCCGAAATTCGTTATATCATACGTGTAAACCTATTAACTAATGAATAGAAAATATGTTCACGCATGTTAAGACTGAATTATATAAGCTTGTACATACACCTTAAATGTGTAGTAAATAGTAATGTCTCATTTGTCTTGAATAAATTATTTTGATAAATAAAACCAAACAATTTCATTATCAAATTAGATTTTTTGTAATATTATAACAGTTATATAAAAATTATTTACCGCGCAACGCGCGGGTCAGCCACCTAGTACAATTATATATTGAATCAAATCAAGTTGGAGTGTAGAAAACGTCGAGAGAATGAGGTATCAGAAGTTGGATTTTTCTACTATGCTTTGGGAGCACCATACTTTTGGTTTTTTTAATACTATTGTGGACTTAATTGTAACATAAGTAAAACTTTAAAAGTATGAAAAAAATATGAATTTTTTTAACTACACTTAAGATGTGTATCATACAATTAATAATATAAATTTCCATATGTGGTTCACCTATAGGGTAATAGAAAAATAAAAAAAATTAGTGGCAAAATCATGGTGCTCCAAGAGCATTGTAGAAAGGTCCTCAGAAGTTCTATTTCTTTTTGCTACACTCAAAGATTTAGCATAAAAATAAATTAGAAAATATGATTTAAATTAGAGTCAAGATTTTCTCCCTGTAATAAACTAGGATTGTCATTATTATAATGTAATCTATATATAATTGCACATATATTTTTCATATTCTGAATGCTTAACTTTGGAATTTCTATTAAATATCCAATCAACTGTTGTTATTCTATATCACCACATATATACCTTGATAAATATTACTTTCAAATCTCCTTAATTGCGGGTTAAAAATTTATTTAATATAAAATTTGAATATATATTGTTACCTTACCAAATATTTCTATATATATCAATTTTATTTAATTATATATGACCATGTATGTATCATTATCCTTCGTAATTAGTATTGTAAAATCTTCTTAATAGAAAAATTTAATCTTTAAAGTATTATATTATCAAATATTACATAACCATGTATATCAATGGTATTTTTTTTATTATTAAGCTTTCTTAATCATAAATTTTAATTTATATATTATAAAAAAAATTAATTCATTTAAATTATAAAAAAATTCTTATATTAATAATAAAATTAAAAATTGTATATATGATAAAATATGAATTACAATAGTCAAGTAAAAATTAGTAACATGAAGTTATTTTGATGGAATAGTTATACGAATGCATATATTACATATATGTAAAATCTGGAAATTCTATTTAATATTCAATTCATTTATATATTTTATATCACAATATATATATATATATATCTTAATAATTTTTACTTCCAAATTTTCCTAATCTTTGGCAAAAAAATACTTATTATAAAATTTGATAGTACACTTATTATACTATCTAATATTTCCAAATATGACTGTATCATGCATTTGCAAATATATTATTATTCTTATTAATTAGTATGGTAATGTTTCCTTAATAGAATAAATTATTATTATTATAAAATATTACATTATCATATAAATCCATCATATTTTTTAATCAACAAACATTTTTTAAAAATAAATTTTACTTTATAATAATTATTGTATATACATAATACAATAAATATAAAATATTTATTTAAAATATAAAATATTTTTTTATTATTATTAATAAATTTAGATTTTTTATACCGATTAAAATATGAATCAAGATGGTTAAGTAAAAATTAGTAAAATGAGGTTATTTTGAAGGATTAATTATATACAATTGATAAATATATGTATATATATTTCATAAGTGGAATACTAATAAATATTTGGGTTTTTAGGTCTTTTGGTACCCTATGTTTGCTCACTTTTGGCTTTTGGTACCACATGTTTTGTTTTGCCTATTTTTGGTACCATACGTTTGTCAATTGTTTACTTTTGGCCCGACAGTTAGTTGTCCGTTAGAGTTGACCGTTAAATAGTTACGTGATTTGCACATGCCTAACCTCAAATTTTGATTTTGTTCATTTAGTCCTCAAATTTTTTGTCTTAACTTTTTTTTTTGCAATTTAGCCCTCAAACATTTCAACCGCACCCTAGGACTAAATTGACCTAGCTATGGTCCGATTCATGGCTAGTTCGGACCATGGCTAGGGTCGCCAGACACGGGCGACCCTATCTATGGTCCGACCTAGCCATGGGTCGGACCATAGCTAGATCAATTTAGCAATTGGGTCTAATTGACCTAATTGGACCCTAATGCTAAATTGACCTAGCCATGGTCCGACCCATGGCTAGGTCGGACCATGGTTAGGGTCGCCCGGGTCCGGTGACCCTAGCCATGGTACGACCTAGCCATGGGTTGGACCATGGCTAGGTCAATTTAGTCCTAAGGTGGGGTTGGAAATGTTTAAGGGCTATATTGCAAAAAAATATAAAGTTATGACAAAAAATTCGAGGACTAAATTGAACAAAATCAAAACTCAGGGCTAAGCATGTGCAAGTCACGTGACTATTTAACGGTCAACTAACGGTCGGACCAAAAGTAAATAATTGGCAAACGTATGGTACCAAAAATAGGCAAAACCAAACATGTAGTACCAAAAACCAAAACTGGTCAAACATAGGGTACCAAAAGACATATAAACCCTAAATATTTTTTATTAGTTGGATGTGAGATCCCATTTATAAATAATTTAATTAATATATAATATTAATTATAATATCATCTATGTGTTCGTGCTATATATAGTTATACTCTGAGATCCTTCCTTTTTATATCAGCATGTGCTACAACAATTTAAATATGAAATCTTAAATTGGAATATAAATATAACGAGCTTCTTATTTAGTAGAAGATTGATTTACTTCATCGTATAGAAAATATAGATATGAACAAACAACTATTCGTCAAAAATATTTTTTTCCTAAATAAATAAGCAATTGTTGGCCAAAAAAATAAATAAATAAGCAATTTAAAACAGATAATATTTTGAGTGAAAGTTTTAATAAATGATAAACTAATGTAATTGATTATCAATATAAATACTTACTATAAATATCACAATTTGAACAAGTGTTGACAAATCATCTTTTTTTTTTAAGATGAATTGTCCAAATAATGCAATATGGTTCGACATGTCATTCACACTCTCTCACCGCTGATGTGTCAATACCTAAGTAGACATCTCTTCTTGCAGAGAAAGATTTTATGTGACGGTAATACCACATCATCATCGTCACGTGGAATGTCAAACTAATAAAATTGTGACATTTGGAAAATTTTCCAAAATATTAAACTTTTAATTAATGAATTTATCTCCTAATATACTAATTTTAACTACATACAGCTCTTTAGGGGAAAAAAAATAAATACAAGTTTTTGTTAGCACATTTTTGTTTCTTGAGTTTTTTTTTCCGTTAAAATGTTTTTTTAGAGTTTTTGGTTTGAGTAATTTTAGGGTTTAGAAAGTTTTATGTTTTTTTTCTTTCTAAAACCCTATTAGATTGTATGAGCAGTTTGGCTGGGAGAACCCTAGAGGGCTAAATTGGATGAACAGTCTGGCCGGGTGAACCAATTTTTAGTCGTTTAGGTTCACCTGGCCAAACTGTTCGTCCAATTTAGCTCTTTAGGGTTCACCCAGCCAAACTGCTCACCCAATCTAATAGGGTTTTAGAAGAAAAAAAAAACTATCTAAACCCTAAAATTACTCAAACCATAAACTCTAAAAAAACATTTTTTTGAAAAAAAAAACAAAAAAACTCGAGAAACACAAAAGTGCCAACAAAAGCTTGTATTTATTTTTCCTAAAGAGTTATGTAGTTAGGAGATAATTTTATTAATTAAAAGTTTAATGATTTTGAAAATTTTCCAAATGTAACAATTTTGTTAGTTTGACGCTCCATGTGGCAAAGATGATGTGGTATTACTGTCATATAAAATACTTTCTCCATCTTGCATGAATGAGCTCCAAACACTCTCATTTCATCTTAAAGTCTGTTACATTTTTATTGTAACTTCTTCGTATGTTACATTTATTCTACCATTAAAGATGAAATTAGACTAGATATTGATAGGTGAATGGAGATTTAAATAAGGATGTAATATTTATCACGATTTATCAAAAGAAGAATCTTAAGGATTTGGAGAACATGGTTGCGACTTCGTATTGTTTTGAGATACTCTCTATTTGTAATTCTAATAATCGTTCAAATACACTAATCTCAACCCTTTTTATGTCAAGCTGATAACGTAATTTCTGGCCAAAAAAAAAAACAACGTAACAATTAAATTAATTAAGTAAAACTAATAAAATAATTGAATCACCAAGAGCAACTCACAGATTCTCCAATGTCTGTGAAAAGCGTGAGTGAGTTAAATGCTAATAATATTCATAGTTAACTTTTTAGTGAAAGTGAAATATATTTTTCTACGATATTGCTTCATCAAAATATGACTAATATTTATTCAGTTACATATTAAAATGTGTATATTCATTTAATATTTTGGTATAATACGATACAAATAAATATTATAAAAATTAAGTTGAACAACTTGAGTTAATATTATATATTAGTAAATATAATACTTTACCAACTCACGTCAATTATCCATTAAATATATTAATAGATATACATTTTTTTCGATATTATCTAATTTATAATGAAATAATATTAATTAAATAATTTTCATCAATTAAAAAAATGTGGCCAACAAAAATAAATTTTATTAATATATTTCATATATAAATTTTTTTATATCATATGTATATATTATATATATTTAGTAAAAAATTGTAAAATATTATGGTAATATGTATCCACTTAATATATACTTATAGTTTAAATTTTTACTATATGTATTATAAAAAAAATAAACATATAAAAATAATATAATGAATTTTGATTAAATTAAGTTAATATGTACTTATTGTTGCGTCGTGGCTGAAATGGGTCGGATGGACACGTTTGTCTGATTGGGTTGTTCGGGTTTTTTGGGCTGACACCCTTCGCCTGGAAGAGGTATTCGCCCACGGAGAGGGGGGGGGGGGTGGTGCTAGTGGAGCCCTCTCCGATGCTTAAGTCACGATTGGGCTAAAGGGAGAAAGATAACTCTAGAGAGAAGTTAGAGCTCAAAATGCCAAAGTTGGGCAAATGAGAGGATGTGTCAAAATGCGTGGCCAAGGTCTCCTATTTATAGGCTACTTTGGGACCGGACCCGATTTTGAAGCGGTTTGATGAAGGTTCAAAGGAAAGCGGTAACCGTCATCAATATTGGCAATGCGCGAACTCGACTTCTCTATGCTTAACGGTAATCGGGGGTACGCGTAATACCCATAGAGCAATCCGGACCTCGTCGAATTTGGGCAATTCGGCGAGGTCCGGATTGCCGTGCAACCCGGACCTCCGGGTTGCAAGCAATCCGGAGGTCCGGTCCGGACGCGTGTACCGCGCTTCCGGACCGTTTTGACCCTTAGGAGACGTTTTCTAAACCGTAATGTGATTTTTGACGTGTTTACAAGGCCCGAAATATAAATACGAACCCGAATTGGACATATATCCATCACTTGCCCCCGAGTCAAGTAACGGTTCAAAACCTTTCTTGACTCTATTTTAAGTTAGGGTACATGTCCAATTTGAGCTTGACGCTAACCTTCCGGTTTTGATCGTCGGTTGGACGTAGAAGTCTTGATTTCGTCCGTCCCTTGATTTTTTGACCGACTGACTTTATTTCCTGTCATCACGGTTAGTGCAATTGAGAATGCGCGTATATAACGTGCAAACATGATTACCGCTAGGGATATAAGCGATTAGTAATATGTCATGCGAACATACTATTTATCAACATGTATGTACAAGTAACGGTCATGGCAAGAACGTAATTACGTGATGCTAGAAATATAATCCGTATACCCTAAAATGACTTAGCGATTAACAAATCATGAATCATGCGATATGCAAACATGCATGTAAAATGATGGATTTGATACGCGTAGTACTAAAGTAATCATGCGTATAGAGATAAATACTTAGAAGAGGGTGGAGTATACCGTAAGCACTTAGGCGTGGGTGTAGGTGAATTACTCATTTGATCCTTATCATTAAGGAATCTTTTGGGATATGTGATTACACTAATCCCCAATCATTCTTCCAGCTTTTTGGGAATCAATTCTTCATCCTTCTTTATAGGTAATTGCTCCACAATTTTTAGAAACCATTTGCTTGTTCATAGTTTCTTCACTGCCGTAAACTTTAGGTGCATCCTGAAAGTTACGTGTTTAATTCTTGGCCTGTTTTCAGAAATTGATACCACCAATCGACTCAGAACACCGCGAGGATTCCAGCGCCGCCTTCAGAATCATCAGCCGACGCCGGACGCGCCCTCACGCGTCGTCGCGTGTGCGCCGCCTTCCCGTGCTCCGTTCGCCGCGATTTTTACCTTTCTGAAATCGTCTCGACGAGTGGAGTCGATTGTGATACTTTTTGTCACAATTTGAGGTAGCCTGAAAACTCGATTTTACAGAACAGCTTCGTTTTGATTTTTGGATGTTGCCATGTTGTTGTTCCTTTGAACTATTTGTCGTTGTTATTGCATAGAGCTGCTCATTGGTGTTCGTATGTCGAAAATTGCTGGTTGGTTGTTGTTGCTATTGTCGTTAGCTCATGCCTTAGACAATTTTTACCTCCGTGCATAGTCGTGGTAAAATTCCCCAATTTGGTATATTGCCCCCATGCCTTTGCGTAATGGCCTTTTGATCTGTAGTTGTACGTACATGGCCGTCAATGGTTGTATGTTGGTAATGATAGCTTGGGCAATGTATTGTTGAGCATCATGTATAGACTGTCGGTCATTGTCTTCAAACATGCTAAAACACTTAGAAAATATTTTAACAATATCTAATGCTTGTTACCATAGATGTCGTCGTATGAGCTTTGTCGATGAGCGTCGTAGGAATGCTTAGGAGGCATTGTAGAAGTTGATAATAGCTACTTGTTGTATGTAATCCATCTTTGTCGACATGTACGTATGTACATGGAAACACTTAGAAAATATTTTCCCCTTGTTGACATCCATCCTTGGTAACGTGTATTTACGTACATGGGAACACTTAGAAAATATTTTCTCCTTGTCGACATGCATCCTTGTCGACATGTATGTGCGTACATGGAAATACTTAGAAAATATTTTCTCCTTGTCGACATGCATCCTTGTCGACATGTATGTACGTGCATGGAAATACTTAGAAAATATATTCTTCTTGTCGGCATGCATCTTTGTCGACATGTATGTGCGTACATGGAAATACTTAGCAAATATTTTCTCCTTGTCGACATGTATGTACGTACATGGAAACACTTAGACAATATTTTCTCATTGTCGACATGCATCCTTGTCGACATGTATGTACGTACATAGAAACACTTAGAAAATATTTTCTCCTTGTCGACATGCATCCTTGTCGACATGTATGTATGTATGTGCGAACTTGGTAATATGCTGACACATAGTAGCATGCTGACGGCTTGCAATATGCTGACTGTCATCCTGAGCAAAATACTTAGAAAATATTTCGCCCTTGTAATCATGTATGCTGCGAGTATGAGCTCGATGTCAACATGTAAGGTTGATGTGTTGAAGAAGTTACCCCCCTTGTGTGATGCTTGTTACTTGTTGCGCGAAGACTAACGAGTCTTGTACGTACATAGTTGTCTCTCATGGAGCGTCCATTGCATAAATATTTACATAAGTGTTGATGCGTGTTTACGCACTGACTGGATTGTTGGTTGCATTTTCCAGGATATCAGATCTTGCTATCTTCTTTTCAGAATTAATCTTCCCACGGATGTTACCATGAGTAAGTCCACTATCTCCATCCTGCGAGTAAATCTGTGTTCAGATGTCGACATGGTTTGAGCAGCTAAATAATACACCAAGTGTAGATGTTGATGTCCTTTATGACTTGTATCATGTTGTAATGTAGGTTAGACTTGATGGATAAAGCTTGTCTTTGCAGATAGCCGATGTGTACAGTAATCCGTTTGTTGGGAGGAATGTCCGTACAAATTCCCCCGCTACTCTTGAGTCTCCGGACACGGTCGCGGTAAATGACTTGTGAGTAAGACGTCTCCTTGTATCTTCTTTGAACTTGTTAATTTTCCAAGTTGTTGCTTTCATGTTGTTGAACGCGTGGTTGCAGTTTCTGTTTTTAGCACAATTCTCAAAAGATCCGACTCATGGGCGCGTTCCTCGAGCGATTCTTAGTTCTTTATGCCGAGTACGACCGTGTTAACTCCTTCTTGTGATAAAGGGAATAGAGTTGAGGGTCGTGCGGTGGTGCCTTCTGCCCCCCGGTCGAGGGACCGGCCCAAGGAGGAGCGTTCCTCCCATTGAGGTAAGCATTTGTTGACGACTGATTTTGATGCACGTATTGCTGATTGTCGCGCTTATGTTGAAGAGCTATGTCGTGTTGAAGTTGAAGCGACCATTCTTGTCGTGTCCTTTGTGTGGATGACGACATTGCATTTGATGTTGACATTATGAACTCTTTGCCATAGATCCTTATAGATGATGTTATCTCTTGGTTGGTGTCAGGTTGTCCGCTTCCAGCATGTTGAACCCTTTGTGAATGGGTTGATGTTGTTTTGATAATTCTTTGTTTATGCCTTTGCTTGCATGATATTTCGTCACTTGGACCTGTTTTCAATAATAATCATGTGATAACTTATTAGTAATATTTCATACCTTGAGTTATCTATGCTGTCCGTATGCTTTGGACTTGGAAGATAGGATAGATATCCTTAGATGATGAACATGATGTCCGTAGTTGCGACTGTATGTCGTGCATTGTTGAGTGTTATGAGCGCCCCTCTTGGTTAGATTCCAAGGCATGGCAAGATGCCTACACTAGGTACTTGTAGCGTTGTAAGTAGTAATGTACTTGGCGCGGGCACTTGGCACTTGGCACTCGGCACTAGCCCTTGACATGTAGCAGTATCATCTTGACGAAGCAAGACTTAAGTTTGTACCGTCTCTTAGTTCTACTCTAAGGCGACGTTGTTACAAGATTTCTCTTGTTTATTTTGCTGTTGTTGCGTTAAATGCTAAAGAGCAAGATAACGTTATACAAGACTCGACTTGTAAGTTTGATGAGTTTTGTACAAGGTTTTCTTTAAAAAGCGTATAACATGAAGCTATCCTTTTTCAGGCTTAAGTCTTCATGGTGTATGAACCCTTAAGAGAGTATGCATACTTTGATGTGTGGGGTTGTCGTCTAACAAGAGGACTTCCGCCACGATGGGGTGATCAGTCCCATCACTGCATTTGCCGCATCCTGTTTTCAACTCAGGGAATGGCTATGAGCATGAGGATTTGCTTCTAAGAGCATTTCGCAGCATGCCATTTTTTAGAAGTAAACATGGGGTTTGTCTTTACAAAGAGGATACCACAACATACTACTTTTGATAGTAAATCTTATTGTTTATCCAAGATATTGCTTGCTGTTGACGCCTTTGGAATAGTCGTCACTTTGAGTAGAGAATTTCATAAGTCTCTTTTTGTAGATAATTCGTAAGTTGTCATCGCCATATATAAGTTGACTGAGCACATTGCGCAATGGCTTTGTGTTGCTGACATCTTCTTGATGTAGCCAATGTTATGAATGGAGAAATAAGATATGTTGGCGTTGTATACCATAAATCCCTCCTTGAACACAATGCTTAGCTTGTATTGTTGAAGTAGATTTTTGTGCATAGGTTACTACTTGGCATAATTCTCATGTAGTAATCATAGTGTAGCATGTACCTACGAACAGAGTTGCTCTTTGTCAGATAATTGCAATGTTTATAAGTTTGCAAAAATATGGAGTCATGAAATTTTCTTTTTAGTAATGCATATAATAAATAAAGTAAAGGAATCTGATACGAGGATTCCTTGTTTGTGTAGGAAACTTCCCTGAGTGCGGATCATGACAGGTGCGGATCATGACAGGTGCATATATGTTGGGAGCGTAGCTTTTCCAAGTATCACCCGCTATATGTGGTTGTGAATATGTATGTATGAACAACGACTATGCATCATTGTATGCGTCCTCTAGTTGATATGCGTTGATGCCTCCTTAGCATGATGTATATGCCTATATATGATCATTGCTTGGTGTTTCCTTCTTAGAAGAAAGGTACCGCGTGTTCTTGTAATTATTTGTTTCTTCACTTCGGTGGAATGCCGAGCACTTGTCAGCTTGGTGCCCCCCAAGTCGCTTGGCAGTCGTACTGCTGTTTCCTGATGGTTTTATTGCTTCATCTTCTGATAGTGCATGATCTGCCCTTGGGTTTTCATCAATGACGGGGATTCCTCTATTGTTTGTCTTGACAAAGGTAAACTTGCTGGATGTTGGAAATAATTTTCTAACTCTTTTCTCGTGATGGGTTTGGCACAGGTGTGCGTATAACATATGAGCGTATCCTGAATTCCTTTCTTCCACAATGTTGATGACGTTGTCACTTGGGTAATGCCCACGCCTTATTTATTATTGCAACACGATTTTTAGTCTTGTGCGTATAGAATGCTTGAGGCTCCGTTGCATGGGGGATGTTGTATGACCTAAGCCGTTTGTTGTCCATAGTGCAATAGCTTGTGTTGTTGACGTAATTAATATGTGCGTAGTTGTTACTTGGCATTATTCCAAGGTAGTATGCGTCATATAATAATGTACCTACGAAAGTAGATTTAACCTTCATTAGATATTTGGAGTTCGTACAACGGATTACAAGAAGGCATCTACTGATCACTTCTTTTGAAAAGTACTAAGGCTAATAAGCATTAGTTGTACTTAATCTAAAAAGACTTAAAGTAGATATGCGAAAAAGGAGATAAAGGTATTGCTGATGTGTTTGACGTCTTCATAGGTGATTTGTTGGCAAGTTGACTCTGCCATGTGCCACATAGTTCCTCAGTGCATCTAGCGTGTTGAGCTCTTCAATCTCCACCTTTGGGGATGAACAAATGTTGATGTCATGCCCCCCAGTTTTACGTTGCTTGCGTCGTTCTTTAACATTCTTGCCAAGGAAGGCAGTCGTTGGCTCAAGTGGGCGGTGAAGTTTGTTTTCCGGGAGTTTGAAATCTGTTTCCTCCACCTTCATGCTCCAAGGATTGTATAAGTCGTTATAATTGGTTCCATAAGTGACGTTGTTTTTCCGGCGTTTGGCGATAGGTGGATTATCATTCGCCTTTTCTTTTCCCTTGCCTTTTTCTGAAGACTTCACATGAGACTTCTTTTGATGCTTATTGCCTTGGTCGATATACTTCTTCATTTCTCCTTTTAAGATGAAGCTGTTTACGTGGAATCTTAAGCTGACACAGCTGTCCGTCTCATGGCCATACACTTCGTGATTTTCACACCATTTGCTTTCATCTTTTCCCAATGGGCCCTTGCGGAATTTAGAGGGCTTTTTCCACAGCTTGGTCTCTTTCATTTCTTTCAGGATGACAGACAGTGGTGTGTTCAATGGAACACATTTGGCGAGATTGGTCTCTTTGAGCCTTTGGGCGTCTGACTGGAACGGCCTCTTTTGTTGCGGTTGTCTCTTTTCCCAGGAAACGTGTATCTATTTTTCAATTATTGGCTTCAAGGTTCTTGTTGTAAGTCCCGTGATCGGGACATCATCGTCATAACAAGTTTTCCCCGTCCCTCCTTGTGACAGATGTCTGCATCGTCTTTGCTTGTCCTTATGGAAGGACCTTCCTTGTGTATTTTTGATGACTCTGCTTGAGTCTTCTTTTGGGGGCTATCGCATTGATCGACGAATTGCTTCAATTCTCCCTTGAGGACGAAGTTGTTAATGCGGGAACGTAGGCTGACACAGCTGTCCGTTTCGTGGCCGAAGACCTCGTGGTTTTCACACCACTTGTCTTTGTCTTTCCCCAGCGGACCTTTTCTGAAATTGTTCGGCTCTTTCCACATGTTCGCATCCTTCATTTCCTTCAATATTACGGATAGCGGTGCATTCAATGGAATGCAGTCAGCGAGGTTTACTTCTCTTGGTTTCTGGAAATCTCCTTGAAAAGAAGTTTTCAGCTGAGGCTGCCAATTTCTTCCTTGCTGACCGCTTGAGGGCGGTTTTGCTTGATTCTGCTTTGGAGGTTGTTTCCATGCCTCTTTTTGGTGTTGTGCTATCACGTACGGGTTGCATGAGCGTGCAGCTCCTTGTTGTTGGTACTGGAAGGTACCTTCCGTGCATTGCCCCTCTATCCTTTGGTGCAGTGTGTCTTGATGACTTGTGACTCGAGACTTCGTTCATGTCGCCTCGACTTGTCCGTTGATTGGAGGCAGAGGTGGTGATGGCAGGGCGTATCCTTGGTTCGTTAACATCTTTCGGAATGCAAGCAATTCTTCGAATGCGGTCATCATGGTAGGAGTAACAGGTGGTGGCGGGTTGACACCTTTGTATTGGAGGACTCCTTGGTCGTATTGTGCGAATGATGCATTTCTTCTTGGTGTGAAGAAAGCATTGGATGTGGCAACAGGGATGTGGAAGGATCCAAGTTGTCTTCTTATCGGCTTCTGCGTGGTTATGGGCAAGGCGTCGTGGTATGCAACGTGCTCCTTGTCCTTTGATGAAAAATCAATGACATCTTCAAAGGCGGCATCCTTTATGTCGACATACTCCAAGTTGGTGTCATCGGTCTTGTGCATTGTCTTTGCAACGTACACTTCTTGCTCGTATGAATTCTCGCTTTCAGCGTCAAAGTCTCTTGCATTCCTCCAATGACGGGCTCCTTGGGAAGGAGTGTATGAACGTGCGACTTCATATCTTGTATGTTGGAAAGCATTTTCTGCATGTTGGTCCCTGCCCTGGAATGGACCGCCTTGGCGGGTAGTGTCTTGCGACATTTCTCTTGTCGGCGCAGCGTGTTCCTGGGCGGTTGGAGGTGGTTGGGCCGCATATCCTTGATTTTTCAGTGACTCGCGGAATGCGAGTAATTCTTCCAGCGCAGCCATCATTGCTGGAGTAACCGAAGGCATCGGGTTTGCTCCCGTTCCTTGTTGTTCGCCTTGCGGCGTTTCTGTCTGAAATTCATCATAATCATGCATCTCTGGCTCAAAACCAGGTGGGGGTGAACGATGCTCGTCATTTGGTTCTTGGTGGTTGTGCTGTACGTCGGGCACATCCTCGGTTGGCATGGATGAAGCTATGGAAGTAGCTCTCGGTATGTGGGAAGGTCCCGGCTGGCTTCCAGCTGGTTTCTGACCTCCTGCTCTTTTGCTTGTCGGAGACCTCTTAGGACGTCCAGGCCTTTTCCTTGCATTTCTCGCGTTAACCTCTTCGGGAGGGTTGCGATCACTCGTCATGTCTTTGCGGTATGATAGCTTTTTGTTCGAATCACGGAGACGGCGCCAAATGTTGCGTCCTGGCTCAAATGGGTCGGATGGACGCGTTTGTCTGATTGGGTTGTTCGGGTTTTTTGGGCTGACACCCTTCGTCTGGAAGAGGTATTCGCCTAATGTCGGTGACGAGTGTTCGGTTTAACGCTGTGTCTCAGGAAAAGTCTGTGTCTCAGGAAAAGTCTGTGTCTCATGAAACGGCTGTCTGGGCACAAGTCTTAGCGTCTGGTCACATCTTACTCTTATTTCTCTTCCACACCTTAGCTGCGGGGCCCGTTCCTGCGCAAAGGGCCAATACTAGCACGGAGAGGGGGGTGGTGCTAGTGGAGCCCTCTCCGATGCTTAAGTCACGATTGGGCTAAAAGGAGAAAGATAACTCTAGAGAGAGAAAATATTTCTAGAGAGAAGTCAGAGCTCAAAATGCCAAAGTTGGGCAAATGAGAGGATGTGTCAAAATGGGTGGCCAAGGTCTCCTATTTATAGGCTACCTTGGGACCGGACCCGGTTTTGAAGCGGTTTGATGACGGTTCAAAGGAAAGCGGTAACCGTCATCAATATTGGCAATGCGCGAACTCGAATTCACTACGCGTAACGGTAATCGGGGGTACGCGTAATACCCATAGAGTAATTCGGACCTCGTCGAATTAGGGCAATTCGGCGAGGTCCGAATTGCCGTGCAACCCAGACCTCAGGGTTGCAAGCAATTCGGAGGTCCGGTCCGGACGCATGTACTGCGCTTCCGGAACCGTTTTGACCCTTAGGAGACGTTTTCTAAACCGTAATGTGATTTTTGACGTGTTTACGAGGCCCGAAATATAAATACGAACCCGAATTAGACATATATCCATCACTTATCGCGCAAAGCGCGGGGTTGCCACCTAGTTTTTTTTTATAAATTTGATTTCCTTACCAGCCTGACACATGAGGTTAACATTTACAGCATGCTTGGTTCGTGGAATGAGAACAAGGAATAGGGAATAGAGAATGGGGAATAGGAATTAGGAATATGTATGATGTTGTTTGGTTGACATGAGAAATATGGAATGAGGATTCCAAATCCAATGTTTGGTTGATAAAATATTGTAGTAAATGAATGGAATAAGTCATAATTGACATATATACCATTTTGTTATTTTATTAATTAAATTATTATTATTAAACATGAAAGGGGAAAATCATATATTATTACACGAAAACTGGAAAAAAAAAATCTTCAAAAACGATTATTTTTTTACAAAAACAATTATTCTTAACAATTCCTTGATAGACTGACATGTTATCTATGACTGAAAATAATACAAATATTAAAAAAATAATAAATCAACTATATTCACAAACAATGTATATGAAAAAAATAGCAACAAGAAACATTTTGCGTGAACAGATTATGTAAAAAATAGATTATATATGTAAACGGCGAAACGTATTGTAAGACACAGACTATAAAATACTTTAAAAACCATATTAGGTACGTAAACGAAGAAATATATTGTAAGATACATGTGTAAAATACTTACAAACAATTATACTATACTGATCAATAATAGTAAGTAACAAACAATTGTCTCAAACAATATATCGAGACTAATTAGATGATTGTAAACTATTATTTCTCTTATTTTTTCTGTCCAGAATAATAAGTACGAAGAAAACAAGGCAAAGTTACTGTTTTTATTAAAGTACGAAGCAGACCGAGCAAAAAAAAAAACACAAAACAAAAAATAACGCAACAAAACTTACTGTTTTATATAGGCAGACGCCGACGGGGCGGCAGTACGGCGACGACAGGGCAGTGGCAGTCAAGGCCAACTGCAGTCTGAAGCAGACAGTCGCATGTGCATGTAGAGTTGGAGACAGTCTGAAGCAGACAGTCGCATGCAGATAGTCGTTTTTTTTTTTATAATGGAAACACCGTTGCAAATTTGCAATATATAATAATAATTTAAGTTTAATTATAATAATGATGATAAACAGGAAAATAACGGAAGATAAGAAAAGACACTCTACGAAGTTAAACTTATTTCTTTTTAATTATTAATTTTAGAAAGAATGGAATAGTCAATCCTAGGGTTAGGCTGAGATTAAGTATTCAATCAAAATTAGCAATTAGGATTCCTTATTCCACAAATTAAATGAACCAAACACCATAATAGGAATACACATTCCTAAGTCCTTATTCCATTTCATGAACCAAACATGGTGTTAGTTTTTTACTTAATACATTAGACTTGATGACGTGGCACATTTTGATGCGACGTAAACTTTAAATTCTAATATTGCTACATTTCATTTTTTATTTAATTTATCAAAATAGATCAAACTTATAATTTATAATTCTTTAGATACTAATTTTGAAGGAAAGAGAATAAGAGAGTACACCAAATTTGTCATGTCAGCAATATAAAAAATTAGTTAAACGAATGTTACTTTTAATACATCAATAAAATTATATAAAGCTATCTAGCCTAAGCGATTAGAGTGCAAATTTTCAAATTTAGAGTGCATGAGATTGATTCTCATCATTTACTGATCAAAATAAAATTTAGGTCGATAAAGAATGTATTTACCAATCATATTATATTTCATCGGCAAAATATATAATTTTTAAAAAATTTCGAATTTATAGTCTTTTTCAGTGTTTTGAAAACTGAATCGGCCCTTGAACTGGTAAGATGCACGGTTCGCAGTCTAAACCGGTTCGACCCGGTTCTGTTGACGGTTCAATCAAAGAACATTCGGGAATTACCATCGCAAGCCTAAAAGTATTGATTTGCCGAATTTCTCTTTTAATCTTGGATTGAAATAGTTTCTTGGAGGAATTGAGATGAATCCAAAATTTTCTTTTTGGCCAAGGTGAATTCATAATGGGACCATGAATTCATGAAAACGCTTCAGTGATTTAGAAAATGCACAATCTACAGAAGGTTTTGATGGATATACGCCCAATTTGAACCCGTTGACTCCCGAATCGTTTCATTTTAATCACCCCGTTAATGATTGCAAATCGAAACTTCAACCCGAACACCCCGCAGAAACACAACGGTCCGGACGAGGCCGAAACACTCGTCCGGACCAAGTTAGACTCACCTAGGTGAATACGGGTGGCCATACCCGACCTCCCCTAGGGGAGATCGGGTCAGCCAACCCGATCTCCCCTAGGAGGGGTTGGGTGGCCTCACCCAACCCCTACCCTTGGGGGTCGGATTTTCCTTCCCCCCAAGGGCCCCGACACCGCTTTCAGACTCCCATACTCGGTTTATTTCCGCCAACCTTCTCCGTACCCTAAGGTATTAATTACGTGTTTAAAGGTTAACTAATTCTGTTTAAAGGTTAATGATGTCATTAAGCCACCTTAATGACACCGTTGCCTATAAATACAACCCTTCCACTATTCATTTGATCATCTTGGCAATTTGCATAATTTAGCTCTGACATCTCTCTAGCTTTATCTCTCTACAAAAACCGTACTGACTTAGGCATCGGAGAGGGTTCATCAGGCACCACCCCCCCCCCCCCTCTGTGCCTGGTATTGCCCCTCTTGCAGGGCGAGAAGAGAAGCGAAGCGAAGGACAGAAAGACACAGGCCCGGACGACACAACCCGAGAGCATCGAATCCGAAACATCTCCAGTGAGGAACGAGACTTAGGTCGACCACCCGTTGACCCTAGACTTGGAACCTAACACTTGGTGCCATTCGTGGGTTTCAAATAGAAAGTCTAATTATCACCAACCAAATGGCAAGCGTATATGTCATTCATGGAGGTTATGGAGCTGGAGGAGAGTCAGCGAATGCTAGAGAAGCGTATATGGCACAGTTAGAGGACCATAAACCAAAGGAAGAACAAGCAGAAGGAAAGAGAGAAGATAGAATACAATTTTCAAGAAGAGACATGGAGCATGTGTTACCAGACAACAAGGATGCCCTAGTCATAACAATGAAGATCACTGATATGGACATTGGAAGAATCCTGGTAGACAGTGGAAGCTCACCCAACGTCATTAGCAAGAAGGTCCTCAACATACTGGGAGTAAGGCCAAGTAGCATAAAACAGGTTCACTCCCCCTTGGTGGGATTTTCAGGAGAGCCAACATACCCACTGGGGGCAGTCACACTACCTGTGACATTGGGCATAGGCCAGAGGCAGTTAAAGATCGATGTCCCCTTCTTCATCACAGAAGAAATGGAGGAATACAATGGAGTCCTGGGTACCACTACAATCAACAAGTGGGGTATGGTACCATCAACACTACATCAGAAAATGAAATTCCCCACAAGTCAAGGAATAGGGGAAGTAAAGGGTAACCAGAAGGTAGCAAGGAAATGTGCAAGGATCGCACTAAGCAAGAAGAAGAAAACAAGAGAGGTCCTACTAATAGATGAGGATCCAAGGGAAGATCACGGAAGACCAGCCCCCATGGAGGAATTAAAAGAAATACTCATAGAAGAACCCGATAGGAAGGCAAAAATCGGGACCGCCTTATCTCAGGAAGAGGAAAACCACTTAGTAGCTTTACTAAGGGAATACAAGGATCTGTTCGCCTGGTCACCAAGCGATATGCCAGGAATATCAGAAGAAGTAATCTCACACAAGCTCAATATAGACGCGGCAACGCGACCAATAACACAAAAGGTAAGGCCAATGGGAGGAAGCAAAAAGATAGCTATCCAGGAAGAAGTGGAAAAGCTATTGAAGGCAAATTTCATCAAGGAGATTAGATTCCAAACATGGGTGGCAAACCCAGTATTGGTAAAGAAGGCGGGGGGAAGTTTGAGAATGTGCATCGATTATCGCGACCTAAACAAAGCATGCCCTAAGGACTCATATCCACTACCAAGAATAGATCAGTTAGTGGATGCAACATCAGGCCACCAACTAATGAGCTTCATGGATGCATACTCAGGATATAACCAAATAAAAATGGCCCCTGAGGACGCCCCTCACACAGCATTCTACGCTGATAGTGAGATATACCATTACACGGTGATGCCTTTCGGACTCATAAATGCTGGAGCGACATACCAAAGAATGGTCAACAAAATCTTCGGGGACATGATAGGAAAGACAATGGAGGCATATGTGGACGACATGATCGTCAAATCCAAAGAAAAGAAAGACCATGTGGAGAACCTTCGCTCAACGTTTGAGAGAATGAGGCAATACCAAGTCCGCCTAAACCCGAAAAAATGTGCATTTGGGGTACAATCAGGGAAGTTTTTAGGCTTCATGGTAAGTCAGCTAGGCATAGAGGTAAACCCCGAAAAACTACAGGCAATTGAAGAAATGCAGTCACCTACGAAGCACAAAGAGGTTCAACGACTGAATGGGAGGTTGGCAGCTCTTAACAGATTCCTATCCAAAATAGGAGACAAGGCATTACCTTTCTTTGAGGTACTAAGGGCAAACAAGAAATTCGAATGGACACCAAGATGTGAAGAAGCCTTTCAACAACTCAAACAACATCTAAAGACACTACCACCCCTAGCAAAGCCTACACCAGGGGAGCCCTTCTACCTCTACATCTCCGTGAGCAACCTGGCAGTAAGCTCAGTGCTAATAAAAGAAGAAAACGCTGCACAATTGCCGGTATACTTCGTAAGCAAAACATTGGCAAAGTATGAGATCAACTACTTGCCAATAGAAAAGTACCTCTATGCACTGATTATATCAGCAAGAAAGTTGAGACCGTATTTTCATGGGCATGAAGTAACAGTCCTCACAGATCAACCATTGAAACACCTCCTCCAAAGACCAGACACATCGGGGAGACTGACCAAGTGGGCAATTGAGTTAAGCGAGTTTCGTATTCACTTTGCCCCCAGAACAGCTATAAAAGGGCAGGCTCTAGCAGATTTTATTGCCGAATTCACCGGAATTAATCCAGATGAAGACTTGGGAGAAATAAAAAATACAAGGGAGGCGAGCAGTAGTCAGGAAAAACAACCAGAAGAGTTATGGAAGATGCATACTGATGGGTCGTCCAACGGGGGAGGTTCAGGTGCAGGCCTCCTACTATACCCACCAAATAGCGATACACCTCTGCGCTATGCCATGGCACTTACCTTTAAGGCAACGAACAATGAGGCTGAATACGAAGCGCTGATAACAGGCTTGAGAATAGCCAAAGGAGTAGGGGCAAAGCACCTAAGAGCTAAGTGCGATTCTCAACTAGTTGTCAATCAAGTGAAAGGGATCTACACTGCAAAGTCTGAAAACATGCAGAAGTACTTACAGCAAGCCAGGGACCTAATAAAGAGCTTCCAAAGCTTCGACATTGAGTCAGTCCCAAGAGAACAAAACCAAGAGGCAGACGCCTTAAGCAAACTAGCCCTAGGGGTAGAAACAGGCAAATAAGTTCACTTTGTAGAGCAAAGAATGCAATCAGTGATAGAACAAGTGGAGGTTCTAGTAATAGATGAAGCAGAAGCCTGGATGACCCCAATGCGTCAATACATCATGGAAGGAAAACTCCCAAAGGATAAAGTAGAGGCAGCCAAGATCGAAAGGATGGATAGAAATTATGCAGTGATGGATAATGAACTCTACAAGAAAGGGTACTCCACACCCTTCCTCAAATGCATAACATACCCAGAAACAGAGAGAGTACTTGCAGAACTCCATGAAGGAGATGCGGGGTGCCATGAAGGAGCACGATCAATAATCTGGAAGGTTTACAACCTAGGATACTATTGGCCATCAATGAGCAAAGAAGCAGCAAACTTGGTGCAAAAATGTGATCACTGCCAAAGGTATTCCAGAAATATAACAGCCCCAGCAGCAAAGCTAAGTTCCATCTCGGGAGCTTGGCCATTCGCACAGTGGGGGATCGATCTGATAGGCCCCCTACCAAGAACAAAAGGGCAGAAAACTTGCATAATAGTAGCAATAGACTACTTCTCCAAATGGATAGAATCAAAGGCAATGGGAAAGACAACAGACGAGCAAGTCGTTAACTTCATTCAATCTCACATTGTCTCGAGGTACGGAGTCCCAAAGGCAATAATAAGTGATAATGGCCCACAATTCAAGAGCAAGAAACTGCAATGGTATTGCGAAAGGCTGAATATAGAGCACCGCTTCGCATCAGTAAAGCACCCTCAGACAAATGGGCAAGTAGAGTCGGCAAATAAAATAGTACTAGACGGCCTAAAGAAACGACTCCATGCTACCAAGGGAAGTTGGGTAGATGAGTTGGAAAATGTTCTATGGGCGGTGCGAACAACACCAAAGATAGCCACAGGAGAAACACCATTTGGCCTGGTATACGGGACCGAAGCGGTGGCACCAGCAGAAATGGCGGTATCATCACTAAGAACCACGTACTTTGAAGAGCATGATAAAAACAAAACAAGGCTCTTAGACTTAGACATAGTGGAGGATAAAAGATGGAATTCAGAAGAAGCACAGGCACGAATGCGCCTTGTATCCGCAAGATATTACAACCGCCAAGTCAAGGAGAGGCAATTCCACATAGGGGAACTAGTTCTCAGAAAGAACGAGTTCTCACATTTAGACCAAGTCAGAAAATTATCTCCAAAATGGGAAGGGCCGTATAAGATAGCATCAGTTCCATACGCAAATGCTTACCGCCTAGAGGATGGGGATGGGTATATCTCCACAAACACCTTCAGTGGGGAACACCTAAAGAAGTATTACGTCTAAGAAGACAGCACAAGCAAAAGACCATATCCTTGAAGTTACTGCAAGTCATTATATATAATTGTTTAAATTTTCAAAAACAACTTTTGAGAAGGAGAACTCAAGAAGTTACCCCAACTCTACAACTATCTTTGTTTTCCTCCAAAGGATGCCTTGATCCACCCAAGGCATCCCACGTGTACAAAAAACATGAATGCTCTTAAAGAAGTAGAAGTTACTCAAAAGTATTTTTTAAAGAACGAGATGATATAATCATTGAGTTATCCTTACACAGATATGACGTCAAGTCAACAACACCTTCAACGCCACCAAGAGCGTATCTTGAGAGTAGTTCTAAAAACTACGAACCCTGTGCCCTCCGGGAGCCTATCCCGCGAACAGATTCGACGCCCCCAAGAGCGTATCTTGAGAGTAGTATTCATACTACGACCTTCGACGCCCCCAAGAGCGTATCTTGAGAGTAGTATTCATACTACGACCTTCGACGCCCCCAAGAGCGTATCTTGAGAGTAGTTTCTATACTACGACCTTCGACGCACCAAGAGCGTATCTTGAGAGTGGTTTCCAAAAACTACGAATTTCGACGCCCCCAAGAGCGTATCTTGAGAGTAGTTTCTAAACACTACGACCTTCGACGCCCCCAGGAGCGTATCTTGAGGTAGATTTGCAACCTACCAGATTCGACGCCCCCAAGAGCGTATCTTGAGGTAGATTACAAACTACCATATTTGACGCCCCCAAGAGCGTATCTTGAGGTAGATTTCAAACTACCAGCTTCGACCACCTAGAGCGTATCTTTGGTCTAACTACTGGTGCCCTCCGGGAGCGTATCTCGTGAACAGTTTCAACGCCCACCTAGAGCGTATCTTTGGTCTAACTACTGGTGCCCTCCGGGAGCGTATCTCGTGAACAGTTTCAACGCCCACCTAGAGCGTATCTTTGGTCTAACTACTGGTGCCCTCCGGAAGCGTATCTCGTGAACAGTTTCAACGCCCACCTAGAGCGTATCTTTGGTCTAACTACTGGTGCCCTCCGGGAGCGTATCTCGTGAACAGTTTCAACGCCCACCTAGAGCGTATCTTTGGTCTAACTACTGGTGCCCTCCGGGAGCGTATCTCGCGAACAGTTTCAACGCCCACCTAGAGCGTATCTTTGGTCTAACTACTGGTGCCCTCCGGGAGCGTATCTCGCGAACAGTTTCAACGCCCACCTAGAGCGTATCTTTGGTCTAACTACTGGTGCCCTCCGGGAGCGTATCTCGCGAACAGTTTCAACGCCCACCTAGAGCGTATCTTTGGTCTAACTACTGGTGCCCTCCGGGAGCGTATCTCGCGAACAGTTTCAACGCCCACCTAGAGCGTATCTTTGGTCTAACTACTGGTGCCCTCCGGGAGCGTATCTCGTGAACAGTTTCAACGCCCACCTAGAGCGTATCTTTGGTCTAACTACTGGTGCCCTCCTGGAGCGTATCTCGTGAACAGTTTCAACGCCCACCTAGAGCGTATCTTTGGTCTAACTACTGGTGCCCTCCGGGAGCGTATCTCGTGAACAGTTTCAACGCCCACCTAGAGCGTATCTTTGGTCTAACTACTGGTTCCCTCCGGGAGCGTATCTCGTGAACAGTTTCAACGCCCACCTAGAGCGTATCTTTGGTCTAACTACTGGTGCCCTCCGGAAGCGTATCTCGTGAACAGTTTCAACGCCCACCTAGAGCGTATCTTTGGTCTAACTACTGGTGCCCTCCGGGAGCGTATCTCGCGAACAGTTTCGACGCCCTCCGGGAGCGTATCTCGTGAATAGTATTCAACGCCCACCAAGAGCGCATCTTCGGTCTAGCAGTTCCACACATACCATTCAAAGGGTATCAGAAGAGATCATCGCACCATACTAAGAAGGATCCCATGAGAAAGTAATTTCAAAGTAAAGTGGTATGAAGAACACATAATGTTTTTTCTTGATAAAATAGCAGGTATGGCATGAAGGAAAACACAAAAGAAGGATAAGTAAAGGAAACACACCAAGGGAAGGGTCCATAACCAAAGAACTACACACTAAGGCACAGGGAGATATCATGAGAAGAGAGATCATCACCCTGCCATATATACCATGAGTAAAGACAAGTGTATCAAACAAAGATGGCAAAACTAGGAAATTTGGAGTTTCAAACTCTAAGAAGAACCTCAATCCACAAGCTCGCGAGACCACCACAAGAGATAGCCGTACTACTTCCTCATCTTAGAAATATGCCTAACAGCGAAGTCAGACAAATCACCAAGCTGAGAAAAAGGAAAGTCAGGAGCAATCATGTACATACGCTCGAGAATCGCCTTTAAAGAAATACGCTTAGCCACAGAGCAGCGAACATCAATAGCAGCCTGATAAGAGGAAGAAGCCTTATACTCAGCGATAGCACACCCTTTCGCCTCCACACGAAACATCTCCTCAAGGGACACCAACTCAGCAGCCCGAAGTACTTCATCGCGATAAGACCTTTGTCTCAAGGCCTCAACCTCTTCCTTGAGAAGGGCAATACGACCCTCCAAATCTCGGCACTGCAAATCTGTGATACGACTACGCTCCAAACAACTAATAAGCTTGGAGTTAAGGGAGACACAAGTGTCCTCGTGCACCTTTCTCTCCTCAGCAAGATCAATAACAAGGGTGGATAAATTAACAAGGTCGGCAATACCCTGCAACAAAAACAAAGGATGAGACATATAAAGCAAAAATGAAATGTCCTAAAGGGTAAACACGGCTAAGAAAAGTTACAGAAGCATAGCGAGCCAACACATCATGAGCCAATTCATAAGCTGCCTCCGACCCTTTAGAAGGGGGCACACGATCGACAGGAGGAACAGCAGACTGCAGAACACGAACTCCAACCTCAGGAGTTTGTAAAGAAGATTGATTGTCAAAACGAGCCCCACGCCCATAGTAAGGCGCCCACTCAGACCCAACAATCCCATCAACAGGAGGACGAGACAGTTCCTTTCGACTCAGACGCGGAAGACGAAGTCTACCTACAGCAAGATACGGAGTAAACACCAACATACACTAAAGAAACTCAGACATTCGAGGACTTACCAAACAAGGAAGAAGGAAAAGATGGCTCCCGGACCCTCGATTGGGGGGCATCAATATAGAAAGAAGATGGTACCCTAACATCACCACCACCCTTACCTCCAATAAGAGGACACCTCCCCGCACCATAAAAAACCGATCTTTTTGCAATCGAAGGTCCGGTCCCGGAGTTAACTACCCCCACCCGTACTGGCCTCTTACTCCTCATCAATCACCGGGGAGTTCTGCTGATCGGAAAAACGCAAGCTTAGCCCAAGGAAAACAGAAAGCGGACAGTAGGCATAAGATAAAACTCATTTTCCTAAAACGACGAATACAAAGCCAAAAGGTAAGAATAGAAAAATGACATAGGAAGACCCCACAGGCCAACAAGCAGAGGCAGGGGGCAAGGGGAGATAGTTATAACCCCCAGCATAGAGAGACCCCACTGGCCAACAAACAGAGGCAGGGGGCAAAGGGAGATAATCATAATCTCAGTATAGAAGACCCCACACGCTAGCAAGCAGAAGCACGGGGGCAAGAAGATCAAAAGAGGATGAACCAAATAGGACTATATCACCATGAAGACCCACAAATCAAAAACGAGACAAGTAAAGAAACAGCCGAAGGAGAGACGGGATTATGTCTCCCAAAAACAACACTTGCACAAAGCAAAAGGCACGTACCTCAATACGACACGCGTCCCAAGAAACGAATCCAACCAAGGATCATAACCGACTAAAAGAAAAGGGAAAGGAAAAAGGACAATGAGTATGAGGTAATCACTTACCCCTTTTATAGTACAAGAGAATAGGGTTTTTTCTAAAATCGCCAAATCGACACCGTTGATTTTTAGGAAGGAAAAATTCAAGGGTCAGATTTAAGAACTGATACCCCTAGTTCCCATTAACCGTGGTTAAACTCACACCTACCACAGTTAGTATTCTATGGGTATATTTTTAAGCATCCCATACTTAGAAAAATTTTAGACCAAAATTAAATTTTTCTCCACTTAGACAAATCCCAGCATGAAATTGAAGTATGAATCCATTTAGCTGTATTCATATTGCATCCCCATGTGTGTATGTATTGTTCAAGTATACGCCCGTAGCAAGGATAGATTTATTATTTCCACCTCAGACGGACGCGTGCTTGGACACGTGTCCGTGCTATTCTGACGTTTACAATTCCTCTATCTTATAAGGCAGGGGGCAGGGTCAGAGGCACATATCCATGGGTAAGTAAGCATTCAGACAAAAAGGTAAAATCCCGGCTTCAAATTGCGCGTGTCATACCATCCTAAAATAGAGTCAATCAAGGGTCAAGCCATTGGTTGACTCGGGGGCATGTGATGGATATACGCCCAATTAGAACCCGTTGACTCCCGAATCGTTTCATTTTAATCACCCCGTTAATGATTGCAAATCGAAACTTCAACCCGAACACCCCGCGGAAACACCAACGGTCCGGACGAGGCCGAAACACTCGTCCGGACCAAGTTAGACTCACCTAGGTGAGGTCGGGTGGCCATACCCGACCTCCCCTAGGGGAGATCGGGTCAGCCAACCCGATCTCCCCTAGGGGAGATAGGGTTGGCCAACCCTATCTCCCCTAGGAGGGGTTGGGTGGCCTCACCCAACCCCTACCCTTGGGGGTCGGATTTTCCTTCCCCCCAAGGGCCCCGACACCGCTTTCAGACTCCCATACTCGGTTTATTTCCGCCAACCTTCTCCGTACCCTAAGGTCTTAATTACGTGTTTAAAGGTTAATTAATTGTGTTTAAAGGTTAACGATGTCATTAAGCCACCTTAATGACACTGTTGCCTATAAATACAACCCTTCCACTATTCATTTGATCATCTTGGCAAGTTGCATAATTTAGCTCTGACATCTCTCTAGTTTTATCTCTCTACAAAAACCGTACTGACTTAGGCATCGGAGAGGGTTCATCAGGCACCACCCCCTCTGTGCCTGGTATTGCCCCTCTTGCAGGGAGAGAAGAGAAGCGAAGCGAAGGACAGAAAGACACAGGCCAGGACGACACAACCCGAGAGCATCGAATCCGCAACATCTCCAGTGAGGAACGAGACTTAGGTCGACCGCCCGTTGACCCTAGACTTGGAACCTAACAGGTTTTAAAATCTTGAGATCTCTGAAGTCTGAACGATTGAGTTCTCGTGAGGCCCCAATCGAAAGAGAAGGTGAAAGGCGACTGACTCGTCTTTAGCAGTCTCAACTCGTGTCTTGCAAAGTCAGCTTCCTAATTCAACGAAACTGAGCAAGAACGTAACTACGAATCAACTTACTTTGATGTCGAAGATTGAAGCAAGAACCAAGAAGGATGTGAATGAAGGAAGACCAAAACTCTTTGGCAAAGAGGGGAAAAGACTGCGAGAGGCGCCGCTGGTGATTCTTCTAATTTGGAGGCACCACTTCTAGCGTGAGTTTACAAGTTTATATAGCTAGGGTTTTTTTTTTTACGATTTCCACCGGTCGAACCGTTCCCGGTTTACTACGGTTCAACCTGGTTTTCTCTCTTAGAACCGGTTCGTAGTGAATTTTGATATTTTTAGGCACCGGACCGGTTGTATTGCCGGTTCACAGTCCAACCGGTTGACCGCCGGTTCGGTTTTCAAAACAGTGGTCTTTTCATTTATATTTACTTTCGTTATTATTATCAATTTTCTTTTTGAAAAATGTATTATATTTTAATTAAATAATGTATTATTTATGTACGAAAATTTTAGGCACGACTAGCTCGGATAACACAGTGTGGTAAAGAAATTTTAGGACCTTCCGGGTTTTTTTTTAACACTTGACCTTCTCTAATCTTACTTTTTTTTTGTGCAAATCTTACTTGCTTACATTACAAATAAATGAAGAGAGTTCGTTAAACTTTCATGAGAGTTGAAGAAGCAGGAAGGTGTAAGTAAAATAGCCTACTAAACCAAAGGAAGAGGAAGAAGAAGAAGAGCCGTAGCCGATAACCCCAAAATCCAACCCAAACCCAACAAAGAATCATTCGAACCTTTGACTCCAGTGCGGCGTCAATGGTTTTACTCTTCTCCTTCTAACAAGGGCACCTCTTCTTTGATTCATCGATCCCATTGTTAATAGCTTCGATCAGTATTGATGGTTTGATTCTTCTTTGCAGCTTTCTTTCTTTCTTTCTCTTCTTCTTTTTCAGTCAAGTTAATTCTTGTCTTGATTCCACGTCTTTCTTTCTTTCATTTTAATAAGGGTTTGATTCTCTTCTCATCTGTGTCCGCGAAATTTATTATATCCCTTTTCCGGAAGAATTCACATGCATGTTCTTCTCGAATGTGTGTTATATTATGTGGGTTTGATTGGATCGGATCGCAGTCCCAACAACCATCTCTTCTTTATCTTCGTTCTCTTCTTCCTTAGAGAGGTGCTGCTACTGGTAGGTCTTTTTGAAGGAGAAGAAGAAAAAGAAGAAAGGTGAGATTCTGGCCCCCATTTGGATCTTTGGACCTACCTCTCTCTCTATTCTTTGCTTGGCTTCTCTGGTCTCAGCAATCTCGTTTTGCTTGTATGGTATTTCTGTTTTTGGGCAACCAATTAATTATCCCTTCCAACTGGGTTTTTGTAGAAGGCCGGGATATGACCCCTAGTCTTACCCTTTGATTGCCCTTTAACATTTCAGCCATGGATGTTTCAAGATATGCTCATAGCCCTGTCCATAAAGCAATTGCATCCAAGGATCATGTAAATCTCAAAAAATTACTTGGGGCCCTCCCAAAGCTGTGTGACCCTAACGAAATCAAGACTGAGGCCACTTCCCTAGCCGAGGAGGAGAAGGTGGAGGCCATCTCTGCTATCATAGATCGAAGAGATGTTCCGAATCGGGACTCCCCCCTTCACCTGGCTGTCAAAATCAGGGATGAGGTTGCCGCGGAGACGCTCATGGTGGCTGGGGCTGATTGGAGCTTGCAGAACGAACAGGGCTGGAATGCCTTGCAGGAGGCAATCTGTACTAGACAGGAGAGCATTGCCATGACCATTGTTAGGCATTACCAGCCATTGGCATGGGCCAAATGGTGTAGGAGGTTGCCTCGGTTAATAGGAACGATGCACCGAATGAGAGATTTCTATATGGAGATCAACTTTAACTTTGAAAGTTCTGTTGTTCCTTTCATTTCCAGGATTGCCCCTTCAGACACTTACAAGATCTGGAAAAGGGGTGCTAACCTGAGGGCGGATATGACATTAGCCGGATTTGACGGTTTTAGGATTCAGCGAGCGGATCAGAGTGTTCTTTTCTTAGGAGACGGATCCGCAGATGGGAAAGTTCCTGCAAAATCGCTCTGTATGATTTCTCATAAGGATAAGGAAGTGATGAATGCATTGGATGGTGCCGGGTCTCAATCTAGTGAAGAAGAGATTAGGCAGGAGGTGAATGCAATGTCTCAAACAAACATATTCAGGCCTGGGATTGATGTGACTCAAGCCATTCTGCTACCACAGTTGACTTGGAGGCGTCAGCAAAAGATGGAGATGGTTGGATCCTGGAAGGCTAAAGTGTATGACATGCAGAATGTAGTAGTTAGCATAAAGTCTAGGCGGGTACCGGGTGCCATGACGGATGATGAGTTCTTCTCATCTTGCAATGAGAATGAGTCTGAATCTGAAGAGTTCAAGGACATCCTAACAGAAGATGAAAGGAAGCAACTTGAGGCTGCCCTTCAGTTGGATGCAAGCAGTGACAATGGCCCTGATGGAATCATCAAGCACCGACATAGTTGTTTTGAACGGCGGGATGTTCCAATCGAAGATTTAAACGATTCTGTAGATATAAAGCAGCAGCAGCAGCAGGAGAAGAAGGGGTGGTTTTCAGGTTGGAGGAAGAGGGAGTCTAATAATAAACACCCAGAAGTACAAAAGAAAATGGCTCCATCGAGAAATTCTCTTTGTTTGGATGATAAGGTCAGTAATTTACTAAATGATGATGAATCACCACCATCTAGAGTTCAGAAGAAGTCGGAAAAGCAGTCAATGGAGATTGCTATGAAGAGCAATGAGAATCGTAAAGGAAGGGAGAGGGACAGTAGTGGTAACAAGCCATCTTCTTCTTCTACAAGCTCCGAGAGAAAAAAGGATGAAATGCGTGAGAATGAATATAAGAAGGGATTGAAGCCTATACTCTGGCTTTCTCCAGATTTCCCTCTTCAGACTGAAGAACTCTTGCCTCTGCTCGACATTCTTGCCAATAAGGTTAAGGCAATTCGTCGGTTGAGAGAATTGCTCACGACAAAGCTTCCGATGGGAACTTTTCCAGTCAAGGTATTTTTCTTGGTCCTTGAGAGATAACTAGTTCTTGGTTACACATACCCGATACTTGTTTTGTTAGTTTGTTTAAAAAATATGTGTTTTTTAACCTCTGTATGCCCATATGGTATGCTTGTGGCTGAGAGTTGAAGGAGTAGCATAGCAAATGAAGTAAGTTGTTAAGTTGGTGTTGATAATGTTATGTTATATTTGGGATTCACTCAGTTTTGCCATGGCAGTAGCGGTTATAAAATGAAGTGAAAGCAAAGGGGGTGTGAATGCGATAGCAGCTAGTGTAGATTGAGAGAAATGAGTTATTGGTCTTTAACTGATCCTATCCCACCCAGTGATGGTGGGAGACCACCACTATCACTACATCATGCATTTACTAGCATTATGCATTTAAATGGTTTGGTTTTCTTTATTGTCTTCCTTTTAAATAACGGTGTACATGTAACAATCTACTAGTAGATTCCTTTCTATCTCTAGCATAGTAGAGTAGAGCATTTTTTAATTTCCTAAATGCTTGTGAACACAATTTTGTCGACAAGACACTAGCCCGTATACTGTATCAAATCGTCAAACTAAGCATGATGTGCATTTTGCTTCGTCTTTGCATTGGTGCTGTGAATTTTTGGTTAAGAAATCTAGTGTTGTTGATATTTGTATGAATGTTGGTTGTTGTAGGTTGCTATTCCAGTGATTCCAACAATTAGAGTGATTGTGACCTTCACAAAGTTTGAAGAAGTATCAGCCCCAGTGGATGAATTTGCAACCCCACCATCAAGCCCTACAAGCGATGATGCAGCTGATCAACCACCTTCTTCTTCTTGGTTCCAGTGGATTAAGTCGGGTTACAACCACCCTGGTGCTTCTTCATCTTCATCCAGCAACAGTAGGATGGAGACTGACCCATTTATGGTACCCGATGACTATAAATGGATCACTGCAGAAGAGAAGAAGAAAAAGATGCAAGACAAGAAGAGCAAAGCTAGTAAAAAGGGCAACAAGTCAGAGGCCTCCAATCATCAAAGGTGAGAAAAAGAAGAACAAGTATGTAGTAGCATTTTCTTAAAGTTCCATTCAAGAAACACACGTAGTTGGGTAGCAAATATACATATACATATATATCGTAAAATTGGTAAGGGAAATGTGTGTTATTGCTTAATTGTTGATATGATTGTTTGTACAAGGAAAAAAAAGAAAAGGAAATAGTAGTGTGGTGGGGAGAGGAAAGATTCTAGAATTGGTTGATTCATTAAAGTTAAGTTGTGGGTTCTCAAACAAATTTATATCCAACTAGATTTTGTTACCTCTATCAAAATTGGTATGCCTGAGTTGTATTGGCGTTGACAAAAAAGGAAACTACGTAACAGCTAATTTCCACTTGTTTTTAGGGTTAAAAGTATGTTTGACCAACAATGTTGGCTTTTGGTGTCATATGTTCTTTTTTGTAGGCTTTTGGTGTCATATGTTTGCAATTTGTAAGCTATTAGTGCATCCGTTAGTCAACAGTTAAGTTTGACTGTTAAATACTTTTTTTTTGTTCAAATTAGTCTTCCAATTTATATTCTAACTTTTATTGTTTACAATTTAGCCCCCAAAGATTAGAAATCGAACCTAAGTCGAAATTGACTGAGCCAGGATCCGACCCATGTTTGGGTCGGACCCTAGCTAGGTTACCCAGACCTGGGAGACCCTAGCTAGGGCCGGACCCAGTCGTGGGTTGGACCCTAGCTCGTTCAATTTGACCCAAGGGACCGATTGGAACCTTGGGTCAAATCGACCCAGCCAGGGTCCGACCCACAGTTGGGTCTGACCCTGGCTAGGGTCGCCCAGGTCGGAGTAACCTAGCAAGGGTCCGACCCAGTGTGGGTCGGACCCTGGCTCGGTCAATTTCAACCTAGGTCCGATTTCTAATCTTTGGGGGCTAAATTGTAAAAATTAAAAGTTAGGAATATAAATTAGAGGACTAAATTGAACAAAATAAAAATATTAAACGGTCAAACTTAACTGTTGACTAACGGATGCACCAAAAGCATACAAAATGCAAACATATGATACCAAAAGCCTACAAAATGCAAACATATGACACCAAAAGCCTACAAACAAAAAACATATGACACCTAAAGACCATTTAACCTCTTGTTTTTATTAAAACAATGGTTACGTTGTCTTGTTATTCGATTAAAGTTGGCTTTTTGTGCAACATCTTTTTTTCTTTAACCTTTGGTGAAATACATTTGTAATTTGTAAACTTTTGGTGCATCTGTTAGTTGATCGTTAAGTTGCACGTGCCTTGCACTCTAATTTTCATTTTGTTCAGTTTAATTTTCAAATATATATTTCTGACCTTTTTTATAAACTAGTTCCTAAACGATTGAAATTGTTGAGGACTAATTTTTTTATTTTTATTTTTATAAAATAAGTTAAGAATATAAATTGGGTGATTGAGCTTAACAAAATAAAAATTAGAGGGCAAGCCACGTGCTAGTTAACACTCAAAACTAACAGTAAACTAACAGAAGCACAAAAAGTCTATAAATTGCCAATATATTGACTAAAAGTCTACAAAAACAGATGGAATAAAAGTCTACAAAAACAGATTTAATAAAATAAATTTTAGTCAAACATGTGCCAAATGAGACATTAAACAAATGCATATAAAGAAAATGGTTAATAATCTATGAAATGTTTGAATTTTGACCCATGTTAATCGGAGAGGTCTGGATTTTTAAAAGTTAATTTGAAATGTCTGAATTTTCAACTTTGTTGATATAAGAGGTCTCCGTCAATTTTTGCCATTAAAACTGACGGAATTTGGTCAGATGCTTAGCATTTGACCGGAAATAAACTTAAATCCCGAAAATACCCTCCGACCAAAGTGTGCCCCTCACATGCTTGACCTGAAAAGACGAAAATGCCCCTCAAAGCAAAAAAAAAAGCATTTTTCTTCGCCGGAAAACACCGCCGGTGACCGCTAAGGCCTCCAAAGCTCCGAAAAAAGGGGTGAAAGTGTCATTTCACACAATTATGTTAAAAACCATAAAAATGGACGGAAGATCAAAGTTCAACAAAGTTGAAAATTAAGACCTTCCAAATTAACTTTTGAAAATTCAGACCTCTCCGGTTAACATGGGTCAAAATTCAGACCTTTCATAGGTTATTAACCCAAAGAAAATGCCAACTGTTTGTTTTGCTCTATCAATTGTTGGGAAAAAAATTATGCAAATGAAATTTATGGCCTCTATAATCAAATTGCATGCATTAGCTAATACGTGTATGAGCTAATACATGTATTATCTAAGCGGCGATTATGATGTCATAGTCGATACTTAATTAATACGTGTAATAGCATATCCTAATATAATGTTTGGATGAACTTTGTATTAGGATTTTTCTAATACAATGACTAAATGACCAAAATATCCATATATGAATTTTTTATGATATTATATTTTTACATTAGAATTATATAAAAAAGTAGAATAAGTAACTTCAATTATGTAAAAATAACACGGGTTCAAGGTCGACGGATTCTGTTCCGGACCCGTCAGGCCCGGCTCAAATAGAACTCGTTGGGGCGTGAATCGAACCCGGCCCAGCCCGACACGAAACCACCGGGACAAGACTCGAACGCACTGAGTACGTACCGAACTCGCAGGAAACCGACCCAAACCCGCGGGGGTACGTACCGGACCCGCCGGAGTACGTACTGAACCCATCGGGGTACGTCCTGAACCCGCATAGACCCGATCCGAACACGTCGGGACTCAATCCAAACCCGCCGGGTCCGGCAAGAAGTCGGCTGAATTATAATATATTAAGTAAGGGTATGAGTATTTTAGTCATTGGGCACTATATATTAGCTAATACATTATTTTTTAGGAGGCTTAGCTAATACATGTTTTACTATAGAAATGAATATTAACTAATACTCATCTATTAATTAGTATTAATACCAAACAACACAAACAAAGTAATAGCTGAGCTATCTACTAGTATGTCCTAATACATGCAATCAAACCTGGCATAGGTTAATACAAATTCGAGAAAAACCTGACCAAATGCACCCTTATGTTTATGCATAGTATTATTCAATCTTACATATGTCATCAACGTTTGCACCCCATCTAGAAAAGTCACGTTTACTATTGAATTTTAGGTTAACTTTTTTTTATAAAAGCAATGTTATCAGAACCGAGACGAGCATCGATCGAACTGGTAAGATGTTCAGTTTACGGTTTGTTGCGTCCTAGTTGAACTGGGTCGGATGGACGCGTCTGTCTGAGTGGGTTGTTTGGGTTTTTGGGCTGACACCCTTCGCCAGGAAGAGGTATTCGGCTTATGCCGATGACGAGTGTTTGGTTTTATCGCTGAATCTCGGAAAAGTCTGTGTCTCAAGAAATGGCGGTCTGGGCACAAGTCTTAGCGTCTGGGCACATCTTGCTCCTATTTCTCTTCCTCGCCTTAGCTACGGGGCCCCTTCCTGCACAAATGGCCAATACTAGCACGAAGAGGGGGGGGGGGGGTGGTGCTAGTGGAGCCCTCTCCGATGCCTAAGTCACGATTGGGCTAAAAAAGATAACTCTAGAGAGAAAAAATATTTCTAGAGAGAAGTCAGAGCTCAAAGTGCCAAAGTTGGGTAAATGAGAGGATGTGTGAAAATGGGTGGCCAAGGCCTCCTATTTATAGGCTACCTTGGGACCGGACCCGGTTTTGAAGCGGTTTGATGACGGTTCAAAAGCAAGCGGTAACCGTCATCAATATTGGCAATGCGCGAACTCGACTTCCCTATGCGTAACGGTAATCGCGTAATACCCATAGAGCAATCCGGACCTCGTCGAATTTGGGCAATTCGGCGAGGTCCGGCTTGCCGTGCAATCCGGACCTCCGAATTGCTGCAATCCGGATGTCCGGATTGCAAGCAACCCGGACCTCCGGACGCGCGTATCGCGCTTCCGGACCGTTTTGACCCTTAGGAGGCGTTTTCGAAACCGTGATGTGATTACATGCGATATGCAAACATGCATGTAAAATGATGGACTTGATACGCGTAGCACTAAAATAATCATACGCGTAGAGATTGGTAAACACTTAGAAGACGGTGGAGTATACCGTAAGCACTTAGGCATGGGTGTAGATGAATCACTCCTTTGGTCCTTGAATTTTTTGGGATATGTGATTACACTAATCCCCAATCATTCTTCCAGCTTTTTTGGAATTCATTCTTCATCCTTCTTTGCAGGTAATTGCTCCACCATTTCTAGAAACCATTTGCTTGTTCATAGTTTCTTCACCGTCGTAAACTTTAGGTGCATCCCGAAAGTTACGTGTTTGATTCTTGACTTGTTTTCAGAAATTGACACCACCAATCGACTCAGATCATTGCGAGGATTCCGGCGCCGCCTTCAGAATCGCCCGACGACGCCGGACACGCCCTCATGCGCCGTCGCGTGTGTGTTGTCCTGCCGGCGCGTGCAACCCACGCGCCGCCTTCCCGTGCTCCGTTCGCCGCAGTCTTTACCTTTCTGAAATCGTCTCGACGAGTGGAGTCCATTGTGATACTTTTTGTCACATTTTGAGGTAGTCTGAAAACTCGATTTTACAGAACAGCTTCGTCTTGATTTTTGGATGTTGCCGTGTTGTTGTTCCTTTGAACTATTTGTCGTTGTTGTTGCATAGAGCTGCTCATTGGTGTTCGTATGTTAAATAATTGCTGGTTGGTTGTTGTTGCTTTTGTCGTTAGCTCATGCCTTAGACAATTTTTTACCTCTGTGCATCGTCGCGGTAGAATTCCGCTATTTGGTATATTGCCCCCATGCCTTCGCGTAAAGGCCTTTTGATCGGTACATGTTGTTTTTCCCTTAACGGGTTTGTTGGTTGTCGGAAGTTGCCAAACGTCTTTGGGGGTAGACGTTTGTTGTCTTGATACCTTAGAAAAATATTTTTCCTAAGTGTTGTCGCGTTTTCCTTTCGCGGTTCGTCACGTTAGTCGTACCGCTTGCATGATGGTTTCTTGGAACGTTGGCTACTTTTGTTGTACGCATTAACTTTGTTATGCGCGTTGACTTTGCTACACGTATGTTGTTATGTGCATTGGCGCTTTATGATCGCATGAATTTGACATGTAGACTTCTTGTTTGGTTCTTGCAGATTGTGAAGTCGTAGTAACCTCTTGTGGAACTCCTTTTTTTTTTATCGAATTGCCGCTATGAGTAAGTCCACCACTCCTCTATCGCAGACTCCTTTTAATTCTGACGTTGAGGATGACTTGGAGGTGGATTTGATTTCACAAGTATATAGTGTTTTGGGCACTGATGAGGGCGTAGTTGCTGAGCCTTCTGCTGAGGCACCTCCCGTCGAAGAGCCGGAAGTGTTGGTTAGATATTACACTAACCGTTTGGATAGGCCCTTGTTTATACTGTATGCGAGTGCTTCTGGACTTGACCCTCGCGTAGAGGCTGTTTATACCTTTGATGTGCTTCGTAAGAGTAGTTTAGGAGACGCTACTCCTCCGCCTAAAGACTTATCCGTCGTTTATACATCTCATGTTAGGGAGGGTTTACGCTTTCCTTATTGCCCTGACCTGATTGAGCTTTGTAGTGGTTATGGGATTTCCCCCTTAGATCTTGCGCCCAATGGAATTCGGGTGTGGACTTGCTTTAGGGTGCTGTTTCACAAGAAGTCATGGCATTATTCTTCCACCATCTTTCGCTGCTTCTATCAGCTTAAGAGTCCGGACTCCGAGGGGTTGTGTAGCGTGAAAGTACGCTGGCCGAACTTGCAAGGTGATGGGTTTGAGGAACTTGGCCTTGGTGAAGCCAAGTGGGATTCCAGTCATCGATTGGTTGCCGCCGCGGATCGCTCTGCCGATCATTGGAGGCACCATTACGTTTTTACTCATGATGCGGGTACGACTTGGGACGTCGAGTATGTTCGGAAATCTGATCCCGCGCCTGCTTTTTAGGAGCTCTCCTTGCTGGATAGGGAGGTGATAAAGCAGATATATCACAGTCAGCGATCACGTGGTTTTACTTGTTCGCTGCGCGCATCTGATCAGGAGTTGGTCGATGCTGGGATTCATGATTCATGTGCTCCCTTCTGCGGCTTCGGTATGTTACGCATTTTTATAACTTTTACCGTGTTGCAATGTAGGTTGGTTTGACGGAAAAAGCTCGTCTTTGCAGACGGCAGCCGCTCGCAGGATTGCTTCTAACGGAAGGATTGTTCCATCTCTTGCTCCCGGAGCATCAACGGCTTCCGGGCATGGAAAAGGTAAACAACTTGAATAAACAGTTTTCCTTGTACACTGTCTTAGTTTAGTTGTATTTTGATTGTAGCTTTGTGTGCTATTTGCAGGTCGCAAGACGCTTGTTACTGATCGCGTTGTTGCCACTCCTGATTCTGCCAAACGGTCCACTGCTGGGACGCGTTCTTCGAGCAGGTCGAAGCGCCCGAAGACTACTGTGACCGTTCCTACTCCTTCCTGCCATAAAGGGAAGGAAGTTGACGATTGCAAGGATGCGCTTTATGCCCCCCGCTCGAAGAAGCGGCCCGAGGTGGAACGTGCTCTTCCTTCTGGTATGAGCTGAACACTTGTCTGTGTGCTTTTGTGCGCTTTTGTTTTTGGTTTTTGCATAACTCTAGTTGGTTTGCATGTAGTGCTCCCGCCACTTGGACGTGCGGATCTGCTTTTTCCTTTGGAAGGCGATATTTCGGATGATAAGTGGATGTCGTATATGACAGGTGATCTCACTTTCCCCAAGAGTTCCCGACTTAGCATGCCAGAAGTTGGTGTGCGTGTTCTTCATCTATCCGTTCCTCCTGGTGATCGACTTGTTCGGCCATCGAGCGATGAAGAGGCGGGAACCTTTGTTGAGAGATCACTGTCTGGATTCACACCAGTAAGTGTCTTTCTTTGTTTTGCTATGCTCGTTGTTTCCGAACATGTATGCTTATTGTCTTGTTGTTTTCAGGTTGTTTCTGACATGGTACACATGGCCTCCTTCATGTTGGAAGTTGTCCGGGAGAAGCGTGCTATTGCCGATAAAGCTGCCGTTGTGTCTGGCGAGCTTAAGGAAGCTAAGGATGAAGTGCGCCGTCTTACTTTGAAGATGACGAATTTTGATGCCCGTTATGATTCTGATCATGCCCGCCTTGTTCAGCTTGAAGCTGAGAATGTTGTTATTGAGAAGGTGATTTATGACAATGCGGGTAAACACAAGGTTGCCTGTAGGAAGGTGCACGAAGAGGCAATGAAGGCCGGCATTGAGGAGGGACTTGGAAAGTTCCCTACTACTCCTGAGTTTGACAGCACAGTTACTGCTGCTGCTACGGCGAAGGCCGCTCCTATGCTTAGCGAGTTTGCTGAAGACTTCGTTCGTAGGGTGAGCATTCTTGCTCCCGGCTTTCCCTTTAACAGGTTAGGGCCGTATGCGGAGTTTGCGGTTGGGCACGTTGCCGAGCTCCGTCGTTTGGATGCTGCAGCAGCTCAGTTTTCCTTTTTGTTTGGAGAAGACGGTGGCGACACTAATGTGCAACTTCTGCCTGTTCCGCCCAGTCCTGTCAGAGATGATGGCGTTCTTTGATTCGTGCCATGTTTATTGCTTTTGGATATGTTGAACTCGTTTCTGAGTCTGTTTGCCCCCCGGCTTCTATATTTGGAACTTTGTTGGAGCTGTTCCTTGGTTGTTGTTTGTGACTTGTTCGCTTTGAACTATGTCGTTTGAACCTGCTTTATGCATAGCAGTTTGCATGATAACTTGTTAGTAATATTTCATACCGTTATCACTTACTGTTTTTATTGAATGTGGATGACTAGTAACATAGACACAGTCCCCGCAGCCGTGACCGATAGCCACTTCTTGATTGATGACTTGAGATGTTCTCAAGATTGCTCGCATGATGCATTACGCATGTTGCCCTTCTTTCCTGAATAGCTTGCCGCTATATATGTTGTAACCTGTCAAGCATTTCGCGTATAGCGACTTTTCTTAACAGGTAGTGTATTTGGCGCGGGTACTTAGCACAAAGGCACTTGACACTGGCCTTTGCTATTTGAAAGGTGTTACCTTGACTAAGAAAGATACTAGTTTATACCGTCTCTTAGTCCCACTCTAAGGGGACGTTGTATAAGACTCGACTTGTAAATTTTATGAGTTTTGTAAACAGGGTGCGCACCTGCCAGCGTGTATCAACCCGCGTTGGGGAAGCATACGTGAAAACATTTTGGTTTTTGAAAAAATATTTGTGATACATGATTCCTGCGTCCAGGGACCACGTAACACTTTTTGCAAATATGTATTGTGATGCATGCTTTCTGCGTCCAGGAATCATGCAACACGGTTTGAAAATCTGTAGTACGGAATTGTCATCTAACAAGAGGACTTTTTCCGTAAAGTGTGAACCCTTAAGCAGGAATTCATAGTACGGGATTGTCATCTAACAAGAGGACGTTCGCCGTATAGAGTGAACCCTTAAACAGGAATTCATAGTATGGGGTTGTCATCTAACAAGAGGACATTCGCCATAAAGAGTGAACCCTTAAACAAGAATTCATAGTATGAGATTGTCGTCTAACAAGAGGACATTCTCCATAAAGAGTGAACCCTTAAGCAGGAATTCATTGTATTGGATTGTCGTCTAACAAGAGGACATTCGCCATAAAGAGTGAACCCTTAAGCAGGAATTCATAGTATGGGATTGTCGTCTAACAAGAGGACATTCTCCATAAAGAGTGAACCCTTAAACAAGATATACACACTTGTTGTAGCGTCGGGTCGTTGTCTATCAAGAGAACTTCCGCCACTTATGGGGTGATCAGTCCCGTATTGTATTTGCCCGTTTTGTTTTGAATCCAGGGAATGGCGATGAACATGAGGATTTGCTTCTAACAAGAGATGTCACAGCATGTCATTTGTATGTCATCAATAGGACATTTGTAGATGAGCGTCATTAATATGACGTTTGAAGCAAGACGTTGTTGGTATGAGGCTTTGAAGTAGAAAGGTTGCAATTATGTCCTTGCAAATATGTTGTTGCAGCATGCTGATTTTGAATATAACTTGGGTTTAATTCCAAGTTGTTGATTTCTTGATGACGCCTTTTGATATAGTCGTCAATATGAGTAAGTTGTTGTTGATGATAAGCGTTGTCATAATGCGTAGTAAATTTTTTGCTTGCACATAGCATAATATCTTGGATTGTTGATGTAGATAATAAGCGCGTAGTTTTGTTACTTCGCGTTCAATCCAAAATAGCATGCAAGACATAGATATGTACCTACAAATGTAGATTGACTTCATTAGATACTTGCGCGTGTTTACATTGTTTTTTCGAGAAGGCGTCAACCAATCATTCCTTCTTAAAACATGTAAAGAAACTAGATGCGATGATTCTAAAAACACTTAGAATAGAAATGCGCAAAGTAATAAGAAAGATAGTTATTTCTCCTGTCTCTTTCATGGTTGGTTTGACGATGATGTCGCAGAGTCAGTTGCAACAAATCGCCTTAACGCGCCCAGCGCGATGCATTCTTCGATCTCCCATCTCAGTGGTAGACACATGTTTGTGTTGTGTCCCCAGGTTTTGTGGTATTTGCACCATTCCTTAACGTTGTTGCCCAAGAAAGCAGTATTTGGAACAAGTGGACTCGGGAGCTTGTTTTCGAGTAGGTTGACGTAAATGTCTTCAGCAACCGTGTTTAGCGGTGTGAAGATGTTGTCCATATTGATGCTCGCGCCTTCCTGTTTGTTCGTTTCAGCTTGAACTTCTTTGTCCCAACTGAGGGGTGTACCCCACCTCAGTTATTGCTCACACAAGTCTGCCGTCTCGAGCTTGTCTTTTAGATCTGCCATGGTCCTGGTTGTTCGCCGTCCATGAGTTCTTCCGAAGAGAAGGAAGGATCTGGCGTTCATGTTTGCAAAGAACACGCTTATCACTTCCTCTCTTGTTGCTTTTGCCAAAGAGGCGTTGGCAGCGAATCTGTTGAAGTATTTCGTGATTGGCTCGCCTTCACCCTGCATGACGAGCCATATCTGGTTCCATGATGAGTACTGAACGTACTCTTGTGGATTCCAAACTATAACAGCTTGCTCATGCCTTCCATCATCAACAATTTTCTGCTTCTTGAAAGAATTCACCATCGCCACATGGAAATGGTGCTTTGCTCTTAGGGCGTTGACGTAACATCGTCTTGCGGATATCTGGTCGCCTATTCCTTCCCCGATCCCGTGGTCAGTAGGGAATTTCATCTTCTGATGGACATTAGAGGGCACGATTACGTAAGGGTTGATCGTTGTTCGCCCTAAAATTCCATTATAGGCCCCAAGAGATTCCACAACGACAAAAGTGACGTTGACGTGCAAAGATTTCCACCCTTGGCCTAGGATGACAGGAAGGGTGATCGTTCCCAGGGGGTATGTGGCTGCCCCGGCAAAGCTGACTAGCGAGAAAGTTCCCGGAGTCAAGTCTTTAACTGATTTTCCCAGTTGCTCCAGGACTTTGACATGTAAAATGTCAGCAGAGCTTCCACCATCAACGAGAATCCTCTTCAAATCATATCTGTCGATGTCCATGGTTATGACTAAAGCATCGTCGTGAGGGTAAACGATGTGCTTTAAGTCTTCCCTGGAAAATTGGATAACCACGTCGTCTTGCTCCGGTTGCTTGCGCTTTCCATATCTCGGCAATGTTGCTGCTTGGGATGCATAAATGTCCCGAGCATTAGACACTTGTCCTCCGGCGGCAGGTCCTCCGTGGATGACGTTGATAACACCTCGCTTGGATGGTGGAGGGTTGTCGTTGACTTTCTCTTTGCCTTTACTTCCTTTCTTTGATGACTCTGCTTGAGTCTTCTTTTGGGGGGTTGTCGCCTTGATCGACGAATTGCTTCAATTCGCCCTTGAGGACGAAGTTGTTAATGCGGAAACGTAGGCTGACACAGCTGTCCGTTTCGTGGACGAAGACCTCGTGGTTTTCACACCACTTGCCTTTGTCTTTCCCCAGCGGACCTTTTTTGAAATTGTTCGGCTCTTTCCACATGTTCGCATCCTTCATTTCCTTCAATATCACGGACAGCGGGGCATTCAATGGAATGCAGTCAGTGAGGTTTACTTCTCTTAGTTTCTGGAAATCTCCTTGAAAAGGCTTTTTCGGCTGAGGCTGCCAATTTCTTCCTTGCTGACCGCTTGAGGGCGGTTTTGGTTGATTCTTCTTTGGGTTTTCTTCCGCCTTTGCAGCAGAGACTTTCGCCTTGTTCTGGCTCCTGAACCTTTCTAGGTCCACGTATTCTTTAACTCTTGCGGCTAATTCTTCTAGAGTTTCAGCTGGGCGCTTTGCCATCTTTTCTGCTAAGGCGTAGCCTCTTCGTCCGAGGTTTCAGATGAATGCTCGAACTATCTCTCCTTCCGTCAGGTTCCCCTGAATATCAGAGATATTCTGGTTGAAGCGAATGTAATACTCAGCGAGAGTTTCTTCATTTTGCTGTTGGACGTCGTCTAGAGCATTTGTTCCTTTTAGCAATGTGCGTTCGCCCATATATCGCTGAATGAACTTAGCCTTCAGGTTTGCCCATGAGGTGATGCTTTTGCATGGCAGCGAGAAGAACCAGTGCGCTGTTGTTCCGGCAAGAGTTTGTGAAAACGTCATTGCAAAGTGGTGAGGGTTCTTCGTTTTTCCTAGCAGAGAGGCCTCGTGTTTCTGCACGTGTTCCACTAGATCTCCTTTTCCGCGATAGAGATCTCCTCCAATCCGGTACAGTGCGTCTGGGACGCGAATGTTTACAAGGTGGTCCGCGAACGGATGCGACGCCCTTTCTTCAAGCGCGTGCATACCCTTCATCTTTGCTTCTTTCATCTTCTTCTCAACAATTTCTTCTAACATCTCGGCAGTAAACCCTTTTACAGGCGCAGCATAATCCGTTGCAGGATTCGCCGACTAGTGTTATAGTAGATGTCAGATTGATCCCTGCTTGTGGCCTGGAAGGGATCATCCTTCGTTGGCTGTTGTGAGCGATGGTGTGGGGGTTGCCTTTCATTCCTCCAATGACGGGCTCCTTGGGAAGGAGTGTATGAACGTGCGGCTTCATATCTCGCATGTTGGTTTCTGCCCTGGAATGGACCGCCTTGGCGGGTAGTGTCTTGTGACATTTCTCTTGTCGGCGCAGCGTGTTCCTGGGCGGTTGGAGGTGGTTGAGCCGCATATCCTTGATTTTTCAGTGACTCGCGGAATGCGAGTAATTCCTCTAGTGCAGCCATCATTGCTGGAGTAACCGTAGGCATCGGGTTTGCTCCCGTTCCTTGTTGTTCGCCTTTCTGTCTGAAATTCAGCATCATCATGCATCTCTGGCTCGAAACCAGGTGGGGGTGAACGATGATCGTCACTTGGTTCTTGGTGGTTGTGCTGTGCGTCGGGCACATCCTCGGTTGGCATGGATGAAGCTACGGAAGTAGCTCTCGGTATGTGGGAAGGTCCCGGCTGGCTTCCAGCTGGCTTCTGACCTCCTGCTCTTTTGCTTGCCGGAGACTTCTTAGGACGTCCAGGCCTTTTCCTTGCATTTCTCGCGTTAACCTCGTCGGGAGGGTTGCGATCACTCGTCATGACTTTGCGGTATGGTAGCTTTTGTTCGAATCCCGGAGACGGCGCCAAATGTTGCGTCGTAGTTGAACTGGGTCGGATGGACGCGTCTGTCTGAGTGGGTTGTTCGGGTTTTTGGGCTGACACCCTTCGCCAGGAAGAGGTATTCGCCTTATGCCGATGACGAGTGTTTGGTTTTATCGCTTAGTCTCGGAAAAGTCCGTGTCTCAGGAAATGGCGGTCTGGGCACAAGTCTTAGCGTCTGGGCACATCTTGCTCCTATTTCTCTTCCTCGCCTTAGCTACGGGGCCCGTTCCTGCACAAAGGGCCAATACTAGCACGAAGAGGGGGGGGGGGGGGGGGGGTGTGGTGCTAGCGGAGCCCTCTCCGATGCCTAAGTCACGATTGGGCTAAAAAAAGATAACTCTAGAGAGAGAAAATATTTCTAGAGAGAAGTCAGAGCTCAAACTGCCAAAGTTGGGCAAATGAGAGGATCTGTGAAAATGGGTGGCCAATGCCTCCTATTTATAGGCTACCTTGGGACCGAACCCGGTTTTGAAGCGGTTTGATGACGGTTCAAAAGCAAGCGGTAGCCGTCATCAATATTGGCAATGCGCGAACTCGACTTCCCTACGCGTAACGGTAATCGCGTAATACCCATAGAGCAATCCGGAGGTCCGGATTGTTTATGCTATCCGGAGGTCTGGTCCGGACGCGCGTATCACGCTTCCAGACCGTTTTGTCCCTTAGGAGGCGTTTTCGAAACCGTGATGTGATTTTTGACGTGTTTACGTGCTCCGAAATATAAATACGAACCCGAATTGGACACATATCCATCACGGTTCATCTGGTTCGAACTGGTTCGTACCCAATCAAACCGCAAAGCCCAAAGAAAAGTAGCACCATAGTTCAAACTAGAGCCCAATTCCAAAGACTAAGCCCGCACGATATTACTTGAATTCACACTTCAAGTTGGCAACAGTGCTTGTGAAGGACGGGTTCAGGCTCACCATCAACCTCATCCTTCAACCTCAAACACACTGCACAGACAGATGGGTAGATCTCGTCGGATCCTGCACGAGGTTTACGATCTAGTGGAAGTGTAGTAGATGTGAATCTGAGATCGGAATTGACTACAAACTACAAGATGGAAGTGTGGGATCTCCCAATCTTACATTCATTTATAGAATCATCCGTCAGAATTGGAGAAGTGAAGTACATAACTACCTGCTATTTATAGCAATAGTTCTCAACTAACAAACTTCCTAATGAATACAAATAAGTCTATAATTATTCACTAGATACAAATAGATCCTAAAAGTTTCATTATTTCTACATACATCCAGATTTATCCTCATCATCTTCTTCTCCTTCGTTTCCTGTTGCTTCAAATAGATTCTTCACTCCAAACTTAGATAACAAAAGAAGAAGTTATTGTTTCCGAAGTTCTTTAGTTAGCAATATGCAAGTTGTTCTTTAGACTTCACATAATTGTTTGGATGACTTCATCTATCAACTTTTCTCGAACAAAACGACAATCGATCTCTATATGCTTCATTCTCTCATGAAACATGTGGTTTGCAACAATTTGAATGGCAGCCTTATTGTTACATCTCAAAGCAATGGGTGAAGTCTGCCTAAAACCAACCTCCTTTAGAAGTCCTCTTAACCATACAGTCTCAGAAACTGTCATCGTAAGGTTCTTATACTCAGATTTAGCACTAGAACGAGAAAATGTTGATTGTTTCTTTGACTTCCCAAACCCCATCGCATCTGCAAGCTTGATACAATATCATATGACCGACTTTCTTGTAACTAAGCATGTCCCTCAATCACTATCATAATAAGTTGTTATTAACTGTGTTAGGTCCTATACGAAATAAGATTCAAAGTCGACAAGCATTGAGTCGATAACCTTAAAATCGACAACAAGAAGTCGATGACCAAAAATAATCTCTGTAAGAAGATGAGGAAAAAAGGTCAGCGACTGCATGACAAGAGGCGGCGCCCTAAAAGTTGACGAAACTCACTATAAAGAAAACCTCTCCTCTTAAGGAACGATTAGGTGGCGACCTACTCGTCACCAACTACAAAGAAAACATCTCCTCTTAAAGAAAGTTGAGGTGGCGACCTACTCGTCACCAGCAACAGAGAAACCTTCATTCTTAAGGAATGATGAGGTGGCGACCTACTCATTACCAGCTACAGAGAAACCTTCATTCTTAAGGAATGGTGAGGTGGTGACCTGCTTACACCGCCAACAGGGAAATCCTCTTTCTTAAGAAATGGTGAGGTGCCGACCTGCTTGTGCCGACTCCACGAGAAACCTTTTCCCTTAAGGAATGATAAGGTGACTGATGGGTTTTGATATAGCCGTTAGGCCCATTAACGACGACTAAACGGCGAAGTAGGCCCACTGGGCCCCGAACGAGGCTTCGAAGAACAATACGAAGGGTCCCGTCAAGGTCGGTCCCGATGTATGAGCTGAACGCCCCCGATATTACGCCTTTAAGTAGGCCCCGATATTATGCCTTTGAGTAGGCCCCGATATTGAATCCCTGAGAAGATTGGCCCTGTCCCGATGACGAGGGGCCCCGAGCGGTGACCAAAGGAGATAACTCTGGAGTCCCCGACTTCCGTCGGGACTTGCCACCAGAGCACGAGGCCGAGAAATACGCCCACTATCAACATAGTGGGGAAGTGGCCGGAAAAGACAGAACGTGGGTTACTGGCCGAGATAAGCGGAACGTGGCAGTTATCCCAACAGGTAACTGAGGTAACCCCTCCCCTATATAAAGGAAGGAGTTACCTCAGGATTGATACGTTCACATACTCACATACTCATACTTGCTTGCCTGCATCGAGATACTCATTTAAGCATCGGAGAGGGATTCTGGGTCACCGCCCGGTCTATCCCCTTCTTGCAGGATTACTTGGAGCGAAGGAGTTCGGATTTCCGTCAAGGACGTACCGGAGTTCCAACCGTGATCCAACATTGGCGCCGTCTGTGGGAATGAAGCAAAAAGCAAAAATGACTTCTACCCGTTCGATGGCTGGCAAGCAAAAGAAGAGACAAGGACAATCCGGCGGTTCCCGCCACCCTGCTGGGACTCTGAATTCAGGGCCGCCGGAACGCACTGTTGATCGGAATGATCCACCCCCTTCTGTTTCTCAAACAAGGGGACATCATGATGATCGCGAAGATTCCATCCGAAACTCGTCAGAGAGCCGGGAAGAGATCCCAAGGAGGGACCAGGATGCACCTGCAAAGCCGGACTTGGCGAAGGGCGTGATGGATGCCATGCCAGTATTTTTGGAAGCTATGGAGGCTCTCTTGGACCGAAGGAAGGCTGCCAAGAAGAAGGAGGAGGAGTTGCGTCCGCCTCCGCCGATGGAGAATCGGGACGGGCGGGAGGCCCAACCCGAGCACCAGGACAAGAGCAAGGAACCTGCCCTATCGGAGCAGTTCGTGGTCGATGGGCCTGGGCCTGTGCAACATAGGACCATTCCTCTCAATGGCCCTATCACCCCCGATCAAGTGATGAAGATCGTGAACATTTGCATGGGCGACCAGAAGAAGATGATGTCGAAACTCAGGGACCGATCCACTCATCCCTTCGTCCCCTGATTGGTGAACACCACTGCCCCGCCGGGACTGGGCATCCCGACAATTAAGGAGTATGATGGCGAGGGAGATCCCGTTCGTTATGTCCAGAAGCATGTCATGGCTTGTCTAGGCAGAGCCCCGAATGATGACATAATGTGCGTTTTGTTCCCAGGCACACTCGGTGAGAGGGCCCTGACATGGTTCAACAGCCTTCCCCCAGGGTGCATCTCTAGCTGGACCCAGATGCATGATCGCCTCATCCAGCAGTACCAGGGCCGTCAGCGCCTCCTGAAAAGCGCGAGATCCCTGGCTGAGGTGGTACAGAGGCCCGACGAATCTCTGCACATTACTACCAGAGATACACTGCCAGCGTGGCCGAGATTGATGAGGAAATATCGGAGGGAGAGACCATCCGCACTTTCATTCGGAACCTAACAGCACCGTATGGTTCCGACCTGATGCACAGCGTGGCTGAGAAGGCTGTGTGGAACATGGAGGCGCTGCAGAAGAGGGTGAAGCAGCAAATCGACATCCAGGAGTCGAAGATAGCTGCCGGAGACCTTGACCCTCCGAAATCGAACAAGGGGAAGCAGTCGTTCAAACCCTCGGACGATCGCAGGAGGAAAGATAAACTCGAGAGCAGTCGGGGTAGAGGCCGTCCCGATCGAAGGGAAGACAAGCGTTCCTCGAAGTCGGACAACAGAGAGGACCACTACACCCCTCTTATTTGTTCCATGGGTGCGGTATTGGCGGTGATGGATCGACAGGGTATCGCCAGATACCCCCCGAAAAAAGATGGAGAGTCCATGGGAGCCCGCACAGATCGTTATTGTCGCTTTCACCGTGCCAACGGTCACGACACTAACCATTGTCGGGAGTTGAAGAAAGAGATTGAGAAGCTGATCCATAAGGGGAAGCTCAAGGAATTTGTGGCTGGACAGCGGGGCCGATCCCGTTCCCGGTCCCGATCGCGGTCCCGTTCCCGATCCCGTGGTCGATCCCCGAAGATGGATAAGCCCGAGTCTTCCAATGCCCGCAAGGAGAAGTGGGGAACTATTAATTTGATTCACGGAGGACTTGCTGCAGGAGGAGATACTACGGCAGCTCGGGAGGTCTATGCTTCTCGGATTCCCATTGTTGTGGTGTTGGGCAAGAGGGCCCGAATTTGGACTCCGAAAGAAGAAATGGTGATTCCCTTCTCAGCGGAGGACCTGATAGGTGTGGAGACCCCGCACGATGATGCCTTGGTCGTGACCCTGAACGTGGATGGGTACGAGATGAAGCGGATCCTGATCAACGGAGGGAGCTCATCCGATATTCTGTTCATGGACGCACTACAAGCCATGGGGAAAACCAAGAAGGACTTGAAGCCTGCGGATTTCCCGATGGTCGGATTTTCTGGCTCTACCTCTTACCCGGTTGGGGTGATTACCTTACCGGTCGAGTTCGGGAGTGGTTGGAAGTCGGAGAGGAGGAACGTAGAGTTCGTGGTGGTCGAGTCCGCGGGGACCTATAATGCCATTATCGGGAGGACTACCATCAACCCGCTGGGGGCAATTACCTCAACTGTCCATCAGAAGCTGAAGTTCCCGACTGACCACGGAATCGGGGAGGTCCAGGGCGATCAGATAGCTTCCAGGAAGTGTTATGTCAATGCCACCCGAAGGAGGAATCGGGAGGCTATGACTGTATTCCAGACTGACGCTGATCCTCGAGAGGAGTTCGGGCGTCCCGCCCTGATGGAAGATTTGAAGGAGGTCGAGATTGATGGACCTCAGAGGAAGGTGAAAATCGGGTCCGCTCTGACTGAGGAGACGGCCCGAGAATTGATTGATCTGTTGAAGGAGTTCAAGGAGCTGTTCGCCTGGTCCCCGAGTGACATGCCAAGAATCAGCCCCGATGTGATTACTCATGAGCTGAAGATTGATCCCGCGATCAAGCCGATTACACAGAGAAGGCGCCCGATGGGTGCCGACAAGAAGATTGCGATCCAGCAAGAGGTGGGCAGGTTTCTTGATGCTGGATTCATTAAGGAGCTCCGATTCCAGACCTGGGTCGCCAACCCAGTCCTGGTGAAAAAGAGCATTGGCAAATGGCGGATGTGCGTTGACTTTCGCGACCTGAACAAGGCATTCCCGAAGGATTGCTACCCGCTCCCGAGGATCGACCAGCTAGTAGATGCCACATCGGGACATGAGCTGCTGAGCTTTATGGATGCTTACCCTGGCTACAATCAGATCAAGATGTGCAAGGAGGATGCCCCCCACACCGCCTTCTATGCTGATAGTGACATCTATCATTATGATGTTATGCCCTTTGGACTGATCAATGCAGGTGCAACTTACAAGAGGATGGTGAACAAGCTGTTCGGGGACATGCTGGGAAAAACAATGGAGGCCTATGTGGACGACATGCTGGTGAAGTCCTGACTGGCCGAGGATCATGTTCACAACTTGGCCACAGCATTTGAGCGGATGAGGCTTCATCAAGTTCGCTTGAACCCCACCAAGTGTGCCTTCGGAGTGCACTCAGGGAAGTTCTTGGGCTTTGTGGTGAGCCAGAGGGGAATCGAGGTAAACCCTGAGAAGCTGAACGCGATCGAGGAGATGAAGTCCCCGATTAACCATCGGGAGGTGCAGGTGCTGAATGGCCGACTGGCCGCGATGAATCGTTTCCTGTCCAAGGCAAGCGACCGATCCATGCCATTTTTTGAAGTATTGAGGGCCAACAAGAAGTTTGAGTGGACTGCCAAGTGTGAAGAGGCGTTCCAGGCACTCAAGCAGCACCTTCGCACCCTCCCGCCATTGGCGAAGCCCATCCCAGGCGAGCTACTCTACCTGTATTTGGCTGTTTCTGAATTTGCTGTTAGCTCTGTCTTAGTGAAAGTTGTAGAGGGTAGCCAAGTCCCTGTCTATTATGTAAGCAACGCACTCGCCAAATATGAAATGAATTATCCCGCCGTTGAGAAGTATCTCTATGCGTTGATTGTCACTGCTCGGAAGCTGAGGCCTTACTTCCACGCGCATGAAATTACTGTTTTGACGAATCAGCCCTTGAAACATTTTTTGAACCGGCCTGATGCGTCGGGGAGATTAGTGAAATGGGCAGTCGAGCTTAGTGAGTTCCGCATCCACTTTGCTCCGAGAACGGCTATTAAGGGCCAGGCGTTGGCGGATTTCATAGCAGAGTCTACAGCCCCCGATCTAGAAGAAGCGGGCCCTGTAGAGGGGGCAACCACGGAGGTCCCGATAACAGAGCAGTCAGAACAGCCCGACGCCAAAAATACTTTGGAGATGTACACCGATGGCTCCTTAAATTCAAAAGGATCGGGAGCAGGTTTCGTACTGATACCACCAGGCGGAGGCGAGCCCCTCCGATATGCCTTGGCCTTGACATTTAGGCCACCAACAATGAAGCTGAATATGAGGCTCTCATCACTGGCCTCAAGATTGCTAAAGGAATGGGAGTCGGTCACTTAAAGGTGAAGTGCGACGCTAAAGGTGAAGTGCGACGCTAGCCTGATTGTGAACCAAGTCCAGGGGGGATATGAAGCAAAGAGCCCGATGATGAAGAAATACCTTCGGGAGGTGAAAACCCTGAAGGAAAGTTTCAAGAGCTTCGATATTGAGGCGATCCCGAGGGAAGATAACGCGGAAGCAGATGCCTTGAGCAAGTTCGCCTTGGGGGCAACCCTCTACGAAAGTCGGAAGGTGCATTTCTTGGAGAAGGTGATCGTGTCAACCACCGATCAGTCGGAGGTATGTGCCATTAAGGTCGGATCAGAAGGGCCCACTTGGATGACCCCGATAGCCGCGTATTTGACTACGGGGGCAGTCCCCGATGATGAAGTAGCAGCTGGCAAAATATGCCGAATCGCGCCCAATTATGTGATGGTGGACAATCAGCTGTACAAAAAGGGGTATTTAACTCCTTATCTGAAATGCGTGGCCGAGCCCGACACAGCTCGGATCCTTAGGGAGGTGCACGAAGGATACTTGGCTTGTCATGAAGGGGCCCGATCCATCGTGAGGAAAGTGCTAAACCTGGGCTATTACTAGCCCTCGATGAACAAGGAGGCAACGATGCTGGTCCGATCCTGTGACGCTTGCCAGAAGTACGCCCCGAATATCGTGACTCCAGCTGCGATTTGACGTCCATCAAGAGTGCTTGGCCCTTCGCGCAGTGGGGAATCGACTTGGTGGGACCCCTCCCAGTTGCAAAAGGTCAGTGTCGATATTTAGTCGTGGCTATTGATTATTTTTCAAAATGGATAGAAGCCAAGGCATTGGCCAAGACAACGGGGAACCATATCCTCAAATTCCTCCAGACCCATATCATATCGCGATACGGGATCCCCAAGGTGGTGATCAGCGATAACGGCCCCCCGTTTAATGGGGCCCAGTGGAAAGAGTACTTGGAGGAACTGAAAATTGAGAATCGGACAGCTTCTGTCCGTCATGCTCAAACCAACGGACAGGTGGAATCAGCCAACAAGATCGTAATGGATGGCCTGAAGAAGAGGGTCCATGCCTTGAAGGGCAAATGGCTGGATGAGCTGGAAAATGTGCTTTGGGCTGTTAGAACAACGCCCAAACGATCAACTGGGGAGACCCCGTTTGGCCTTGTTTATGGCACGGAAGCAATTGCTCCCGTCGAGATAGCTGTGGCATCCCATCAGACGAGGTATTATGAACCTCTATCGAATGATGAAATGAGGCGCCTGGACTTGGACTTGGTCGAAGAAAAGAGGCGGAGTGCCAAGGAGGCCCAGGCTCGGATGCGCTTGGCAACAGCCAGATATTATAATCGACGAGTCAAGTCTCGACAGTTCTTTGTCGGGGAACAGGTCTGGCGTCGGAACGAATTTACCCTTTTGGATCGGATCAACAAGATGTCACCAAAATGGGAAGGGCCTTATAAGGTCGTGGGGATGCCAGCTCGGAATGCGTACAAGTTGGAAGACCTCGACGGCAATGTGTTGAAACATTCTTTTAGTGGCGAACACTTGAAGAAATGTCATGTTTGATGTTAAGTCGCCTTCAGTGGTGCAAGTTATTTATTAAGTCGCTTTCAGTGGTGCAAGTTGTTTATTAAGTCGCCTTCAGTGGTGCAAGTGGTTTATTAAGTCGCCTTCAGTGGTGCAAGTTTAGCCATCAATGAATAAAGAGGTTGTTTCCGACAATTCTATTCTAAGACTTATTATTCTAAGTATGCTTAAATCGCCTTTAAGTGTGTAGCTAAATTGCCTTAAGTGGCATGGTTTCGCCTTAAGTGGCGCGATTAAATCACCTTAAGTGGTGGGGTTTCGCCTTAAGTGACGTAATTAAATCGCCTTAAGTGGTGTAGTTAAATCACCTTAAGTGGTGGGGTTTCGCCTTAAGTGGCGTAATTAAATCGCCTTAAGTGGTGTAGTTAAATCACCTTAAGTGGTGTGGTTTCGCCTTAAGTGGCGCGATTAAATCGCCTTAAGTGGTGTGGATAAGTTGCCTTAAGGGGTAGGATTAAATCGCCTTAAGTGGCATGGTTCCGCCTTAAGTGGCGCGGTTAAATCGCCTTAAGTGGTGTGGGTAAAATGTCTTAAGTGACGCGCCGAAATTACTCTAAGGGGTATGATCGAATTGCCTTAAGTGGCGTAGTTAATCCACCTTAAGTGGTGCAGTGATGATCAGAACAAAAAAAGATTGATATTATAAAGATCTAGGAGGTTCACGACAAAAAAGGAAATTACAAGGATTTGAAAATAAAGCAATCAAGCTTGATCCTTGGCAGCGTCGAGGGGAGCAGGATCCACGAGGTCTGTGGCAGAAGGCTCCATGATCGGGGGATCGGACTCTGGAAGATTGGCCGCGGGAGGATCAGACTCTGGAGGGTCGATCACCGGGGGCTCAGTTGTCGGGAGTTCTGCACTTGGAGGTTCCACCGTGCCTTCAGCACCCTTAGCCCCCTCGGGGGTGTTGGCCCCGTCGCTCTCCTCAGAAAGGTTGAAGTACCTCTCCGCGAAGGGGGCGAGGGTCTGAGACTTGGCGAAATCAATGGCACCACCATACTCCAGATGGAGCTCTTCAACAACATTAAGCAGGGTGGTCTCCACCTCCGCCGTACAGAACTTTACCGCGTCCAGTTGGAAAGCCTCAGAGCCCCGATAATCTTCCCGTCCCTTGGCCTCAGCCTCGGCCAGCTTGGTGGGAAACTCAGCAAGTTCGCGCTCCATCTGCTAGGACCGGTTGGAGAGAAGGACCCCCCGCAACGACTCGATCGGGGTCCAAGGGGCCGCCGCTTGGTCGGGGGAATAAAGTTGGTAGAAGCTCCCGTCCAAGGGGAGAGGGGGAACAATGCCCTGGGTGTCGGAGGCGCGGGCCTCCGAGCCGCCATGTGAGCCTACCGTCCCCTCGGGAGTCAGGCTCAAGACCGGTGACAGCTGCTGGGCCGGAGAAGACGGAGGCGGCCCTTCGGGAGTCGGCTCCGGCGGTGTCTGCCTCGCCCCCCGACGACGAATCAGGGGCTGGTCCCCGCTGGCCTCCTTAGAAGAATGGGAGACATCCAGGTCCATCACCCGTCGGAACTGGCCGTCCGTCGGGACGTCTTCAATCCCCGATCCCCAGGGGGCAGGAAGAGAAAGGAGGGGCTCCCCGAACCGTGCGTCGGAGGGAGGCTCCCCCGCCGAAGCTCCAGCTCCCGATCGACCTGCAGCTGGAGGACGAGAAGCTTCAGAAATAAAGTCAGGAAGTTGGTCAGGGTCCTTACACCAAATGATGCGACGGGAGAGGTACTGGTCCTTCCAGTGATAATTGTAGTAACCCGCTTTGAGGACGCGGGGAGTTTCTCCTTGCAGGATGCGTTTGACCCCTTCGATCCTGGCTCCTTTATCGGAGGGGATTAACTCCTTAGGAATACGCCTCCTGTACAATTGAATTGCTAAGCGGAGCTGTTTACCTTCCTCAGGAGTCTTGGTGTTGAAGATCTGCTCCATCTTCTCCACCCAGGCCCGTTTTATTTGCTCCGAGGTGGGAGGTGCCGATGAGGAAGCAGCCCTCTTTGAAGACTTCCTCTTCCTCGCGGGGCGTGGGATAGCATCAGTCTCCGCCTGCTTAAGCACGAGTTTGGTCAGCAATGATACCTTCTTAGCTGCAAAGACGAAAACGAAAAGACGGTTAGAATATTACCCAAGGAACGAGGTTAGAAGGGCCGTCGAAGAGTTGACCCCCGAACACGATATCAAGGAGTCGGATCCCGGTCAGAACCAGGTCCCGATCCCCAATGGAGTTGGCGTCGAGGGGAGTGAAAGATTCCCCCCAACGATAAAGCTGGATGTAGTGGAGAATCTGGAAATCCTCCTCGGAGTAAGTGTGGAAAGCGGGAGCAGGGTCCGCCTCAACCTCCCATCGGGGCCATGGGATGGAGCTGTTTCGGATGAAGAAATAACTCCTCTTCCAGCCACTGTTGTCGGGCCCCGAGTCGGTGATGAGCCCCGACCCTTGGTGACCTTCCAGGTGTCACCATTCCAGCTGTACCGAGAGAGCTGCGCCTTGCTCCACTTCGGCATCCGCGGGTAGAAGGCGTAGACCCCGACATCATTGCACTTCAGTCCATAGAAGGTCCGGAAGAGTCGGAGGCTATAGGGCCATTTTTGACGGAAGCAGAGGACGCGGAAAGCATTCCACACACGGATGGCGTGGGGGGAGAAAGTAGTCGGATGTGTCTTGTAATATGCACACATCTCGACTATGTCCCCACAGAAGGGGAATCAGATTCCTGCCGATATTTGCCCGGTAGAGACAAATACCTCCTCTTCCCGGGGACGAGTGGCCACAGGGTCACCCGGGACGCGGGGCCAAGGAAAAGGGAAGCGAGGCTCCTAGGTAGAAGTAATGCACCCCTCCCGGAGAGCTGCATCATAGGCAGTGTCAGAAATCTCATTGCAAGCGTAATCGAACTTGAAGGGCTTCCTCCCCACAGAACTGGACTCACCCTGGAAAGTAATCAGAGCAAGAAAAAGCACAGTCGATTTCCGCAAAAGTTCGGGTAAGTTAATTGAGATAAAAGAAAAACTTTACTAACAAGTCTCTTCGGAATCGAAGGAAAAAATCTTACCAGACATGTTGAATCGGAGGAGAAAGGATGATCTTTAGGGTCGTAGATTCCGGTCGCCGGAGTGTTGATCAGAGAAAGAAAAGAGAGCTTGAGCTTTTGAAAACGCAGAGAATGAAACGGTAAAGGAGAACTGAATAGTGCCAATATTTGGGGTTTTATAGGAGAGAGGACAACCAAAGAGACGTTGCAATCTGAACCGTTGAAGATTAAACGCCTCAATCCGAATCGTCGAAACACTAGAGACAAAACGGCTATAAAGTACCTTTTCAGAAAAAACAGGCACGGGTACCAAAACCGTCGCTCCGTCACCTGCTGCATTTAATAGTTGAGTGACCGAGAAATCTTTTCGGATTCGGTGATTATCCTCGGAATATCGGGGAATCTTGAAGGAGGAGATCCGCTTCGGAAGATTTTTCGTAAAATCAAAACCCTCCGACACCGATATCGGGAGGTCCGGAACTGGAAGACACGACGAACTATAAGTCCCTCATGTTTTGGGGGCAAAAGATGGGTTTTGATATAGCCGTTAGGCCCATTAACGACGACTAAACGGCGAAGTAGGCCCACTAGGACCCGAACGAGGCTTAGAAGACAAATACGAAGGGTCCCGACAAGGTAGGTCCCGATGTATGAGCTGAACGCCCCCGATATTACGCCTTTAAGTAGGCCCCGATATTATGCCTTTGAGTAGGCCCCGATATTGAATCCCTGAGAAGATTGGCCCTGGATGACGAGGGGCCCCGAGCGGTGACCAAAGGAGATAACTCTGGAGTCCCCGACTTCCGTCGGGACTTGCCACCAGAGCACGAGGCTGAGAAATACGCCCACTATCAACATAGTGGGGAAGTGGCCGGAAAAGACGGAACGTGGGTTACTGGCCGAGATAAGCGGAACGGGGCAGTTATCCCAACAGGTAATTGAGGTAACCCCTCCCCTATATAAAGGAAGGAGTTACCTCATGTTTGATACGTTCACATACTCACATACTCATACTTGCTTGCCTGCATCGAGATACTTATTTAAGCATCGGAGAGGGATTCTGGGTCACCGCCCGGTCTATCCCCTTCTTGCAGGATTACTTGGAGCGAAGGAGTTCGGATTTCTGTCAAGGACGTACCGGAGTTCCAACCGTGATCCAACAGTGACAACCTACTTGTCACCTACTCTGACCGCCCCAAAAGGAAACCCTTCCTAAAGGGTAACACAACCACTTAAATTCGACAATCTACACCCCGTAAATAACAATGTTTTTATCATTATTACATACATTTTTCTCTGTAACTGATATCCATATACTGACTTAAGCTTCAAGGTGGAATCAGGGGCACAATCCCCCACCCCTTTCTCAGGTCATCGCCAAACACTCACAACCAGGAAGAGCTAGCAGCTTCCAAAGTCCAAAAGACCTGAAGGCGTGAAGACAAAGGCCAAGAGAAGTCCACACCAATATTAGCTAGACGATCTTGATCCAACATTTGGCACCGTCTGTGGGAACCGATTCGGTTTAGATTTACTTAGTTACTTTGGTCCGACCCGACCCGACTAGGTCAACCCGGATTGGTTTAACCCGTTCCGATTTTGCAAATTGGACCGGCCCAATAAACCCATAGGGTTCGGCCGAAATATATCTTGTGGGCTAAGTAGGGTTTTAAAATCCACTAAAAACTTAACTTAGCCACCAAGAAATATTAATTATTTAAAATAATTTCCAATATTGCATATATATATATATATATGCATATATATATTTCGGCACAATATAAATAACATATATATAAATATTGTCAAGATTTTATCTAGAAAATGTAAATCTATTAACAATATAAACATATATATCCATAATTTCGATCACACACACACACACACATACACACACACACACACACACACACACACACACACACATATATATATATATATATATATTATTGTCAAATATATGTTTAGGGATTAAAATATATGTTGACAATATTTTTCTTAATCCTTTTAAGTAACTAAATCCTATCAATATATCTTTATCCCTATATTTTAGCTAAATGTATTGATAGTGTATATATTTTAATATATAATGTGAATCTTTCCTTATCTTTCCAATTTATAGATATATTGTCTCCTTTTAATTAAATTAAAATATGATAACAAATATATCCACCATGCTAGGCCGGGCGAATTTACTTACTTGCACCCAAAGAAATTAAAATTTTTACCTAATAATTCACCTAGGGTTTCAGCCATAAAACAAAAAATTGGAAAAATTGTCAAATTTTAAGATCAAACACTACTATGATCATGAATCCAAATATTGTTCTTGATAAAACTTATCGTGTTCTTGAAGATCATGAACATCAAACTCAAATTTAAACACGAATTTTCGGTTTTGATCTATAAAAACATGTAAATTCTGAAAATTTAAAGTTTTTAAAGATCAAACATATGAAATTTTTTTAAAAATTTCGGATTACTCATGGTGTTCATCATAAAAATTCCGATTATATAAAATTTTCTAGAACATCAGTTTATCAAAATTTCAAGAACTCCTAACACAAGCTCTGATACCACTATTGGATTACGGGGACGTAATACTACGGAATGCTAAACGTGTACTTGTAAGTAATCTAATTACGCAGCGGAATAATGTACACATAACTCAATAGCTTTCCTGCCCAAGAACGTTGTGGAGGGAGTTCTGATCCTCCGGTCGGAACCCGTACAAGTTCTTCGTGAGAAGAAGTCCTACGCGGTATAAGCTCCACAGCAAATCCTCTGATCGATTCTTCAACGGGGACAGAACCTCGGACTAAATGCTCGGAAGCAATTTGGCACACCAATAGTGGTGTTTGTTGCGTCTGTCTGAATGGTTGAGCGGGTTTTCGGCCTGTAACCCTTCGTCTGAAAGAGGTTTTCAACTTGTGCCACTGACGAGTGTTCGGTTTTATCGCTGAGTCTCGGAAAGGTCTGTGTCTCGAAAGGTGGTTGCGTCTCAAGAGGCGTCTGTGTCTCGAAAGGCGGTTGCGTCTCAAGAGGCGTCTGTGTCTCGAAAGGCGGTGGTCTGTGCACAAGTCCGAACGTCTGGGCGCCGGTTCCTACACGAAGGGCCAGTACTAGCACGGAGAGGGGGGGGGGGGTGGTTCTAGTGGAGCCCTCTCCGATGCTTAAGTCACTATAGGGCTAAAAAGGTAATTCTAGGGAGAGAAAGTATTTCTAGAGAGAAGTCAGAGCTCAAAATACCAAAGTTGGGCAAATGAGAGGATGTGTGAAAATGGGTGGCCAAGGCCTCCTATTTATAGGCTTCCTTGGGACCGGACCCGGTTTTAAAGCGGTTTGATGACGGTTCAAAAGCAAGCGGTAACCGTCATCAATATTGGCAATGCGCGAACTCGACTTCTCTACACGTAACGGTAATCGCGTAAATGGTAATCGCGCAATACCCGTAGTGCAATCCGGACCTCGTCGAATTTGGGCAATTCGGCGAGGTCCGGATTGTCGTGCAACCCGGAGGTCCGGGTTGCTGCAATCCGGAGGTCCGGTCCGGACGCGCGTAACGCGCTTCCGGACCGTTTTGACCCTTGGGAGACGTTTTTCAAGCCGTGATGTAATTTTGACGTGTTTACGAGGCCCGAAATATAAATACGAACTCGAATTGGACACATATCCATCACTTTCCCCCGAGTCAAGTAACGGTTTAAAACCTTTCTTGACTCTATTTTAAGTTAGTATATGCGTCCAATTTGAGCTTGACGCTAACCTTCCGGTTTTGATTGTTGGTTGGACGTAGAAGTCTTGATTTCGTCCGTCCTTTGATTTTCCGACCGAGTGACTTTATTTCCTGTCATCACGGTTAGTGCAAAAGATAATGCGCATATGTAACGTGCAAACATGATTACCGTTAGGGATATAAGCAATTAGTAATATGTCATGCGAACATGCTTTTATTAACGTGCATGCACAAGTAACGATCATGGCAAGAACGTAATTACGCGATGTTAGAAATATAATCCTTATACTTCTCAAACGACTTAGCGATTATTAAATCATGAATTATGCGATATGCAAATATGCATGTAAAATGACGAATTTGATATGCGTAATACCGAAATAATCATGTGCGTAGAGATAAATACTTAGAAGAGGGCGGAGTATACCGTAGGCACTTAGGTGTGGGTGTAGGTGAATTACTCCTTTGATCCTTATCATCAAGGAATCTCTTGGAAGTAGTCGTTTGTTGCCTTGATGCCTTAGAGAAATATTTTCTTAAGTGTTGTCGTGTTTGCTCTTCACGGTTCGTCACATTAATCGCACCGTTTGCATGATATCTTCTTGGGACGTTGGCCACTTTTGTTGCACGTATCAATTTTGCTATGCGCGTTGACTTTGCTATGCGCGTTGACTTTGCTACGCGCATTGACTTTGCTATGCGCGTTGACTTTGCTATGCGCATTGACTTTGCCACGCGCGTTGACTTTGCTATGCGCGTTGACTTTGCTATGCGCGTTGACTTTGCTACGCGCGTTGACTCTAATGGTTGTATGTTGGTAATGATAGCTTAGGCGATGTATTGTTGAGCATCATGTATAGACCGTCGGTCATTTTCTTCAAGCATGTCAAAACACTTAGAAAATATTTAAACGATATCTAATGCTTGTTACCATAGATGTCGTCGTATGAGCTTTGTCGATGAGCGTCGTAGGTGTGCTTAGGCGGCATAGCTACTTGTTGTATGCAATCCATCTTTGTCGACATGTATGTACGTACATGGAAACACTTAGAAAATATTTTCTTCTTGTCGACATGCATCCTTGTCGAGATGTATGTACGTACATGGAAACACTTAGAAAATATTTTCTCCTTGTCGACATGCATCCTTGTCGACATGTATGTACGTACATGGAAACACTTAGAAAATATTTTCTCCTTGTCGACATGCATCCTTGTCGACATGTATGCACGTACATGGAAACACTTATAAAATATTTTCTCCTTGTCGACATGCATCCTTGTCGACATGTATGTACGTACATGGAAACACTTAGAAAATATTTTCTCCTTGTCGACATGCATCCTTGTCGACATGTATGTACGTACACTGTATGTGCGTATTTGTCCCCGTACATAGAGTTTTTTCACCATCCATGGCTATGTATGCTGTATCCGTATGCTTGATGCGAACACATGTTATATGCCCATTCCTGATAATATGCTGACACATGGTTGTATGCTGACAGCTTGCAATATGTTGACTGTCATCCTAAGCAAAGTACTTAGAAAATATTCCACCATTGTAATTTTGTATGCTGCAAGTATGAGCTCGATGTTGTCATGCAAGGTTAATGTGTTGAAGAGGTTGCCCCCCTTGCGTGATGCTTGTTACTTGTTGCACGAAGACTAACGAGTCTTGTACGTACACGGTTGTCTCACATGAAGCGTCTGTTGCACAAATGCTTGCATAAGTGTTGGTGCGTGTTTACGCACTGACTGGATTGTTGGTTGCATTTTCCAGGATATCAGATCTTGCTGTCTTCTTGTCAGAATTAGTCTTCCCACGGCTGTTACCATGAGTAAGTCCACTATCTCCATCTTGATGGGAAAAAGCTTGTCTTTGCAGATAGCTGATGTGTACAGAAATCCATTTGGTGGGAGGAATGTCCATACAAGTGCCCCCGCTACTCTGGAGTCTTCGGACACGGTCGCGGTAAAGGGCTTGTGGGTAAGACGTCTCATTGTATCTTCTTTGAAATTGTTAATTTTCCAAGTTATTGCTGGTTGCAGCTTCTGTTTTTAGCATAATTCTCGAAAGATCCGACGTAGGGGTGCGTTCCTCGAGCGATTCTTAGTTCTTTATGCCGAGCATGACCGTGCTAATTCCTTCTTGTGATAAAGGAAACAGAGTTGAGGGTTGTGCAGTGGTGTCTTCTGCCCCCCCCGGTCGAGGGACCGGCCCAAGGAGGAGTGTTACTCCTATTGAGGTAAGTATTTGTTGATTGCTGATTTTGATGCCCGTATTGCCGATTGTCGCCCTTATGTTGAAGAGCTATCTTGTGTTGAAAGTTGAAACAATCATCCTTGTCGTGTCTTTTGTGTGGATGACGACATTGCATTTGATGTCGACATTATGAACTCTTTGCCATAGGTCCTTAGAGATGATGTTAACTCTTGGTTGGTGTAGGGCTGTTTGCTTTCAGCATGTTGAACCCTTTGTGAATGGGTTGATGTTGTGTTGATAACTCTTTGTTCTTGCCTTTGCTTGCATGATATTTCGTCACCTGGACCTGTTTTCAATAATAATCATGTGATAACCTGTTAGTAATATTTCATACCTTGAGTTATCTATGCCGTCCATATGCTTTGGACTTGGAAGATAGGATAGATATCCTTAGATGATGAACATGATGTCCGTAGTTGCGACTGTATGTTGCTCATTGTTGAGTGTTATGATCGCCCCTCTTGGTTAGATTCCAAGGTATGAGAAGATGGATAGATCATAGGATGTTGCGACTTGCGCATTGTAGGTTTTGTTGGATGTGGATGACTAGTAATCATAGAGGGATTAAGTACCTTTTCATACCACTTCTTTGCACAGAATCCACTTTTGGTACCACTTCTATTTTTTTGTATACTTTTGGTACCAATGTTTTCAACTTTGTATCCTTTTGGTACCGCCGTTAACTTTCCGTCCAAATTGGCCGTTAAGTGGCATGTGCCATGCACGTGACCGCCCTAAACTTTTGAATTTGTTTCAATTTAGTCCATCTAATGCATCCCTAACTTTTAATTTGTTCAATTTAGCCCTAAAATTTCCAAATCGAACCCTTGACCCAAATTGACCTAGCCGGACCTAGCCTTAGGCTAGGTCCTGCTAGGCCAATTGGGACCTAGCCCCAATTGGGTTCAATTGGGGCTAGGTCCCAATTGACCCAGCCGGACCTAGCCTAGGGTTAGGTCCGACCCTGGGTCGGGTTCGCCGGACCCAGGCGACCCCGGCCCAGGGTCGGACCTAGCCCTAGGCTAGGTCCGGCTGGGTCAATTTGGGTCAAGGGTTCGATTTGGAAATTTTAGGGCTAAATTGAACAAATTAAAAGTTAGGGATGCATTAGATGGACTAAATTGAAACAAATTCAAAAGTTTAGGGAGGTCACGTGCATGACACATGCCACTTAACGGCCAATTTGGACGGAAAGTTAACAGTGGTACCAAAAGGATACAAAGTTGAAAACATTGGTACCAAAAGTATACAAAAAAATAGAAGTGGTACCAAAAGTGGATTCTGTGCAAAGAAGTGGTATGAAAAGGTACTTAATCCCAATCATAGATGTAGCCTCCGCAGCCGTGACCATTAGCCACTTCTTGACTGATAACTTGAGATGCTCTTCTGATTGCTTGCATGATGCATTATGCATGTTGTCCTTCTTTCCTGAATAGCTTGCCGCTATATATGTTGTAACCTGCCAAGTATTTTGCGTATAGCAATTTTTCTTAACAAGTATTGTATTTGAAAGGTGTTATCTTGGCTAAGCAAGATACTAGTTTATACCTACTCTTAGTTCCACTCTAAGGCGACGTTGTACATGACTCGACTTGTAAATTTTAAGAGTTTTAAACAGGGTGAGCACCTGCCAGCGTGTATCAACCCGCGTTGGGGAAGCATACGTAAAAACATTTTGGTTTTTGAAGAAGTATTTTGTGAACCCTAAAAAGCTCGTGATACACGCAAAAACCATGTTGATAAAATATTTGGAAAGGTGTTTGATACATAAAATATTTGATAAAATATTTGACAAAATATTTGATAAAATATTTGTGATACATGATTCCTGCGTCCAGGGACCACGTAACACTTTTTGAAAATATGAATTGTGATGCATGCTTTCTGCGTCCAGGAACCATGCAACACGGTTTGAAAATTTGTAGTACGGAATTGTCATCTAACAAGAGGAATTTTGCCGTATAGAGTGAACCCTTTAAAAAGGAATTCATAGTACAGGATTGTCATCTAACAAGAGGACGTTCGCCGTATAGAGTGAACCCTTTTAAAAAGGAATTCATAGTACGGGATTGTCATCTAACAAGAGGACGTTCGCCGTATAGAGTGAACCCTTTTTTTAAAAAGAAATTCATAGTACGGGATTGTCCTCTAACAAGAGGACGTTCGCCGTATAGAGTGAACCCTTAACAGGATATACACACTTATTGTAGCGTGGGGTCGTTGTCTAACAAGAGAACTTCCGCCATTTATAGTATGGGGTGATCAGTCCCGTATTGTATTTGCCCATCCTGTTCTGAATCCAGGGAATGGCTATGAACATGAGGATTTGCCTCTAACAAGAGATGTCACATCATGTCATTTTTTAGAAGTAAACACGGGGTTTGTCTTTACAAAGAGGATACCACAACATGCTACTTTTGATAGTAAATCTTGGTGTTAATCCAAGATGTTGCTTGTAGTTGACGCCTTTGGAATAGTCGTCTTTTGATGGTAGGCCTTGATGTTATTTCAAGGTATTGCTTGTAGCTGACGCCTTTGGAATAGTCGTCATTTTGATGGTTAATCCGCAGGTTGTCATTACGGCATACAAGTTGATTGTGCACATAGCGCGATGGCTTTGTGTTGCCGGCATCTTCTTGAGATAGACGCCAATGTTATGAATGGAGAAATAAACTCTCTGTTGGTGTAGATAATAGATATGTTGTCATTGTATACCATAAATCCCTCCTTGAATACAATGCTTAGCTTGTATTGTTGAAGTAGATTTTTGTGTATAGGTTACTACTTGGCGTAATTCCCATGTAGTAATCGTAGTGTAGCATGTACCTACGAACAGAGTTGCTTTTGTCAGGTAATCGCAATTTTTATAAGTTTGCAAAAGTATGGAGTCATGAAATTTTCTTTTTAGTCATGCATATAATAAATAAAGTAAAGGAATCTGATACGAGGGTTCCTTTTTGTGTAGGAAACTTCCCTGAGTGCGGACACGATAGGTGCGGATCATGATAGGTATGTATATATTGGGAACGTAGCTTTTCCAAGTATCATCCGTTATATGTAGTTGCAGCATGCTGACTTTGAAAATATGTTGGGCTTAACTCCAAGTTTTTGATTCCATGATGACGCCTTTTGATGTAGTCGTCAATATGAATAAGTTGTTGTTGATGATAAGCGTTGTCATAACGCGTAATAGATTTTTGGGTTGAACATGGCGTAATATCTTGGATTGTTGATGTAGATAATAAGCGCGTAGTTTTGTTACTTCGCGTTTAATCCAAAATAGCATGCAAGACATAGATATGTACCTACAAATGTAGATTAACTTCATTAGATACATGCGCGTATTTACATTGTTTTTTTTATGAGAAGGCGTCAATCGATCATTCCTTCTTAAAACATGTAAAGGAACTAGATGCGATGATACTAAAAGCACTTAGAATAGAAATGCGCAAAGTAATTGGAAAGATAGTTATTTCTCCAGTCTCTTTTATGGTTGGTTTGACGATGATGTCGCAGAGTCAATTGCAACAAATCGCCTTAATGCGCCCAGCGCGATGCATTCTTCAATCTCCCATCTCAGTGGTAGACACATGTTTGTGTTGTGCCCCCATGTCTTGTGGTATTTGCACCATTCCTTAACGTTGTTGCCCAAGAAAGCAGTCTTTGGAACAAGTGGACCCGGGAGCTTGTTTTCGAGTAGGTTGACGTAAATGTCTTCAGCAACCGTGTTTAGCGGTGTGAAGATGTTGTCGATATTGATACTTGCACCCTCCTGTTTGTTCGTTTCAGCTTGAACTTCTTTGTCCCAACTGAGGGGTGTACCCCACCTCAGTTCTTGTTCACACAAGTCTGCTGTTTCGAGCTTGTCCTTTAGATCTGCCATGGTTCTGGTTGTTCGCCATCCATGAGTTCTTCTGAAGAGAAGGAAGGATCTGGCGTTCATGTTTGCATAGAACACGGTTATCACTTCCTCTCTTGTTGCTTTTGCCAAAGAGGCGTTAGCAGCAAATCTGTTGAAGTAGTTCATGATTGGCTCGCCTTCACCCTGCTTGACGAGCCATATCTGGTTCCATGGAGAATACTGGATGTACTCTTGTGGCTTGCAAACTGTAACAGCTTGTTCCGCAGCTTGTTCCTTCCTTCCATCATCAACGACTTTCTGCTTCTTGAAAGAATTTATCATTGCCACATGGAAATGGTGCTTCGCTCTTAGGGCGTTGACGTAACAACGTCTTGCGGTTATCTGGTCGCCTAGTACTTCCCCGATCCCATGGTCCGTAGGGAACTTCATCTTTTGGTGGACAGTAGAGGGCACGATCACGTAAGGGTTGATCGTTGTTCGTCCCAAAATTCCATTATAGGCCCCAAGAGATTCTACAACGACGAAAGTGACGTTGACGTGCAATGCTTTCCACCCTTGGCCAAGGATGACAGGAAGCGTGATTGTTCCCAAGGGGTGTGTAGCTGCTCCGGCGAAGCTGACTAGCGAGAAGGTTCCCGGAGTCAAGTCTTTGACTGATCTTCCCAGTTGCTCTAGGACTTTGACATGTAGAATGTCAGCGGAGCTTCCACCATCAACGAGGATTCTTTTCACATCATACCCGTCGATGTCCATGGTTATGACTAAAGCGTCATCGTGAGAGTAAACGATATGCTTTAAGTCTTCCCCGGGAAAATTGGATAACCACGTCTTCTTGCTCTGGTTGCTTGCGCTTTCCGTATTTCGGCAATGTTGCTGCTTGGGATGCATAAATATCCCGAGCATTAGATACTTGTCCTCCGGCGGCAGGTCCTCCTTGGATGACGTTGATGACACCTCGCTTGGTTGGCGGAGGGTTGTCGTTGACCTTCTCTTTTCCTTTATTTCATCTTTTTGATGGCTCTGCTTGAGCCTTCTTTTGGGGGTTGTCGCCTTGATCGACGAATTGCTTCAATTCGCCCTTGAGGACGAAGTTGTTAATGCGGAAACGTAGGCTGACGCAGCTGTCCGTCTCGTGGCAGAAGACCTCATGGTTTTCACACCATTTGTCTTTGTCTTTCCCGAGCGGGCCTTTTCTGAAATTGTTCGGCTCTTTCCACATGTTTGCATCCTTCATCTCTCTCAATATCACGGATAGCGGGGCAATCAAAGGAATGCAGTCAGCGAGGTTTACTTCTTTTGGCTTCTGGAAATCTCCTTGAAAAGGCCCTTTTGGCTGAGGCTGCCAATTTCTTCCTTACTGACCGCTTGAGGGCGATTTTGCTTGATTCTGCTTTGGGTTTTCTTTTGCCTTTGTCGCAGAGATTTTTGCCTTGTTCTGGCTTCTGAACCTTTCGAGGTCCACGTATTCTTTAACTCTTGCGGCTAACTCTTCCATAGTTTCGGCTGGGCGCTTTGCCATCTTTTCTGCTAGAGCATAGCCTCTTCGTCCGAGGTTTCGAATGAATGCTCAAACTATCTCTCCTTCCGTCAGATTCCCCTGAATATCACAGATATTCTGGTTGAAGCGAACGTAGTACTCAGCGAAAGATTCTTCATTTTGCTGTTGGACGTCGTCCAGAGCATTTGATCCCTTCAGCAATGTGCGCTCGCCCATGTATCGTTGAATGAATTTAGCCTTCAGGTCCGCCCATGAGGTGATGCTTCCGCATGGCAGCAAGAAGAACCAGTGTGCTGCGGTCCCGGCAAGAGTTTGTGAAAACGTCATTGCAAAGTGGTGTGGGTTCTTCGTTCTGCCTAGCAGAGAGGCCTCGTTCTTCTGCACGTGTTCCACTGGATCTCCTTTTCCGCGATAGAGATCTCCTCCAATCCGGTACAGTGCGTCTAGGACGCGACTGTTCACAAGGTGGTCCGCGAATGGATGTGACGCCCTTTCTTCAAGTGCGTGCATACCCTTCATCTTTGCTTCTTTCATTTTCTTCTCCACAATTTCTTCTAACATCTCGGCAGTAAACCCTTTTACAGGTTCAGCATAATCCATCGAAGGATTTTGTCGACCGGTGTTATGGTAGATGTCAGATTATTCTCTGCTTGTGGCCTGGAAGGGATCATCCCTCGTTGGCCACTGTGGGCGGTGGTATGGGGGTTGCCTTTCATTCCTCCAATGACGGGCTCCTTGGGAAGGAGTGTATGAACGGGCGGGTTCATATCTTGCATGTTGGTCTCTGCCCTGGAAAGGATTGCCTTGACGGGTAGTGTCTTGCGACATTTCTCTCGTTGGCGCAGCGTGCTCCTGAGCGGTTGGAGGTGGTTGAGCCGCATATCCTTGATTTTTTAGTGACTCGCGGAATGCGAGTAACTCTTCCAGTGCAGCCATCATTGCTGGAGTAACGGTAGGCATCGGGTTTGCTCCCGTTTGCTGTTCGCCTTGCGGCATTTCTGTCTGAGATTCATCATCATCATGCATCTCTGGCTCGAAACCAGGTGGGGGTGAGCGATGCTCGTCCCTTGGCTCTTGGTGGTTGTGCTGTGCGTCGGGCACACCCTCGGTTGGCATGGATGAAGCTACGGAGGTAGCTCTTGGTATGTGGGAAGGTCTCGACTGGCTTCCAGCTGGCCTCTGACCTCCTGCTCTTTTGTTTGCCGGAGACTTCTTAGGACGTCCAAGCCTTTTCCTTGTGTTTCTCGCGTTAACCTCTTCGGGAGGGTTGCGATCACTCGTCATGTCTTTGCGATATGGTAGCTTTTTGTTCGAATCACGGAGACGGCGCCAATGTTGCGTCTTGTCTGAATAGTTGAGCGGGTTTTCGGGCTGTAACCCTTCGTCTGAAAGAGGTTTTCGCCTTGTGCCACTGACGAGTGTTCGGTCTTATCGCTGAGTCTCGGAAAGGTCTGTGTCTCGAAAGGTGGTTGCGTCTGAAGAGGCGTCTGTGTCTCGAAAGGCGGTTGCGTCTCAAGAGGCGTTTGTGTCTCGAAAGGCGGTGGTCTGTGCACAAGTCCGAACGTCTGGGGCGCCGGTTCCTGCACGAAGGGCCATTACTAGCACGGAGAGGGGGGGGGGGTGGTGCTAGTGGAGCCCTCTCCGATGCTTAAGTCACTATAGGGCTAAAAAGGTAATTCTAGAGAGAGAAAGTATTTCTAGAGAGAAGTCAGAGCTCAAAATACCAAAGTTGGGCAAATGAGAGGATGTGTGAAAATGGGTGGCCAAGGCCTCCTATTTATAGGCTTCCTTGGGACCGGACCCGGTTTTAAAGCGGTTTGATGACGGTTCAAAAGAAAGCAGTAACCGTCATCAATATTGGCAATGCGCGAACTCGACTTCTCTACACGTAACGGTAATCGCGTAAATGGTAATCGCGCAATACCCGTAGTGCAATCCGGACCTCGTCGAACGCGCTTCCGGACCGTTTTGACCCTTGGGAGGCGTTTTTCAAGCCATGATGTAATTTTGACGTGTTTACGAGGCCCGAAATATAAATACGAACTCGAATTGGACACATATCCATCAGTGCTTATGGGGCCGGCCGAACTCACTATAGAGAGAAAGAGATTTCTCTCAAATCACAACTTAGGAGGAGTTGTGATCAATGTGTGTTTAGGAGGTGACCCCAAGACCTCCTTATATAGTGGGCGAGGAGAAAATCCTCCCCCTTCCCTTCTAGGGTTTCGGCCGACTTATGTGGTGGGGGAGGCCCAATTTTGGGCCTCCCATGTCACATGGGAATTAGGTCTGGCCCAATTAGCCCTAATGTGACATTTACCTAATTATCTTAGGTAACCACATATATTAACGGCTACCAATAACGGCGCCACGTCACCATATGCTAACAGCGACAATCTAGCGCGATCTTTTTCTTTTTTTTTTATTATTTCTCGATTATTCTCTCCTTTTGTCGCAGTCGAATTTGAGAGATTGTCAACCGTGCCCCTCGGTTTCCCTAATTTTTGCATGGACTGCCTCTTGATGTTTCAGTCCATCGGGAATTTTCCTCTCCTTTTTCCATGATTGCAATTTCCGAATTTTCAATCACGCCCCTCATTTTTTTTTATTTTGCTTAGGCCGCCCTTTCAGGTTTTCAACCTAGCGGAAACACTCTTTTTGTGGTAGCCAATTGCTGGGTGGCTGTGACCTGTACTGTATTTTCTGCCTTCAAAGTTGCGGGAGCACATCTAATTTGTAGCCATATGGAGGGTGGCTGAGACCCTTTCTTCCCATCTTCGATGTTGTGGGAGCTCTTTTGATTTGTAGCCGTTTGGAGGGTGGTTGTGACCATTTCAACAATATCTCCTCCTCTCGTGATTTGGGGAACATTCTTTGTATATAGCCACTTTAAGGGTGGTTGTGGCCCTTTCATATAATTTACCGGCCTCACAAGATTCACGGGAACACTTTGTATATATAACTATTTTGAGGGTGGCTGTGGCCCTTTCTTTTATTTTCCCGCCCTTAAAGGGTTCGCGGGGTCACTCTTTTATTTGTAGCCGTTTGGATGGTGGCTGAAACCCTAAAAAAATGAGTTTTTTTTTTTTTTTCCAGCTCACCTTTTGCCACGACTGCCCCTGCGGGTTTTCAGTCATGCCCCTCTACCTAAATTTTACCTAGGTCGCCTTTATAGGTTTTCAATCTAACAAGAATTCTATTTTTTTCTCTCTTTTTTCCACTTGAAATGAAAATTTACAAAACAATTATTTACATGCCCTTGGTGGCAGTTTGAAAACCTCAACTTCTCAGGACTTCTTTCAAAGAAGAACTTGGCTGACCGAGTCAGTATATGTCGATTATGTTGACGTCTCGGATTGATCTCATGACAATAATGTCTTCTTTGCTTGACTGCACATCCGAGATGTGCGTTTTTTTTTTTTCCATTTTGTTGATGGTTGATCTCAACAAGAGATGCCCCACGGTTAGAACCCATCAAGTTAAGCTTACCACATGACCGATGTATGGCTTGGCTCGGGAAGGCGTATGTATTCCACGTATGGAGATCCTTCGAAGCGGCGAGTCTCATGGTTGGAAATTTCAGGGTCACGCTTTCTGGTGAAATGCGTTGTCACATTTGTCGAGAAAAGACATGGATTTCTTTACCTGATCACAAGGTTATTTGAATCTTTTATCGGCCGCCTTGATGCACTCGATGGTCAATGAATTTATCGTTCGGGTGTTTCGTTAGTAACATCAACTAAATTGTCAATTGGCTTGCTTTATTCCTAAGAAAGAAAACGAAATCAGTACAGGGAAATCAAGAATAAAACAAACATAAATATAGGGATTTATTTATATTGATTAGATCATGACAATATCCCTCTTTCCTATGCAGGGCCATGACCTGCCGCGCATGAGTACATTATATTTAAATCATCTCAGTGTTTCAGTTGGCCGACGGAACCGAGTCAAGGATCAAAAGCTTGTTATCAATAAGATCTTGGATCCTATGCTTCAGGCGTGAGCAGTCCTCGATTGAGTGTCCTGATGCCCCCATTTGAAACTCGCACCTCGAGTTTGGTTCATTGCTAGGTTCTCACTTGATTTTGATACCTCGGGTCCGATGAGAACCCGTGCGAGTAACTCACGGTACATTTGTGCTGCTGACATTAGTAAGGGAGTGAATTTCCTGGGTTCCCGTGGCTTTTTCGTGAACCGGTTTTCTGGTCCCTTTGTGAGGGGGGGGGGGGGGGAGTTGCGAACCTCTTAATTCGGGTACTGCTTTATGGGTTGCGGGAGCCACGAGTTGTTGGTAGATTGCGCTTATCGCGATATCGTCTGACGGTGATTTCTTAGAACCTTTTTTCTTTGTAGAGTCTTCAATCTTTCCCAGTTGGATCCCTTGCTCGATCATCTCTCCAGACTTTACTAAGTCAGCAAAATTTGCAGAAACATGTTCCAGTAAATGAAAATAGTAAGCTCCCTTTAAAGTTCCAATAAACATGGAGACTGCTTCTGTGTCTTCTAGAGGTGGCCGAACTCCAGCGGCCTTTTCCCTCCATACCTACATATAACTCCTGAAGGATTGTCCGACTGTCATTTCCATGCTCTGGAGATCCATGCGAGTCGGACCAGTGTCCATATTGAAATTATATTGGCGAACGAAAGCGTTGGCCATTTCTTCCCAAGTTGAATTATTGTCGGCCTTCAAGTTGACGAACCAAACCAAAGCTGCTCCTTTCAAACTTTCCTGGAATGTGTGGATCAGGAACTTCTCGTAATGCTGACAAGGGGCCATCTTTTCGCAAGATAAATTCAGAGGTGGACTATGGGATTACTGGTGCCATCATACTTCTCGAAGTCCGGGACCTTATGTTAGCATATTGAGATTGGGCGCCGTAATTAGGAGCTCATTAATATGTATATGTTACCTAAGAAATTGAGTAAATGTCACATTAGGGTAATTGGGCTTGACCCAAATCCCAATTGACATGAGAGACCCAAATTGGGCCTCTCTTATACATGGCCGGCCGAAACTTGGTGTTAGGGGCAAAGTGGACTTTTGTCCACTTTGCTCCTCCTATAAATAAGGAGTGTTATCTCCCTAATACTAGTTTAGGCCGAACCATATTCTTACACCAAGGGTGTGCCAATTTACTTGGAGCAAATCACTCCGGAGATCCGTTCCTGCCAAGAATCGATCAGAGGCTTTGCTGTGGAGACTACACTGCGTAGGACTTCCCTAACAAGAACTTCTACGGGTTCCGTCAAGTGAATCGCGAACTCCCTTAGCAGGATCCTTGGGACTACGGAAAGGGTTTAAGGTATGTGTGCACATCTTCCGCTGCGTAATTCTGATTACAAGCATGTGTCTTATTTATGTTTCCGTAGTAGTCAACCCTGTAATCTAACAGTGGTATTAGAGCATGTGTTAGAAGTTCTTGATTTTGATAAATTGGTGTTCATGATTTTTAAAGGTGATGGCCAAAATATTAAAGAGTGAAAGTTTAAAATTTCTGATTTTTACAATTGTTAGGGCCGAAATTTTTCATGATGTTCTTAGTAAAATTTGATGTTCATGATCTTGAAGAGTAAGTGGATTTTGTCAAAATCAAAAATTGGATTCTAGATCTTATTAAAATTTGATCTTGAAATTTGACCACTTGTTTTCAATTTGGTGTTTTTTGGCCGAACTCTAATGAGATTTACAAGGTAAATTTTGTAATTTCTTAGGCACTGTAAACTCTCGATTTTGACCCGGACGTAACGACGTTACACATGATATGTCAAATTCCGGAAGCGTCAAGCCACAAAGTCTCCAAAAATGCTCAGGGGCACATTAGGGAAATTATTATAAAATATATTTTAAATTATTTCGAATATATTTAATATTTTCGGAATTTTTAAAAATATATATAATAATAAGTTTTTTATTTTTAGAAAATTATCTGTAAGATATTTATCTCCAGATATTATTTTTTATTCAAAAAAAATAATTATCTATAAAGATAAATATCCTTAGGAATATTTTCTAGAATAATTATCTGTTAGAATTTTTTATTTAACTTTTATCTGTAATCTAGACTAGGTTTTCAGTATAAATAGGGGTCTAGGCAGGGACGAATCTATGAAGGTACCAGGAGGGGCACTTGCCCCCTCTGAACTTCATAAGCTTTAAGATAAAAATTAGGGTTTCTTGAGCTTGCCCCTCCTGAAAATGGTTTAAAGTTCCTATAGTTATCTGCTTGCCCCTGCCCAGCTGCTCTTGATGCTTTATTTCATGTTTTCATAATCTGTAAAAGAAGAAATGAAAAAGAAAGTTGCAGAAGAGAATGGTTCGTGGTAGAATTAGGGAAGAAGAAGTAATTTCTAAGAAGAGAAGCATAGGGAAGAAGAAGGTATGAGAGAGAAACCATAAATGCTAAAGTAAATATGAGTTGTCATTTTTTGGGTAAAAAGTAATTCTGTTACTTTCTATTTCTAGTTTTACCAAAAAAATCTTTCACTTTTACTTTTCACTAAACATATAAATGCAAAATCCAATTCAACCTTATATTACATAATAATCCTTTCGTTTTAACAAAACAGAGTATACTAAATTCATAGTTTTTTCAAGCACATTCCTAGTTTATTTTTTGTAGATAAACCTGTTCCTAATTTACCAGAACTTTTATATTTCCCATTTTGAGTAATAAATGCTTCTTCAACTAAATACTAATGTAATTATATAGCGTTAAGTTAAATTGATTTTAAAAAAAAGTAGATTTGTATAATAATTTAAATAATAGATTTTTTTTTTCCAAATTAAAGTTAATTAAATTTACCATACAACTAAAATAGTATAAAATCTTAGTTTTTGAATGCAGGAAATAATTATATAAATATTATAAAATCTTAGTTTTTGAATGCAGGAAATAATTATATAAATAAGATTAAATGCCGCTAATTTAGTCTATTATTTTTTGCTTTAGTTAAAAAAAAGTTAGTTGTTTTTCTATAATAAAATAAGTTTACTTTTATAGTTTTTTTTCGAAATTTCCTAAACAAAAATTGGTTTTTGTTATTTATGTTAGTTATATAATACAAGTTATAAATATAGTGCAATTGATAAGAAAAAATATGATGTAAGATGATATGCCTTAATAAAGATTAGTATGTATTTTTATATTAATTTTGGGATATTAGTTTCACAATTAGAAGTAATATTAATATGAAAAATATAACTTAGATGTAAACAACATTTTTAGCTAGAATTAACGTTTAAAAATATATTTTTATTTTATTTACATTTCATAGTAAAAAATTGTTATTATTATTATATTACAATTAATAAAAAAATTAAATGTAATTAGTTAGATTTAATTAATAGTTTAAACGTAATTGGTAAAATTCAATTAGTAATTTAATTATAATTGACTAGTTTTAATTTAATAGCATGTTAGAAGTTTTTTTAGTATTTTAGATTTCTTTTTACTAGGAGTTATAGGTTATAATTAATTTTTTAGATTCAGGATTATATCTGATTAATACTTTTATGATGAAATTTGATTAATTTTGACATTTTTAGATTAATTGGGCGTAATGTATGTAAATGATAAAATTGGCAAATTAAGTAAATTGAGTACCGAAAGGGCGTAATTAAAATTTATATTTTTTAATTCGTAATAGAACCCCAGAACTCGAACTTCTGATCGTAGACTGATTCTATACCTAGGTGTTTAATCCATTATTCGCTTAGGTAATTTAGGATTCTAGTTAGCCTTACAATTAACTAGTGGCGACTCCTTTTTTTTCAAAATTGTACGTTTTCAAAACGTAATTCGCCGTAGGTTAGATTTAGGTCTGACAATTTGGCAACTATGCTGGGGATATTTGAGGGTTTGGGCTCTTATATATTTGCTTATTTGCCATGTTTTAGTTTAAACATATTTCTCGTCGTTTTTCTAACTATATTTTTTTTTTCTTCCCGTAGGTACGAAGCTCTTGTTTTATTTTTATGTTCAATAACAAGTTTTTTTTATAGTGTTGTTTGAAACCACACACACTGATGTTGAGCATAATGTCCAAAACGCCTAAATCCCAGGGCGACTAGGAACCCCGGAGAGATAGTAAGGGTACGAACGCGCGGCCGAGCCGCCGGAACGACTCAGAACAACTACACTCGCTTGTGAAGGTTCTATCGGTGGAGGAAACCACCTTGTCGGGAACCTATCGGTGGAACCTACCTTATAGAGCAAGGCAAAAAACACACACATGAAGCTTCGATCCTACCGTTGTTATTTTACATGTTTGCGTGCTTTTATCTCTTTCTTTCGACCCCTAGAATTTATCTCGTATAGGATCTGGGTCTAATATAATCTTTTTTTTTGCACCATGTATGTAATTGCGAACCGCATATTAGTGGAAATTTACTTTTCAAGCATGCATTTCACATCATTTAAATATATATATATATATATATATATATATATATATATATATATATATATATATATATATATATATATATATGTGCCATCCACTTCATCACTCTAAAACGTTTTACACTCTATTTTAGTAATGATGGAAAGACTGCCCAAGTGTCCTCACATTGCGATCGTTCCAGCTCCTAGGGACGACATCAACCGCCTCTGGAATGCCATGCCTAAAACGGAGCAGGATTATGTCACCCAACTCATTGGAGGAGTTCAACGGCTTGCTGATTACAAGAGAGAATGGCAATTGCTAGAAGCCTTAGCCGACCATTGGGACTCGAAGAAAGCAGTATTCATCATCAACGGCATAGAGCTCACCCCTACTCTTGAGGAATATCGCCAGCTGGTACAAGGCCCGGGATGGAATGAAGGGATTGTCTTACCAAGATTTGAGGTGTCCAAAAAGCAGAGTCTTTTTAAACTCTTACGGGCCAACAGAGGGAAGATGGTTAACGAGCTTATGGTTGCCAGACATCAGGGTTTATCTATCAATCGTTTGATAAGTTGGGTTGGTTTTAGAATGAAAGATAATCGAATGATCCGAGGAGCAACTCACACCTATCTCTTGTTATTTTTTGGAAATCTCTTATTTCCCCACTCCCAAAGCTATATAGACAAGGCATTAGCCGACGTCGTCCTTCAAGTGGTCGAAGGCAGAAGTTTTATAGTGGCGTTGCTTGCTGAAACAATCACGTCTCTGAACTTCATAAAAGCTAAAGGGAGAGGAGGATTAAGAGCAAGTCCAGCTTTACTGCAAATATGGTTTTTAAGTCACCTAAATGAGATCGGCGCCGGTTTCCCCAAAGCTCATTTCCTTATAGAAAAACAAATTATATCAAGAATGATAGACTATACTCATCATGTAAACAAAGGATGGAGCACCCGTGAATGGAAAAAAAAATTCAAAACTTTTACCTAAAGACATTTTATGGGTAGCTCGATGGTTTTCACCAAGGTCTACATTTTTAAGATGTAAAGATTTTAACGGTGTTCCTCTTATTAGCCACCTAAGCTCGTCAGTCACCTACCCGGCCCGAGTCGTTCGACAACTCGGGGGTCTTCAAGGCATACCAGCTAACGCAAATGCATTTCTCTTGATATTCGACTGGGACGACAAAAAAGTTACTCAAGCCACACTCAAACAGGCTGCTCAGCGAATACATGCAATTTGGGAAGGTCGAATCGAGGAGAAAATCCAACCGCCCGGGGATATCAAAGAAGAAGAGTGGATGTATCGGGCCACTAAGGAGTACGTCCACCGCTTTCACACAGTCATTGAAGATCCAATTATTGACCCCGCAGAAGTCATTGGACAAAAGCCACAAGACGCACTACCTTCCCATGAAGACGTGTACGACACGCTAGCTGCCCGAGTCGAAATCCAATGTGCCACCTGGGCCCGAGATCGCGCACAATCCAAAGAAGAAATCAGGCGGTACAAAAAGAACTTTCTAAAGCGCGAGCTAATGTCATGCACCAGCAATGGGCACTTAAAGTAAAGGAGAGGCAGAAGACGCGGTTAAGTGCTGACCTCGAAAAGTTCAAACGAAGAGCGAGGAAACTGAAATTTTTTTCAAAACATTTGTCTGTTGAATTCGTTAGGACTAAGGAACAAGCAGTCGACGCACTCGGCGAGATGCGCAGTCGTGTAAAGCGTTTTAGAGTTTAAATTTTAGTTGTAAAACTATCTCTTTTACGAACAAGATGTTGGAATGAATGGCACATTAATTTTAAAAAAAAGTCATGCATGGAATTCTTTGTCAACATTGTGAATCGTCATTTTTTCCAATTGCAGGAACTAGCTAGTACTGGCACGTACGCGAAAACTCACTAATATGGAGAACACGCAGCAAATCCAGCGACATGAGGAACGAATGGTCGAAATCGAGGCAGCTAACGCAAAAATGCATGAAGATATGACCGCCATGTCAGCAAACATGGAACGCATCATGGCACTCCTCGAGGCTCAGTCAACCATCAATGCTCCAAACCCGCCCTTGCCGACAGGGACCTCGACTCCAGGCCCCTCAACGAATATAGGAACCGCAATGCCAGCTACCACTGTGCTTCCCAACACCACGATGGACCCCTCTCAAAACCACCCTACTTTGATCAGCCCCGATCAGACTCTACCAACTCCATGTGTCTCCCCAAACCCGACCATAATGCACGGGCATGTTAACCAAGGGGGCGCAGCCGGCACGAATGCTTTCACGTCATCGCCTGTCATCGAGACTGAACATGATCGCCGCTTGAAGAAAATGGAGGAAAAGATGAAGGCGTTCTCCGGTCTCGAACAATATGGGGGCATCGGTTACTCCGACCTGTGCCTTTTTCCCAACATGTCAAGACCAGAGAAATTCAAGGTCCCTGAGTTCGAGAAGTACGATGGCCTCGGTAATCCTATAGTCCACCTGCGGATTTACCTTACAAAGATGGCTCCTTACCAACAGTATGAGGAGTTCTTGGTCCAAACATTCCAAGAAAGCTTGAAAGGAGCAGCTTTGGTTTGGTTCGTCAGCCTGAAGGCCGGCGATATCTCAACATGGGAAGAAATGGCCAACGCTTTCGTTCGCCAATATAAGTTCAATCTGGACACTGCTCCGACCCGCATGGATCTCCAGAGCATGGAAATGAATGCGGGACAGTCCTTTAGGAACTATATGCAGTCTTGGAGAGAAAATGAGGCTGCAGTCCGACCACCCCTAGAGGATGCGGAAGCAGTATCCATGTTTATTGGAATTCTGAAGGGAGCGTATTACTCTCATCTATTGGGACATGTTTCTGCAAATTTCGCTGACTTGGTGAAATCCGGAGACATGATCGAGTAGGGAATCCGGACAGGGAGGATTGAAGATCCCATCAAAAGCTACCAGGGAGACGGTTTGAGAAAGAATTGTGCCAAAAAGCTGCTCCCAAAAGACGCAACTGTCAGCGCAGTCTACCCGATGCAGTTGGCGGCACCTGTGGCTCAGCCAATGACTCAAATACCCCCGGCTCCAGAACCCTCCTTCACAGGTGGACAAGAAAATCGAGTCAATTTCAAGCAGAGGGACGTAAGATCCTTTACGCCCTTACCTGTGTCAATGGCCGAAGTGTACCAGAAGATGTTAGAACTGAACCTCATCGGCCTCGAGTTCATGAGGCCAGATTCAAAAGTACCCAACGACGACCCAAGTTCGAGATGTGAATTTCATATGGGGATAGCAGGACACTCCATAGAGAAGTGCACCCGCCTGAGGCACAAGATTCAAGACCTCATTGACAACAAGCTCCTTATTCTCAACCCGATCCCTCCTACAAATGTCAAAACGAACCCTCTACCGCAACACAGTGCGGGTTCATCATCATCTATCAACATGATCTTTCTTGAAGATGAGTCGTCAGAAGATGTCGCTGTCGCGCTAATCACACCATTCGTACTAAATTATGTGCCCAAACAGCCAGCCAGGCTGCCACTAGTGATGCAGGGGCCAGCTTCTTTCCAATATGAAAGCAACAAGAAGGTCCCTTGGATCTATGAAGCTCAAGTAATCGGGGCACCAAAACCGGATGATCATGTTATGATCATGACACGTTCGGGTCGCGTGTACGCGGAGGATGTTTCTAAAGACAGGATTGTAGAAGCGGCACCGAAGAAGAAGGTAACCAACGACGAAATTGAGGACTTTGTAAAGTTCATGAAGGAAGGAGAGGACAAAGTAATTGATCAGCTCCGCAAGACCCCGGCTCAAATCTCTTTGCTTGCCCTCCTCTTAAGCTCAGAAAGTCACCGCGAGGCTCTCATGAATGTGTTTAAGGAAGCGGTAGTTCAAAAAGGGACCTCTGACGAACAAATGGGCAATGTTATTGGCTCCATATTCTCGAACCAAATTTATTTCGGGGATGATGATCTGGGAGTCGACGGCCAGAACCATGTAAAATCCCTTCACATTATCTGCAAGTGTAACGGATTTGTGCTATCGAAGGTCATGATTGACGGTGGTTCGGCAGTCGATGTTTGCCCATTATCCACGCTCAAGCAAATGAAGATTGACCTGTCACATATACGTACAAGCAAGTCGGCGGTTCGAGCTTTCGATGGTATGAAGAAGGAAGTCTACGGAGAGATCGAATTACAGCTCGAAATTGATCCAAATGTTTTTGATGTAACCTTCAGGGTCATGGATATCCCGAATATTTTCAGCCTTCTCTTGGGAAGATCATGGATCCACGCAGCTGGGGCAGTTCCATCCACCCTACATCAGAAACTGAAGTACGTGATTAACAACCGCCTTGTGGAAATCAGGGGGGAAGGTGATCACAACATTTACCAGGAAACGGCAGTTCCCGTCATCAACACCAGCGGAGATGAACCACCCGCATTCCATTCCTTTGAATTAGTCTCTGTCATCAAGGATTGGGGAGAGCCAACACTGAGCAAGACAGATATCATGGTGGGAAGGTTCATGTTGAAGAATAATTTTGTCCCAGGTCAAGGCCTGGGTATCAGGTGTCAAGGAATCCCGCGCCCACTTTAGCTGAAGGAAAGTGTATGCAGGCACGGTCTAGGGTATTCCCCTTCCCAAGAAGAGGGTCAAAGCACACATGGAGAGCAATAGCTGATGGACTTCCAGAAAGGACGATTCGCTAAAAGATGGAGGCCTATGAATATTCCGCCACTGTCAATCACTTTCCCAGGACCAGCTCACGTCATTCGAACCGATGAAGATGAAGCATTGCAAGCCTTAACAAGACTGTTCATCACTGACAACACAGTCGGAGCCGTCCTCGAAGAAGCGCCCCCAGGCATTTATGTTCGACCCTCTGTTGAAGGAGAAGCAATCACCAATTGGTTTTCGATTCCGGTTTATGCTCTTTCGCTTAGCGATTAGAAAAATACAAGAAAACACGAAAACCATGACGATGTGATTCAATCAGAGGAATATAGTGATGACCATGTTCCGATCGAAATAAGAGAAAGTCTCGAGAGATTCGAGGAGAGGAAGCCATCAACTGCCGAAACTATCGAGATAGTTAACATCGGTACAAAGGAAGAACCCCGAGAGCTCAAAATAGGGGAAACTCTTGATCCATCTCAGAAAGCCCAGATGATCGAGCTATTAGACGAGTACAAGGAGATCTTTGCCTGGTCATATTCCGACATGCCAGGTTTAGATACATCAATTGTGCAACATACTTTGCCCATAGATACTGAGAAGTTCAAGCCCAAAAGACAACATTTAAGGCGACAAAGTCCGGAGTTACTCCTCAAGATCAAGGAAGAAATCATCAAGCGGATTAACGCAGGATTCCTTGAGGTGTGCAAGTACTCTGAGTGGGTTGCCAATATTGTCCCTGTACCGAAGAAGGATGGTCGTGTTCGAGTCTGTGTTGATTATCGTGATCTCAACAAGGCTAGTCTGAAGGACAACTTTCCACTCCCTCATATTGACATGTTAGTCGATAGCACGGCACGACACAATATGTTCTCATTCATGGATGGGTTTTCTGGATACAATCGGATCAATATGGCAGAAGAGGACAAGTCAAAAACCACTTTCATCACGATGTGGGGCACGTTTTGTTACAAGGTCATGCCTTTCGGACTCAAGAATGCGGGGGAAACTTACCAGAGAGCGATGGTGACATTGTTCTATGACATGATGCATAAGCAGATAGAAGTGTACGTCGATGATATGATCGCAAAATCCCGCGAAAATGAGGACCACCTTGTCAACTTGCGGATGCTCTTTGAACGACTTAAGAAGTTTAAACTCAGGCTAAATCCAGCAAAATGCATATTCGGGGTAACATCCGGTAAGTTGCTGGGCTTTATAGTCAGCAAGAAAGGTATAGAAGTGGATCCCGAAAAAGTCAAAGCGATACTAGACCTTCCAGCACCATCCACCGTCAAGGAAGTCAGAAGCTTGCTCGGACGTTTTAATTACATTGCGAGATTCATCGCCTATATGACGAACAAGTGTCAGCCTTTGTTCCGCCTCCTGCAGAAAAATGCATTGATTAAATGGGATGAAGAGTGTCAGCATGCCTTCAATTCAATCAAAGAATATCTCGTCAATTCACCAGTCCTGGTCCCACTCACTCCGGGTCGGCCGCTTATTTTGTATCTGGCGGTTCGAAAAGGCTCATTGGGATGCATGCTGGGGTAACTAGATGAAGATGGCTAGACAGAGCACACCATTTATTACCTCAGCAAGAAGTTCACTGAAGGAGAGGCCAAGTACACGGAAGTTGAAAGGACGAGTTGCGCATTGGTATGGGTGATGCAGCGACTCCGACAGTACACGCTGTATTACACCATACACCTCATTTCTAAGCTGAATCCCTTGAAGTACATACTAGAAAAGCCGGCATTAATGAAGAATGTCGCCAAATGGCAGGTCCAGCTTGCTGAGTACGACATACAGTTCATTCCTCGTACTTCTATAAAAGGGCAGGCTGTTGCAGATCATCTAGCTGAGTTTCCCATTGATGACGATCATCAAGCAAGTCACGAGCTTCCGGATAGCGACATACTTCATGTGGAAGAAGAGACAGAAAATGGAAGCATGTGGAGAATGTATTTTGATGGAGCCGCAAACTCCACCGGCTGTGGTGTAGGGGCAGTACTCATATCCCCAAATGGCCAACACTTTCCGGTAGCGGCGAAATTACTTTTCCATGCACCAACAACGTGGCAGAATACGAAGCATGCATTCTCGGGTTGCAAGCGGCAATTGATTTCAAGATACGTGATCTGGAGGTTTATGGAGATTCCATGCTGATCATTCTCCATACCTTAGGAGAGTGGAAAACAAGAGATCCCAAGTTTCAACCATATCATCAGCATATTGAAGAGTTAAGAGAGAATTTCGAAGAAATCACGTTCACGCAGATGCCTCGGAGTAAAAACCAGTTCGCAGACGCATTGGCGACCCTCGGGTCAATGGTGAATATTTCAGATGCGAGTTCCATAGAGCCTCTTGAGATCGAAGTGAACAAGCGTCCTGCGTATTGTTGCACACTTGAAGAATCAAATGGCGAACCCTGGTTCATCGACATAAAAAGATACTTGCAGTCAGGCGAGTTTCCCGAGGGCGCAAGTAGCAAGGATCGGAAAACCATCCGCAGGATGGCATGTAATTACTTTCTTAGTGGTGAGATTCTTTATAGAAAATCTTTTGATGCCACCTTTTTTAGATGTGTAGGTTCGGAAGAGGCAAAGCGATTGATGGAGGAAGTCCACGAAGGAAGCTGTGGACCGCACATGAGCGGTCACATGCTCGCAAGAAAGATCATGGGGATGGGCTATTTTTGGACTACCATGATGTTAGACTGTGTCAAGCACGTCCAACGATGCCACCTATGCCAGATGTACTCTAGTCAGATTCATGCACCGCCAAACGAGCTGCACCCGATGTCTTCTCCGTGGCCTTTTTCAATGTGGGGAATCGATGTGATCGGTCCCATATCACCAAATGCATCTAACGGCCACAGGTTTATTTTGGTGGAAATTGATTATTTTACCAAGTGGGTAGAGGCGGTCACGCTTGCGTCAGTTACTGCAAAAGCGTTTGAGCGTTTCTTACGAAGAGACATTGTCGCCCGTTACGGGGTGCCCGAGACGGTAATCACAGACAATGCCAAGAACCTCAACAAAAAATTGATAAACGATTTATGTGTTCAACTCAAGATCAAGCACAGGAATTCGTCCCCATACCGCCCTCAGATGAACGACGCGGTGGAAGCAACCAATAAAAAAATAAAGAAGATCATTGAGAAGATGACAGTCACATACAAAGATTGGCATAATATGCTACCTTGGGCACTCTTGGCATACAGAACTTCAATTCGTACTTCAACCGGGGCAACTCTGTTTTCTCTCGTATACGGAATTGAAGCTGTTCTACCCGTGGAAGTAGAGATCCCCTCTGCAAGGATCCTGGCAGAATCAGGGCTCGACGAGGCATAATGGGCTAGACAGAGGTATGAACAGTTGAACCTCATTGACTAAAAGAGACTCACGACACTATGTCACGGGCAATGTTACCAACAACGGATGGCTAGGGCCTTTGACAAAAAGGTACGACCACGTAATTTCCAACCGGGGGACCTGGTATTGCTTAAAGTGCTGCGTATCAATCCTGATTCGCAAGGAAAGTTCGCACCAAAGTACGAAGGACCCTACGTGGTCAAAGAGGTGTTCGAGGGAGGTGCACTGATCATCACGGATATGGACGGTCAAGACCTTCCTAGTCCAATCAACGCAGATGCACTTAAAAGGTACTATGCCTGAAGAGGGCAGTTTTTCCATGTAAAGTTAAAAAAAAAAAAAAATCCCGCTAGGTCGAAAACCGGTAAAGGCGACTTAGGCAAAAATTAGGGATGAGAGGCATGATTGAAAATCTGAAAGGACAATCATGGTAAAAGGAGAGTTGAAAAAAAAAAAAAAACCAGGGCTTTAAGTAGCGATGACGAAAAGCTTCATTGCGCATCCTGAGCTACTTACCTGAGATTTTCAAACTGCATTCTTAAAAGGGCCACAGTCGTCCCTAAAACGACTACAAAATAAAGGGCCACAACCACCCTTCAAATGGTTACAGATAAAGAGCGCTCCCGCAACATCAAAAGCGGAGAATAAGTGAAAGGGCCACAGCCACCCCTCAAACAGCTAAAGATAAAAGAGTGACCCCACGAATCCTGTGAGGGCGGGAAAATAAAAAGGGCCACAGTCGTCCCTAAAATGACTACAAATTAAAGGGCCACAGCCACCCTCCAAACGGCTAAAGATAAAAGAGTGACCCCACAAATCCTGTGAGGGGGGGAAAATAAAAAGGGCCACAGTCGTCCCTAAAACGACTACAAAATAAAGGGCCACAGCCACCCTCCAAACGGCTACAGATAAAAGAGTGACCCCGTGGATCTTGTAAGGGCGGGAAAATAAAAAAGGGTCACAGTCGTCCCTAAAATGACTACAAAATAAAGGGCCACAACCACCCTCCAAATGGTTACAAATCAAAAGAGCTCATCAAGACGGGAAATAAAGTACGGGTCACGGCCACCGTTTAATCGGCTACCAAAAAAGAGTGCTTCCGTTAGGTTGAAAACCCGAAAGGGCAACCTAGGCAAAAGTAGGAAATGAGGGGCATGATAGCAAATTCAGAAATTGCAATCATGGGAAAAGAAGAGAAAATAAAGTCCCGATGGAATGAAAACCCCAAAGGGCAATCCATGCGAAAATTAGGAAAACCGAGGGGCACGGTCTAAAATTCTGACCGTGGCAAAAGGAGAGAATATGAGAGATTAAAAAAAAAAGAGAAAAAAAAAAGAAGATCCCGCTAAGCTGTCGCGTCATGCGCGGATTAGGCAAAAATTAGGGACATGCATTCAAGTCATCAAGCCACTCGAGGCCCTTATCCGACGGACACCACTAGAGGCTTTTCCTTGTCGCACGCCACTGGAGGCATCATCGATTGAGATTTTACTTTTTCGCACGCCAATGGAGGCTTTACTTTTCCGCACGCCACTGGAGGCTTTACTTTTCTGCACGCCACTGGAGGCTTTACTTTTCCGCACGCCACTGGAGGCTTTACTTTCCCGCACGCCACTGGAGGCTTTACTTTTCCGCACGCCACTGGAGGCTTTACTTTTCTACACGCCACTGGAGGCTTTACTTTTCCGTACGCCACTGGAGGCTTTACTTTCCCGCACGCCACTGGAGGTTTTACTTTTCCGCACGCCACTGGAGGCTTTACTTTTCCGCACGCCACTGGAGGCTTTACTTTTCCGCATGCCACTGGAGGCTTTACTTTTTCCGCACGCCACTGGATGCTTTACTTTACCGCACGCCACTGGAGGCTTTACTTTTCTGCACGCCACTGGAGGCTTTACTTTCCCGCACGCCACTGGAGGCTTTACTTTCCCGCACGCCACTGGAGTCTTTACTTTTCTGCACGCCACTGGAGGCTTTACTTTCCGCACCGCCACTAGAGGCTTTTCCTTGTCGCACGCCACTGGAGGCATCGTCGATTGAGGTCTTTACTTTCTGAACCGCCAACGGAGGCATCGCCAACAGGGGCACCGCCGACCGAGGCTTTACTTTTCCGCACCGCCACTGGAGGCTTTACTATTCTGCATCGCTAATGGAGGCACCGCCAACAGGCGTCCCGCCGAAAGAGGTTTTATCTTTCCGCACCAGAATAAGCATATGAGCCACCTTGAAGACTTTGAAGAATTGGAAGAGAATATACTTTCTGGTCAAAATCAGTGTTTCCTCGTCTTTGGACAAACCCCTTCGAACACGTTCTACGTGAGTTCGTCCAAAGAGGGGCAAACTGTAAACACTCGATTTTGACCCGGACGTAACGACGTTACACATGATACGTCAAATTCCGGACGCGTAAAGCCACAAAGTCTCCATAAATGCTCAGGGGCACATTAGGGAAATTATTATAGAATATATTTTAAATTATTTCGAATATATTTAATATTTTCGGAATTTTTAAATATATATATATAATAATTAGTTTTTTATTTTTAGAAAATTATCTGTAAGATATTTATCTCCAGATATTATTTTTTATTCAAAAAAAATAATTATCTGTAAAGATAAATATCCTTAGGAATATTCTCTAGAATAATTATCTGTTAGAATTTTTTATTTAATTTTTATCTATAATCTAGACTAGGTTTTTAGTATAAATAAGGGTCTAGGTTTACATTGTAACACACAGAAAACACATCAGAAAATATAAGACTACTTTCCTTGGGATCTGTGCGAATTTTGTCCTTTGGTGCTTTATTTCAAAAAAAAAAAAAAAAAAATTCGGCCACAATCCTCCACCGTCAGCCAGATCCGCCCCCCACCATCCGTCCTCAGCCACCACGAACTCATCCCGCTGACCGTCTGCCGTCCGTCCTCAGCCACCACGACCCCATCCCGCTGACCGTCCGCTACTGCTACTGTCGCCATCGCGCCCGCCGTCCGCTGCTGCTGCTGCCACCGTCCGCTGCTGCTGCTGCCGCCGTCGCGCCCGCCGTCCGCTGCTGCTGCCGGTGCCTGCTGCTGCTGCTGCCGCCGTGCCTGTCCGTCGCGCCCCCGTCGCCGTCCAGCCGGAGCCAATACCTGCTGCAGGTGAGAAACCCCGCTGCTGTTTCTTTCTATTTTATTTATTTATTTATTTATTTAATAGTTTATTATTAATATTTGTTTGTTTTATATTATTATTATTATATTACAATTAATTAAAAATTTAAATGTAATTAGTTAGATTTAATTAATAGTTTAAACGTAATTGGTAAAATTCAATTAGTAATTTAATTATAATTGACTAATTTTAATTTAATAGCATGTTAGAAGTTTTTTTAGTATTTTAGATTTCTTTTTTACTAGGAGTTATTGGTTATAATTAAGTTTTTAGAGTTAGGATTATATCTGATTAATATTTTTATGATGAAATTTGATTAATTTTGACATTTTTAGATTAATTGGGCGTAATGTTTGTAAATGATAAAATTGGCAAATTAAGTAAATTGAGTACCGAAAATGCGTAATTAATTTTTTTTTTTAATTCGTAATAGAACCCCCGAACTCGAACTTCTGATCGTAAACCGATTATATACCTAGGTGTTTAATCTATTATTCGCTTAGGTAATTTAGGATTCTAGTTAGCCTTAAAATTAACTAGTGACGACTCCTTTTTTTTCAAAATTTTACGTTTTCAAAACGTAATTCACCGTAGGTTAGATTTAGGTCTGTCAGGCACCAAGTTACAAGTTTCGGCCGAAATTCCTTAATATTATTGTTTACCATATTTTAATTTTTATTAAAGGTAACAATATATCTATAATTGGAAACATAAGGATAAGTTCACATTAAATATATAGAAGTATATAACTATCAATATATCTAACTAAATTATAGGGATTAAAGATATTATTGATAGATTTAGTTACCTAAAAGATTAAGAAAGTATATTGTCAGTATATATATATATATATGTTGGACCTAAATATACATATATATATATATATATATTGTTGATTGATTTTGTCTTATAGATAGATTCTTGGCAATAAATATATATATGTTTATGTGTGCCGATTTTATATATATATATATATATATATATATATATATATATATGCAATATTATAAATTATTTTATATAGTTAATAATTCTTGGTGGCTAAGTTAAGTTTTTAGTGGACTTTAAAACCCTATTTAGCCCACAGGATTATTTCGGCCCAGCCCTTGTGTGATTAATAGGCCGATCCAATATGCTAAACCGTTAAGGAATAAAATCAAATCGGATTTTCTTAATCGGTTCGACCTAGCCGGGTTGGGTCGAACCGGGGTAACTAAGTGAACCTAACTGAACCGGTTTTGATTGATTGAACCGAACCCTATTTTATTGGACCGGTTCGGACCGAACCAGATTTTGAAAATAAAACCGGACCGAAATGAACCGGATTTTCTAGACCGAACCGAACCAGACCGAAATTGACTGAACCGAGCCGGATTTTTCAAAATCGAATTCAAGTCAACTAATAAAATAGGATGGTCAAGTTTTAAAATCTAAATGTCTTTTAACTTTAATTAGTCTACACAGTGCTCGAAGGTTTAAAACTTTCATGTTTTTGATTAAACCTTAATGCTTAGTTTCGATTATGGGGATGGATCTCGGAAATGCATGATTTAGGGACTAGATCAATTAGAGGACTGAATTGCAATTGTTTACTTTTTGTCACATATATTTATTAGAACTGTTGTCTTGAATATGTCAAGTTAGCTGGATGTTAGGGGCAGAGCCCTGGTTAAATATATGGTATGCGCACTAGGACAGACATGGTGTGTGTTAGATTACGGGGAGTAATCACAACGGAAACACAAAACAGGGTATGTGCATGTAATCGAAATTACGCAGCGGAAGAGTTACACATACCTCAACAGTTACGTAGTCCAAGATCCTTTGTACGAGGGAGTTCTCGATCCACCGGACGGAACTCGTAGAGGTTCTTGTGAAAGAAGCCCTACGTGGTGTTAGCTCAACAGCAAAGCCTCATATCAATTATTGGCACGGGGACAGATCTTCAGAGAGTTTCTCGAAAGCAATTTGGCAAACCTTCGGTGTTGGTAATGGTTCGGCCGAAACTAGTAGATGTGGGAGGAGGGTTTTCTTTCTAAAACACTCTTGTGAGGGAATTATGATCAACCCTAAAATATTCCCCAACAAAAGTCCACTTTACCCTCACTATAAGTTTCGGCCGGCCATTAGTATAGGGAGGCCCAATTTTGGTCCTCTCATGTCAATTGGGATTTGGGTCTAGCCCAATTACCCTAATGTGACATTTACCCAAGTTCATTTGGTAAACTATACATATTATGGGCTACCAATTACGGCGCCCATCACCATATGCTTACAGCTCCCACTCGCCGGAATGGGAGGGTGCCTGTTAATGTATTGTTGTCCTGCATTAACATTTCTCCCATTTGATCTGCTCCGTGCTTCTGAATAGTTCATACGAGGTTTTCCGTGCGACCAGCGGATACGACGGGCATCGTGCTACTCATCTGTTAGGAGTGTTGTAGCGCCCGCGGAACGTTGATTCCCTTTTCTCCAATCAACCTGTTATAAACAACATTTATATATATTGTACCGCGTTGTATCCTAGGTCAACTGATAATTCTCCATTTGCCTAGTTTCCACATAGGAACACTTCTCCAAGGCATCCGTACAAGTATTCACAACCTTTAACCAATATCCGGCTGGTGGCCACCTAGTGAATACAAGAATTAGCGAATTACATGTAAACTTGACCATCCCCATCGCTCATAACCTTATTCAAACCCAACCGGTTTCCAAAGACGTGGTCACTGGGCATTTTTGTACATCATTACGCTCGTACGCCGGAAAGCGAGCATTGAGCCTGACCTTAGGTACGAGTTCTGAGTCCATGAGGATACTTCGGGTGCCTCTTCATAAGGCTCCCAGGATCAATCACACGCTCGAGGTGAAGAAGTTTGCGCCTGCTAGAATCATGAGGATTCCTTTCTAGCACAACCGAGCGGTGACCCCGTGGTCGAACATGGCACGCGTAGTATGAAGCATGCGTTGAAAGCATACCTTAACCTTTTGGGTCAACAGGAATGGGACATGTCAATCATGCTATCATAGATTTTCATTCGGCCCAGAATGTGGATTTATGACGAACGAAGTTCATCACGACGATCTGCAGAACGAGAATCACGTCGAGTTATTTCGACTATAGATAATCATTCTGCTCAATCAGGTTTATCCCCCTGATTCTTAGCCAGCCTTGCATAGTGGAGGCCTCCATCCACCGCAAGACGACCATACCTATGTGACTAGGTAAGGCCCACATTCGACATAGTTTTGGCAGAGGATTGCGTCCTCCTACGACTCAGTTTATTGACCGTAAATTTGATGTAATCAAAACATTATGGCGTCGATTGATCATAAACTCAGTTGCAATTCTTTCGCTTACAAAATGTAACTTTCTAATATCAAAATGTTATCACATATACATGCCATTTCTAAACCCTACGTAATTCAAGTAGTTTTACATGCTTTTCGAATATCTCCCTGCGTAGTGGCTTAGTTAATGGGTCCGCAATCATATTATCAGCGGACAAGTATTCCATAGTGATTATGTTGTCTTCTACCATTGATTTAGTATAGAAATATTTCATATCAATGTGTTTGGTCCTACTATGGTACTTCAGATTCTTAACTGCCGCAATAGCTGCCTGACTATCGGAGAACACCTTTACAGGTTTACTTCCGATGTCACCACCAAGCAACGCAGTAAGAAGTCTTTTCAGCCAGACCGCTTCCTGTGCATTCTTAGAGAGAGCAACGGATTCCGATTCCATTGTTGACAGCGCGACACAGGTTTGCTTCTTGCTCGTCCATGAAATGACGGCATTAGCAAGGAGAAATACTCCTCCTGTGGTGGACTTACGATCATCCAGATCGCCACCATGGTCGGCGTCACTGTAGCCGGTCAATTCTAACTTCCCGCCCTCATAGCACAGAGCATAGTCGGCAGTACCTTTCAGATAACGAATTAGGTATAACTAATAACTCGTTTTACAGTCTTTTAAATGTTGATTGCTAGGATCCGATTGGAAACGTGCTACTAGGCCCACGACGTGACAGATATCCGGATGGGTGTATCGCACGGTGTATATCGAAATATCAACCACTCTTGAATTCTCTGCACCCTTCATCTGTTCACGCTCTGCTGGGTTCTTAGGGCTGTCACGTTACGACAATGCGCACCCGAATACCACCGGCGTATTCACGGGTTTGGTATTCTGTAATCTGAACCTATTTTTCAACAGATTGTTGATATTAGATTCTTGAGATAGACATATCCTCCGGGTAGCCCGATCTTTGGCTGTTTTAATGCCTTAGATATACGTGGCCTCTCTCATGTTCTTCATCTCAAATACAGATGCCAACCGGGACTTTGACTTATTCATGAAACTCATGTCGTTTGCGGCAATGAGTATGTCGTCCACATATTAGGTTAAGATGACATACTTAGACTCAGAGGTCTTATAATACATGAACGGATTCTTGTGAAGACTCACTAATCCGTTTCCTACGATTTCCTCGTGGAATCTGCGGTACCATTGCTGTGACGACTGTATAAGATCGTAGAAGGACCTTTTGGAGTTTACAAACTTTAAGTTTGTTACCAGGAGTAATTAAATCCTCTGGTTGCTCCATGTAGATCCTTCCTCCAGGTTTCCATGGAGGAATGCGATCTTAACATTCTTTTGGTGCAGCTCGTGATCGAGACTTGCGACCAGGACCATGAATGACCCTAACCGTGGTTTACGCACAGTCATTGAGTTTCTCTTATCAAAGTCCTCTCCGTGAAGCATTGGGTAAGACCTTTCGCAGTGAGTCGGGTTCTCCGACTTGTTCCATCAGTGGTGAGCCTTCTTTCAGGGCTCACCTTATCCTTATGCCCCTGTGTTTAGCAGGTAAATCAACTAAAGACTATAATGACTTTCATTTAGGCGATCTCTCTCATTAATTGTTTCTTTCCATTTCTCCACTTGAGGTCTTTCCAGTGCTTGTCAACAGTTTGAGCGGGGATTTCACTTTGCTCAATGGGATACTAGCCTTTGACTCTCGTCTAGGCATTATGAGTCCCACTAATTAGTCTGATCTTTTCTCCTACTCGGAATAACGCTTCTTATCGTAGCATCATTTCTATTGGGAATAATCCTCCCACTCGGAAGAATGCTTCTTATCAGAGCATCGTCTCTGTTGGGAACAATAGCAGTGCTAGAACCATGACCTATAACTTTCCTGTTACAACCTCTTGGTCTCGGGATTTTACTTCCGAGATACATTCCTTGATCACTAGGATCTGGAACCAAGTATGGTTGGATCACTCCCACTAGGAACAATGGGTAATATAGGTAGTTGTGTCATTCCTGGTTCAGCAATTTTGACCATCAGGTTCGACTTGATTCGTCACAACAGCAAAAGTGATTACTTGTGGTATGGTTTATTCCTCCCACTCGATTTACTATGAAAATGTTCCCATTCTCATTTACCATGTCATTCACTTGAGTTGCTGGTTCAAATCTCTCCCACTCGAATTAAGTGGGGCCTGATTGTCATCTTTATTCTGCTATGTTTTGATCATGACTATGTTGATTGAAACTGTTCATGCATTTGGAAAATTCGCCCTCTTAGTGATGTAATGACTCATGTTCGACCACGGTACCATTTAACAATCCAAGCTGTAAACAAGTATTTTTCTAAGAGTAACTGACGTACTATTGTCCTAAATACGTATTTTGTTGCGCAAATTAATGTCGCATGGTGATACAATTTAACTCATTATCACCCATCAGCTATAATGGCGACATACCTTACCGATATTAATTGAAACATAATTTTACTTTTATGTGAATCATCTTTCATCATCCCATAGGGAACTTCTGATAGAACGACTCCAACATTATTTATATATAAACTGTGTCTCTTGAAGTGTGTCATTTGATTTGAATGCCTAGCCTAACATATCGTTCAAGGCTTCTGGAAGAAAAATCATTTAACTGACTTGATCCTTCTTCGTTTGCCGACTTATCTCAGAGATTTTTATCAATCTTCGAACTGAGCATCTTAGGTATTCACCTTATGGTTCAGTTGATTCTTTTACAAGGTCGTTGTAGCTTACGTAGCTTACTTCATACTGATGTAAATGTTATCAGTAAGTCATATTTCTGAAGGAGTGCAAATGAAAATTCAGCACGTCATCATGTAAACACTTCAATATTAAACTCATGTAATGAAACAATGTGTTCCGTTTATCGAGGTCCACTTGCGCGTTGCGCAATCTACTCTGGGGTTAAACCCTTGGTTAAGTCGTTTCATTTATGAATTTAATTCAATGTAATCAGTTTTAACTGTTTCAAACATGATTGTCATTACAACTTATTTCATTCAATGGAGTGATAATAATATAATAAGATTTATAATCAATATGTAACCAATGCGTCAAACAGATAATTAAAAGGATCGAATAGCTCGAGGAATGATAATCAATACTATGACCGAGCATTTGTCATATGCTCAAAACAACGTTTCCTATATTGCAAGGAACATTATTATCATGTATCTTATACTGAAAATTAAGAAGAGGTTCATTTAGCAAAGCAAATAAAGATAAAGTCTTTCATTTAATCTTTATATTTTCGGGGCAAGTTCCTCAGGTTTGTGCTTGTTCTCCTTCTCGGTTCTGTAATCAATAGAGAAAAATTGAATTACTCTCGAGTAAGAGGAGTCCCAGAAGAACTTATGAGGTTATCATTATTCTTCAGCACGTACCTTGGGAGGATTTGTGCAGGCAATAGCAAGGTGTCCTTTCAAGCCACACCTAAAACACGTTTGAGTTTCCTCTTTACGTGTCTGTTTTGCCTGCTTTTTCTTGCCTCTGATTTGCTTTCTCTTGAACTTCTTCTGAGGTTTTGGAGCCAAAGGTTTGTTAGCCTTAAATCGAATTCTCTTGCCTTTGTTCTTGCGCTTACCCTTTGGGTCATCTGGGTGCGAGGATGCAATATGCATTTCCGCCCTTGGCATTTCAGCCATGAGGCGATCCTCTTCCAGCTCGAGATGAACTCTCACTTTCTCGAGATCATCGAGTTGAGTGGCATGGGTAAGGTGCATTTTCATGCTATTCCAAGAGTCAGGCAAAGAAAGAATTACGCATTGGACCTTTTGTTCGTCGGTCAGGATTTCTCCTGCCTCCTTGATTTCAGCAAGCATGTTCGAAATATGCCTAATATGCTCCTTCATTGTGTGCTTAGGATTCATCTTGTATGAGTCTGAAGTGATGTTTAACGATCTCTTATGAGCTGTGGTGTAAACACCAAACCCTGCCTTAAGACTGTGCCACAAGTCCATGGAAGACTCAAAGTGATCATATCCATAGAGTATGTCATCCTCAAGCAGTGACAACAAGGAGGAATCAATTTCCTGGTTTTTTGCATCCCATTCATCATGGAATTTCTTCAGTTCATCTGTGAGGTCTCCCTCCGGTCTGACTTTCTTTGTAGTCAGATGTTCCAAACCTCTCATTTCAGTGATCACCATCCTTGCACGCTTATTCTAGATCTTATAATTATTGTTGTTCAACCTCACCCCCTTATTCATTTGGGAGATTACATTGCTGATCGCAGCGATGACTAACACATTGATCATCAAGCAAAATCAGGGAGACAATAACATTTTGAGAAAGAATTGCATATATCAAATATCTATTAAGATAGAGTCCGACAAATAGTGATTCCGCAGTCATCTAAACCAACCGACCACCAGTAAACCAATGGAAGATGGGTGTGAAAGAGTTCACACTATTGTCGTCCTCTATCCAATAGATCAGTCAGTTAAAAACGGTTTAAATCGCAAATTACCGGAACATAAATTTTAAAATAAGCATACCCGATCTTGGCTTTCCCAAGGCCCTTTTTTTTTGGAAAAAATCATTCCGATGAATTCACTCATGCATACAAAATTCTACAATCCATGCAAATTATCATATGCTAGTAACATTCATCATACATACCATTTACACGTCATGCGTCTAATGTTCCGAGGAACTCATGCTTGCATTTACAATTCTACTTTTAAGTAAATTATCAAACGCAACTACATCCTTAACATTCTAGCATACGTGTCAAACATGTAACATCCACATCAATCATATATATTTGGTGACTGGTTTTTCAGTTTTAAAATAATTTTAAACATTAGGGGCTGATTAGCAATTCATGCTTATATTCAATCATGCAAGCTTCTAGAAATGAATCCTAGGCATTTTCAACCATCACAGCATGTCTATTCTAGTGCGCATACCATATATTTAACCAAGGCTCCGCCCACAACATGTAATATCCAGCTAGCTTGACTCAGTCAAGACAACAGTTCTAATCATGCATAAATATATATTGAATAATAAACAATTGCAATTCAGCCCACTAATTTAACCAGTCCCAAAAACATGTATCTCCGAGATCCATCACCCTAATCGAGACAAGGCATAAAGGTTAGCAACCCTATGAGCACTTTGTAGTCCATTTCGAGGTTAAAAAACATTTGAATTTTAAAACTTGACCTCCCTATTTTAATTGACTTGAATTCAATTTAAAAAACATTGTTCGGTTTAGTCAATTCAATTCGTTTTGGTCCGGTTCGGTCCGGTTAAGAAATCCGGTTCGATCTGGTCCGAAAATCAGGTTCGGTCCGGTCCGGAAAAAATTCGGTTCAGTCAGAACAGATCCAATAAAATTGGGTTCGGTTCGGTTCGGTTCAACACTCAAAACCGGTTCTGTTAGATCCACTTAATTACCCCGGTCCGACCCGACCCGAATAGGTCGAACCGATAGAGAAAATCAGGTTCGGTTTTATTTCGCCCCGGTTTAACATATTGGACCAGCCCAATAATTAAAATTTAAAAGGTTGCCGAAATTTTTACATGTGGCCCAAGTAGGGTTTTAAATCCATTAAAAATATTAAACTTAGCCACAACAAAGTAATAGTAATTATATAAAATAATTTCCAATATTAAAAAATATATATATATATTGCTAAGATTCTATCTTTATGATTAAATCAATCAACAATAAATATATATATATATATATATATGTAAATTTCGGCATAATATATAATATATATATTTTATTTATTGTCAATATCTTTAATAGGGAAAAAAATAACTGACAATAATTTTTCTCAATCTTTTAGGTAACTAAATCTATCAATAATATTTTTAACCCTATTTAAATATTTAGATATATTGATAGTGATATATATATATATATATATATATATATATATATATATATTAATGTGAATCTATATTTATGTTCCCAATTATAGATATATTGTTACCTTAATTAAAAAATGTCAATATGGTAAAAAATATACTTTTAATAATTTTATATGTATGTGCCGAAATTTCATTGCTTAATGACCAAGAAATTAAAAATTTTACCTTGAAAAATAATTAAAATTTTCTGCACAAACACTAATTGGGAACAAGTGGTCAAATATTAAGATCAAATTTTAATAAGATCTATAACCCAATGTTTGATTTTGATAAATATCATCTTTTTCTTGAAGATCATGAACATCAACTTTACCATGAACATGTAAATTTCGGACCTATCTCACAAAACCCTAAAATTCAAAACTTTTTAAAATCTACTTTAAAAAATTTCGGTCCAAAGTTTTAAATTTTCAAGAACACCAATTTATCAAAATCATGAATAGCGTTTGCATCCTTGCTTCCACCGAGGCGGATGCGAAGGGATACTAAGCTGTAACATTGTCTGGTTTCAATTCAAGTCTTCTTCAACCCCCTTTTACCATGGTCGAATGTATCACCATATATGCGTTCAGATCATCAAAGAACCTACTCTAATTCTTGGGGAAACAAATTGTCACATTCATTTCTCATTATGGTCCGAAGAATCTCGATAGTAGTTCCATGAACAATCCTTTGCGGGATTTGACCTAAAGTTTCAGGGTATGTCCGACCAAAGATTTTACCCACCCAATAGTGAAATCCTGCAAATAAAGCAAAAACGGCTCCCATGGAAAGTACAAAATGGAAATGTGCAACCGCATAATAAGTATCATGTAGAGCAATGTCTAGCCCAGAATTTGCCGGGACTATTCCAGTGAGTCCTCCTACGGTGAACAAAAAGATTGTCAAAATCATACAGATTACTATATTCATCTGTAGTTATCCTCCCTACTTTTCGAAATCGTAGTAGAGATTTGAACACACAATCCAATTTTATTCATCATAATTAATACCATCAAGATTGCGAGTAATATCGAATCGCACTAATTCAGGCAACTCACACATTGATGATTATGCAAATCGGGAAGACAATAATATTTTGAAAAAGAATTGCAAACGTCGGATTTTCTATTAAGATGGAATATGACAAATAGTGATTCTTCAGTCATCTAGACCAAACCGACCGCCAGTAAACCGAGGGAAGGGGGTCCGTGAAAGAGTTCACACTACCGTCGTGTTCAATCTAATAGATCAGTCATTTGAAAACGATTATTATTTTGCAAATTACCGGAACGGGAATATTTTGAAAAATATGTATACCCTATCTTGGCTTTCCCAAGGCCCTTTTGTATTTTGAAAATTTCCGACAATTTTACGCATGCATATATAATTCTACTACACTTAGAAAATTATCATATTATGCCATAAAATCGGCCAAACCAAACATCATGCATACACGTCATGCGTCTAATGTTCCGAGGAAATCATGCTAGCATATATAATTCTACTATTAAGTAAACTATCACATGCTATTACATCCTCAACATCCTAGCATACGTGTCATACATGGAACTTCCATAAACATGCATAATTGGCCATTGGATTTTCGTTTTAAACACTTTTTAAAATATTAGGGGCTGATTTGTAATTCATGCTTACAATCAAACATGCGAATTTCTAGATATGGATCCTAGGCAATTCCAACAATCACAGCATGTCTATCCTATTGCGCAAACCATATATTTAAATCCCAGAGCTCAATGCTCGCAATATAATATCCAGCTAGCTTGACTAAGTCAAGACGACAATTCTAATTATATCAAATATATGTTGCAGAAAGTAAACAATTGCAATTCAGCCCTCTAATTTTAATCCAGTCCCTAAAACATGCATTTCCGAGATCCATCCCCATAATCGTAACTAGGCATTAGGGTTTTAACCGAAAACGTGTAAAAACACAAACCCTAAGAGCACTGTTTAGGTTAATTTTAAAGTTCGAAAAAATTTTGGATTTAAAATTTGACATCCTATTTTATTGAACATTTTAAAAGTTCCGAAAATTTTAAAAGTTGGTTCGGTCCAATTTAAAATCCGGTTCGGTTAGATTTTAAAGATCCGATTTGGTCCGAAACAGTTCAATAAAATAAGATTGCGGTTCGGTTATCACTCAAAACCAGTTCGGATTAGATTCACTTAGTTACCAAGGTCAAACCCAACCCATCTAGGTCGGTCCGATTAAGAAAACCCGGATCGGTTTAACCCGCTCCGTTAATGCAAATTGGATTTGCCCATAAAACCTAGTGGGTTCGGCCAAAATATTTCTCTTGGGCTAAATAGTGTTTTAAAATCCACCAAAAACTTAACTTAGCCCACAAGAAATATTAATTATGTAAAATAATTTCCAATATTGCTAGTATATATGTAAAAATTCGGCACATTATTAATATATATATAAATATTGTCAAGATTCTATCTTTAAGATGTAAATCAATCAACAATATAAATATAAATATATATATATAATTATTGTCAAATATATATTTAGGAATAAAATATATAGACAATATATCTTCTTAGTCTTTTTAAGTAACTAAATCCTATCAATATATCTTTATCCCTATCTTTAACTAAATATATTGATAGTTTATATATTTTACTATATATTGTGAATCTTTTCTTTATCTTTCCAATTTATAGATATATTGTTTCCTTTAATAAAATTAAAATATGGTAACAAATATATCTAATAGTGGCCGGCCGAATTTTCCTTATTTGCACCCTAAGAAATTAAAAATTTTACCTAATAATTCACATAGGGTTTTCGGCCAAAAACACCAAGAATTGGAAAAATTGTCAAATTTTAAGATAAAAAATTATTATGATCATGAATCCAAAAACTGTTCTTGATAAAACTCATCGTGTTCTTGAAGATTATGAACATCAAACTTATATTTAAACATAAATTTCAGCATTGATCTTTAAAAACATGTAAAATCCGAAATTTTAAGTTTTAAAAGATCAAAAACATTAATTTTGTTCAAAATTTTCAGATTTCACACCAAAATTTCGGTGTTCATAATTAAAACTCAAGAACATCAGTTTATCAAAATTTTAAGAACTTCTAACCTCTCTCTGATACCACTGTTGGATTACGGGGACGTAATACTAGGAAACACTAAAACGTGTATGTGCTATTAAACTAAATTACGCAGCGGAAGAATGTACACATACCTCAATAGCTTTCCTGCCCAAGAACGATGTCCAGGGAGTTCTGATCCTCCGGTCGGAACCCGTACAGGTTCTTCGTGAGAAGAAGTCCTACGCGGTATAAGCTCCACAACAAATCCTCTGATTGATTCTTCAACGGGGACAGAACCTCAGATTGATTATGATGGTGCCGAAATATTCAACTAATGGTAAGAGGGTTTCTCTCAAGTTCCTCAGTGGAGGGACTTATGAATTACTTGATGTGTAAAACCCCTTAGGAGACTCCCCTAGATATAGGATTGGTGGAGCCTATTAAAGGGTATAGGGTTCGGCCGAACTTATTAAAGGACTGGCTAGCACAATCCGTAGTCGGCAGTACCTTTTAGGTATTGAATAATTTTTTAATGACTCGTAAATGTTGATATCCAGGTTCTGATTGGAAACGCGCTACTAAGCACACACCGTAACAGATATCCGGACGAGAGCATTGCATGGCGTACATCATACTACCAATCATAATGAGTTACTCTGCATTCTTCATTTGTTCACGCTCCGCCTCGTCTTTTCGGCCCTCACGCTTCGACATCGCGCACCCAAACACTACCGGCGTATCTACGGGTTTGGCATCTTGGAGATTGAACATTCTCAACATTTATTTGATATAGGTTTGTTAGGAAAAATATAGTTTCCAAGCAGCCCGATCCCTAGCAATCTTAATGCCTAGGATGTACGTGGCTTCTCCCATGCCTTTCATCTCAAATACAGATGCCAGCCAGGAATTTGATTCATTCATGTAACTCACATCGTTCGCGGCAATAAGTATGTCATCGGCGTACAACATCAAGATAACGTACATTGACCCAGAGGTCTTTGTGTACACGCACGGATCCTCGTGAAGATTCACTAATCCATTGCCAACGATTTCCTCGTGGAACCTGCGGTACCATTGCCGAGATGATTGTTTAAGACCATAGATCAATATTTGGAGCTTACAAAATTTACGTTCATTTCTAGGAGTAATAAAACCCTCTAGTTGCTCCATATAGATCTCTTCCTCCAGGTTTCCGTGAAGGAATGCAGTCTTAACATCCATTTGGTGCAGCTCCAGATTGAGCCATGCAACCAAGGCTAGGATGGCCCGGACTGTGGTGTAACACACAATCGGTGAGTACGTCTCATCAAATTCCACTACGTGAGTTGGGTATACCCTTTCGCGGCTAATCAAGCTTTGTAATGCTCAACATTTTTATCAGCAGTGAGTTTCAGTTTTAGAACCCACTTAGCCCCTATTGTTATGCGGTTAGCAGAAAATCAACTAACGACCATACCAAATTGGCTTTCCTAAAGGCGTCTATTCCTCCATTCCTTCGCTTGAGGTGCATCCAACGCTTGTTTAACCGTTACCGGTTCATCAACCGAAGTCAAGGTGAACAATTCACCTCTTTCAATGGGATACTTCTTAGGAGAAGTTCAGTGCCTTTGACTACGTCTAGGCTCAATATTCCCATCATGATTTTGAACTACACTACCACTGGGAACAATGCTCCCACTCGGAACAATACTCCCACTAGGAACAATGGCGCTGCTGGAACCTTCACCTACAACTTTTCTTGGACGACCTCTTTGTCTCGGGTTTCTACCGCTGAGATTAATTCCATGGTTACCAAGGTGGTTGTACCAATCCCACTGTTTCCAGTAGGTAGTTAAGTAATTATAGGATTCTCATCCAACGGTTCAGCAATGTGATGACCAGGTTCCAATTGATTCGCACATGCAGCAACAATGATCTGCGTGGTTGGATTGACTCCTCCCACTGGATTTATTATGAAAATGTCTCCATTCTCATTTACCATGTCGTTCACTGTGTTGTCACCTCAAATCTCCCACTCGAAGTAAGTGGGACTTGAACATCATCCTCTTGTTCTAGTTCAATTAAGACTTCATTCGTTTTGATGTTACCAAGCGTCGAAGATTCATCCTCAAGAAACGTAACGTCTCATGCTCGACCACGCCACCATCTTCTAAATATGTTCTTAACACGTGTCCCTTAGAGTTCGTAGTATCGTTAAAGATAATTTTCAGTCCTCTAGGTTCTAACTAGCCAAATCGGCTGTCGGACGATACGTGTGTACTGCGCCACCCGCAGGGTTGCAGCTTGGTAAGATCCATCTCTTTACCAATTTAGAGCTCATATGGTTTCGTGTAGTCAATTTTATATGAACTAGGTTAACCACATGATTTGCGGTCAACTACATATCATCCTCGAAGAAGATCGGATGTTGAGAAAGCGACATCATGATACTAGCCATGTCCTTGAAGTGTGTGATTACGATACTCCGCCAATCTGATTTGTTAGTGGCGGTATCCAGATCGTCATTTAACAGACAATCAATTTTATTTCATACTCATATTCCGTGGTTTTGTCCAACTCAGTTCGTGCAATAGGTTCTCACCCTTTGCTCGTTTCACAATTCTCCGCGAGAAGTTGTATGAGTACTATAAACCGAAATGGCTATAAGGGGAATTAAAAATATATTTTGAGCATTATATCATTGAAACACTTTATATTAAATTTGTACTTTGAAACAGTGTGTCCCATCTCTCGAGTGACATGCACGTCACGCGCGTCACCAGCTTTTACCCTGTTAGCATTTGGACAATGGGCCTCTGTAATTGAGAGCCCATCAATTAAGGTCATGTACCTAAGAAATTAGGTAATGTCACATTAGAGATTTTGGGCTAGGCCTAAAATCCCAATTGACACGGGAGACCCAAAATTGGGCCTCCCTAATACACATGGTCGGCAGATATTATAATAGGGGTAAAGTGGACTTTTGTCCACTTTGCTCCTCTTATAAATAGGAAGTCTTAGGAGGGTTTTAGTATGCTAATTCTCGCTTTCTAAGTGGTGAGATTAATAGAAAACCCTCATCCCTAAATACATATAGTTTCGGCCGAACCACATAGGGAAAATGAGGTGCCAAATTGTGTCAAAGAATTTACTCCAGGAGATCCATCCCGCGAAGAATCGACTGAGGCTTTGCTGTGAGGCATAATCCGCGTAGGGCTTCTCTGACAGGTAGGGGTGAAACCAGATCGGTCAGACCGATTTTTAGCTTGTTTCGGTCGGGTACCTAAATTTTCGGTAAGTTTTTTTCCTTAAAAAAATCCGACCAAAAAATCGTATGGGGAAAAATAAACCGTCCATTAGTAGTACGGTTTTTTCGGTTTTCGGTTTAAACTGAAAATCCAATATTAGCAATTACTATTATAAATTCTTGTCATTTTCATGGACTATATCAAATCAAAATGATGAATTAATTCAATTATTATAACTAAATAAATTATAAAATAAAAGTAGAAAAAAATAATCTTCATAAGTGCCACTTTTACAATTTATATTAACTATATTAATTAATTATATTAATTAATATCAACTAATATACATATATTGTATATATTTAATTACCATAATGGTCGGTTCGGTCCCCACGGTTCTCAAAGCATAAAATCCGAACCGGACCGAAAATCCGAACTAGAGCAAAAAAATCCGACAAAACCAAACCGATATTTCAGATTCGGTTTTTTTCGGTCCGGACCGGTTCGGTTTTCACCGTTTTTTCGGACCAACCGGATTTCAGTTTCACCCCTAATAAAAGGAACCTCTACAGGGAACCGTCCGGCAGATCGAGAACTCCCCTCAACGGTCTTGGACAACGTGGAAGAATTGTAGGTATGTGCACCTTATTGCGCTGCGTATTAGTTACCACGCACATATCTTGATTTGTTTCCGCAGTATTAATCCCCTAAAACCAACATACCCATGGTGAAATCGTTTCGTTCCAAAATTTAATTTAACTGATTTCGTATATGTTCGTCGTTACAATTTATTAATTACATGGAGTACTAACGAATAAGGAAGAATGATCGGTTCGCCTTCTAACTACACAATCGACGAGTTTATTGAGATTATAAAGGAGTGTGCTTGTCATTTCGTTTTATACGACCAATCGAACTGGTCGAAATTTTGGTTCCCAAACGGTAGGTTAGGATTTTGTTTCGGATCGTTCCCTTTGACAGGGCCGATAATTGATAAGTAAATTGCATTTCGAATCAAATAACAATTACTTTACTCAATAACTCTGAATCTTAAATAACCCAAATTTAGTAATTCAAACGAATCAACGAGACAACTAACAATGTTAAGGTTCTAGATCATTCACGAAGAAACAAATAGAAGTGATAATTGTGCGAGAACTCTTGCCATGTTGACTATCACACATGAAAAGTTCATAAATGAAACATATCAGATGAATTTCGTCAAATAAAACGTTTTACGGTTTTATGTAAATGGAAAACGAGGTGTACCTGAGACGCTCTTTCATCAACAGTGTTTGACGCACCATATATCGTTTTTAGGACCAAGTCGATCATGTTCCTTCCATGTGGCTAGCTTCTCTTGGCTCCATGCGGTGATATGCAGAAGAGTTCTCCTGATTTCGTTGGTTGCTTTCAACGAGAAGAGTTATATTAAACCTAATTGATTCAATTAGGTAACTCATCCCTATTTCGTCGGCTAACCAAGATAAATGGTATCTCTTCAGGATGGAAAATATTTTTTTTTTCTATACATATCTCTCATGCTGAGAGTCTCGTGCGGATATTACACCCGCATATACGGAAATAAGATCATCATACTCAACTAATAGATTTCTAGCTTCGGCAGCCTTTCCTCCACCAAAGCGGATTCTAAGGGCACACCAAAACTGTAATGCTGAATAGCTGATTTTGAAGTCCACCGCAACCTCTTTGACGAAGGTTGACATTATCATCATGCATGATTCCTGATCATCCAAGAACCTTGTCCCTTGAATGGGATGCGGATTACCAAATTTATCCAACATTAGATTTCTAGCTTCGGCTGTCTTTCCTCCACCAAAGCGGATTCTAAGGGCACACCAAAACTATAATGTTGAATAGTTGAGTTTGAAGTCCTCTGCAACCTCTTCGACCAAGGTTGATATTATCACCATGCATGCTTCCTGATCATCCAATAACCTTTTCCCTAGAATGGGATGTGGATTACCAATCATCCAACATTATCCTCTTTGCTTTAGCATCAATACACACTCCAAGCATTATAATTCTTCGTAGATGCCCCTAGCATCGAGTTAATCTGTTACATACATACTCCAAGCATTATAATTCATACCATCAAGATTCTGAGGTATATAAAAGCGTACCGATCCAGCCATCTATACTATAACACAAATTGATAATTATGCGACAATCAGGGAGACAACAAAGTTTTAAAAAATAATTGCATACATCGGATATCTATGAGATAGAAGCCGACCAGTAATGATTTCTCAGACATCTAACCAACCAGACCACTAGTAAACCAATGGAAAGATGCCGTGAAAGAGTTCACATTACCGATTTCTCATTTCTAATAGACCAGTCTTTTAAAACAATTTGATCGCTCTCACCGGAACGGCGAATAAGAACATACACCCGATCTTGGCTTTCCCAAGATAGACAGTTCTACTACACAAGCAAATTATCATATGCAGCCACACCCAAGAAACACAACAATCATCATGCATACGTGTCATGCGTCTAATGTTCTGAGGAACTCATGCTAATATATATTTCTACTACCCAATTAAATTATCATATACAGCTACATCCTCCACATTCATGCATACGCATCATGCGTGATCACTCCACAACAAACATGCAAATTTGGCGACTGACTTTGAATTTAAAACATTTGGGGCTGACTTGCAATTCATGCTTATAATAAATCATGTGAACTTCTAGACATGGATTCTAGGCAATAACAATCATCACAACATGTCTATCCTAGTGCACAACTCATTAATTGAAAACCAGGGCTCTGCCCACAACATGTAATATCCAGCTAGCTTGACATAGTCAAAACGCAATTCTAATCATGCAACAATATCAATTAATTAAGCAACCGCAATTCATCACACTAAATAATTCAGTCCCAAAATCATGCATTTCAAAGATCCATCCCCATAATAGACAACAGGTATCAGGTTTTACTAAAATGTGAAAATTTCAAACCAATTCGCGGTGTGTAGGTAGTTTTAAAGTTCCAAAACATTTGGATTTTGAAATTTGAACATTCTATTTTTAGTTGACTCGAGTAGATCCGACCAAAATGGTCCGGTTCATGTCAATTCGGTTGACCGGTTCAGTTCAATAGGAATTTGGTTCAGTTCGGTCCTTCACTCAAACCATGTCAATTTGGTTCGACCCATTAGTTACCCGATCCGACCTGACCCTGGCCAGGTCAGACCGATTGAGAAAACTCGGATTGGTTAACCCGCTCCGGTTTGACCCGTGGAACCCGATCCGGTTCGGGTTCCCTTTGGTCTTCCGGGTTGGTTAACCTGACCTGGATGTGCAAATTTGGACGGGCCCATGACTCGCTAATGGTCCGGCCGAAATAGTTACTTGTGGGCTAAGTAGTGTTAGGTTATAGGTTTCAGGTCAACGGGTCGCCGGCCTAAATCCTACTCCTCACCGGAGAACTAGCGGATCATGTGCTTCCTGAGTTCGGTCGTTCTGATCCTTATCCTTCCTCCCTTCTCCTTCTCTTCTCCACGTGCCCTACAAGAGGGGCAATATCAAGCACGAAGGGGGGGGGGGTGTGGTGCTTGATGTACCCTCTCCGATGCTTAAGTCAATACGCTTCTTAGAGAGATAAAGCTTTAGAGAGATGTCAGAGCTAAATTGCACATTTAGCCAAGATGTTTAAATGAATGGTGGGAAGGATGTATTTATAGGCAACGGTGTTATTAAGGTGGCTTAATGACATCTTTAACCTTTAAACCCAATTAATTAGCCCTTGATTACGTAATTAAGACCTTAAAGCACGGAGAAAGTCGGCGAAAATAAACTGAGTATGGGAGTCGGGAAGCGGTGCCGGGGCCCTTGGGGGGGGGGGGGGAGAAAATCCGACCCCCAAGGGTAGGGGTTGGGTGTGGCCACCCAACCCCTCCCTAGGGAGGATAGGGTTGGCCAACCCTATCTCCCCTAGGGGAGATCGGGTTGGTCCACCCGATCTCCCCTAGGGGAGGTCGGGTGTGGCCACCCGACCTCACCTAGGTGAGTTTGCCGCGGTCCGGTCGAGTATTTTGGCCTCGTCCGGACCGTTGGTGTTTCCGCGGGGTGTTTGGGTCGAAGTTTCGATTTATAATCATTAACGGGGTGATCAAAATAAAACGATCCGGAAGTCAACGGGTACAAATTGGGCGTATATCCATCACATGCCCCCGAGTCAACCAATGGCCTGACCCTTGATTGACTCTATTTTAGGATGGTATGACACGCGCAATTTGAAGCCGGGATTTTACCTTTTGTCGGAATCCTTACTTACCTGTGGGTATGTGTCTCTGACTCTGCCCCCTGTCTTATAAGATAGAGGAATTGCAAATGCCAGAATAGCACGGACACGTGTCCAAGCACGTGTCCGTCTGAGATGGAAATAATAAATCTAAAACTGCCATGGGTGTATACTCGGAAAATATACGCTCATGTGGGGATGCAACATGAATACAACTAAACGAGTCCATGCTTCAATTTCATGCCGGGGTAAGTCTAAGTGGAGAAATTTTTTAATTTTGGTCTAAATTTTTTCTAAGTATGGGGTACTTAAGAATATACCCATGGGATGTTAACTTGAGTTGAAATATGCCTAACCATAGTCTAAGGGAGGTAAAGATGATAGTTTTTCACTTAACCCTTAGATCTCTTCTAATTTTAAATGGAGGGTTGTGATTATGTCACTTTAAAAAACCCTACACATTTTCAAATATATAGAGGAGTAAAGAGATTACCTCACTTAGCCACCATTGTCATCTTTTTCTTTTTTCCTCACACTTGGAGACCAAGGGAGGAATTCTTTCACACCAAGGGAGGGGGCCAGCCAGAAATTCCGACAAAGGGGGTTGAATTCCGGCCAGCAGTGCGACGGAGGAGGCCGGCAAGGGGTGGCGGCGCGACTCAAGGCGAAGGCGGAGCAGACCTTGGCTCACGGCGGCGCTCGGCGAGGTCTCAAGGCAGCAGCGGCGTAGCGGGGACGTCGACGGCGCGGAGGACGGCGACCGTGGTTCCGGCGAGTCACGACGGAGGCAGGATAAGTGAGTTCCGGGGCGGCTCGGTCCCGGCGGTGGCGAAGGGTGGTCTCCGGCGAGGGGCTGATTTCCGGCGACCTCAAAACTCGAATTTCGGACCCGTTTATCACATCGGGTCGGGTTTTCCGAAGGTCCAATCTTTTCCTTTCCATTATCGTAAAAAATGTCAATACTTGAATTGCCGATATTCGATTGCCGATTCTTGATTGAATATGTGATTGCCGTAGATAGCCGCCGATTTGGGGAAAATTTTTTGGCCGGTCGTCCGGAGATAGTTTTTTGTCCGTTTAAACATTCTCGTTTGAATTTGACGTCGGGGTGCCATTTGTTTGATTTCCGTTGAGGGGCGTAATTGTAATTTTTCCCGGGAACTGATTTTCGGTTCGAGCAAAATTGTCCGATTTTATCGTTGTGGTGTCCTTGGCGCGTGTTTGTTACCTTTGTTGGATGCCTTTGAATTTTTGGTTGTTGTTTGTCGGGTGCCGGGGTATTCCCGGTCTTTTCGGAAATCTCCTTGTCTTGACACCTGTCATGCCGTGGCAGGTACTGTACTCGTGGTGGTGCCCCCGTACGCAAACTTGGCAGAGGCGTTATATCCTTCGAAGGATGAGTAAGTTTCTCTTTCTTTCTATTCGTCGCATTGCTTTCTTTCCTGCCATTAGTTCGGTGTCGGATTCTGAGCCGTATACTGAGCCGAGGTTAGTCGGAGCCTGATTCGAGCTTGGAATTTCTCACTGCCTTTGATTTAGGTCTCGCGGCTTTGTCGGAGAACTACCTGACTAGGTCCGACTATAACGAGCATGTTACCTTAGGTGACATTTGTCCCTTAGATGAGCCTTTATATCCCTTCCTTCCTTCTTTGGGAAACACCCGCCAGACAGTGACAGAGCCCCCCAGAGGGAAGGTTGTTGTTTATCCTTCCCAGATTCGGTTTGGATTGCGGCTGCCTTTTTGCGATGATCTTGTAGAATTGAGTAGATTCTTTAGGATCTCCCCTGTGAACCTTGCCCCTAGTGCTATTCGCGTCTGGGTGGGCTTCCGGGTGTTATGCCACTGGTACTCCTGGAAGTATTCATTGGTTTTGTTCCGGTGCTTCTTCCGATTCCAGTATCAGAGGAAGGTAGGCTTCGCGAGTTTTGTAACTCGCTATCCGCCCCTTAAAGATTCCCGATTTGCTGATTTCGGGTTGAGCGGAGCTGAGTGGCATACTTCTCTTCGTTTTGTGGCCCGGAGCGATAACTCGGCGAGCCACTGGGCCAAACATTATTTCTTTATCACGGATCGATATGTTACCTAGCCGATTTTGAATGAGGATCGGTCGGACGGCTGGCCTGCCTTTGGGGAGTTCTCTTCTGTGGACTTAGAGACTATGAAGACCATCTATGAGAGCCACAGGACTCAGTCATACTGCCCCGTGTCCTTGGTGACCGAGACAGATCTCTATTAGGCAGGGATTAGTTTGACTCCTGACTCCGGGGGTTCGGTATGTTACTTAGTCTTCTCATCTACATTTACTTTCTGTTTTTCCCTTGTAGGTTGGTTTCACGGGAAAACGTATAACATGCAGGCAGCACCGGTCGATCTGAGCAAGAGGAGGGCTCCCTCCAGCTCTACTCCGAAGAAGTCCCCTATGCTTGGGAAGACTGCTGGGGCCTCTAGTACACTTCCTTCTCTTTGCCTCTTATGGTATACTTGTGTCTTTTCTTACTCTGTTTTCCTTGTATTGTTAGGGCACTCTCCTTTGGTGACCGAGAGAGTTGTCTCTGTGGGCAAGGGCTCTGGACCTTCTAAGTCCAAGTCACGGAGGTCTGACTCTGAGGCCGGGGCCTCGGCTGTCAAGAAGAAGAAGGCTGCAGATCCTCCTCCCCCTGGTGTTCGTCCCCGACCCTGTCTCGCGACAAAGAGATAGTGGTCGAAGAGGCACCTTCCAGAGCTGATAAAGGGAAGCGACCTGTTGGTGATAGTGGAGTGGTCACTGGTTCTCCATCCCCTGCCCCACAGCCGAGGGCACAGTCTTCAGGTTCGTTCTTCTTTATGTCATTGATGCTTCTATGTTCGTATTTTTCTTTATCTTGCTTTGTTTTTATAGGTGGGCCTCCGGATTTGAGTCGGAAGGATTTTACGCGTCTTACTGATGAGGATATCGTTGGATCTGAGTGGACTCCTTTTGCTGGGTTGAAGGAGTTCCACTTTGATAGCGGATCTTCCTTGCGTACCCCGGAGGTTGGCATCCGTGTGCTTCGCGGTGCCATCGCTCCTGGTGATCGTGTTCCTCAGCCTAAGTCTCCTAGGGAGACCCGGCGTTTCGTTCAGGGTGTATTATCCCGTTATGTGCCTGTGAGTGGTGTCTCTCTTCCCTTTTTACTTTCATGTGGTTGCTTTTCCAGTTACTTATCCCTTGTTAAATTTTCAGGGTATGTCTGACATGGTGAACATGTCGTCCCTTGTGCTTGAGCTGTCAGATGAGAAGAAGGCTCTTAAGGATAGCCAGGTATCCCTGAAGGCGGAGCTTGCCACTGCCGCTGAGAAGGCTCACCTGTCTGACTTGCAGATGCAGGAGCTTAGGGACCAGGTGTCTTTACTTGAGACTACCGTAGGTAGCTTGCGCCGTGAGGCTGAAGTTGCATCGTCACTCCATTCTGAGGAGTTGAGGAAGCTTGAGGCAAGGTGCCGGGCGGAGGAGAGAGCTGTTGCAGTATCTGAGTACAAAGCTTCCTCTGCCTTTACTGCTGATTACAGTGTTCGGCTGAACCAGGAGATGAACCAGTTTGACGAGTATCTTGTTGATCACATCTTTCGTATTGATCCCCAGTTTCCCGTCGATGATCTGGGTGACTTTGGACCGTATGCTACTGGTTATATGGCCGTCCATAGGGGTCAAGCTGCCGTTGATGATGAGCCTGCCCCTGCACAGGTGGATGCTACACCTGTGGATGTTGATAGTTCAGACTCTTCCTCCTCTTCTTCTATCTCTGCTGGTGGTTCGTCCTCAGAGGGTCAGGACCGTGAGGATTCTCCAGCAGGCTCTGGTTGATGTGCTGATATCTCTCTATCTTTGTATATATGACTTTACTTTTCCTCCCCTTTGATGGGTTGAGTGTCTCTCCCCTTGACGGGTCGAGTTCATTTTGGGATTGCTATACTTTGGATTTTGTGTTGCTTTCCTTCTTCATATGGTTATGTTGGCAGTGTGTGGAACACTTGCCTTTTGATGGGTACTTCGTATGCTTCTGTATATATTCCTTTGATCATGGACTCTTCCTTTTGTTGTGTTTTCCTTCACATTATACCTGCTATCTCATCAAGAAAAAACATTATGTGTTCTTTATACAACTTTACTTTGCAATTATTTTCTCATGGGATCCTTCTTAGTATGGTGCAATGATCTCTTCTGATACCCTTTAAATGGTATGTATGATACTGTTAGACCAAAGATACGCTCTTGGTGGGCGTCGAATCTGTTCACGAGACAGGCTCTCGGAGGGCACTTAACGTTTCACAGGATAGGCTCCCGGAGGGTGCAAGTTAGACCAAAGATACGCTCCTGGTGGGCGTCGAATCTGGTAGTTTGAAATCTACCTCAGGATACGCTCTTGGGGGCGTCGAATCTGGTAGTTTGAAATCTACCTCAAGATACGCTCTTGGGGGCGTCGAAGGTCGTAGTTTTTAGAAACCACTCTCAAGATACGCTCTTGGGGGCGTCGAAATTCGTAGTTTTTTGAAACCACTCTCAAGATACGCTCTTGGGGGCGTCGAAGTTCGTAGTTTTTTGAAACCACTCTCAAGATACGCTCTTGGGGGCGTCGAAGTTCGTAGTTTTTGGAAACCACTCTCAAGATACGCTCTTGGGTGCGTCGAAGGTCGTAGTATGAAAACTACTCTCAAGATACGCTCTTGGGGGCGTCGAAGTTCGTAGTATGAAAACTACTCTCAAGATATGCTCTTGGGTGCGTCGAAGGTCGTAGTATGAAAACTACTCTCAAGATACGCTCTTGGGGGCGTCGAAGGTCGTAGTATGAAAACTACTCTTAAGATACGCTCTTGGGGGCGTTGAGGGTGTTGCTGACTTGGAAGTCATATCTGTGTAAGGATAACATAATGATTGTATCACCACCTTCTTTGAAAGATACTCTTGAATAACTTCTACTTCATTAGGAGCATTCATGCTTTATGTACACTTGGGATGCCTTGGGTGGATCAAGACACCCTTTGGAGGAAATCAAATATAGTTGTAGAGTCGGAATAACTTCTTGAGTTCTCCTTCTCAAAAGTTGTTTTTGGAAAACTTAAAATGTTTGAACATGCAAAGTGCTTATTATTAAACTAAGGATATGGGGTGGTGAGTGTGTCTGTTGCCACGTACTCCTTTAGGCCTCCTTTGTAAATCATCTCCTCCACTTCTATCTTCAGCACCATGCAATCATTGGTTTGATGCCCCCAGGTCCCATGGTACTCACACCAACCCTGTGCATCTCTTCCTAGGAAGGCCTTGCCCTCCTCTTTGCATGTGGGTAGCTCTTCCTTGAGGTATTTCTGGAAAATTTCCTCTATCTTCACTGTAAGGGGTGTGAATTTGAAGTTTACACCTCCTTTCAGTGTGTCATTCTCTCTTCCTTCTTCAAGGACTTCTTCTGGTTGCCCTATCTCTTTTGCGAACGCCTTGTCCAGCTTCTCTTTGAGCTCCCTCATTGTGCTTGTCATGACCACCTCATAGAGCCCTCCATATGCTTCAAATGAGGTTGAATGCATGTTTCTAAGGAAGGCCCTTACGGCCTCTCTTCTTGTGATGTCCATGCTTGTACCATAGCTGAAAAATCTCTCAAAGTAGCTTGATATGGACTCCCTTGGCATTTGCTTGATGTCATCTATATATCGGAAACCCCTTTCAATGGATTCCCTTTTTCTCTTTCCTTCTGCATTCTCTGGCTGCCAAGGTATGCTTGTTACCCTTACAGCCTTACCTCTCTGCTTCTTCTTAGCTGGTCCTTGAAAGAATTGCCTACTCAGGCGGAGTGCAATTCTCTTTTTCATCTTTCCCTGCCTTGGCCTTTTCATCACCTTCTCTTTATCTTGGATGGCCCCCGTCATGACCATAGCCACTGTGTCTGACTTGTGTGATCCACGTCTCATGGAGTTGACGTAGCACTGCCTTGCAGTGCGTTGATCACCCAATACTTCCCCAATTTCGTTTTCAGTGATGTACTTCAGCTTCTGATGCACGGTAGATGGCACAATTTCATATGGATTTATGGTTGTTCTTCCTAAGATCCCGTTGTAGGCTCCCAGGCTTTCAACCACCATGAAGTTGACGTTCACTCTCAGCTGTGTCCATCCTTGGCCCATGGTCACTGGCAGGGTTATCATTCCCAGGGGATAACTTGTTGCCCCTGAGAAGCCAACCAAAGGGAAATTGACTGGTTTGATGTCTGCCTTTGTTTTTCCTATCTCTTCTAGGACCCTTAGGCTTAGGAGGTCTGCAGAGCTGCCCCCATCTACCAGTATTCTTTTTACATCGAAGTTATCGATGTCCGTCGTGATGACTAAGGCATCATCATGTGGGAAGACAATATGGCTCTTGTCCTTCTCTGAAAACTCAATCTTCATTTCTTCTCCTTCTCGTGGCCTCTTTCTCCACTTTGGTACTGAGCCCAGCTTGGATGCATAAACTTCCATTGCATTAGCTGTTGGGCCACCTGATGCCACTCCTCCATGTATCATGTTTATAGTCCCCCTCTTGTTAGGTGGGGGATTATAATCTACCTTGTCTTTGCCTTTATCCCTGTGTGATGGCCCTAGTTGTATGCTGTTGCCACCGTGATCAACAAACTGTTTTAGCTCCCCTCTCTGGATGATATTGTTGATACTTAGCTTCAAGCTAAAGCATTCGTTCGTCCATCTATCCTTGTGTGTCCCTACCATTGGCGCTCTCCATCTTCCAGGGGGCGACCATAGTTTATGATTTCTCATCTCTCTTAGGACCACTGCTGGGGTGGTGTTCAATGGTATGAACTTGATGACATTTATTTCCCTAGCCTTCAATGGCTCACCCATCTGATTTCTTTGCTGAGGCAGGCGCCACTCCTGTTGCCTTATGGATTGAGGTGCCTGAGGTGGCTTTCCCTTATTCTGCTTTGTGTTGTCCTCCTTTGCTGCTTGAATCTTGGCTTTCTTACTCACCCTGTGCCTTTCTAGGTCTATATGAGTTTTCACTCTCTCTCCCTGCTAGCTCCTCTAAGGTGCTTGCTGGTTTCTTGACCATCTTTTCTGCCAGTGTGGACCCGAAGCGACCTAGGTTTCTTATGAAGGCGCTTATTATTTCACTCTCGGTGATGTCGCCCTGTATGTCTGCTATGTTCTGGTTGAACCTAGTGTAGTAATCAGCCAAAGATTCATCATTTTCTTGCTTCACATCATCTAGGGAGCCTGTTCCTTTGAGTAGCTTCCTTTCTCCTAGATATCTCTGAAGAAATTTCGCCTTTAGCTGCGCCCATGAGTGGATGCTCTCAGTAGGTAGGCTAAAGAACCAATGTGACGCCACCCCTGATAGGGTGTTTGGAAATCAGAGTGCCTTGTAGCGGTCATCCATAGTTCTCCCGAATAGAGAGGCTTCATGCTGTTGAATGTGCTCCAAAGGGTCTCCCTTGCCATTGTACTTTGCTATCTGTATTGTATGCAAGGAGTCTGGCACTTTGTTCATTTCCAACTCCCTCGTGAAGGGGTGGTTCGTGTTGTCACTCAGGCAATGCAGTCCATTTCTCTTTGACTCATTCATCTTTCTCACTATCATGGCTTCTATCTCCCCTGGGGTAATCATCACCGGCGATGGAGTATAGTTTCTCTGATATCCTCCATAGTTATAAACTGGGCTTGCTGGGATTCCTTGTCCGTGCTGGTACGGACTGTAGGCGTATCCCTGATATCCCTGCTGGGGTACTTGGTGGAATTCCTGCCTTCTTGGAGGTCTTGCCTGTCTGTCTGCCCCCAACGGGGTGTATGCTCTGGCGTCCTGCTGTGTCTGTTGCTGCCTTGGAGGCACAAACTGCTGCCTTCCCTGTGGGGGTGGCCCTTGGTTATCTCTCCTTTGTTCTTCTCGCTGCCCTGTTCGAGGGTGCGAGTGGTGTTCTTCTTCTGGGACTTGTTCTTCCTCATGAACTTCTTCTTCTTCATGCTGGTGTTGCCTTCCCTGCCTGTTCCTCAGTGTCTCTCTATAGGCTAGTAGCTCATCCAATGCGCTCATCAACCCCGGAGTCACTTTATGTGCTCCTTGTGTGTATGCGGGCCTTGTGTTGGTTGTGTGGGCGCGATTGTCGTTCCTTTGAGCCGGCATCCCATATGGATATCCTTGGGGTTGTGCCTCATAGTAGTATCCCTGAGGAGGTGCCGTGTATTGGGATGGCACTCCTTGTTGCTCCCCCTCTCTTTGTGGCCTTCTTGCCAATGGAGTTGAGGTTGTGGAAGATTCAGCCCCAGCTGGGCGTGAGGGTCATCCTTCCTGGTTGTTAGGATGGGGTGCCTGTGGGGTTACCTGAGGCTCTGGGTGTACAGGTTGTTTCTCTGGGTTAGGCTGCCTTGCTGGAGGTATAGGCTGTCTCCCTCGCCTAGTGCCTCCAGGTGGGCGGTGATGCCTAGATGCTAAGCTGTTCGCCATCGCTCTCGTTATTGCCAGGCTTTCTGTTCGAAGCCCATGGACGGCGCCAAGTGTTAGGTTATAGGTTTCAGGTCAACGGGTCGCCGGCCTAAATCCTACTCCTCACTGGAGAACTAGCGGATCCTGTGCTTCCTGAGTTCGGTCGTTCTGATCCTTATCCTTCTGCCCTTCTCCTTCTCTTCTCCACGTGCCCTGCAAGAGGGGCAATATCAAGCACGAAGGGGGGGGGGGGGTGGTGGATGTACCCTCTCCGATGCTTAAGTCAATACGCTTCTTAGAGAGATAAAGCTTTAGAGAGATGTCAGAGCTAAATTGCACATTTAGCCAAGATGTTTAAATGAATGGTGGGAAGGATGTATTTATAGGAAACGGTGTCATTAAGGTGGCCTAATGACATCGTTAACCTTTAAACCCAATTAATTAGCCCTTGATCACGTAATTAAGGCTTAAAGCACGGAGAAAGTTGGCGAAAATAAACTGAGTATGGTAGTCGGGAAGCGGTGCCGGGGCCCTTGGGGGGGAGAAAATCCGACCCCCAAGGGTAGGGGTTGGGTGTGGCCACCCAACCCCTCCCTAGGGAGGATAGGGTTGGCCAACCCTATCTCCCCTAGGGGAGGTCGGGTGTGGCCACCCGACCTCACCTAGTTGAGTTTGCCGCTGTCCGGACGAGTATTTTGGCCTCGTCCGGACCGTTGGTGTTTCCGCGGGGTGTTTGGGTCGAAGTTTCGATTTATAATCATTAACGAGGTGATCAAAATAAAACGATCCGGAAGTCAACGGGTTCAAATTGGGCGTATATCCATCAAGTAGTGTTTTAAAATCCACTAAAAACTTAACTTAGCCACCAAGTAATATTAATTATAGATATAATTTTCAATATTTGCACAATATACATATATAATATCCGCACACACACACAGATATATATATATTGTCAAGATTCTATATTTGGGATATAAATATATTAATAATATATATATAATTCGGCACAATCATATATATATATATATATATACTGTCAAGATTTTAGGGATATAAATCTATCAGCAATATATTTTCTCAATCTTTAGGCAACTAATATCGATCAATATTATCAATATCCATAATATTGTGCTAAAATATATTGATAGTTTCTATTAGGGATGTCAACGGGTCTCGGGGCCCCGCTGACCCGCGGGGCACTGTCCCGGTTTAGACCCGCTGACTCGCGGGGCACGGGACGGGTTCGCGCCGGGTCCGGGTTTAGTATCGCGGAGCCCCGTAGACCCGCCCCAGATTAGCAATATGTAATATTTATTAGTATTATGGTTCATATTGTAACTATAAAAAGAATAAGGACCTAAATCTAAATAACTTTAAGCTAGATTATTATTAGGGTTACATACCACTTAGGGCACTTACCAGCGCGCAGCTTCTGTTTTTTTTCATTCCAATTTCCAGCTCCCCGCTCCAGCAAGCAATGGCAACGGGAACGGCAGAATCTAGCGGCTCAGCACGGCAGACTCCAGCGGCTCCACCCAGCCGCGCGCCCACCGGTGACCACCACGTCCTCGCCCACCAGCCACCGTGTCCACTGCTGTCCACCAGGACCACCACCGCGTCCAGAGACAACAGATTTGACGGAAGAATCCACTGACAAAAATTTTAATCATGGTGACAGCAACATTGATGTCGATTTCAGTTTTTGTTGTCTTTCTTTAAGTGTGAGTGATTTTTCCTGATTAAAGTTAGATGTTGCAAGAAAGAGTTGCACTGAAATACTTTTAATTGATTAAAATGTTCAATTCAACTTTCTTCAATATCAACAGTATGTTCAATTCAGTTTCTTTGACTATATATTGCTGATTATATGGTCTTGCTGATTATATATAGTGACTAGTGAGATAATGAGTACATAAATGGTAAATTAATATTCAATTCTAATTGTGTTATTCAAAATATGTTGTTGATTGACAAAAAAAAATGGTTGAACCTAATGGTGCAACTTCTAAGGCTAGCACAACTAGTTCGGTTTTGGTGAATACCCTTCAAGAATGGATGGTTCGAAACCAATTAGTGGAAGCCTTCCTATTTGTTCTGATGACAGAGTTCCTCATACCATTGATGTTGAAGGTGAAGATTCAGTTGGTGTGTCAAAAAAACGGAAATCACCGATATGGCAGCATTTTATTGAAAAGAAGATTAGCGGTGTTGCATCAGCTCTTTGTAAGTATTGCAATACATAACTTGGTGCTGAATCTAAAAATGGTACAAAACACTTGCATAATCATATAGAACGGTGTGCTAAGCGAACAAATCAGGATCCGAAGCAGATGTGGATTAACTTTTCAAAAAAGTAAAATGTAGAGAATGAAAAGGTTGCACTATCAAATGTTGATCCTTTAGTTGTTAGAGGAAAGAGTGCTAGGATGATTGTCTTGCATGAGTTTCCTCTCTATGTTGTTGATTTTGTTGGATTTCGAGAACTTTGTTCGGAGTTGAATCCAACATTCAAGATGGTTTGTCGAAAAACAATACGTGGTGATATTGTGAAGATGTATGCTGATACGAAGGGGGATGTTATGAAGATGTTGACAATGAGTGGTAGTAGAGTTTCTATTACCACAGATATGTGGACACCATCTAGCCAACAAAAGGGTTACATGGCAATTACTACTCATTATATTGATAAGAAAATAGTATTTGCAATGCATTATCTTGAGGTACTAACTTATCTTATTATTTGTTAATTTTTAATTGAGATATTATTACAGTTTCCTTCCTAAACATTGTTTTTTGTTTTTACGTTAAGGTTTGCTTATGTTCCAAGTCCACATACCGTGGAAGCACTGACTGAGGTACTTGCAGAATGTTTTATGGATTGGAATGTGGATAGGAAAATATTAGTTGTGACGGTTGATAATTGCACTACAAATGATGCCATGATCCGCAATCTATTTGGAAGGTTAGACTTGAATGATCTCTTGCTACAACGAAGGTTAATTCACATTAGATGTTCTGCCCATATTTTAAACTTTATTTTGAAAGATGGCCTTGATATAATTGATGTGTGAATTCAGAAAATTCGTGATATTGTTGTGTTTTGGACTGGTTTTCCTAAGAGATTGCAAAAATTTAAGGAGGCTGCTGATCAGTTGAATTTTCGTTATGAAAAGCATTTAATTGATGATTGTAAGACACGTTAGAACTCCATGCTTTTATGCTTAGTGTTGCACTTCTTTATAAGAACGTGTTTAAACGTGCTAAGCAAAGAGAACCTCTTTATAAAACATTGCCATCTGAGGAGGAGTGGAAGCTAGCAGATGAAATATGTGAGAAGTTTTCTTATTTCTATGATGTGACCAAACTTTTTTCTGGTTCAAAATACCCAACAATGCATCTGTTTTTCAACGATATGTGTGAGATTAGGGTGCAATTGGGCAAATCGATTGAAGATCCAAAACAATGTATTTAAGGATATGTGTCTATGAAGTTGCTGACTTAGTTCAATTCTTATTGGTCTATCGTTCATGGTATCATGGTTGTTGGTGTATTCCTTGATCCCAAATATAATTTGACAACTGTGGATCACTTCTACAATATATTGATGCCTGGTACTGCTTCTTCTGATGAGTTTAGTAGAATTTGGTCATGTATCATTGATATGATGTATCCGTACAAACAAAAATTGGATTAACTGAAGCCTAAATGGAAGGGAAGTGAAGAAACTGATACTTCAACTTTGAATTAAGAATCTACTGACAGCCACCGTAGTAAGAAGCAAAAGCTGTTCATGCCCTCTCTTATGAAAGCAAAAACTTCAGACCAAACTTGATTTGCCACAATATACTCAGTTAGAATTGAGTATTAGAGCTATGTGGATGCAACATGTCTTCCTGATAAACCACTTGATATATTGGGTTGGTGGAGAACGAGAGGAAGTGGTTTCCCTATTTTGCAAGCTATGGCAAGAGATGTTCTTGTTGTTCAAGTTTCCACCGTAGCTTCCGAGTCTTCTTTTTCTACTAGTGGGAATGTGTTGAACAAGAATCAGAGTAGGCTCAAGCCAGAATTTGTTGAAGCATTGATGTGTTCCCAGAGTTGGTGTTGGAGTCAAATTTGAGGTACAAAACTATTTTTAATCTTTTTTGTAATCTAATATATATATGTTTGTTTTAACTACATATCTATTGGGTTCCATTCCATAGATGAATCTTCGAGCAGTGGGAATAAGATGGAGTTGCCACCATGTATTGAAGATGAGGAAGAGGATGTGGAGTGTATTGTTCCAATGGTGAACAAATCATAAGTGGATGATGTTGAGTGTGATGTTCCAGTGGTGAACCATAAGTGGATTTCAATTTGGATTTGGTGTTTGAATTTGGTAGTTTGGATTTGGTGTTTGAATTTGGATTTGGTGTTGTGATGTTTGTTGTTTGTATTTGATTCGGATTTGACGTTGTGGTGTTTGTTGTTTGTATGATGAGAAGTGGACAAAAACAGGTCTATCATGTTTCGAGTCGGGTAGGGGCCCCGCGAATCGACCCGTGGGATTTTTTGCCCCGCCAGACCCGCCCCGCGAGGCACATGTTCCCGGGTCCGGTTCTGCATAGTCGACCCACGGGGCGGGTCCGAGGCTGTAAAAACCCGCCCGACCCGCCCCGTTGCCATCCCTAATTTCTATCCACAATTATCATGTGAATCTAGCCCTAATTGTGAACCAATTCACCTAGCAATAGTTTCGGTCAAAATAATTAAAATTTCATACAAGAAATTTTGGCCAACTTTAGGGTTACTTGGAGACTAAGAAATTAAAATTTTCACTTTGTAAACCTACATGTGGTTCGGCTGAATCATGTATTTAGGGCTAGTGGTCAAATTTCAAGATCAAATTTTACTAAGATCATTAACCCAATGTTTGATTTTGATAAAAGTCAAGTTTTTCTTGAAGATCATGAACATCAGGTTTACGGAAAACACTCAATTTCATGATTATTAGTTTCACTAAAAACTCAAGAACACCAATTTATCAAAAATTATGAACTCCCTAACACAGGCTTTGATACCACTGTTGGATTTAAGGGGATAAATACTCCAGAAACAAAACATGTGTACATGCCAGGTAATCTAATTACGCAGCGGAATAGAGGCACATACCAGCAATTTCTTTCCTGTAGTCCCAAGATCTACATGGGGAGTTTCGATCCGCCGGACGACTCCTGTAAGGATTCTTGTTAAGGAATCACCTATATGGAATTGTCTCCACAGGAAAGTCTCTTGTCGATTCCTAGCAGGGACGGGTCTCTGGGGTAAATTGCTCAAAGCAATTTAGCACCTTGAACCTATAGGGTTCAACCGAAACTAGTGAAGAGAGGGGGGGGGGGGGATTTCTTTGATCTCAACATTAGGAGAGGAGAGTGATTAGCCCATCAAGTAATTCGGCCGGCATAGGTGATTGGGGAAGCCCAATTTTGGGCCTCTCGTGTCAATTGGAATTTTAGGCCTAGCCCAAAATCCCTAATGTGACATAACCCAGTTACCTTAAATGTTGGGCTTACATTAAAATGAATCCTATTACGGCGGCTCATTCACCAAATTCCAACAACCTTACATTCGAAGGAAAACTTCAGATTGCATTTGACGTAGTTGAACAACTGAGTATTCCTGAAATTTTTCCAAATGCATATATTGTAGCATTATAACAACATATATTAATTATATACAATATCATTTTTATATATCAACAAATGTATTACGTTACCTTTGTTGGATTACGGGTACGTAATACTATGGAATGCTAAACGTGTACTTGTAAGTAATCTAATTACGCATCGGAATAATGTACACATACCTCAATAGCTTTCCTGCCCAAGAACGTTGTGGAGGGAGTTCTGATCCTCCGGTCAGAACGCGTACAAGTTCTTCGTGAGAAGAAGTCCTACACGGTATAAGCTCCACAACAAATCCTCTGATCGAATCTTCAACGGGGACAGAACCTCGGACTGAATACTCGGAAGCAATTTGGCACACCAATGGTGGTGTTTACGGGGCCGGCCGAACTCACTATAGAGAGAAAGGGATTTCTCTCAAATCACAACCTAGGAGGAGTTTTGATCAAGGTGTGTTTTGGAGGTGACCCCAAGACCTCCTTATATAGTGGGGGAGGAGAAAATCCTCCCCCTTCCCTTCTAGGGTTTCGGCCGACCTATGTGGTGGGGGACGCCTAATTTTGGGCCTCCCATTTCACATGGGAATTAGGTTTGGCCCAATTAGCCCTAATGTGATATTTACCTAATTATCTTAGGTAACCACATATATTAACGGGCTACCAATTACGGCGCCACGTCACCATATGCTAAAAGCTCCCACTCGCCGGAATGGGAGGGTGCTTGTTAATGTATTGCCATCCAATAGCATCAACATTTCAGTCTTCAGTTATTGTCTCCGTCTCCGAATAGTTCATACGAGGTTTGCCGTGCGACCGGCGGATACGACGGGCATCGTGCTACTCATCTGTTAGGAGTATTGTAGCGCCCGCAGACCGTTAATTCCCTGTCGTAAATCAATCCTGTTAAAAACAAAATATGTACCGCACTGTATCCTTGGTCAACTGATAATTCTCCAATTGCCCAGTTTTCCACATATGACTACTTCTCCGGGGCATCCGTACAAGCGTTCACAACCTTCAACTAATATCCGGTTGGTGGCCACCTAGTGAACACAAGATTCGGTGAATTATAGATGAACATGACGATCCCCATAGCTTATACCGTTAGTCTAACTCAACTGGTTTCCAAGACGTGGTCACTTGGCCGTTTTCTTTGGCTCTATGTTCGTACGCCGGGAAGCGAACATTAAGCCAGTCCTTAGGTATAAGTTCTGAGTCCAAGAGGATACTTTAAATGCCTCTTCATAAGACACCCGGGATCAATCACACGCTCAAGGTGAAGAAGTATGCGCCCTTTGAATCACAGGGATTGTAGCTAGCACAACCGAGCCTGACCCCGTGGTCGAACATGGCACGCGTAGTATGAAGCACGCGTTGATAGCACACCTGGACAAGCCAGGGGTGGGATATGTCAATCATGATATCGCTGAATCTTTCATTTGGCCCTGAATGTGATTTAAATGATGGACAGAGTCCAACACGGCGATTTACAAAACGAAGATTAAGTCATGCTATAAGCGTGACCAAGTTATCGTTTCGTTTAACCAGGTTTATCCCCTGGTTCTTAGCCAATCTTGTTGTGGTAGAGGTCCCCCTCTCCTACAAGATGACCGTGCCTGTGTGACGAGGCAAGGTTCACATCTGACATAATTTTGGTGGAAGAGTTTTACCTCTTCCTACGACTTAGTTTATAGACCGTAAAATCCGATGTTATTTATCATTATGACGTCGATAGATCATATAATAAATTTTCAATTATTTTATTCAATCGAAATATCGTTTCAAATGTCAAAATTCCATCACTTATACAAGCCACTTATTAAGCCCTACGTAATCCAAGCAGTTTTACGTGCTTTTCGAAAATTTCTCTACGCAATGGCTTAGTTAATGGGTCTGCGACCATATTGTCTGTGGACAAGTATTCTAAAGTGATTATATTGTATTCCATAATAGATTTGGCATAATTGTATTTCACATCAATGTGTTTGATCCTACAATGGTACTTTCGATTCTTAACTGCTGCAATGGCTGCCTGACTGTCGGAGTATACCTTCACAGGTTTGCTCTTTTTGTCAGTGCCAATTAATTCAGTAGGAAGCCTTTTCAGCCAGACTGCTTCTTGTGTGTTTTAGAAAGGGCAACAAATTCTGATTCCATAGTGGAAAGCGCGACACATGATTGCTTCTTGCTTACCCATTATATGGCAGCATCAGCAAGGAGGAAAACTCCCCCTGTTGTGGACTTACGATCGTTCGGATCGCCACCGTGGTCGGCGTCACTATAACTAGTCAATTCGATTTGCCTGACCTTATAGCACAGAATATAGTCGGCAGTACCTTTCAGATATCTTATAATTTGTTTTACGGCCTTTAAATGTTGATAGCAGGATCTGATTGGAATCTTGCAACTAGGCCCATAGCGTAATAGATGTCCGGCCGAGTACATGGCATGGCGTACATTAGACTTCCTACCATGCTTAGATACTCTGCATTCTTCATCTGTTCACGCTCCTGCTGGTTCTTCGGGCCATCACGCTTTAACAACGCGCACCCGAACACAACCGGCGTATCCACGGGTTTGGCATCGAGCATTCTAAATCTTTTCAACAGTTTGTTGATATCTGATTCTTGAGACAAACACAATCTCCGGGCGGCACGATCTCGGGCAATTTTAATGCCTAAGATGTACGTGGCCTCTCCCATGTCTTTCATCTCAAATGCTGATGCTAACCAGGACTTTGATTCGTTCATGAAACTCACATCGTTTGCAGCAATGAGTATGTCATCCACGTATAAGGTTATGATGACATACTTAGACTCGGAGGTCTCGGTGTAAAAGCAGGGATCCTTGTGAAGGTTCACAAATCCGTTTCCGACGATTTCCTCGTGGAATCTGCGATACCATTGCCGAGACGATTGTTTAAGACCGTAAATAGGTCTTTGGAGTTTGCAAACTTTACGTTCTTTGCCATGAGTAATAAAACCCTCTGGCTACTCCATATAGATCTCTTCCTTCAGGTTTCCATGGAGAAATGCGGTCTTTAACATCGATTTGATGCAGGCTCGTGATCGAGGCTTGCAATAAGGGCAATGATGGCCCTAACTGTGGTGTAACGCACAATTGGTGATTATGTTTCATCAAAGTCCACTCCGTGAATTTGGGTATATCCTTTCTCAATCGTTCGAGTTTTGCACCACTCAAATTTTCAATCAGTAGGGAATTATAAAATTTCACTTTCTAGCTCTCCGGTTAGCAGGTAAATCAACTGAATACCAAAACCGAATACGTTCTAATTTAGGCATTTTCATCCTCCATTGTTTACCCCTATTCCAATATTTGAGGTTCTTCCAATGCTTGCCGAACCGTCACATGTTCGTGAACGAATGCCTCACCTGATGGGATACTTCTTAAAAGAAGTTTGTTGCCTTAGACTAAGTCGAGGCTCGATAATCTCATCTCAAGTTTGATCGTTACTCCCACTCAGAATAATGCTTCTTCTCGGAGCATCACTCCCACTGGGAACAATGGCGGTGCTAGAACTTTGGTCTAAAACTTTCTAAGAATGACCTCTTGGTCTCAGGATTTTACCTCCGAGATTTATTCCTTGATCACTAGGATCTGGAATCAAGTTAGTCGTTTCCTCCCACTAGGAATAATGAGCAGTTGCGATGACTATTGGATTTTCATCCAATGGTTCAGCATTATGATTATCAGGTCCGACTTGATTCACATTAACATTTAGTGATGATTATGTGAGGGGGAGTGAGCCCTCCCACTGGATTTATTATGAGGACGTTTCCATCATCATTTACCATGTCATTCACTAATGCTATATCATTCTCCCGCTCGAAGTAAGTGGGACCTGAGAATCTCTGTTACCCATTTTTAATCTGATCATTACTTTAGTTCGTTTCGTTTCGCAAAGCATTGGAAGTTCATCCTCAAATTTCTATAATGTGTCATGTTCGACCACGTTACTATTAATTCAAGCTAATTTTAAACTTGTATCTTTTAAGAGTAGACCGCACTCTTAATAAATACTTGTTTAATGCGCAAATTAATGCTACTTATGATAAGGTTTTACCCGTATCATTTGTTAGCTTTTATGGTAACGCGTCAACCGATCTTATTAGAACATAGTGTTACATTAATATGAATCAACTTAATTTCATTCCATATGAACAATTAATGTTGAGTTCTAACATAATGTAATTTTAAACTATGTTTCTCAAAGTATTTAAAATATGATTGCTTAGCCAAACATTTCGTTAAAGGCTTACAGTGGGAGTGTCATTTTACTGACTACCTTTCATTTATTAACTCATCCAGAGACTTATCCACCTCATGGACTATGTTAGCATATGGTGACGTGGCGCCGTAATTGGTAGCCCGTTTATGCTAAGGAAATTACCTAAGTTAATAATTGTCACATTAGGCTAATTGGGCAAAACCCAATCCCTAATTGACATTGGAGGCCCAAAATTGGGCCTCCCCCTTTAATAGCATGGTTCGGCCGAACTAATGTCCCACATTGGTTGGAGTGGACTTTGGTCCACTCCACCAATCATATATTTAGGGGACTCACCTAAGGGGTTTATACATCAATCTAATAAGAAGTACCTTCATTGAGGAACTTGAGAGAAACCTCTCACCCCCTTAGTTGATATTTTCGGTGCACATCTTAGTCCGAGGTTCTGTCCCCGTTGAAGAATCGATCAGAGACTTTGTTGTGGAGCTTACACCGCGTAGGACTTCTTCTCACGAAGAACTTGTACATGGTTCCGACCGGAGGATCAAAACTCCCTCCACATCGTTCTTGGGAAGGAAAGCTAAAAGATATGTGTACACTATTCCGCTGCATAGTTAGATTACTTGCATGTATACGTTTAGAATTCCGTAGTATTATGTCCCCGTAATCCAACAGTGGTATCAGAGCTTGTGTTAGGAGTTCTTAAATTTTATATAAAGTGATGTTCTTGAGTTTTGAAAAATCCGAAATTTTCATGTTCATGAATGTTGGATCACGGTTGGAACTCCGGCACGTTCTTGACGGAAGTCTGAACTCCTTTGCTCCAAGTAATCCTGCAAAAAGGGATAGACCGGGCGGTGACCCAGAATCCCTCTCCTTTGTATCAGTCCTGAGGTAATTCCTTTCTTTATATAGGGGAGGAGTTACCCCAGTTACCTGTTGAGATAACTGCCAGGGGTAGTTAGCCCACGCTCCATTTATCTCGGCTACTTGCCCACGTTCCGTCTTTTCAGGCCACTTCCCCACTACGCTGATAGTGGGCGTGTTTTTCGGCCTCATCCTCTGGTGGCAAGTCCCGACGGATGTCGGGGACTCCAGAGTTATCTCTTTTGGTCACCGCTCGGGGCCCCTCGTCATCGGGACAGGGCCAACATCCTCAGGGATTCAACATCGGGGCCTACTCAAAGGAATTTCATCGGGGCCTACTCAAAGGCATTTCATCGGGAGCGTCCAGCTCATATGTCGGGACCCCTCATATTGGTCCTCTAGGCCTCCTTTGGAGCCCAGTGGGCCTACTTCACCGTTTACTCGTCGTTAATGGGCCTAACGGCTATATCGAAACCCATCATTTGCTCCTAAGACATGAGGGACTTACAATTCGTCGTGTCTTCCAACTCCGGACCTCCCGATATTGGCATCGGAGGCTTTTGACTTTACAAAAAATCTTCTGACGTGGATCTTCTCATCCACGATTCCCCGATATTTCGAGGATAACCACCAAATCTGAAATGATTTCTTGGTTACGCAACTATTAAATGCCGTGGGTGATGAAGCGACGGCTTGGGTACCCGTTTCTGCTTTTCTGAAAATGCACTTTTTAGCCGTTTTGTCGCTAGCGTCTCAACGACTCAGGTTGAAGCGTTTCATCTTCAACGGTCCGGATTGAAACGTCTCTTCGGCTATCTTCTCTCCTATAAAACCCCCAAATCTTAGCACTATTCACTTCTCCTTCACCGCTTCATCCTCTGCAATTTCAAAAGCTCAAGCTCTCCTTCCTGATTTCTGATCAGCGCTCCAGCAACCAGGATCTCCGACCATCAGGATCATCTTTTCTTCTCCAATTCAGCATGTCTGGTAAGATTTCCTCCTCCAATTCCGAAAAAACTGTTAGCATAGTTTTTCTTTTATCTCAATCAGCTTACCCGGACTTTTCCAAAAATCAACTGTGCCTTTTCTTGCCATGGTCATTTTCCAGACGGTGAATCCAGTTCTCGGGGGAGAAAACCCTTCAAGTTTGATTATGGTTGTAATGAGATCTCGGAAAACGCTTATGACGAAGCTCTCCGGGAAGGATGTATCACTTCCACCTGGGAGCCTCGCTACCCCTATCCTCGTCCTCGCGTCCCTGGCGACCCTGTGGTCACTCGTCCCCGGGAAGGGGAGGTATTAGTCTCCACTGAGCAAGTATCAGCTTGGATCCGATTCCCTTTCAGTGGGGATCTGGTCGAGATGTGTGATTATTACAAAACACATCCGACTACTTTTTCCCCCCACGCCATCCGTGTGTGGAACGCCTTCCATGTCCTTTGCTCCGCCAGAAGTGGACCTACAGCTTCCGACTTTTCCGGACCTTCTATGGAATGAAGTGCAACGACGTCGGGGTCTTTGCCTTCTACCCGCGGATGCCCAAATGGAGCAAGACGCAGCTCTCCCGATATAGCTGGAACGGTGACACCTGGAAGGTCGCCAAAGGCCGGGGGCTCATCACTGACTCGGGGCCTGACAACAGCGGCTGGAAGAAGAATTACTTCTTCATCCGGAATAGTTCCATCCCATGGCCCCGATGGGAGGTTTAAGCAGACCCTCCTCCCGCTTATCACACCTACTCAGCGGAGGATTTTCAAATTCTCCACTGCATCCAACTTTATTGTTGGGGGGATTCCTTCGCTCCCCTCGATGCCAAATCCATCGTGAAGCGGGATCTGGTTCTGGTCGGGATCCGTCTCCTCGATGTTGCCTCCGGGGGTCAACTTTACGACGGCCCCTCCAATGTCGTTCCTTAGGTAATATTCTAATTACACCTTTTGTTTTCGTCCTTGCAGCTAAGAAGGTATCAATGCTGACCAATATCATGCTTAAACAGGCGGAGACCGATGCCGTCCAACGTCCCGCGCGGAAGAGAAAGTCCTCGAAGAGGGCCGCCTCCTCATCGGCACCTCCATCTGCGGACGAGGCCAAGCGGGCCCGAGTGGACAAGATGGAGAGGATCTTCAACACCCAGACTCCCGAAGAAGGTAAGCAGCTCCGATTAGCCATCCGATTATACAGAAAGCATATTCCCGAGGATTTAATCCCCTCCGATAAGAAAGCCAGAATCGAAGGGATCAACCGCATCCTGCAAGGAGAAACTCCCCGCATCCTTAAAGCGGGTTATTACAACTATTACGGGAAAGACCAGTATCTCTCTCGTCGCGTCGTTTGGTGTAAAGATCCCGATTAACTCCTTGATTATCTTTCTAAAGCTTCTCGTCCTCCAGCTGCAGGTCAATCGGGAGCTGGAGCTTCAGCGGGGGTGCCACCCTCCGACGCTCGGGTCGGAGAGCCCCTCCTTCCACTTCCTGCCCCGAGAGGATCGGGGACTGAAGATGCCCCGACGGACGGTCAGTTCCGTCGGGTGGTTGACCTGGACGTTTCTCATTTTTCCGAGGAGGTGAGCGAAGGTCAAGCCATGATTCGTCGTCGGGGGGTGAGGCAGACCCCGTTGGAGCCGACTCCCGAGGGGCTGCTTCCATCTTCCCCGACACAATAGCATTCGCCGGTTTTGAGCCTGACTCCTGAAGGGACGACTGGGTTTCACGGCGGCTTGGAGGCACGCACCTCCGACACTCAGGTCGTCCTTCCCCCTCTCCACTTAGACGGGAGTTTCTATCAGCTCTACACCCCCGACCAGGCGGCGGCTCCCTGGACCCCGATCGAGTCACTGCGAGGGTTCCCGCTCCGTCGGGGCGATGCACCACCGGAACTGGGTCTGGACTTCCTGGCAGGTTCAGTTCCGCCATCTCTAAAGCTTCCACTCTCCCTGGCTCGGGCGGACATCCACACGGACATTCGCGAAATGGTCGTTCGCCGCGTGGAGGTAAGGCTTCCTGTTTTTACACTTAGTATATAAGGCAAAATATTCTCATGTACTGACCCCTCCCATACTTTTTCACAGGAAATGGCGGACCAACACCGCTGTTTCGGGTACATCCTGGTCCTGGAGGAGGCCCTTGAGCGGGAGCGAGCCAAGGCGGCCCCCGAGGTCTTGGCCAAGCTCAAGGAGGATTTGGCTGCCTCCGAATCGTCGAAGAGCAAGCTGGTTAAGGAGCAGGCCCTCCTTAGCCAGAAGACTCGGGACCTCCTGAGGCAGGTCCACGACTTCGAGCGGTTGCTGAAGCAGCAAAAGCTCAAGGAAGAGCAGCAAAGGCACGCTGAGGATCGGGGCATGCTCGTCCTCGAAAAGAAGGCTCTCGAGTTCGTCAAGGCGGGACTGGAGGCTGAGAAGGTCCTTCTCACCAATCGGTCCCAACAGATGGAGCGGGAAATCGCTGAGTTTCCCACCAAGCTGGCTGAGGCTGAGGCCAAGGGTCGGGAAGATTACCGGGGCTCCGAGGATTTTAAGGTGGACGCGGTGAGGTTCTGCAACGCGGAAATGGAGACCACCTTGCTCAATGTTGTTGAGGAACTCCATCTGGAGTATGGCAATGCCATTGACTTCACCAAGTCTCAAACTCTCGCCCCCTTCGCGGAGAGGTATTTCAGCCTTTCGGAGGAGAGCGATGAGGCCAACACCCCCGAGGGAATTGCGGGTGCTGATGGCACGGTGGAGCCTCCAAGTACAGACCTCCCGACAGCTGATCCCCCGACAATCGACCCTTCACTGGCTAACCTCCAAGGGTCCGATCCTCCCTCGGCCAATCTTCCGGGATCCGATCCTCCGATCGCGGAGCCTTCTACCACGGACCTCGTGGACTCTGCTCCCCTCGATGCTGCCAAGGACCAAGCTTAACGCTTTATTTTAGAATCCTTGTAATTTCCTTCTCCTGTCACGAACCTTCAGGCCTTTATAATATCAATCTATTTTGGTTCCGATTATCGTTGCACCACTTAAGGTGAATTAACCACGCCACTTAAGGCGATTTGACCATACCACTTAGAGTGATTCAACACGTCACTTAAGACGTTTTAACCACACCATTTAAGGCGATTTAACTACGCCGCTTAAGGCGATTTAACCACACCACTTAAGGCATTTTAGCCATGCCACTTAAGGCAATTTAACCACACCACTTAAGGCGATTTAACCACACCACTTAAGGCGATTTTACCACACCACTTAAGGCGATTTAACCACACCACTTAAGGCGATTTAACCACACCACTTAAGGCGATTTAACTACGCCACTTAAGGCGATTAACCACACCACTTAAGGCGATTTTACCACACCACTTAAGGCGATTTAAGTAAGAACAATCTGATCGAAAGAAACCTCTTTATTCATTGATGGCTCAAAACCTGTTTATATCAACTCAAAACGATAAACAACTTGCACCAATAAAGGCGACTAATATCAAGCATGACATTTCTTCAAGTGTTCACCACTAAAAGAATGCTTCAACACATTGCCATCGAGGTCTTCCAACTTATACGCATTTCGAGCTGGCATCTCCACGACCTTATAAGGTCCTTCCCATTTTGGTGACATCTTGTTGATCCGATCCAAAAGGGTAAATTCGTTCCGACGCCAGACCAGTTCCCCGACAAAGAACTGTCGAGACTTGACTCGCCGATTATAATATCTGGTCGTTGCCAAGCGTATTCGAGCCTAGGCCTCCTCGGCATTCCGCCTCTTCTCTTCGACCAAGTCCAAGTCCAGACGCCACATTCATTATTCGACAGAGGTTCATAATACCTCATCCGATGGGATGCCACAACTATTTAAACGGGAGCGACTGCTTCCGTGCCATAAACAAGGCCAAACGGAGTCTCCCCAGTCGATCGTTTGGGTGTTGTTCTAACAGCCCAAAGCACATTTTCCAGCTCGTCCAGCCATTTTCCCTTCAAGGCATGGACCCTCTTCTTCCGGCCATCCATCACGATCTTGTTGGCTGACTCTACCTGTCCATTGGTTTGAGCATGATGGACAAAGGCTATCCGATGCTCAATTTTCAGTTCCTCCAGGTACTCCTTCCACTGGACCCCGTTAAACGGAGGGCCGTTATCACTGATCCACACCTTAGGGATCCTGTATCTGGATATAATATGGGTCTGGAGGAATTTGAGGATATGACTCCCCGTTTTCTTGGCCAATGCCTTAGCTTCTATCCACTTCGAGAAATAGTCAATAGCCACAAGCAAATATCGGCACTGACCTTTTGCAATTGGAAGGGGTCCCACCAAATCGATTCCCTATTGCGCGAAGGGCCAAGCACTCTTGATGGACATCAGATCGGCAGCTGGAGCCACGATATTCGGGGCATACCTCTGGCAAGTGTAACAGGATCGGACTAGCATCGTTGCCTCCTTGTTCATCGAGGGCCAGTAATAGCCCAGGTTCAGCACTTTCCTCACGATGGATCGGGCACCTTCATGACAAGCCGAGTATCCTTCGTGCACCTCCCTAAGGATCCGATATGTATCGGGCTCAGCCACCCATTTCAAGTAAGGAGTTGAATACCCCTTTTTATACAGCTGATTGTCCACCATCACATAGTTGACCGCGATTTGGCGTAATTTGCCTGCCGCTACTTCATCATCGGGGACTCCCCCCGTACGCGGCTATCGGGGTCATCCAAGTGGGTTCCTCCGATCCGGTCTCGATGGCACATACCTCCGATTGATCGGCGGTTGACAGGATCACCTTCTCCAAGAAGTGCACCTTCCGACTTTCATCGAGGGGTGCCCCCAAGGCGAACTTGCTCAAGGCATCTGCTTCCACATTATCCTCCATCGGGATCGCCTCAATATCGAAGCTCTTGAAACTCTCCTTCAAGGTTTGCACCTCACGAAGGTACTTTTTCATCATCGGGCTCTTTGCTTCGTATCGCCCCTGGACTTGGTTCACAATCAGGCTAGCATCACACTTCACCTTTAAGTGACCAACTCCCGTTCCTTTGGAAATCTTGAGGCCGGTGATGAGAGCCTCATATTCAGCTTCATTGTTGGTGGCCCTAAACGTCAAGGCCAAGGTATATCGAAGGGGCTCGCCTCCACCTGCCGGTATCAGTACGAACCCTGCTCCCGATCCTTCTGAATTTGAGGAGCCATCGGTATACATCTCCCAAGTGTCTTCGTCATTGGACTGTTCTGACTGCTCTGCCATCGGGACTTCCATGGTTGCCCCCTCTACAGGGCCCGCTTCTTCTAGATCGAGGGCTGTAGACTCTGTTATGAAATCCGCCAACGCCTGGCCCTTAATAGCCGTTCTCGGAGCAAAGTGAATGCGGAACTCACTAAGCTCGACTGCCCATTTCACTAATCTCCCCGACCCATCAGGTCGGTTCAAAAAATGTTTCAAGGGCTGGTTCGTCAAAACAGTAACCTCATGCGCATGGAAGTAAGGTCTCAGCTTCCGAGCAGTAACAATCAACGCATAAAGATACTTCTCAACGGCGGGATAATTCATTTCAGACTTGGTGAGTGCCTTGCTTACATAATAGACGGGGACTTGGTTACCCTCTACGACTTTCACTAAGACAGAGCTAACAGCAAATTCAGAAACAACCAAATACAGATTGAGTGGCTCGCCTGGAATGGGCTTCGCCAACGGCAGGAGGGTGCGGAGGTACTGCTTGCGTGCCTGGAATGCCTCTTCGCACTTGGCAGTCCACTCAAACTTCTTGTTGGCCCTCAGCACTTCAAAGAATGGCATGGATCGGTCGCTTGCCTTGGACAGGAAGCGATTCATCGCGGCCAGTCGGCCATTCAGCACCTGCACCTCCCGATGGTTTGTCGGGGACTTCATCTCCTCGATCGCTTTCATCTTCTCAGGGTTCACCTCGATTCCCCTCTGGCTCACCATGAAGCCCACAAACTTCCCTGAGTGTACTCCGAAGGCACACTTGGTCGGGTTCAAGCGAACTTGATGAAGCCTCATCCGCTCAAACGCCGTGGCCAAGTTGTGAACGTGATCCTCGGCCTGTCGGGACTTCACCAGCATATCGTCCACATAGGCCTCCATCGTTTTCCCCAGCATATCCCCAAACAGCTTGTTCACCATCCTCTGATAAGTTGCACCGGCATTGATCAGTCCAAAGGGCATGACATCATAGTGATAGATGTCACTATCAGCATAAAAAGCGGTGTGGGGGGCATCCTCCTTGGACATCTTGATCTTATTGTAGCCGGAGTAGGCATCCATAAAGCTCAGCAACTCATGTCCCGAGGTGGCATCCACAAGCTGGTCGATCCTCGGGAGCGGATAGCAATCCTTCGGGCATGCTTTGTTCAGGTCGCGGAAATCAACACACATCCGCCAAATTGTTATTGCTCTTCTTCACCAGGACTGGGTTGGCGACCCAGGTCTAGAATCGGAGCTCCTTAATAAATCCAGCATCGAGCAACCTGCCCACTTCTTGCTGGATCGCGATCTTCTTGTCTGCACCCATAAGGCGCCTTCTCTGTGCAATCGGCTTGATCGCGGGGTTAATCTTCAGCTCATGAGTAATCACATCGGGGCTGATTCCTGGCATGTCACTTGGAGACCTGGCAAACAGCTCCTTGAACTCCTTCAACAAATCAATCAGCTCTTGGGCCCTCTCCTCAGACAGAGCGGACCCGATTTTCACCTTCCTCTGAGGTCCATCGATCTCGACCTCCTTCAAATCCTCAATCGGGGCGGGACGACCAAACTCCTCTCTGGGATCGGCATCACTCTGGAAAATAGTCATAGCCTCCCGATTCTTCCTCGAGTGGCATTGACATAGCACTTCCTGGAGGCCACCTGATCGCCCCTGACTTCCCCGACTCCGTGGTCGGTCGGAAACTTCATCTTCTGGTGGACAGTTGAGGCGATTGCCCCCATCGGTTTGATGGTGGTCCTCCCGATAATTGCATTGTAAGTCCCCGCAGACTCGACCACCACGAACTCCACGTCCCTCTTCTCCGACTTCCAACAACTACCGAACTCAACCGGTAAGGTAATCATCCCCACCGGGTAAGAAGTAGAGCCAGAAAATCCGACCATCGGGAAGTCCGCATGCATCAAATCCTTCTTGGTTTTTCCCATGGCCTCCAGCGCATCCATGAACAAAATATCGGAGGAGCTCCCTCCATCAATCAAGATTCGCTTCATCTCGTACCCATCCACGTTCAGGGTCACGACCAAAGCATCATCGTGCGGGGTCTCCACACCTATCAGGTCCTCCGCTGAGAAGGAAATCACCATCTCTTCCTTCGGGGTCCAAGATCGGGCCCTCTTGCCCAGCACCACAGCAACAGGAATTCGAGAAGCATAGACCTCTCGAGATGCCGTGGTATCACCACCTTCAGCAAATCCCCCATGGATCACATTAATGGTCCCCCGCTTCTCCTTGCGGGTATTAGAAGACTCGGGCTTCTTCTTCTTCGGGGACCGATCGCGGGATCGGGAACGGGACCGCGATCGGGACCGGGAACGGGATCGGCTCCGTCGCCCAGCCACAAATTCCTTGAGCTTCCCTTTCTGGATCAGCTTCTCAATCTCCTTCTTCAACTCTCGACAGTGGTTAGTGTCGTGACCGCTGGCGCGATGGAAACGACAATAAAGATCGGTGCGGGCTCCCATGAACTCTCCATCCTTCTTCGGGGGGGTACTTGGCGATACCATGTCTATCCATCACCGCCAACACAGCCCCCATGGAGCAAATGAGAGGACTGTAACGGTCCTCCCGCTTGTCCAACTTCGAGGGACGCTTGTCTTCCCTCCGATCAGAGCGGCCTCGACCCCGACTGCTCTCGGGTTTATCCTTCCTCCTGCGATGGTCCGATGGCTTGGACGACTGCTTCCCCTTGTTCGATTTCGGAGGATAGAGCTCTTCGGCAGCTATCTTCGACTCCTGTACGTCGATTTGCTGCTTCACCCTCTTCTGCAGCGCCTCCATGTTCCACACAGCCTTCTCAGCCACGCTATGCATCAGGTCGGAACCATGTGGTGCTGTCAGGTTCCGAATGAAGGTGCGGATGGTCTCCCCTTCCGACATCTCCTCATCAACCTCGGCCGCGCTGGCAGTTTACCTCTGGTAATAATGCGCCAGCGACTCATCGGGCCTCTGTACCACCTCAGCCAGGGACCTCGCGCTTTTCAGGAGACGCCGACGGCCCTGGTACTGCTGGATGAAACGGTCATGCATCTGGGTCCAGGTAGAGATGCACCCTGGAGGAAGGCTGAAGAACCACGTCAGGGCCCTCTCACCAAGTGTGGCCGGGAACAGAACACACACTATATCATCATCCTTGGCCCTGCCTAGACAAGCCATAACATGCTTCCAGACATGGCGAACTGGATCTCCTTCGCCATCATACTCCTTGATTGTCTGGATACCAAGTCCTGGCGGGACAATGGTGTTCAGCAATCGGGGAACAAAGGGATGAGTGGATCGATCCCTAAGCTCCGACGTCATCTTTTTCTGGTCCCCCATACAGATGTTCACGATCTTCACCACCTGGTTGGGGGTGATAGGACCATTAAGAGGGATGGTCCTATGCTGCACCGGTCCAGGCCCATCAATCACGAACTGCTCCGACTGAGCGGGCTCCTTGCCCTTGTCCTGGTGCTCGGATTGGGCCTCCTGCCCGTTCCGTTTCTCCCTCAGCAGAGGCGGAGGCAACTCTTCCTCCTTCTTCTTGGCAGCCTCCCTTCGGTCCAGGAGAGCCTCCATAGTCTCCAGGAATATCGGCATGGAATCCATCACAGCCTTTGCCAAGTCCACCTTTGTAGGAGCATCCTGGTCCCTCCTCGGGATCTCTTCCCTGTCCTCCAACGAGTTCCGAACGGAATCCTCGTGATCGTCGTGATGCCCCCCTGTTTGGGAACCAGCAGGGGGAGGATCATTCCGATCAACACTGCGCTCCGGCAGCCCTGAATTCAGAGTTCCAGCAGGATGGCAGGAACCGCCGGATTGCCCTTGTTTCTTCTTCTGCTTGCCAGCCATCGATCGGGTATAAGCTATCTTTGCTTTTTGTTATGTTCCCACAGACGGCGCCAATGTTGGATCACGGTTGGAACTCCGGCACGTTCTTGATGGAAGTCTGAACTACTTTGCTCCAAGTAATCCTGCAAAAAGGGATAGACCGGGCGGTGACCCAGAATCCCTCTCCGATGCTTAAATGAGTATCTCGATGTAGGCAAGTATGTATGAAAGTATGAGTATGTGAATATGTGTATCAATCCCGAGGTAATTCCTTCCTTTATATAGGGGAGGAGTTACCCCAGTTACCTGTTGAGATAACTGCCAGGGGTAGTTAGCCCACGCTCCATTTATCTCGGCTACTTGCCCACGTTCCGTCTTTTCAGGCCACTTCCCCACTACGCTGATAGTGGGCGTGTTTATCGTCCTCATCCTCTGGTGGCAAGTCCCGACGGATGTCAGGGACTCCAGAGTTATCTCCTTTGGTCACCGCTCGGGGCCCCTCGTCATCGGGACAGGGCCAACATCCTCAGGGATTCAACATCGGGGCCTACTCAAAGGCATTTCATCGGGGCCTACTCAAAGGCATTTCATCGGGAGCGTCCAGCTCATATGTCGGGACCGACCTTGTCGGGACCGACCTTGTCGGGACCCCTCATATTGGTCCTCTAGGCCTCCTTTGGAGCCCAGTGGGCCTACTTCACCGTTTACTCGTCGTTAATGGGCCTAACGGCTATATCGAAACCCATCAATGAACACCATGAGTAATCCGAAATTTTTAAGTAAATTTCATGTGTTTCATCTTTGAAAACTTAAAATTTTCGAAATTTACATGTTTTTATAGATCAAAACCGAATTTTTATGTTCGAATTTAAGTTTGATGTTCATGATCTTCAAGAACACCATGAGTTTTATCAACGACACCTTTTGGATTAATGATCAAGTTAAGGTTGGATCTTAAAATTTGACAACTTTTCCAATTTTACATGTTTGTGCCAAAATTACTAGGGGTATTTTAGGTAAAAATAATAATTTTCTTGGACCCCAAGTAATGAAAAATTCGTCACAAATATTAAAAGATATAGGTTGCCATTTTTTAAAGTTTATTAATAGGTAACTATATATCTTTAAGTTGGAAATATGGATAGGTTCATAATATAATATTGTAAAAGATATTAACTATCAATATATATATAAAGATAGGGATAATATATATTGATAGATTTAGTTACTATAAAAGATTAAGAAAATATATTGTCTACATATTTTAATCCCTAAAGATATATTTGACAATAATAAAATATATATACATATATGTTCCGAATATTTTATATATATATATATATATATATATATATATATATTGTTGATTGATTTACATGTTAAAGATAGAATCTTGACAATATTTATATATATATATAAGTATATGCCGATATATATATATATATATATATATATATATATATATTAGCAATGTTGGAAATTATTTTAAATAATTAATATTTCTTGTTGGCTAAGTTAAGTTTTTAGTGGACTTTAAAACTCTACTTAACCCACAAGACATATTTCGGCCAAAACCCTAGGGTTTATGGGCCGGTCCAATTGCTAAACCGGAGCGGGTAAAACCAATCCGGGTTTTCTTAATTGGGTTGATCTAGTCGGGTCGGGGACCAAGGTAAGTAAAATGAACCTAACCTGACCGGTTCTTGAGTGATAAACCGAACCACAATCTTATTTTATTGAACCGTTTCGGACCAAACCGGATTTTTAAAATCAGACCGACTTGAACCGGATTTTAAATTGGACCGGACCAGAATTTTTAAATTTCTCAAAAACTTTAAAATGTTCAATAAAATAGGATGTCAAATTTTAAATCCAAAATGTTTTCGAACTTTAAATTTAGCCTAAACAGTGCTCTTAGGTTTGCGTTTTGACACGTTTTTCGGTTAAAACCCTAATTCCTAGTTTCGATATGGGGATGGATCTCGGATATGCATGTTTTTGGGACTGGATTAAATTAGTGGGCTGAATTGCAATTGTTTACTTTCTGCTACATATATTAGAACTGTCGTCTTGACTCAGTCAAGCTAGCTGGATATTAATTGCGAGCATTGAGCTCTGGGATTTAAATATATGTATTGTGTAATAGGATAGACATGTTATGCTGATTGAAAGTGCCCAGAATCCATGTCTAGAAATTTCGCATGATTGATTGTAAACATGAATTGCAAATCAGCCCCTAATATTTTCAAAGCGTTTTTAAAACCGAAAATTCCAGTCGCCAATTATGCATGATTTATGCGGATGTTGCATGTTTTGACACGTATGCTAGGATGTTCAAGGATAAAAGCATTTGATAATTTACTTTACGTAGAATTATATATGCTAGGAACATTAGACGCATGACGCGTAAGCATGTTTGGTTTGTTCGATGTTTATGGCGTAATATAGTATTATGCATGCGTAAATTATCGGATGATTCATTTTAAAATTATAAGGGCCTTGGAAAAGCCAAGATCGGGTATACTTGTTTGAAAATTACCGTTCCGATAATTTGCAATATAATAATCGTTTTCAAAAGATTGATCTATTGGATTGAAGACAACGATAGTGTGAACTATTTCACGACACCCCCTTCCCTCGGTTTACTGACGGTCGGTTTGGTTTAGTGACTGCAGGATCACTATTCGTCGTATTCCATCTTAATAGATAATCCGATGTTTGCAATTCCGTCAAAATGTTGTTGTCTTCCTAACCTCGCATAACATTTGTGTTAGTTTTGATGGCTGGGTCGGTACGCTTTTATAAAACGTGCAATCTGGAAGGTATGGATTACGAGGCATGGAGTGAGATGGTGAGAGAACGTCTTATAGCATGCGACACACACATGTGTATCATGCCTATAAGAAACAAGATGTTGGTACCGTCGGACAGCAACCTAATTCTCAGAATTGGGAATATAGGTTTGGGAGATAAGAAAGCTTGAGAGGTGATATTGGTAGCCTTGGATAAAGAGGTTGCGGAGGACTTCACACTCAATTATTCAGCTGCTCAGCTTTGGGTTGCCCTTAAACTCTGTTTCGGAAGTGGAAAGGCAGCTGAAGCTAGACAGGTAATAATGGAGTATGATGACTTACTTTCAAACGACACCAGCGTAAAACCTGTGTCTAATCAGAGGATCGAAAGGTCCAATTAGAGAAAGATAATCAATATCGCACATGGGTATCCTATGTCATGGTTTGTTGATGATTTTGGACTAGAATACTTAATAACGGCAATTAAGTACTCTATGTACTTATTCACGGAAAGCAACCAAAAGAGACTGACATATTCCCCAGTGCACTATCGCAAGAGGACAAAGGAAATAGAAGATGAAACAGGATCAACTTGGTCCTCAAACGAGATCCGTAGTATGACAAATTCTACTGATTTCGTACCGTAAAAGGTACGACTCGTTTGCCACATATATGAAACCGTTAAACGTTTTATATCACTAAGTCTACTAATATGATTCACTTGTGAATTCCTTTCAGGGGTACTTGGTGAAGATGGCTGGAGTTTTCCTTTTCAACTTTATTTTCCTTCACCTCTAAGAGCTTTATTCTGTATCTCATTATCGTACCAATGTCTATAAATTCTCTTACTATCAATAAATGTTTGACATTAGTTAAGTATGATTCGGAAATATTGAGTAAAGTAGTAACCATTCGGTCCATGATATGGTCTACTTATCAAAATTAATCGGTCCAGTTAAACGGGCCCGATCCGAAACGAACAACTAATTTGAAATTCTTCCAATAAAACGGCTGAACCAAATAAACATTCACTCACCTAATCAATCATCCATCGATTGCATAGTTCCAAAAGAGACCGACCGGAAAATTACATCATTATTTGTTAAAGTACTCCATTAAAATGATAAGTATCCCGAAATAATATGCATGATAAACTGATTTAATTCGGAGACTAAAACGATTTCAAAAACCACGGTTTAAAGCTGGTATGCGCGTGTCGCATGTCACCTCGAGAGAGGGGACACATCGTTTTAAAGTCCGAATTTAATGCTGAAGTATTTTAATGAATGCTAAATTTTCGTTTGTAATCCTTTGAATATAACTCATTGATAACTACTAAGATTATAAGAATGCTTCAAAGCTACTAAAATCTAGTAAGCACATCAACTATGGCATTAAAGCGAACGGTTAAATACATAGCCCTTGAGGTGAATAAGTCTCTGGGTGAGTTAAACAAACGAAAGGAAGAAGTCAGTAAAACGACTCTCCCACTATAAGCCTTGAACGAATAGTTTGGCTATAGCAATCATTTTATTAAATACTTCAAGCAACATAGTTCAAAGTTACATAATGATGAAGTTCAACATTAATTGCTCCTCCAGGATGAAATTAAGTTGATTCACATTAATGTAACTCTATGTTCCAATAAAATCGGTTGACACATCACCATAAAAGCTAAAGAATGATACAAGTATAACCTTATCGTTAGCAGCATTAATTTGCGCATTAAACAAGTATTTATTAAGAGTACGGTCTACTCTTAAAAGAATAAAAGTTTAATATTAGCTTAGATTCATGGTATTGTGGTCAAACATGACATATTATAAAGATTTAAGGACAGAATTCCAATGTTTTGCTGAACGAACAGACATAGTACTGATCGAATCAATGAATGGTTAATGGAGATTATCATGTCCCACGTACTTCGAGTGGGAGAATTTATACAACATAAGTGATTGATATGGTATATGATGATACAAACGTCTTCATAATAAATCCAGTGAGAGGGCTCACTCCCCCTCACATATAATCATCACTAAATACAAATGCGAATCAAGTCGGACCTGATAATCAAAACGATGAATTAATACAACTGCCCATCATTCCTAGTGGGAGGAAAAATGACCAACTTGGTTTCAGATCCTAGTAATCAAGGAATACATCTCGGAGGTAAAATTCCGAGACCGATAGGTCATCCTGAAAAGTTGTTGATTAGAGTTCAAACACTGCCATTCTTCCTAGTGGGAGTAATGCTCCGACAAGAAGAATTATTCTGAGTGGGAGTAACGATTAGACTAGAGATGGGATTAACGAGCCTAGACATAGTCAAAGGCAACAAACTTCTCTCGAGAAGTGTCCCATCGAAAAGATGTGTTAAACATCTTGACATTCGTTCTTGAATCAGTGACGGTTCAGCAAAGCAAGGGAAGAACCTCAAAACGAGGGAATGGAGGAAAAAATGGAGGATGAAATATGCCTAAATAAGAAAAAATTCGGTTTTGGTCCTTAGTTGATTAATCTGCTAACCGCAGAACTAGAAAGTGAAATTTTAGAATTCACTGCTGATGGAAAGTTGAGTGGTTCAAAACTCAAATGATTGCGAAAGGATATACCCAAATTCATGGAGTGGACTTTGATGAAACATACTCACCAACTGTGCGTTACACCACAGTAAGGGCCATCTTTGCCCTTGCTGCATGTCTCGATCTAGAGCTGCACCAAACTGATGTTAAGACCGCATTCCTCCATGGAAACTTGGAGGAAGAGATCTATATGGAGCAGCCAGAGGGTTTTATTACTCCTGGCAAAGAACGTAAAGTTTGCAAACTTCAAAGGTCTATTTACGGTCTTAAACAGTCGTCTCGGCAATGGTATCGCAGATTCCACGAGGAAACCGTCGAAAACTGATTTGTGAATCTTCACGAGGATCCCTGCGTATACACTAAGACATCCGGGTCTAAGTATGTCATCATATCACTATACGTAGATGACATACTCATTGCTGCGAATGACGTGAGTTTCATGAACAAATCAAAGTCCTGGTTAGCGTTATCATTTGAGATGAAAGACATGGGAGAGGCCACGTACATCTTAGGCATTAAGATTGCCCGAGATCGTGCCGCCCGGTCATTGTGTCTGTCTCAAGAATCTTATATCAACAAACTGTTGAAAAGATTCAGAATGCTCGATGCCAAACCCGTGGATACGCTGGTTGTGTTCGGGTACGCGCTGTCAAAAGAGTGATGGACCAAAAAACCAGCAGGAGCGTGAACAAATGAGGGGGGCAGAGTACCTAAGCATGGTAGGGAGTCTCATGTACGCCATGCTATGTACTCGGCCAGATAATCTGTTACGCTGTGGGCCTAGAAGCAAGATTCCAATCAGATCCTAGTTATCAAAAGCCGTAAAACAAATTATAAGATAACTGAAAGGTACTGCCGACTATGTTCTGTGCTATAAGGGCAAGCAAATAGAATTCACCGGTTATAGTGACGCCGACCATGGTGGCGATCCAGATGGTCGTAAGTCCACCACAGGATGAGTTTTCCTTCTTGCTAATGCTGTCATATCATGGGTAAGCAAGAAGCAATCATGTGTCGCGCTTTCCACTATGGAATCAGAATTCGTTGCTGTTGGATATCTATCCAATTCGGGTTCGTATTTACGTTTCGGACCTCGCAAACACACTAGAACCACAAAACGGGTATTACCGCAGTCACCCGTGATCAAAACGGTCCGGGTGCAACGCGCATCCGGACCGTAAGGCAATCAGGACCATGTCGGGTGTCGACATGGTCCGGATTACCTACTCGTACTGCGCGTATACACCTATTTTTTCTAAGTATGAGAAGTCAGTGCGCATATAGCGAACCTCGATGTCGGTAAGCGTTTTCCTGTAAACCGACATTAAATCAGGTACGGTTTTTGGGTTTCCTATAAATAGGGACCTAGACCTCCCATTTTACAAGTTAACTCGAAACTCTGGAGAATTGACTATTTGTGCTCTGACCTCTCTCTAGAACTTTCTCTCTCTAAAATACTGACTTTGAAATCGGAGAGGGCACAACCAGCACCACCCCCCTCTCCATGCTGATTATCACCCCCTATGCAGGACCCGATGTATAGAAGATCGAGATAGAGGCCAAAGACAGTTCGGGGATCGAGGTAGAGGCCAAAGTTAGTTCGGGGATCGAGGTAGAAGCCAAAGCCAGTTCGTAGATCGAGGTTCAAGGTCCGTGAAAAGCAGTTCGAGATATCCCAAGTGGAAACGATCTCAACACTTGGCGCCGTCAGCGTGATTCGAGCAAGAAGCTGTTCCATACCGCAAGCTATGACAGGCAGACGTACGAAGAAGGCGGGGGCAGACAAGCCAAAGCCGACGAGAGGCCAACAAGGACTTTCTCACATTCCAGATGCAGAGTCTACCGCCTCCTCCATGTCAACCGCAAATGCGCCTTCCGCGCAGCATGGTCCCGACGTCCAGAACGAGGTACCAGTGCACGAGTTCGAGCAAAGGACGGAAAGGAACGAAGAGTTCCCATACGGGATGCCAACTGACGAAGTGCAACAGCAAGCAAGAGGGGCAAGCAACATTCCACCAGTCACACCAGCCATGATGGATGCGCTTGAAGAACTTATCGCATTCAGGGAGACTATAAAGAATCAAGGATACACCATGTACTCCATGCCAACAAGGGAATGTGCCTTCCGCACAGCATGGCCTTGAAGTCCAGAGTACGATGTACATTGCATCCTATTCGGAAAAGATGGCAAACGTACATGTGATCCATGAAGACTTTGGTGCCGGAGGCTAGAAGTCATACAAGCAAGCAGGATACGTTGCAAAGATAGTGCACAAGTCCCAGGATGCCGACATAAAGGATGCCGTCATGAAGGATGCTGCCATAAAAGATGTCATTGGTGTCTCATCAAAGGACAAAGAGCACAATGTGCACCACGATGCCTTGGTCATAACCACGCAGAAGTCGACAAGAAGTCAACTTGGATCCTCCCACATGCTTGGTGCCACATCCAATGCCTTCTTCATGCCAACAAGAAATGCACCCTTCGTACAGTATGACCAAGGAGTCCACAATGCAAAGCACGTTACACCCCCGCTGGGATTTGAGCCTAAGGAGCACATCAATAAAGAATTTCCATACGGGATGTCAGAAGAGGGAGTCCCCCGATATGAAGATGTCAACCCGCCACTACCTATCACTCCTACCATGATGGCCGCGCTCGAAGAGCTGCTTGCATTCCGAAGAATGCAAAGTAACCAAGGATATGCCCCGCCACCACCACCTCCGCCTCCAAACAACGGAAAAACCGAGGAGACAAGAGCAATGTCCCAAAACACAAGCCATCAAGACACACTGCACCAAGGAGTAAGGGAAATACACGGAAGGTACCTTCCAGTACCGACAAACAAGGCAAGGAGTTGCGCGCTCATACAACCCGTATATGGTAGCACAACACCAAGAAGGGACATGGAGACAACCTCCAACCTCTCGCTCAATGATGCACAAGAAAGGTTCCTCCACGATGACAAGCCAAGACGACGCTGACATCCGTCACAAGGAGGGATGGAGAAAATCTGTTGATAACGATGATGTCCCAATCGTGGGACTTACAACAAGAACCTTGAAGGCAATAATTGAGGAAAAGATGGACGCTTCCTGGGAAAATAGACAATAAAAACAAATGAGGCTGTTCCAGTCAGACGTCCAAAGGCTCAAAGAGACCAATCTCGCCAAATGTGTTCCATTGAACACACCACTGTCTGTCATCTTGAAAGAAATGAAAGAGACCAAGTTGTGGAAAAAGCCCTCTAAATTCCGCAAAGCCCCATTGGGAAAAGATGAAAGCAAATGGTGTGAAAATTACGAAGTGTATGGCCACGAGACGGACAGTTGTGTCAGCCTAAGATTCCATGTAAACAGCTTCATCTTAAAAGGAGAAATGAAGAAGTATATCAACCAAAGCAATAAGCATCAAAAGAAGTCTCATGTGGAGTCTTCAGGAAAAGGCAAAGGAAAAGAAAAGGCGAAAAATAATCCACCTCTCGCGAAGCGTGGGAAAAACAACGTCATTCAGGGAACCAATTATGACGACTTCTACAGTCCTTGGAGCATGAAGGTGGAAGAAAGTCAAACTCCCGGAAAACAAGCTTCCCCGTCCACTTGAGCCAATGACTGCCTTCCTTGGCAAGAACGTTGAAGAACGATGCAAGCACCATAAAACTGGGGGGCATAACACCAACATTTGTTCATCCCCAAGGGGGGAGATTGAAGAGCTTAACACGCTAGATGCACTGAGGAACTATGTGGCACGTGGCAGAATCAACTTGCCGAGAAATCACCTATGAAGACGTCAAACACATCATCAATCCCTTTATCTCCTTTTTTGCATATCTACTTTATGTCTTTTTAGATTAAGTACAACTTATACTTATTAGCCTTAGTACTTTTCAAAAAAAGCGATCAGTTGACGCCTTCTTGTAATCCGTTGTATGAACTCTAAAATATCTAATGAAGGTTAAATCTACTTTCGTAGGTACCTTATTGCACTATGCTCATTACTTTGGAATAAAACCAAAAGCAACGCACATATTAATCGCGTCAACAACACAAGCTATCACACTAGGAACAACAAACGGCTTAGGCCATATAACGCCCATATGTGTGTTATCAACACCAAGCATCGCCCTTAAGAGACGATATCTCCTACTTAAACAAGGTCCAGGTAACACACGTTATTGGCAAAGGTAAACTCAGGTATGAGATAACAACTTCACAACAGCACTACTATGAATAAAGCAAACCACTCAAGTAGGACAACTACTCAGGGTATCCTGGTTTAGTCAAAACAGAATCCAAGCTGAATGGAATAGACTAGTCGCGAATAGTCTGATCCAGTCATATTGGCATTACAGGCGATAGAGCCATATGAAGAGATTTATAACTCCATTCTATTCCTGAACCAATATATATCTCAAAGTATTGCGACTAATTTGAGACAGGTTATATGTACATCCAAGAGATGTCTCAATGACACATCTTATCTGGAAAACAACACTAGGAGGAGCTGTATGCAACACTCTCTGGAATTCTCTATATATGGACATTCTACTTAGGCATCTAAGCCAAGTAATGGTCGCATATATATTAGTTACATCATCACAACAAGTCTCCAAGATAATTATAACTCGCGACATCTCAGCGAATATTCTACTCAAACAATCAGCTCTTCCCTTGGAAATGATACAAATCAACGACCATATATATGTATGTGCATCATACTAAGGAAGCATCGACGCGTATCGACTAAAGGATGCATACATCAATGCATAGTCTCTCCTTGTACATATATATTCACAAACACATACAGTGAGTGGTACTTGAAAAGCTCCGCTCCCGACATGACTGCACTTATCACATCTGCACTAAGGGAAGTTTCCTACACAACGAAGGGATCCTCGTATCAGATTCCTTTACTCTATTTATTATATGCATTAGTTAAAAGGAAATCCATAAATCCATATTTTTACAAACTTGCAAACATTGAAATTATCTGACAAAGCGTAACCTTGTTCGTAGGTACATACTACACTATGATTACTACATTGGAATTGCGCCAGGTAGCAACCTATGCGCATAATATCTACTTCAACAATACAAGCTAAGCATTATGTTCAAGGAAGGACTTATGGCATACAACGCTGACATACCTATTATCTACATCAACAAGGAGTTTATTTATCCATCTATAACGGCGTCTATATCAAGAAGATGTCGGCAACACAAAGCCATCACGCTATGCGCACAGTCAACTTATATGTCGCAATGACAACTTGCGGATTATCTACAAAAAGGGACTTATAAAAATTCTCTACTCAAAGTGACGACTATTCCAAAGGTGTCAACAACAAGCAATATCTTGGATAAACACCAAGATTTACTATCAAAAGTAGCATGCTATGATATCCTCTTTGTAAGGGAAAACCCCATGTTTACTTCTAAAAAATGGCATGCTGCGAAATGCTCTTAGAAGCAAATCCTCATGTTCATAGCCATTCCCTGCATACAAACCAGGATGCGGCACTTAGATGGGACTGATCACCCCATCGTGGCGGAAGTCCTCTCGTTAGAAGACAACCCCACATATCTACAAAGTATGTATATCCCTCTTAAGGGTTCATACACCATGAAGATACATTCCTTGTTATGATGGCTTCATGTATACTCAAACTATACATATCCTCTTAAGGATGCGGACATAAGGAAGACTTGTACCTTAAGTGGGCATGCTTCATTCAAAAACGCTAGCAGGAGCGCACCCTGTTTGAAAAACTCACCAAACTTACAAGTCGAGTCTTGTACAACGTTGCCTTAGAGTGGAACTAAGAGACGGTATAAACTTAAGTCTTGCTTCGTCAAGACGACACTGCTACATGTCAAGGGCTAAGTGGCAAGTACATTACTACATGCAATGTTACAATTACCTAGTGTACACATCTTGCCATGCCTTGGAATCTAACCAAGAGGGGCACTCATAACACTCAGCAATGTGCGACATACAGTCGCAACTACGGACATCATGCTCATCATCTAAGGATATATATCTTATTATGCAAGTCCAGTACATACGGACAGTGAGGATAACTCAGGGGTTCAACATGCTGGAAGCAGGCAACTTAATACCAACCAGGAGTGTGACATAACTCTTCAACATGGGCGCGACAAGCAGCAATGCATGCATCAAAATCAGCCATATTCAAGTTCAAACTTCAAATAGGAAGAAATAAACAACGCATACGTCAATGGGAGGAACGCTCCTCCTTGGGACGGTCCCTCGACCGGGGGGCAGAAGGCGCCACCGCACGACCCTCAACTCTATTCCCTTTATCGCAAGAAGGAGTTGGCACGGTCGCACTCGGCATAGAGAACTAAGAATCGCTCGAGGAACGCGCCCCTGCGACGGATCTTTTGAATTGTGCTAAAGCCAGAAATTGCAACCATGCGTTCAGTCGCATGTACGGAGCAACTTGCAAACAAAAGCAACATGAAAGCAACAACTTGGAAAATTAACAAGTTCAAAGAAGATACAAGGAGGTTCCTTACTCACAAGTTCTTTACTGCAACCATGTCTGGAGACTCCAGAGTAACGGGGGCAATGGGGCGAACATCTTTTCCAATAAACGAATTACCTTGTGCATCGGCTGTCTGCAAAGACGATCTTTTTTCATCAGTCCGACCTACATTGCAGCATGATAAAAGTTATAAAGATCATCAACATACCAAATCTTCGGAAGGAAGTATATGAATACCGACATCAATTAATCAAGCAAAGACGTCAACATCTACACTTGGTGCATTATTTAGCTACTCAACCATGTCGACATCCGGACATAGAGTTACTCGCAGAATGGGAATAGTGGACTTACTCATGATAACAAGGACGAAATATTTTCTAAGTGTTTTACCATGACAGCCGACGACATGCACCATATTTCTACATCAAGTCTATGGATACAGCGCGCATAGCAATGGATATAGAAAAGATTCTAAGTGTGGGGGCAAGTGCACACATACAAGCGTGTACATACGAGCACGCGCATACAGCTGTCGACATATGGCAAGGTGTCGACTATCAAGTGATATGTTCTAAGTGTTCCACTATGTCAGTAATCGACACATAACAAGGTGTCGACCATTAAGGAATATTTTCTAAGAATTTTGCTCAGGATGACAGTAGTATATTGCAAGCGGTCAGCATGCTACTAAGTGTTAACATGCTACTACGTGTCAACATACAACAAGCCGTCAGCATACTATCAAATATCTATGTACGACAAGGTGCCGGCATGCAGCCAGATATGGATGAAATATTTTCTAAGTATTTCACTTACGACATGGGACTATATGCAACAAGAAATCAACCGTCAGAAAATATTGTCTAAGTATTTCCTTGATGTCAACAATCAACAAGCGGCATTGAATCAACTATCTAGGAGCATTCTCCAAGTATACTAGCATGACGACGGATAATGTACATCAAGTGGCCAACATCAACTACTACGAAATATTTTTTAAGTGTTTCTATGCCGGCGGTAGACAAGAATCATATGACTACATCAATGGTAACAAGCACTAGATATTATTGAAATATTTTCTAAGTGTTTTAGCATGCTTGCAGACAGGGACCAATGATCAATATATGATGCTCAACGCAGATTGCCTAAGGCATCACTACCAACATACAACCATTGACGACCATGTACGAACAACTACCGATCGTTAACATCGAGCATGCTAAAACAACGGCTGAGGCGTGGAGCAACATGTCGGCAATGAATTCTATGCATAAGGGAAGTATAACAATTCATTTGCACTTTTCTAAAATTTTCAGCAGTTAGAAAAATTTTGGCCGATTTGAGGCTCCTTCTTCAACAAACAATGAGAGCTTCTTGGAAAATTATAAAAGGAGGATGTAAGCTAATGACTACTCTCTCTCTCTTAATTTTCACTAATACTGTCTACACCATGTGCTAAGGACTAAACTCATATCTATTTTCGCACAAGTCCCTAGCATCATGTATGAGCATGTCTACATCTCTCATATGCTTACATTACATACATGCTCCCTAATGTTGCATGACGCGCTACGTACGATCATTATCGCATGTTGCGTACGTATAGGCTATTATGCATGTTATTATTTTTATGTGTGCATAATTTCAACTTATGATTGCTATATGATTATTTTTATGATTTAAGTATGTATTGCATGTTTACATCGTATTACATGCTTACATCATTTTCTATGTTTACATCATGCTTCATGTTGACAAGCATGCTCTTCAATTTTAAATTGCTCTAAGTATTTTGCTCAATGCACGATTGTGTCATCTATATGCTATGTTGTCATCTCTATTTTAACATCATGTTACACGTTCACGTCACGTACCAACTTGACACCGCGTTGCATGATTACTTATTATCACAAGTATTTCGCTTATTGCATGTTATTATGAATAAGTCGTTAAATGCACATTGTTATATATATACCGTCTGTTACGCTAACCTCGTGAACATATTATGTACGTTCGTCGGAAAAATAAAGATGGACGAATCTGCGATCCGCACACTCGATTGACAAACAGGCCACCCCTGAGGTCAGTGTTGAGCCTGAATTGGACGAATATCCTATCTTAAATAGAGTCAAGCATGGGTTTTGAACCGCTACTTGACTCGGGGGAAAGTGTTGGATATCTGTCCAATTCGGGTTCGTATTTACGTTTCGGACCTCGCAAACACACTAGAACCACAAAACGGGTATTACCACAGTCACTCGTGGTCAAAACGGTCCGGATGCGCGTTGCACCCGGACCGGGGGACCTCCGGATTGCCTTGAGGCAGTCTGGACCATGTCGGGTGTCGACATGGTCTGGATTACCTACTCGTACTGCGCGTATACACCTATTTTTTCTAAGTATGAGAAGTCAGTGCGCATATAGCCTACCTCGATGTCGGTAAGCGTTTTCCTGTAAACCGACATTAAATCAGGTACGGTTCTTGGGTTTCCTATAAATAGGGACCTAGACCTCCCATTTTACAAGTTAACTCGAAACTCTGGAGAATTGGCTATTTGTGCTCTGACCTCTCTCTAGAACTTTCTCTCTCTAAAATACTGACTTTAGCATCGGATAGGGCACAACCAGCATCACCTCCCCCCCCCCCTCTCCATGCTGGTTATCGCCCGCTCTGTAGGACCCGATGTATAGAAGATCGAGATAAAGGTCAAAGACAGTTCGGGGATAGAGGTAGAGGCCAAAGTCAGTTCGGGGATCGAGGTAGAAGCCAAAGCCATTTCGTGGATCGAGGTCCGTGAAAAGCATTTTGAGATATCCCAAGTGGAAACGATCTCAACAGCTGCTCTTTCTAAAAACGCACAAGAACCAGTCTGGCTGAAAAAGGCTTTTTACTGCATTGATTGGCGCTGACAAAGAGAGTAATCCAGTAAAAGGTATACTCCGACAGTCAGGCAGCCATTGCAGCAGTTAAGAATTCATAGTACCATAGTAGGACCAAACACATTGATGAAAAATACAATAATGCTAAATATGTTTTGAAGACAACATAATCGCTTTAGAATACTTATCCACCAACAATGTGGTCAAGGACCCATTGACTAAGCCATTACGTAGAGAGATTTTCGAAAAGCACGTAAAAATGCTTGGATTATGTAGGGCTTAAATAAGTGGCTTTATAAGCGATAAAATTTTGACATAATAATAATATTCCGATTGAATAAAATAATTGCAAAATGAGTATATGATCTATCGACGTCATAATGAGATATATAACATCGGATTTTACAGTCTATAAACTAAGTCGTAGGAAGAGGTAAAAATCTTCCACCAAAATTATGTCGAATTCGAACCATGCCTCGTCACACAGGCACGGTCATCTTGTAAGGAGAGGCGGACCTCTACCACAACAAGATTGGCTAAGAACCAAGGGGATAAACCTGGTTAAACGAAACGATAACCTTGTCACGCTTAATGCATGACTTAATCTTCGTTTTGTACATCGCCTTATTGGACCCAGTCCATCATTAAAATCACATTCAGGGCCAGATGAAAGATTCTGCGAAAGCATGATTGACATATCCCAATCCTGGCTAGTCCAGGTGTGCTATCGACGCGTGCTTCATACTGCGCGTGCCATTTTCGACCACGGGGTCATGCTCGGTTGTGCTAGCTAGAATCCTAGTGATTCAAAGGGCGCATACTTCTTCACCTTGAGCGTGTGATTGATCCCGGATGTCTTATGAAGAGGCATCCAAAGTATCCTCTCGGACTCAGAAATTATACCTAAGGTCTGGCTCAATGTTCGCTTCCCGACGTACGAGCGTAGAGCCAAAGAAAATGGCCAAGTGACCACGTCTTGGAAACCGGTTGAGTTAGACTAAGGGTATAAGCGATGGGGATGGTCAAGTTCACCTATAATTCACCGACTCTTGTGTTCACTAGGTGGCCGCCAACCGGATATTAGTTGAAGGTTGTGAACACTTGTAAGGACGCCCTGGAGAAGTATTCCTATGTGGAAAACTGGGCAATTGGAGAATTATCAGTTGACCAAGGATACAGTGCGGTACATGTTTTATTTTAACCGGATTTATTTACGAAAGGGAATCAACGTTCTACGGGCGCTACAATACTCCTAACAGATGAGTAGCACGATGCCCGTCGTATCCGCCGGTCGCACGGCAAACCTCGTATGAACTATTCGGAGACGGAGACAAAGACTGAAGACTGAGATGTTGATGCTATTGGATAACTATATATTAACAGGCACCGTCCCATTCCGGCGAGTGGAAGCTGTTAGCATATGGTGACGTGGCGCTGTAATTGGTAGCCCGTTATTGCTAATGAAATTACCTAAGTTAATTAGGTAATTGTCACATTAGGCTAATTGGGCCAAACCCAATCCCTAATTGACATGGGAGGCCCAAAATTGGGCCTCCCCCTTTAATAGCATGGTTCGGTCGAACTAATGTCCCACATTGGTTGGAGTGGACTCACCAATCCTATATATAGGGGACTCACCTAAGGGGTTTATACATCAATCTAATAAGAAGTACCTTTATTGAGGAACTTGAGAGAAACCTCTCACCCCCTTAGTTGATATTTTCGGTGCACATCTTAGTCCGAGGTTCTGTCCCCGTTGAATAATCGATCATAGGCTTTGCTGTGGAGCTTGCACCGCGTAGGACTTCTTCTCACGAAGAACTTGTACGTGGTTCCGACCAGAGGATCAGAACTCCCTCCACATCGTTCTTGGGCAGGAAAGCTAAAAGGTATGTGTACACTATTCCGCTGCGTAGTTAGATTATTTGCATGTACACGTTTAGCATTCCGTAGTATTACGTCCCCGTAATCCAACAGGACTATGCATTTGAGCTTCTGCTTAATGCTATAGTAGATGTACTACTCGATCGTAGTAGCATTTAAGCATACTTCTAACCATGGTAGTCATCAATGGGTTATTTCCAAAGGATTACAAACGAAAATTCAGCATTTATTTATTAAAACACTTTATTATTAAATTTGTACTTTAAAACCAATTCGAACCTGGTCTGACCGTTTCTTATGCTTTTTCTTTCTTCTTTCGTCTGTCTCCTCAGTTTTCACCTCTACTTCTATCTCTCTATCTCCACTTCTGTCTCTCAATCTTCTCTTTCTTATTTTTACCCTTCCTCTTGTTAGCATATGGTGATCGGGCGCCGTAATTGGAAGCCATTTTAATATGCATATGTTACCTAAGAAATTGGGTAAATGTCACATTAGGGAAATTGGGCTTGACTCAAATCCCAATTGACATGAGAGGCCCAAAATATTGGGCCTCCCTTATACATGGCCGGCCGAAACTTAAGTGTAGGGGCAAAGTAGGCTATTGTCCACTTTGCTCCTCCTATAAATAAATGCTGTTAGGGTTTAATTGGGGTTGTTGGATTACGGGGAGTAATCACTACGGACATTAAATCGTAGTACATGCTAGTAATCGAAATTACGCAGCGGAAAATTCGCACATACCTCAAACAATGTCACTAGTCCCAAGATCCTTCCTGCAGGGAGTTCATGATCCTCCGGTTGGCACCCGTAGAGGTTCTAGTTAAGGAAGCCCTACGCGTATGTTCTCAACAGCAAAGCCTCTGACCGATTCATGGCAAGGGGACAGATCTCTAGAGTGTTTGCTAGAAAGCAAATTGGCACACCCTTTGATGGATGTGGTTCGGACGGCTATGGGTGTTTCTGGGGAGGGTTTTCTCTCAAAACACCACTTAAAGGGAATTTTGATTAACCCTGATAAAACCCCTAACTCCCATATATATAGGAGGAGTAAAGTGGACAAAGGTCCACTTTAACCCCTCCTAGGGTTTCGGCCGGCCACATGTATAGGGAGGCCCAATTTTGGGCCTCTCATGTCAATTGAGATATAGGTCCAGCCCCCTAATGTGACATGGGCCTAATTTCCTTAGGTAAAATATACATATTATGAGCTACGAATTACGGCGCCCATCACCATATGCTTACAGCTCCCACTCGCCGGAATGGGAGGGTTCCTGTTAATGTATTGTCGTCCAAATCTGCATCAAAATTTTACTCATTCGATCTGGTCCTTGCTTCCGAATAGTTCATACGAGGTTTGCCGTGTGACCGGCGGATACAACGGGCATCATGCTACTCATCTGTTAGGAGTATTGTAGCGCCCGTGGAACATTGATTCCCTTTTCTCTAATGAACCTATTATAAACAACATTTATATAGTACCGCGTTGTATCCTAGGTCAACTGATAATTCTCCTTCTGCCTAGTTTCCACATAGGAACACTTCTCCAAGGCATCCGTACAAGTATTCACAACTTTCAACTAATATCCGATTGGTGGTCACCTAGGTGAACTTGACCATCCCCATCGCTCATATCCTTAGTCAAACCCAATCGGTTTCCAAATACATGGTCACTGGGCCTTTTTGTTCAGCACTACGCTCGTACGCCGAGAAGCGAGCATTAAGCCTGACCTTAGATATGAGTTCTGAGTCTGTGAGGATACTTTAGGTGCCTCTTCATAAGGCTCCTAGGATCAATCACACGCTCGAGGTGAAAAAGTTTGCGCCTGCCAGAACTACGAGGATTCCTTCCTACCACAACCGAGTCGTGACCCCGTGGTCGAACGTGGCACGCGTAGTATGAAGCACGCGTTGATAGCATACCTGAACCTTTTGGGTTGACAGGAAAGGGATATGTCAATCATGTTATCACAGATTCTCATCTGGCCCAGAATGTAGTTAAATGACGAACAAAGTTCATCACGGCGATATGCAAAATGAAGATCATGTCGAGTTACTTCGAAACTAGATAATCGTTTTGCTTAATCAGGTTTATCCCCCTGACTCTTAGCCAGTCTTGCTTGGTAGAGGCCTCCCTCCACCGCAAGACTACTGTACTTGTGTGACTATGTAAGGCCTACATTCGACATGGTTTGGCAGAGGATTTCGTCCTCCTACGACTTAGTTTATATACCGTAAATCTGATGTAATCAAAACATTATGACGTCAATTGATCATGAACTCAATTGAAATTCTTTCGCTTACAAAATGTAACTTTATAATATCAAAATGTTATCACAGATACTTGCCATTTCTAAACCCTATGCAATCAAGCAGTTTTACGTGCTTTTCGAATATCTCCCTGCGTAGTGGTTTAGTTAATGGGTCTGCAATCATATATCAGTGGACAAGTATTCCAGATTGATTATATTGTCTTCTACCATAGATTTAGCATAGAAATATTTGACATCAATGTGTTTGGTCCTACTATGGTACTTCGGATTCTTAACTGCCGCAATGACTGCTTGACTGTCAGATAAGACCTTCACAGGCTTATTCTCAACATCACCACCGAGCAGTGCAGTTAGAAGCCTTTTGAGCTAGACCGCTTCTAGTGCATTCTTAGAGAGAGCTACGAATTCTGATTCCATCGTGGACAGCGCGAAACAGGTTTGCTTCTTGCTCGTCCATGAAATGGCGGTATTAGCAAGGAGGAACACTCCCCATGTGGTGGACTTACGATCATCCGGATCGCCACCATGGTCGGCGTCACTGTAACTAGTCAATTCTAACTTCTTTCCCTCATAGCACAACGCGTAGTCGGCAGTACCTTTCAGATAATGAATTATTCGTTTAATAGCCTTTAAATGTTGATAGCCAGGATCTGATTGGAAACGTGATACTAGGCCCACGGCGTAACAGATATCCGGACGGGTGCATTGCATGGCGTATATCAAACTACCGACCATGCTTAAATACTCCGCACCCTTCATTTGTTCACGCTCTGCCAGGTTCTTGGGGCCGTCACGTTTTGACAGTGCGCACCCAAACACCACCGGCGTATCCACGGGTTTGGCATTCTGTAATCTGAATCTTTTCAACAGTTTGTTGATATAAACTTCTTGAGATAGACATGATTTCCGGGTAGCTCGATCTCTAGCAATTTTAATGCCTAAGATATATGTGGCCTCTCTCATGTCTTTCATCTCAAATACAGATGCCAACCAGGACTTTGACTTTTTCATAAAACTCACGTCGTTTGCGGCAATGAGTATGTCGTCCACGTATAAGGTTAAGATGACATACTTAGACCCGGAGGTCTTATAATACACGCACGGATCCTCTTGAAGATTCAAAAATCTGTTTCCTACGATTTCCTCGTGGAATCTGCGGTACCATTGCCGAGACGACTGTTTAAGACCGTAAATGGACCTTTGGAGTTTACAAACTTTATGTTCGTTACCAGGAGTAATGAAAACCTCTGGTTGCTCCATGTAGATCTCTTCCTCCAGGTATCCTAGGAGGAATGTGGTCTTAATACTCATTTGGTGAGGTTCGAAATCGAGACCTGCGACCAGGACCATGAATGGCCCTTACCGTGGTTTTACGCACAGTTGGTGAGTTTGTTTCGTCAAAGTCCACTCCATGAATTTGGGTACATCCTTTCGCAATAAGTCGAGCTTTGTATCGCTCAACCTTTTCCATTAGTGGTGAGCCTTCTTTCAGGACTCACCGTATCCTTATGCCCCTGTGGTTACCAGGTTAATCAACTATTGACTATAATGGCTTTCATTTTAGGCGATCTTTTTCATTTATTATTTTCTCCACTTCTTCACTTGAGGTCTTTCCAATGCAAGCCAACAGTTGTTAGAGTGAGGTTATCACCCTTCTAGATGGGATACTTCTTTGGAGAAGTTTGATGCCTCCGACTTTCTTCTAAGCTTGTTTATCCCTTCTTTGAGTCTTAACGTCTCTCCCACTCGAAATGATGCCTCTTTTAGGAGCATTCCTTCCAATTGGGATTAATTCTCCCACTCGAAATAACGCTTCTAATCGGAGCATCATTTCTATTGGGTACAAGAGCAGTGTTTGAACCATAACCAACAGCTTTCCTTTGACAACTTCTCGGTCTCGGAGTTTTACTTCCAAGATGAATTCCTTGATCACTAGGATCTGGAACCAAGTTTGTCGGATCACTCCCACTGGGAAAAATGGGTAGTATAGGCAGTTGTGGCAATCCTGGTTCAGCATTATGATAATCAGGTTCGACTTGATTCGTCCAAACAACAACAGTGATTACATGTGGTAGGTGTTTATTCCTCCAACTAGATTTATTATGAAAATGTTCCCATTATCATTTACCATGTCATTCATTTGAGTTGCTGGTTCAAATCTCTCCCACTCGAATTAAGTGGGACCTGATATGTATAATTTCTTGCTCCTAACTTTGTCAAGACTCATTATTCTGAAAACTCTCAATGCATCAGAAAATTCGTCCTCAAGTATGTAATGTTTACATGTTCGACCAGGGTACCATGTCCTTAAGCTGAAAACATGTATTTTCAAAGAGTAGTTAACATACTCTTTTCCTAAATACATGTTTAATGCGCAAATTAATGTCACAAGGTGATATGATATAACTCATTATCACTCTTCAGCTTTTATAGTGACGTGTTATACCGATTTCAGTGGAACACAATTTTACATGAATGTGAATCACTTCTCATCATCCCTTAGGGAACAACTGATTAAGTGACTCTAACATTATGTTTATAAACTATGCTCTCAGAAGTGTGTGAATTGATTTGAATGCCTAGCCTGACTTGTCGTTCAAGGCGTACGGAAGGAAAATCGTTTAACCGACTTCATCCTTCATCGTTTGAAAACTTATCTCAGAGATTTTATCCCATCCCTGAACTAAGCATTTCAGGTTTTCACCTTATGCGTCAGTTGATACTTTTACAAGGTCGTGGTAGCTTTCCGAAGCCTACTTCTTACCGATGTAAAGGTTATCAATAAGTTATTTCCGTAGGAATGTAGACGAAAATTCAGCACATCATCATTTCAACACTTCATTATTAAACTCATACTTTGAAACGATGTGTTCCTTTTCGAGGTCCACTTGCCCGAAGCACAATTTTACCGAAGTTTTAACCCTTGGTTAAATTGTTTCATTTCTGAAATTTAATTCAATTTAATCCAATCGGTTTCAAACATGATTATCATTACAATTTATTTCATTCAATGGAGTATTAACAAATAAAGAGTTAGAATCGGTTAATTCTTAGAGCTACGCAATCGATGGCATCTTGACTTTACTCAAATGATTAGATATAGGATTAAAATGTATGGAGTTGTTTGATCTTATTGTTTCGATTACTTACTTTTCGGATCGATCTCGTTTCTAGCCGAGTCAATTAATTTTGATAAGCAGAACACATTTCGAATCGAATGGTAACTACTTTATTCAAAAGATTCTGAAATATCAATAACCAAAAAAATTCAACAAAACGAACATGTAAGAGAAATAACGACGATGATTTTAGAATCCAGATCATCCACGAAGCTTTATGAGATCAAAGGTAGAGCGTTGGGAGGATTTAAACGAGACATATGTTGTACTTTTATCACTGGCGTTCATCACTGGCGTTCATCACACCGGATTTTCGTTTGAGGACCAATAATGATGATCCTGTTTCCTCTACATCTCCCCTTGATCTCTTTCGGTGAAGCACAGAAGAATGCTCCAATCTCTTTTGTTTTCTTTCAACAAACAGGTCAGTGATAAACTTAATAGATTCAATCAAGTAACCGAGCCCGTCGTCGTCGGCCAACCAAGATAGAGGGTACCTTTGTGCAATACTTAGTATCTTTCTCCAATTCGATCTCTCGTTCGTAAGATCTGATGTGGGTTTTACACCTACATCTTGGGAAATAAGGGCAACATACTCAAACAACACTCTCCTGGCTTTGACTGCCCTTCCTCCACCGAAGCGGAGTCTAATGGCACACCAAAGTTGAAGAGCACTTAAGTTGAGTTTGAAGTCCTCTGTAACCTGTCTGTCCAAGGCTGCCAGCACCACCTCACAAGCTCTCCGATCGGCAAAACTCCTTAACTTATCGGGGTATGTAAGGACGCCTTGCTCATTCACCCATGTCCTCCCCTTATTCACGTCAATATACTTATGTATACTTTCAGCGAAAAGGAGTTCTCTTACATATTCACTCCATGCATCCCAATCCAAGCCATCCAGATTGCGAGGCTTGTAGAAGCGAACCGATCCAGCAATGAAAACTAACACTTTGATAATCAAGCAAAATAAGGGAGACAATAACATTTTGAGAAAGAATTGCATACATCAGATATCTATTAAGATTGGATACAACAAATAATAATTCCTCAGTCATCTAAACCAACCGACCACCAGTAAACCAATGGAAGATGGCTGTGAAAGAGTTCGCATTACCGTCGTTTTCAATCCAATAGATCAGTCTTTTAAAACGGTTTTAATCGCGAATTATCGGAACGGGAATTATAAAACAAGCATACCCGATCTTGGCTTTCCCAAGCCCCTTTTTATTTTGGAAAAAATATTCCGATGAATTCACTCATGCATATATAATTCTACCATCCATGCAAATTATCATATGCTAGTAACATTCATCATTCAAACCACATTCATGCTTACGCGTCATGCGTCTAATGTTCTGAGGAACTCATGCTTGCATACATAATTCTACTTCCATGTAAATTATCAAATGCAACTACATCCTCAACATTCTAGCATACGTGTCAAACATGAAAATTCCACAACAATCATACATATTTGGCGACTGGTTTTCGATTTTAAAATAATTTTAAACATTAGGGGATGATTTGCAATTCATGTTTATATTCAATCACGCAACATTCTAGACATGAATCCTAGGCATTTTTAACCATCACATCATGCCTATCCTAGTGCGCATTCCATATATTTAACCAGGGCTCAGCCCACAATAGGCAATATCCAGCTAGCTTGACTCAGTCAAGACAACATTTCTAATCATGCATTAACATATATATATTGAATAATAGACAATTCTAATTCAGCCCACTAGTTATACCAGTCCCAAAAAAATGTATCTCTGAGATCCATCCCCATAATCGAAACAAGGCATTAAGGTTAGCAAACCTTGAGCACTGTGTAGGCCTATTAAGGTTAAAAAAATTTGGATTTTAAAACTTGACCTCCTTATTTTAATTGACTTGAGTCCGGTTTTAAAAATACGGTTCGGTTCAGTCAATTTCAGTCTGATTTGGTCCAGTTCGGTTCGGTCCAGAAATTCCGGTTCGGGTCCGGTCTGGTTTTACATTTTAAAATCTGGTTCGGTCCGAATTGGTCCAATAAAATAGGGTTCGGTTCAGTTCAACACACAAAATCGGTTTGGTTAGATCCACTTAGTTACCCCGGTCCGACCCGACCCGATTAAATCGAACTGATTGAGAAAATCCGGTTCGATTTAAATTCGTCCCAGTTTGACATATTGGACCGGCCCAATAATTAAAATATAAAAGGTTGGGCCGAAATGTTTACTTGTGGCCCAAGTAGGGTTTTAAAGTCCAAAAATATTTAACTTAGCCACCAAGTAACATTAATTATATAAAATAATTTTCAATATTAAATATATATATATATTTCGGCCAACATGTAAACATATATATATTTATTGCCAAGATTCTATTTTTAAGATTAAATAAATCAACAATATATATATATGTATATATATATATATGTGTGTGTAAAATTCGGCACATACATAAATAAATATATTTTATTTATTGTTAAATATCTTAAATAGGGAAACAAATATACTGACAATATATTTTCTCAATCTTTTAGGTAACTAAAATTTATCAACAATCTTTAACCTATTTTAAATATTTAGATATATTGATAGTTATATAGATTTCTATATATTAATGTAACTCTATCATAACGTTCCCAATTATAGATATACTGTTACCTATAATAAAAATTAAAATATAGTAAACAATATAATTAAAGATTTCGGCCGAAATCCTTTCTTAGTGACTAAGAAATTAAAATATTTACCTTGTAAATCACTAGGAATTTTCGGCATAAACACTATATTGGGAACAAGTGGTCAAATTTTAAGATCAGACTTTAATAAGATCTAAAATCCAATGTATGATTTTGATAAATATCACTTTTTTCTTAAAGATCATGAACATCAAATTAACCAAGAACATCATGAAAATTTCGGACTACCTTTAACATAAAAATTCGAAATTTTAAAGTCCTTCCTTTTAAAATTTCGGTCCAAAAATTTTAAATCTTTCAAGAACACCAATTTATCAAAATCATGAACTCCTAACACAAGGCTCTGATACCACTGATAGATTACGGGGAGTAATCACTACAGACATTAAATCGTAGTACATGCTAGTAATCGAAATTACGCAGCGGAAGATTCGCACATACCTCAAACAATGTCAGTAGTCCCAAGATCCTTCCTGCAGTGAGTTCACGATCCTCCGGTCGGCACCCATAGAGGTTCTGGTTAAGGAAGCCCTACGCGGTATATTTTCCATAGCAAAGCCTCTGATCGATTCTTGGCAAGGGGACAGATCTTTGGATTGTTTGATAGAAAGCAAATTGGCACACCCTTTGATGGATGTGGTTCGGCCGGGTATGGGTGTTTCTGGGGAGGGTTTTCTCTCAAAACACCACTTAAAGGGAATTGTGATTAACCCTGATAAAATCCCTAACTCCCCATATATATAGGAGGAGTAAAGTGGACAAAAGTCCACTTTAACCCCTCCTAAGGTTTCGGCCGGCCACATGTATCGGGAGGCCAAATTTTGGGCCTCTCATGTCAATTGGGATTTAGGTCCAGCCCAATTACCCTAATGTGACATTTGCCTAATTTTCTTAGGTAAACTATACATATTATGGGCTACCAATTACGGCGCCCATCACCATCTGCTTACAGGGGTAATTCACAATTCCTCCTAAGTGGTGATTTGTGAGAAAACCCTCCCCCCTAGAACAAGTTTCGGCCGAACCATATTGCACCATCAAGGGTGTGCTAGTTTGCTTAGAGAAAATCACTCCGGAGATCCGTCCCTGCCAAGAATCGATCAGAGGTTTTGCTGTGGAGACTATACCGCGTAGGACTTCCTTAACAAGAACTTCTATGGGTTCCGTCCGGTGGGTCGTGAACTACGTCAGCGGGATCCTTGGGGACTACGAAAAGAGTTTAAGGTATGTGCACATCTTCCGTTGCGTAATTCTAATTACTGGCATGTATCTATGTTTAAGTTTCCGTAGTAATCTGCCCCGTAATCCAACAGTGGCATCAGAGCATGTGTTATAAGTTCTTGATTTTGATAAATTGATGTTCTTGAGAATTTAAAATTTCTTGCCAAAAATTTTAAAATTGTGACTTTCGAAATTTTAATGGGTGTGCCGAAATTTTCATGATGTTCTTAGTAAAATTTGATGTTCATGATCTTCAAGAAAAATGGGACTTTTATCGAAATCAAACATTGGATTGTAGATCTTGTTAAAATTTGATCTTGAAATTTGACCACCTGTTTCCAATTTAGTGTTTTCGGCCGAACTATAGGAATTAACCAGGTTAAATTTTAATTTCTTAGGCCCCAAGTAATGTGTATTTCGGCCGAAACTATAGGGTTACTGTTTACCATATTTTAATTTTTATTAAAGGTAACAATATATCTATAATTGGAAATATAAGGATAGGTTCACATTAAATATATGGAAATATATATAACTATCAATATATCTAGCTAATTTATAGTGATTGAGATATTATTGATAGATTTTAGTTACTTAAAAGATTAAGAAAATATATTGTCAGTATATTTGTTTCCCTATTAAATATATTGACAATAAATAAATAAATATATATAGTTGGGCCGAAATTTATATATATGTATATATATTGTTGATTGATTTACATCTTATAGATAGAATCTTGACAATATATATATATATATATATATATATATATATATATATATATATATATATATATATATTTTATTGTCAAGATTTTATCTATAAGATGTAAATCAATCAACAATATATATACATATATATAAATTTCAGCCCAACTATATATTTGGGCCGAAATTTATATATATGTATATATATTGTTGATTGATCTACATCTTATAGATAGAATCTTGACAATAAATAAATATATATATATATATATATATATATATATAGTTGTGTGCCGATTTTATATATATATATATATATATATATATATATATATATATATATATATATATATATATATATATATATATATATATATGCAATATTGGAAATTATTTTATATAATTAGTTAAGTTTTTAGTCGACTCTAAAACCCTACTTAGCCCACAGGATTATTTCGGCCCAACTATATGTGTTTAATGGGCCGGTCCAATTTGCTAAACCAGATAGGAATAAAAGCAAACTGGATTTTCTTAATTGGTTCGATCTAGCCAGGTTGGGTCTAACCGGGTAACTAAGTGAACCTAACAGAACCGGTTTTGTGTGTTGAACCGAACCCTATTTTATTGGACCGATTCGGACCGGACCAGATTTTGAAAATTAAACCGGACCGAACCGGATTTACTGGACCAAACCGGACCGAAATTGACTGAACTGAACCGGACTTTTCAAAATCGAATTCAAGTCAATTAATAAAATAGGATGGTCAAGTTTTAAAATCCAAATATTTTTTAACTTTAATTAGTCTACATAGTGCTCGAAGGTTTAAAACTTTCATGTTTTTTTATTAAACATTAATGCCCAGTTTCGATTATGGGGATGGATCTCAAAAATGCATGATTTAGGGACTGGATTAATTAGAGGGCTGAATTGCATTTTTTTACATTTCATCACATATATTTATTAGAACTGTTGTCTTGACGACGTCAAGCTAGCTGGATGTTGGGGGCGGAGCCCTGGTTAAATATATGGTTAGCGCATTAGGACAGACATGTTGTGATGGTTTTAATTGCCTAGGATTCATGTCTAGAAACACACATGATTAATTGTAAGCATGAATTTAAAGTCAACCACTAATATTTTAAATGTTTTAAAAACAAAACCCAGTCGCCAAATACGCATGATTGATGTGGAAGTGTTCATGTATGACACGTATACCTGAATGTTAAGGATGTAGTTGCATGTGATAGTTTACTTGGAAGGTAGAATTATATATGCTAGCATGAATTCCTCGGAACATTAAACGCATGACGCATATGCATGATATCTGGTTTGGGTGATGAATTTTTGGCTTGCTATAATAATTTACATGTGAAGTAGAATTATATAGGCATGCGTAAGTTCATCGGGACAGTTTTAAAATACAAAAGGGCCTTGGGAAAGCCAAGATCAGGTATGCTTATTTCAAAGTTCCCGTTCCAGTAATTTGCGAATAAAACCTTTTTTTAAGAGACTAGTCTATTGGATTAAAGACGACGGTAATATGAACTCTTTCGCGAACCCCCTTCCCTCGGTTTACTGGCGTTCGGTTGGTTTAGATGGCTGGGGAATCATTATATGTCTTATTCCATCTTTATAGATATCCTATGTATGCAATTCTTTCTCAAAATGTTATTATCTCCCTGATTATGCATGATTATGAATGTGTTAGTTTTCATGGTTGGGTCAGTACGCTTCTATGATCCTCGCAATCTGGATGGTATGGATTATGATGCATGGAGTGAACATGTAAGGGAACTTCTCATAGAAGAAAATACACACGAGTGTATTGATGCTGAAATGGGAAGGACATTGGTGGATGAATATGGCAATCTCAAAAATCGTCGGGGGATTAGAGGCTTTGAGGATCGGAGAGCTTGTAAGGTGATATCGACAGCCCTAGACAAAGAGGTTGCAGAGGACTTCAAACTCAACTACAGGGCTCTTCAGCTTTGGGCTGCTCTTAAACTCCATTACGGTAAAGGGAGGGCAGCTGAAGCCAGAAAAGTATTGTTAGAGTATGTTGCCCTACATTCCTAAGATGCTGGCGTAAAAACCACGTCGGATCTTCAGGACGAAAGATCCAATTGGAAGAAAGTACTCAATATCGCACAGAGATACCCGTTATCATGGTTAGCTGACGACAAAGGATTGGGTTACTTAATCGAATCGATTAGGTTTACCATGGTCTTATTTGCAGAAAGCAACCAAAGGAGGCGGAAGGTTCCACTGTGAACCACCGCAAGAGATCGAGGGAATCAGCAGAGGGAACGGGATCAAATCGGTCCTTAAACGAGATCCAGTGCACAAACACTGTTGATTAATACCCTAACAGGTACACCTCGTTAACCAGATATATATATAGCCGTTAAAGTTTTATATGACTAATGTCTCCTGATGAAATTCACTTGTGAATATTTCTTTCAGGATCATTGGTCGAGTTGGCAGCAGTTCTCCTAACGGCTTTACCTTTATCTCTTACAGCTTTGTCGAAAATCTTAAAACAGACCAATTGTCGTTGATTCCTTATTTGTTTATTTAATGTTTGAATTTTGGTTGGTTAAAGATTCGGATTTATTGAATAAAGTAGTTTCCATTCGATTTGAAATGAGATCTACTTGTTAAAATTAATCTACGCAATAAAACAGGATCGATCTGAAACAAAGTTAACGAAAAAAAATCCACCAAGAAGGTGTTAGATTACGGGGATTAATCACTATAGATACTATAAGCATGGTACATTCTAGTAATCGAAATTACGCAGCGGAAGATTCGCACATACCTCAATAGTAGTTCGTAGTCCCAAGATCCTTGCAGAAGGGAGTTCACGATCCTCCGGTCGGCACCCGTAGAGGTTCTTGTGAAGGAAGCCCTACGCGGTATATTCTCCATAGCAAAGCCTCAGATCAATTCTTGGCAAGGGACGGATCTCTGGAGTGTTTGCTCGAAGGAAATGGCACACCCTTGGTGAATAGGTCGTTCGACTGAAGTGGTGGAGTTATGGGGGAAGGGTTTTCTCTCAAATCACCACAAGGGAGGAATTATGACTAACCCTAATAAAACCCCTAATACCACATATATATAGGAGGAGTAAAGTGGAAAAAAGTCCACTTCACTCCTCACTAGTAATTCGGTCGGCCACATGCATAGTGAGGCTTAATTTTGGGCCTCTCATGTCAATTGGGATTTGGGTCTGGCTCAATGTCCTAATGTGACATGTACCCAATTAACTCAGGTAACATATACATATAATGGGCTTCCATTTACGGCGCCCATCACCATATGCTTACAGCTCCCACTCGTCGCAATGGGAGGGTGCCTGTTAATGTATTGTCGTCCAAATCTGTATCAACATTTCACTCCTTTGTTCTCGTCCTTGCTTCTGGAATAGTTCATACGAGGTTTTCCGTCTGACCGGCAGACACAACGGGCATCGTGCTACTCATCTGTTAGGAGTGTTGTAGCGACGCGGAACGTTGATTCCCTTATCTCCAATCAACCTGTTATAAACAACATTTATATATAGTGTCGCGTTGTATCCTAGGTCAACTGATAATTCTCCTTTTGGCTAGTTTCCTCATAGGAACACTTCTCCAAGGAATTTGTACAGGTATTCACAACCTTCAACTAATATTAGGTTGGTGGCCACCTTAGTGAATACAAGAGTAGGTGAATTATAGGTGAACTTGACCATCCCCATTGCTCATATCCTTAGTCAAACCCAACTGGTTTCCAAAGACGTAGTCACTGGGCCTTTTTGTTCAGCACTACGCTCGTACGCCGGGAAGCGGACATTGAGCCTGACCTTAGATATGAGTTCTGATTCCATGAGGATACTTTGGGTGCCTCTTCATAAGGCTCCCGGGATCAATCACACGCTTGAGGTGAAGAAGTTTGTGCCCGCTAGAATCACGAGGATTCTTATCTAGCACAACCGAGTTGTGTCCCCGTGGTCGAACATGGCACGCGCAGTATGAAGCACGCGTCGATAGCATGCCTGAACATTTAAGTTGACAGGAATAGGATATGTCAATCATGTTATCGTAGATTCTCATCTGGCCCAGAATGTGGATTAATGACGAATGAAGTTCATCACGGCGATTTGCAAAACGAAGATCATGTCGAGTTACTTCGAGAATAGATAATCGTCCTGCGTAATCAGGTTTATCCCCCTGATTCTTAGCCAATCTTGCTTGGTAGTGGCCTCCCTCCACCGCAAGACGACCGTACCTGTGTGACGAGGTAAGGCCCACATTCGACATAGTTTTGGCAGAGGATTGTGTCCTCCTACGACTCAGTTTATAGACCGTAAATCTTATGTATTCAAACATTATGACGTCGATTGATCATAAACTCGATTGCAATTCTTTAGTTTCAAAAATATAACTTTCAAATATCAAAATGTTATCACAGATACATGCCACTTTTAAACCTTACGCAATCCAAGCAGTTTTACATGCTTTTCGAATATCTCCCTGCGTAGTGGTTTAGTTAATGGGTCCGCAACCATGTTATCAGTGGAAAAGTATTCCAAAGTGATTAAACCTTCACAGTTTTACTCCCGACATCGCCATCAAGCAGCGCAGTAAGAAGGTTTTTCAGCCAGACCACTTCCTATGCGTTCTTGGAGAGGGCTACGAATTCTAATTCCATCGTGGACAGCGCTACATAGGTTTGCTTCTTGCTCGTCCATGAAATGATGGCATTAGCAACGAGAAACACTCCTCCTGTGGTGGACTAACGATCATTCGGATCGCCACCATGGTCGGCGTCACTGTAACCGGTCAATTCTAACTTCTCGCCCTCATAGCACAGTGCGTAGTCGGTAGTACCTTTCAGATAACGAATAATTCGTTTTACAGCCTTTAAATGTTGATAGCCAGGATCTGATTGGAAAGTGCTATTAGGCCCACGGCGTAACAGATATCCGGACGGGTGCATTGCATGGCGTATATCAAACTACCGACCATGCTTAAATACTTTGCACCCTTCATCTGTACTTGCTCTGCCAGGTCCTTGGGGCCGTCACGTTTTGACAGTGCGCACCCAAACACCACCGGCGTATTTACGGGTTTGGCATCCTGTAATCTGAACCTTTTCAATAGTTGGTTGATATAGGCTTCTCGAGACAGACATAATTTCCGGGTAGCCCGATCTCTAGCAATTTTAATGCCTAAGATGTACATGGCTTCTCCCATGTATTTCATCTCAAATACAGATGCCAAACATGACTTTGTCTTGTTCATAAAACTCACGTCGTGCGGCAATGAGTATGTCGTCCACGTATAAGGTTAAGATGACATACTTAGACCCGGAGGTCTTATAATACACGTATGGATCCTCGGGAAGATTCACGAATCTGTTTCCTACGATTTCCTCGTGGAATCTGCGGTACCATTGCCGAGACGGCTATTTAAGACCGTAGATGGACCTTTGGAGCTCACAAACTTTTCGTTCGTTACCAGGAGTAATGAAACCCTCCGATAGCTCCATGTAGATATCTTCCTCCAGGTTTCCATGGAGGAATGCGGTCTTAACATCCATTTGGTGCAGCTCGACGTCGAGGCTTGCGACCAGGACCATAACTAGCCCTAACCGTGGTTTTACGCACAGTCGATGAGTTTATTTCGTCAAAGTCCACTCCGTGAAGTTGGGTATATCTTTTCGTAATTAGTCAAACTTTGTATCGCCCGACCTATTCCATCAGTGGTGAGCCTTCTTTCAGTACTCACAGTATCCTTGCGCCCCTGTGGTTAGCAGGTAAATCAACTATAGACTATTATGGCTTTCATTTAGGCGATCTCTCTCTTTAATTGTTTTCCTCCATTTTCTCCACTTGAGGTCTTTCCAATGCTCACCAACATTTGTTAGAGCGAGGTTATCACCCTACTCAATGGGTTCGATGCATTTGACTTTCGTCTAGGCTTGTTAATCCCATCTTAAGTCTGAACATTTCTCGCACTCGAAATAATGCATCTTATCGTAGCATCACTTCCATTGGGAACAAGAGCAGTGCTTGAACCTTGACCTACTACAACTTCCTTGGACGACCTCTTGGTCTCAGGGTTTTATTTCCGAGTTAAATTCCCAAGTTGGTCGGATCTCCCACTGGAAACAATGGGTAACTCCCACTGGAAACAATTGGTAGTCTAAGCAGTTGTGGAATTCCTGGTTCAGCAATATGACTATCAGGTTCAACTTGATTCGTCTCTGCGGCAACAGTGATCTCATGTGGTAGGGTTTAATTCCTCCCACTGTATTTACTATGAAAATGTTTCCATTATCATATACCATGTCATTCACCTGAGTTGCTGGTTCAAATCTCTCTCCCACTAGAATTAAGTGGGACCTGATTGTTAGTGTTATCCTGCTCCGGTTTGATCAAGACTACATCAGTTTGAAACTGACCATGCATTGGAAATTCGTCCTCAAGTGATGTAATGTCTCATGTTCGACCACGACACCATTTTCAAAATCTTTAAACATGTATTTTCTAAGAGTAGGTAATGCACTCATGTTCTAAATACGTGTTTAGTGTGCAATTTAATGTCGCATGATAATATGATTTTAACTCATTATCATTCCTTAGCTTTTTGTGGCGACGTGTCTTACCGATTTCATTGGAACACAGTTTACATACATGTGAGTCATCTTCCACATCCCATAGGGAACGCCCGATAGATTGACTCTAACATTATGTTCTTGAACTGTGCTTCTTGAAGTGTGTTTCACTTGATTTGAATGCCTAGCTAGACTTATCGTTCAAGGCGTATGTAAGGAAAATCGTTTAACCGACTTCATCCTTCTTCGTTTGCAAACTTATCTCAGAGAATTCATCCCATCTCCAAACTGCATTTTGGGATTTCACCCTATGCGTCAGCTGATATTTTTAAAAGTTCGTGGTAGCTTATGAAGCATACTTCTTTTCGATGTAAACTTTATCAATAAGTTATTTCCGAAGAAATGCAAACGAAAATTCAGCACATCATCACTTAAAAAATTCATTATTTAAACTCGTATTTTGAAACGATGTGTTCTGTCTTTTGAGGTCCACTCGCGCGCGGCGTTAATCACCGAAGTTTTAACTCTTGGTTAAATTGTTTCATTTCCGAATTTAATTCAATTTAATCCAATCGATTTCGCACATGATCATCATTACTTATTATTTCATTTAATTTTGATGAGTAGATCACATTTCAAATCGAACGAAAACTACTTTATTCAATAAATATGAATCTCGAAATAACCAAAATTTTAGTAACTCAAACGAACGATAAATGACAATGGTAGGGTTCTTGATCTCAAGTTCCGTATTTGATCCATGATAGACGCATAGATAGTCGAGAACTTTAAGCCATGTTGAACATCACATCTGAGTAAATTCACGAGTGAATCACGTCAAATGATCTGTATCTGTATAAAACATTTTACTGCTTCATACACATGGCCTACGAGGCGTACTTGAAAATGCACTTTATCAACATGGTTAACCCACCGGATTATCGTATAAGACCTTTATGGTTCAGTTCTCCCTATGATATGCGGATCATGGTTGAATTCATTCGAACCCAGTATGGTAAGCAGAGAAGGTTTCCCTTTTACTGCTGTGGTTACTGTACTTGATTAGGCTCAAGGTTATTGAGTTCCGTCAATAGCAGACAACCTTATACAACCTTTCCATGTTGACCTTTCATTGCGAAGGTCTCGAGCGACTTTTACACCAGCATCCATGGAAAGAGATAAGACTATCACGTTCAACCGAAACGTTTAGCTTTTGCATCCTTATTCCACCGAGGCGGATGCAAAGGGATGCTAAGCAGCAACATTGCCTGGTTGCAATTGAAGCCTTCTTCAACCCCTTTTTACCAAGGTTGAATGTATCACCACGTATGCGTTCAGATCATTAAAGAACCTACTCCCATACTTGGTGAAACAAATTATTACATTCGTCTCTCATTGTCAAAATCACCAAGACTACTATATTCATCCGTAGTTGTCCTCTCCACTTTTCGAAATTGTGGTAGAGAGTTTTACACGTACTTCTTTCATTCATCATGATTCATACCATCAAGATTGCGAGGAATATCGAATCGCACTAATTTCAACCAATTCATACTAACACATCGATGATTATGTAAAAATCAGGGACACAATAACATTTTGAGAAACAATTGCATACATCAAATATCTATTAAGATTGAATCCGACAAATAACGATTCCTCAGTCATCTAAACCAACCGACCACCAGTAAACCAATGGAAGATGGCTGTGAAAGAGTTCACATTATCGTCGTCTTCTATCCAACAGATCAGTCTTTTAAAACGGTTTTAATCGCAAATTACCGGAACGGGGATTTTAAAACAAGCATACCCGATCTTGGCTTTCCCAAGGCCCTTTTTATTTTGGAAAAATATTCCGATGAATTCACTCATGCATATATAATTCTACCATCCATGTAAATTATCATACGCCGGTAACATTCATCACACAAACCACACTCATGCTTACGCGTCATGCGTCTAATGTTCCGAGGAACTCATGCTTGCATATATAATTCTACCTCCAAGTAAATTATCAAATGCGGCTACATCCTCAACATTCTAGCATACGTGTCAAACATGAAACTTCCACATCAATCATAAATATTTGGCGACTGGTTTTCAATTTTAAAATAATTTTAAACATTGGGGGCTGATTTGCAATTCATGCTTATATTCAATTACGCAACATTCTTGACATGAATCCTAGGCATTTCCAACCATCACAGCATGTCTATCCTAGTGCGCATACCATATATTTAACCAGGGCTCCGCCCCCCAACATGCATTATCCAGCTAGCTTGACTCAGTCAAGAAAACAATTTTAATCATGCATAAATATATTGAACAATAAACAATTACAATTCAGCCCACTAATTAATCCAGTCTCAAAAACATGTATCTCCGAGACTCATCCCCATAATCGAAACAAGGCATAAAGGTCATTAACCCTTGAGCACTGTGTGGGACATTTAAGGTTAAAAAACATTTGGATTTATTTTAATTGACTTGAATTCGGTTTTGAAAATTCAGCTCGGTTCAGTCAATTTTGGTCCGGTTTGGTTCGATCCAGAAAATCTGGTTCGGGTCCGGTCCGATGTAAAATTTGGTTCGGTCCGGTTTTAATTTCAAAATCTGGTTCGGTCCAAACCGGTCCAATCAAATAGGGTTCGGTTCAGTTCAACACACAAAACCATTTCGGTTAGATCCACTTAGTTACCCCGGTCCGACCCGACCCGATTAGGTCGAACTGATTGAGAAAACCCGGTTCGGTTCAATTCATCCCGGTTTGACATATTGGACCGGCCCAATAATTAAAACCAAAAGTTTGGGCTGAAATGTTTACCTGTGGCCTAAGTAGGGTTTTGAAGTCCATTAAAAAAATATTTAACTTAGCCACCAAGTAACATTAACTATATAAAATAATTTCCAATGTATATATTTCGGCCAATATTATAACATATATATATTTATTGCCAAGATTCTATCTTTAAGATTAAATCAATCAATCAACAATATATATATATATATATGTAAAATTCGGTCATAACAGATAAATATATATTGTATTTATTGTCAATATCTTAAATAGGGAATCACATAGTCCTGTTGGATTACGGGGACGTAATACTACGGAATGCTAAACGTGTACATGCAAGTAATCTAACTACGCAGCACAATAGTGTACACATACCTTCTAGCTTTCCTACCCAACAACGATGTGGAGGAAGTTCTAATCCTCCGGTCGGAACCACGTACAAGTTCTTCGTGATAAGAAGTCCTACACGGTGTAAGCTCCACAACAAAGCCTCTGATCGATTCTTCAACGGGGACAGAACCTCAGATTAAGATGTGCACCGAAAATATCAACTAAGGGGGTGAGAGGTTTCTCTCAAGTTCCTCAATGGAGGTACTTCTTATTAGATTGATATATAAACCCCTTAGGTGAGTCCCCTATATATAGGATTGGTGGAGTGGACAAATGTCCACTCCAACTAATGTGGGACATTAGTTCGGCTGAACTATGCTATTAAAGGGGGAGGCCCAATTTTGGGCCTCCCGTGTCAATTAGGGATTGGGTTTGGCCCAATTAGCCTAATGTGACAATTACCTAATTAACCTAGGTAATTTCCTTAGCATTAACGGGCTACCAATTACGGCGCCACGTCACCATATGCTAACAGCTCCCACTCGCCGGAATGGGAGGGTGCCTGTTAATATATAGTTATCCAATAGCATAAACATCTCAGTCTTCAGTCTTTGTCTCCGTCTCCGAATAGTTCGTACGAGGTTTGCCGTGCGACCGGCGGATACGACGGGCATCGTGATGCTAATCTGTTAGGAGTATTGTAGCGCCCGCAGAACGTTGATTCCCTTTCGTAAATCAATCCTGTGAAAATAAAAATGTACAGCACTGTATCCTTGGTCAACTGATAATTCTGCAATTGCCCAGTTTTCCACATAGGAATACTTCTCCAGGTCATCCGTACAAGTGTTCACAACCTTCAACTAATATCCGGTTGGCGGCCACCTAGTGAACACAAGAGTCGGTGAATTATAGGTGAACTTGACCATCCCCATCGCTTATACCCTTAGTCTAACTCAACCGGTTTCCAAGACGTGGTCACTTGGCTGTTTTCTTTGGCTCTACGCTCGTACGCCGGGAAGCGAACATTGAGCCAGACCTTAGGTATAAGTTCTGAGTCCGAGAGGATACTTTGGATGCCTCTTCATAAGACATCCGGGATCAATCACACGCTCAAGGTGAAGAAGTATGCACCCTTTGAATCACTAGGATTCTAGCTAGCACACCCGAGCCTGACCCCGTGGTTGAACATGGCACGCGCAGTATGAAGCACGCGTCGATAGCACACCTGGACTAGCCAGGATTGGGATATGTCAATCATGCTATCGCAGAATCTTTCATCTGGCCCTGAATGTGATATTAATGATGGACTGGGTCCAACACGGCGATGTACAAAACGAAGATTAAGTCATGCATTAAGCGTGACAAGGTTATCGTTTTGTTTAGCCAGGTTTATCCCCCTGGTTCTTAGCCAATCTTGTTGTGGTAGAGGTCCCCCTCTCCTTACTAGATGACCGTGCCAGTGTGACGAGGCATGGTTAACATTCGACATAATTTTGGTGGAAGAGTTTTACCTCTTCCTACGACTTGGTTTATAGAAAATAAAATCCGATGTTATTTATCAGGGTTAAGAACCTATGAAAGGTCTGAACTATCACCCATGTTAACGGGAGAGGTCTGAAATTTAAAAAGTTAATAATAGAGGTCTGAAATTTCAATTTTGTTGATTTGAGGTTTTCCGTCCATTTTTAGGGTTAAATTTAACAGAATTGTGTGAAATGACATTTTTGCCCCTTTAATATTTTGTTTTATTTAATATCTTATTTAAGCAAATGTGAAATGATAATTTTACCCCTAAAGTCAAATTAAAATCACCCAACTCCGGCCACCGCCACCTGACTCCGGCCACCGCCACCCGACTCCGGCCACCACCACCTCGGCTCCGGCGACCCGACTCCGGCCACCACCTCAGCAAAAAAGCTCTAATCAGGGCCCAAAAGCTCCGATCGGAGCTTTGTGGCTCTGGTCGGAGCCTGATGGAGCTCTATGGCCCCGACCGGAGCCACAGAGCTCCGATCGGAGCTCAATCGGGGCCGGTGGCTCCGATCGGAGCCCAATCGGGGCCGGTGGCTCCGATTTTGGCCCAATCGGAGCCTTGGTGGTAGTTGCCGGAGTACGGTTGTGGTCGCCGGAGTACGATTGGTGGTCGCCGGAGTACCGTGGTGGATTCAAGGGCATTTTGGTCTTTTCACTCCAAGCATGTGAGGGGCACACTTGATAGAAGGGCATTTTTGGAAATTTATTTTATTTCCGGTCACATGGCAAGCATGTGACCAACTTCCGTTAATTTTAACGGAAAAAACTAACGGAGACCGCTGTTATCAACAAAACAGAAATTTCAGACCTCTGTTATTAACTTTTTAAATTTCAGACCTCTCCCGTTAACATGAGTGATAGTTCAGACCTTTCATAGGTTCTTAACCCTATTTATCATTATGACGTCGATGGATCATATATTCAATTTTCAATTCTTTTATTCAATCGAAATATTATTTCAAATGTAAAAATGCCATCACACATACAAGCCACTTATTAAGCCCTACGTAATCCAAGCATTTTTACGTGCTTTTCGAAAATTTCTCTACGTAATGGCTTAGTTAATGTGCATGCGACCATATTGTCTGTTGACAAGTATTCTAAAGCGATTATATTGTCTTCCACAACTGATTTGGCATAATTGTACTTCACATCAATGTGTTTAGTCCTACTATGGTACTTTGGATTCTTAACTGCTGCAATGGCTGCCTGACTGTCGGAGTATACCTTCACAGGTTTGCTCTTCTTGTCAGTGCCAATTAATGCAGTAAGAAGCCTTTTCAGCCAAACTGCTTCTTGTGCGTTTTTAGAAAGGGCAACGAATTTTGATTTCATAGTGGAAAGCGCGACTCAAGATGCTTCTTGCTTACCCATGATATGGCAGCATTAGCAAAGAGGAAAACTCCCCCTTTGGTGGACTTACGATCGTCAGGATAGCCACCGTGGTCGGCGTTACTATAACCAGTCAATTCAATTTGCCTGCCCTTATAGCACAGAACGAAGTCGGCAGTACCTTTCAGATATCTTATAATTCGTTTTACGGCCTTTAAACGTTGATAGCCTGGATCTGATTGGAATCTTGCTACTAGGCGCACAACGTAACAGATGTCCGGTCGAGTACATAGCATGGCGTACATTAGACTTCCTACCATGCTTAGATACTCTGCATTCTTCATCTGTTCACGCTCCTGCTGGTTCTTCGGGCCATCACGCTTTGACAGCGCGCACCCGAACACAACCGACGTATCCACGGGTTTAGCATCGAGCATTCTGAATCTTTTCAACAGTTTATTGATAAATGATTCTTGAGATAGACACAATCTCCGGGTGGCACGATCTCGGGCAATTTTAATGCCTAAGATGTACGTGGCCTCTCCCATGTCTTTCATCTCAAATGTTGATGATAACCAGGACTTTGATATGTCATCTACGTACAAGGTTATTGTTGAGGTCGGTTCCACCTGGGACAGCTCGGGTTGCTTTTCGCGAACGGGTTGGATGTGCACGCAGGTACGGTCTCCTGTCACCACGTCACGATCCGCGATCCGCAAACCTCGATCCTCGAACCCCGAATTTGGCTTTGGGTCCAATCTCGGTCTCCTACACGTCGGGTCCTACAAAACGGGCAATAACCAGCATGGAGAGGGGGGTGCCGCTAGTTGAGCCCTCTCCGATGCTTAAGTCACAATCTAGAGAGAGAAAGTATGTAGAGAGAGGTCAGAGCATTAATAGCCAATTTGGGCGAGTTTCGAGTTCAGTTGTCAAATGGTAGGTCTAGGTCCCTATTTATAGGAAACCCGAGAACCGTACCCGGTTTTATGCGGTTCAATGCCGGTTTAAAGGAGAACTCTTACCGACATCGAGGTTGGCTATGTGCGCACTGACTTCTCATACTTAGTAAAAATAATAGGGGTAAGCGCGCGGTGCCAGTCGACAGTCCGGACCATGTCGGATGTCCGATATGGTCCGGATTGCCGGGCAAACCGGACCAATCCGGAATGCCGAGGCAATCCGGACCTCCGGGTTGCCTTGTGGCAATCCGGAAGTCCCGGTCCGGGTGCTGCGCGCATCCGGACCGTTTTGGACTCGGGGTGTCCGCGGTAAAATCCGTTTGTGGGTTTCGTCGTGTTTGCGAGGTCCGAAACGTAAATACGAACCCGAACTGGACAGATATCCAACACTTTCCCCCCGAGTTAAGTAGCGATTCAAAACCCATGCTTGACTCTGTTTAAGATAGGATATTCGTCCAATTTAGGTTCGGCACTGACCTCAGGGTGGCTTGTTTGTCAATTGAGTGCGCGGAGCACAAATTCGTCCATCTTTACTTTTTCGACGAACGTGCGTAATCTGTTCACGGGGTTAGCGTAACAGACGGTATACATATAACAACGTGCAATTAACGACATATTCGCAATAACATGCAATAAGCGAAATACTTGTAATAATAAATAATCCTGCAACGTGGTGTCATCATGGTACGTGACGTAAACGTGTAACATGATGTTAACATGGAGATGACGACATAGCATATGGATGACTTAATAGCGCAATAAACAAAATACTTAGAGTAATATAAAATTGGAGAGCATGCTTATCAACATGAAGTATGATGTAAACATAGAATACGATGTAAGCATGTAATATGATGCAAACATGCAATATGATGTAAACATGCAGTTCATACTTAGATTATAAAAATAATCATGCAACAATCATAATTTAGAATCATACATATATAAAATAATATCATGCATAGTAGCCTATGTATACGTAACATGCAATAATAATTGTATGTAGCGTGTCATGCAACATTAGGGAGCATGTATGTAATGTAAGCATAGGAGTGATGTAAACATGCTCATACATGATGCTAGGGACTTGTGCGAAAATAGATATGAGTTTAGTCCTTAGCACATGGTGTAGACACTATTAGTGAAAATTAGGAGAGAGAGTAGTCATTAGCTTACATCCTCCCTTGATAGTTTTCCAAGAAGCTCTCATTGCTTGTTGAAGAAGGAGCTTATGGAGGTGTAAATTTGGAGTAGTCACATCATACTTGACATCAATTAAATTCCGACCAAGCTAGAGGTGGAAGTCGACGGCGCGTGGAGTGCAGAACAGCGGCGCGTGACAGAGACAGCAGCGGCGCGTGCGGCGTCTCTGGGTGGCGCGTGGAGCTCCGGTGACGGCGTGTAACAATTCGGACTCGTTTCGTGTTGGTGAGTCCAATTCCGTACATGGCTGGACATTTTGTATCTTTGTTTGGCTTTGATTCAATCTTGAAATTACTATGTGCTTAGTCACCTTAACATGCATACAAGGTGTTTGATGAAATGCATTAGGATACTTAGCCCCAAATCGGCCAAAATATTTCTAAGTGCTGAAAATTTTAGAAAAGTGCAAATGAATTGTTACACTTCCCTTATGCATAGTATTCATTGCCGACATGTTGCTCCATGCCTTGGCCGTTGTTTTAGTATGCTCGATGTTGACGATCGGTAGTTGTTCGTACATGGTCGTCAATGGTTGTATGTTGGTAGTGATAACTTAGGCAATGTGCGTTGATCATCATGTATTGATCGTTGGTCACTGTCTGCAAACATGTTAAAACACTTAGAAAATATTTCAATAATATCTAGTGCTTGTTACCATTGATGTCGTCATATGATTCTTGTCGACCGTCGGCATAGAAACACTTAGAAAATATTTCGTAGTAGTTGATGTTTGCCACTTGATGTATGTTATCCGTCATCATGCTAGTATACTTGGAGAATGCTCTTAGATAGTTGATTCCATGCCGCTTGTTGATTGTTGACATCAAGGAAATACTTAGACAATATTTTATGACGGTTGGTTTCTTGTCGCGTATAGTCCCATGTTGTAAGCGAAATACTTAGAAAATATTTCAACCATACTTTGTTACATGCCGACACCTTGTCGACAACTTGTTGTATGTCGACACGTAGTAGCATGTTGACACTTAGTAGCATGCCGACAACTTGTAGTACGCGGACATGTAGTAGCATGTTGATACTTGGTAGGATGATGACACTTAGTAATATGCTGACACTTAGTAGCATGCTGACAGCTTGCAATATGCAGACTGTCATCCTGAGCAAAACACTTAGAAAATATTTTGACCTTGTAATCATGTATGCTGCGAGTATGAGCTTGATGTCGACATGTAAGTCGATGTGTTGAGAGGTTTTCCCCCCTTGCATGATGGTTGTTACTTGTTGCACGAAGACTATTAAGTCATTGCGTACATAGTTATCTCACATGGAGCGTTCATTGCATAGATGTTTGCATAAGTGTTTGATGCGTGCTTGCGCACTGATGGGACTGTTGACTGCATTTTTCAAAATATCAAATCTTGCTGTCTTCTTTTCGGAGTTAGTCTTTTTACAGCTACTATCATGAGTAAGTCTTCTATCCCCATTCTGCGAGTGACACCATGTTCGGATGCTAATGACAAGTTAGACATTGATAGCCTTTGTAATCTTGTTTATATCACACTTGTAGATTGGTTTATTGGGAAGAGCTCTTCCTTGCACGCGGCGTCTACACGTAGCACCCCTCCTTCCGACAACTCCGCTTCATCAATTGTTCTTGCTGCCCCCGTGATTTCCGGATATGGTCGCGGGAAGGGTCTTATGAGTAAGATATTCCCTTTGTAACTCTTTCTTACATTTTTACTTCTTTGACTTATCATTATCTTTGTCTTGTCTTTTTGATAATTCAGCTCGTTCTCCTGCATTTGACGTTCCCGTGGCTGATTCCCAACTTCCCACCAAGATCCGAGGCGGCAGCGCATGTCTCGAGCGACCCTAAGCTCGCTAAGACAAGTACTACCATTCCAACTCCGGCTTTTGACAAGGAAAAGGCAGTTGTTGGATGCACGACGGTATCTTCTGCCCCCCGGTCGAGAGATCGACCCGCGGAGGATCGTCCTTCTCCTCGAGGTATGAGATAAACTTCTACTTTTTGACCTTGTCTAGATGTTTAACACTTAGTTTTTATTTATTTTTTTTTTTTTTTTGCAGTGATCCCAGCTTTGAAGCGTGATCACCTACTTCGTCCCTTGGAGGGTGATGTATCTGGTGATGTATGGAAACCTCTTGGCAAGGGCGGTCTTCGCTTTCCTAAGGATGTGAAGCTTAGTATGCCGGAAGTTGGAGTCCGTGTGTTGCACAGGAGTGTGCCCCCGGGCGATCGACGCGCCTGTCCGAGAACTGATGAAGAAGCCGAGGAATGCGTTGAACATGCTTTGGCCGGCTTTGCCCCTGTAAGTTAACAGGTTCTGTTTCTTGATTGCTTATGTGTCGCATGCTTTTGTTGTGCAATGCTTATGCACTTGTATATTTGTATGGTTCTCAGGCTGTGTCTCAGATGGTTAACATGCCGTCTCATGTTGTGGAGCTCGTAAGTGCTAAAAGGGCTGATGTTAGCAAATGCAATACCGTCAGTGTCTTGAACTTGCACGTTCTAAGGAGAAGGTGTGTGCACTTGGTTTGAAGATTATTGATTCTGAGACCAAGTATCAGGTGCAAGAGACTCAAATTTCTGATCTTGAAGCTGAGATGATTGCGCTTGAGAAGCAGATTTCTGACGACATCACAATTCGAGAAGCCACTTTAATTGCTGCGCGTGAAGAGCATCATGCACTCGGAGTTGAAGCAGGTTTTGCCAAGTATTTGGATACTCCTGTCGTTAGTCTTGCAGTTAAGGAGAAGTCTGATGACATGATGGGAAAACGCGCTGAAGACTATTTCCGTCGCGTGAGCGCACTTGCCCCCAATTTTCCTTTTGGTATGCTTGGGCCTTGTTCTAAATATGCCGTTAACTATCTTAAAGCATTACATGCTTTGGGACTTGATGTAGCCAACTTTGATGTGATTGATGATGGAGAAGGAGACGTTGATGTTGTTGTTACCTCCCCCGAGTTTATGGAGGTTGCTTCTCAACTTTCTGAAGATAGTGGTACTTCTCATGTGGCATCGGGTTGATGTTATGTTGAGGCTTTTGTCCCAACCTTCGTTTATGCGTTTGCTTGCATGGTATTTCGTCACTTAGACCTGTTTTCAATAATAATAAACACGTGATAACTAGCTAGTAATATTTCATACCTTGAGTTATCTTCATTGTCCGTATGTATTGGTTTTGCATGATAGGATTGATCTTCTTTTTATAATGGATAAAACATCCAATGTTGCGACTTGCGCCTTGCAGGGTGTTATTAGCGCCCCTCTTGAAAAAATTTCCAAGGCATGGCATGGTATGTACACTTGGTACTTGTAGCATTGTAAGTAGTAATGTACTCGGCGCGGGCACTTGGCACTTGGCACTCGGCACTGGCACTTGACATGTAGCAGTGTCGTCTTGACGAAGCAAGACTTAAGTTTATACCGTCTCTTAGTTCCACTCTAAGGCGACGTTGTACAAGACTCGACTTGTAAGTTTGGTGAGTTTTTCAAACAGGGTGCGCTCCTGCTAGCGTTTTTGAATGAAGCCTGCCCACTTAAGGTATACGCCTTCATTATGTCTGCATCCTTAAGAGGATATGTATAGTTTGAGTGTACATGAAGCTATCCTATCAAGGAATGTATCTTCATGGCGTATGGACCCTTAAGAGGGATGTACATACTTTGTAGATGTGTGGGGTTGTCGTCTAACAAGAGGACTTCCGACACGATGGGGTGATCAGTCCCACCTAAGTGCCGCATCCTGGTTTGTATGCAGGGAATGGCTTTGAACATGAGGATTTGCCTCTAAAAGGATTTCACAGCATGCCATTTTTTAGAAGTAAGCATGGGGTTTTCCCTTGCAAAGAGGATGTCGCAGCATGCTACTTTGATAGATGTGAACATGAGGTTTTCCCTTGCAAGGAGGATGTCGCAGCATGTCACTTTTGATAGTAAATCTTTGTGTTTATCCAAGATATTGCTTGTTATTGACGCCTTTGGAATAGTCGTCATTTTGATAGTAGACCTTGGTGTTTTTCCAAGATATTGCATGTATTTGACGTCTTTGGAATAGCCGTCACTTTGAGTAGATAATTTTTTTAAGTCCCTTTTTGTAGATAATCCGCAAGTTGTCATTGCGACATATAAGTGACTGTGCACATAGCGCGATGGCTTTGTGTTGCCGACATCTTCTTGAGATAGACGCCGTTATAGATGGAGAAATAAACTCCTTGCTGGTGTGGATAATAGATATACTGGCGTTGTATGCCATAAGTTCCTCGTTACACATAGTGTTTAGCTTGTATTGTTGATAATAATCTTCTTGATGCTGCATAATATAAGTTGCATATGATAATGACTTGAGTTGTTGATATGAGTAATATGCTCGTTGTTTGTTACTTGGTGTTAATCCTAAGTAGAGTGCATAATGTAGAGAGGTACCTACGAGATTAAATTGACTACATTAGATGATTGATGTAGTTACATGATTGTAAACATATTTGGAGTTATAAATCTCCTTTATTTGCATATAGGAATTAAGACAAAAAAGCTTGATACAATAGCTGCTTTGTAACATAATATTCTTCCTTTATCCATGAAATTTCTTCAAGTGCCCCCCATTGAATGTGTTTGTAAGGATGTTTCCTTCCGCATCTTGAAGGCGGTATGCGCTGACAGGGGATTGAAATAATCTTGTATGGACCTTCCCACTTTGGAGATAGTTTGTTGATTTGATCTAAGTGTGAGAATTCGTTCCTTCTCCACACCATTTCGCCCACATGGAATTGTCTTTCTTTCACCTTCCTGTTATAATATCTTGCAGTCATTAAGCGCATACGTGCTTGGGTTTACTCCGCGTTTCGCCTTCTTTCATTTGCCAGGTCCAAGTCTAGACGCATTTCTGCTTCGTTTGCTTGGGGATCAAAGTGGGTTGTGCGGTATGATGAGACGGCAATTTCGATTGGGGCTACTGCCTCTGTTCCATATACCAGGCTGAATGGTGTTTCACCTGTTGACTCTTTTGGAGTTGTGCGTACAGCCCATAAGACGCTGCTAAGCTCTTCTGCCCATCCTCCATTCAAGGCGTGGACTCTAATCTTAAGACCATCTAAGACAATCTTGTTAGCGGATTCGACTTGTCCATTTATTTGGGCATGACGCACTGATGCAAAGCGGTGGTCTATGTTGAGTCTTTCGCAGAATGTCTGGAGTCTGGAGCTCCTGAATTGTGGTCCATTATCGCTGATAAGTACTTTTGGGACGCTATAACGTGCAATGATATGGTTTCAGATGAAATCCATTATTTGCGCATCTGTTGTTCGTGCTAATGCCTTAGCCTCGATCCACTTGGAGAAGTAGTCGATGGCTACCACGATGTACTTTGTTTGACCCTTGGATCTTGGAAGTGGGCCCACCAGATCGATGCCCCATTGTGCAAAGGGCCAGGAACTTGAGATTGGACACAACTCTGGTGCGGGTGCCACTGTGTTCCTTGAGTATAGTTGGCAAGATTCGCACTCTGCGACCAAGTGTGTTGCTCGGTTCTTCATTGTTGGCCAATAGTATCCCAAATTTAGCGCCTTGCAGATTAAGGATCTTGCCCCCTCGTGACAAGCTGCTTGGCCTTCGTGTAATTCTTTCAACACCGTTTGGCCTTCTGGGAAGGTTATGCACTTTAGGTATGGAGTTGAGAATCCTATCTTGTATAGCTGGCCTTCGATCAACGTGTAGTTGACGACGATTCTTCTAATTTTTTGCGCTTTAACTCTGTCCTCCGAGAGTACATGGTCTGTGAGATATGCCAGGATTAAAGTCATCCATGTTGGCTCTGAGTTGATGTTTAACACTTCTAGCTTGTCGATTACGGACATGGTCCTTTTTTCGACGAAGTGCGTTTCCTTGCTGATGGGTTTTGACATAGCCGTTAGGCCCAGTAACGGCGACTAAACGGCGAAGTAGGCCCACTGGGCCCCGAACGAGGCTTAGAAGACCAATATGAGGGGTCCCGACAAGGTCGGTCCCGATATATGAGCTGAGCGCTCCCGATGTTATGCCTTTAAGTAGGCCCCGATGTTATGCCTTTAAGTAGGCCCCGATGATATGCCTTTGAGTAGGCCCCGAGGATATGCCTTTGAGTAGGCCCCGATGATATGCCTTTGAGTAGGCCCCGACGATATGCCTTTGAGTAGGCCCCGATATTAAATCCCTGAGAATGTTGGCCCTGTCCCGTTGACGAGGGGCCCCGAGCGGTGACCAAAGGAGATAACTCTGTAGTCCCTGACTTCCGTCGGGACTTGCCACCAGAACACGAGGCCGAGAAACACGCCCACTATCAACATAGTGGGGAAGGGGCCGGAAAAGATGGAACATGAGTTACTGGCCGAGATAAACGGAACGTGGCAGTTATCCCAACAGGTAACTGAGGTAACCCCTCCGCAATATAAAGGAAGGAGTTACCTCAGGATTGATACGTTCACATACTTACATACTGATACTTGCTTGCCTGCATCGAGATACTCATTTAAGCATCGGAGAGGGATTCTGGGTCACCGCCCGGTCTATCCCCTTCTTGCAGGATTGCTTGGAGCGAAGGAGTTCGGACTTCCGTCAAGAACGTACCGGAGTTCCAACCGTGATCCAACATTGTCGCCGTGTGTGGGAACGAAGCAAAAAGCAAAAATGGCTTCTACCCGTTCGATGGTTGGCAAGCAAAAGAAGAGACAAGGACAATCTAGCGGTTCCCGCCACCCTGCTGGAACTCTGAATTCAGGGCCGCCGGAGCGCACTGTTGATCGGAATGATCCTTCCCCTGCTGTTTCCCAAACAGGGGGGCATCATGATGATCGTGAAGATTCCATTCGAAACTCGTCGGAGAGCCGGGAAGAGGTCCCAAGGAGGGACCAGGATGCTCCTACAAAGGTGGACCTGACAAAGGCTATGCTGGATGCCATGCCGATATTCCTGGAAACTATGGAGGCTCTCCTGGACCGAAGGGAGGCTGCCAAGAAGAAGGATGAGGAGTTGCCTCCGCCCCCGCCGAGAGAGAATCGGGACAGGCAGGAGGCCCAACCCAAGCACCAGGACAGGAGCAAGGAGCCTGCTCTATCGGAGCAGTTCGTGGTCGATGGGCCTGGACCGGTGCAGCATAGGACCATTCCTCTCAATGGCCCTATCACTCCCGATCAAGTGGTGAAGATCGTGAACATTTGTATGGGGGACCAGAAGAAGATGATGTCGGAGCTGAGGGATCGATCCACTCATCCCTTTGTTCCCCATTGGTGAACACCACGGCCTCGCCAGGGCTGGGTATCCCGACAATCAAGGAGTATGATGGCGAGGGAGATCCAGTTCGCCATGTCCAGAAGAATGTCATGGCTTGTCTAGGCAGAGCCCCGAATGACGATATAGTGTGTGTTTTGTTCCCAGGCACACTCGGTGAGAGGGCCCTGACATGGTTCTTCAGCCTTCCCCCAGGATGCATCTCTAGCTGGACCCAGATGCATGATCGCTTCATCTAGCAGTACCAGGGCCGTCGGCGCCTCCTGAAAAGCGCGAGGTCCTTGGCTGAGGTGGTACAGAGGCCCGACGAATCACTGGCGCATTACTACCAGAGGTACACTGCCAGCGTGGCCGAGATTGATGAGGAAATATCGGAGGGAGAGACCATTCTCACCTTCATTCGGAACCTGACAGCACCATATGGTTCCGACCTGATGCACAGCGTGGCTGAGAAGGCTGTGTGGAACATGGAGGCGCTTCAGAAGAGGGTGAAGCAGCAAATCGACATCCAGGAGTCAAAGATAGCTGCCGGAGACCTTGACCCTCCGAAATCAAACAAAAGGAAGCAGTCGTTCAAACCTTCGGACGATCGCAGGAGGAAAGATAAACCCGAGAGCAGTTGGGGTCGAGGCCGTCCCGATCGGAGGGAAGACAAGTGTTCCTCGAAGTCGGACAAGCGGGAGGACCATTACACCCCTCTCATTTGTTCCACGGGTGATGTGTTGGCGGTGATGGATCGACAGGGTATCGCAAGGTATCCCCCGAAGAAGGATGGAGAGTCCATGGGAGCTCGCACCGATCGTTTTTGTCGTTTCCATCGTGCCAATGGTCACGACACCAACCATTGTCGGGAGTTGAAGAAGGAGATTGAGAAGCTGATCCAGCGGGGGAAGCTTAAGGAATTTGTGGCTGGACAACAGGGCCAATCCCGTTCCCGGTCCCGATCGCGGTCCCGTTCCCGATCCCGTGGTCGATCCCCGAAGAAGGATAAGCCTGGGTCTTCTAATGCCCGCAAGGAGAAACGGGGGACAATTAATGTGATTCATGGAGGACTTGCTGCGGGAGGAGATACCACGGCGTCTCGGGAAGTCTATGCTTCTCGGATTCATATTGCTCTGGTGCTGGGCAAGAGGGCCCGAAATTGGACTCCGAAAGAAGAAATGGTGATTCCCTTCTCAGCAGAGGACCTGATAGGTGTGGAGACCCCGCACGATGATCCCTTGGTCATAATCCTGAACGTGGACGGGTACGAGATGAAGCGGATCTTGATAGATGGAGGGAGCTCCTCCGATATTTTGTTCATGGACGCATTGCAAGCCATGGGGAAACCAAGAAGGACTTGAAGCCTGCGGACTTTCCGATGGTCGGATTTTCTGGCTCTACCTCTTACCCGGTGGGGATGATTACCCTACCGGTCGAGTTCGGAAGTGGTTCGAAGTCAGAGAAGAGGAATGTGGAGTTCGTGGTGGTCGAGTCTGCGGGGACCTACAACGCCATTATCGGGAGGACTACCATCAACCCGCTGGGGGCAGCTGCCTCAACTGTCCATCAGAAGCTGAAGTTCCCGACTGACCACGGAATCGGGGAGGTCCAAGGCGATCAGGTGGCCTCCAGGAAGTACTATGTCAATGCCACCCGAAGAAGGAATCGGGAGGCTATGACTGTTCTCCAGACTGACACTGATCCCCGAGAGGAGTTTGGGCGTCCCGCCCCGATGGAAGATTTGAAGGAGGTCAAGATTGATGGACCTCAGAGGAAGGTGAAGATCGGGTCCGTTCTGACTGAGGAGACAGCCCGAGAACTGATTGGTCTGTTGAAGGAGTTCAAGGAGCTGTTCGCCTGGTCCCCGAGTGATATGCCAGGAATCAGCCCCGATGTGATTACTCACGAGCTGAAGATTGATCCCACGGTTAAGCCGATTACACAGAGAAGGCGCCCGATGGGGGCCGACAAGAAAATCGCGATCCAGCAAGAGGTGGGCAGGTTGCTCGATGCTGGATTCATTAAGGAGCTCCGATTCCAGACCTGGGTCGCCAACCCAGTCCTGGTGAAGAAGAGCAATGGCAAATGGCAGATGTGTGTTGATTTCCGCAACCTGAACAAGGCATGCCCGAAGGATTGCTACCCGCTCCCGAGGATCGACCAGCTGGTAGATGCCACATCGGGACATGAGCTGCTGAGCTTTATGGATGCCTACTCTGGCTACAATCAGATCAAGATGTCCAAGGAGGATGCCCCCCATGCCGCCTTCTATGCTGATAGTGACATCTATCATTATGATGTTATGCCCTTTGGATTGATCAATGCAGGTGCAACTTATCAGAGGATGGTGAATAAGCTGTTTGGGGACATGCTGGGGAAAACAATGGAGGCCTATGTAGACGACATGCTGGTGAAGTCCCGACAGGCCGAGGATCATGTTCACAACTTGGCCACAGCATTCGAGCGGATGAGGCTTCATCAAGTTCGCTTGAATCCGACCAAGTGTGCCTTCAGAGTACACTCAGGGAAGTTTCTGGGCTTCATGGTGAGCCAGAGGGGAATCGAGGTGAACCCTGAGAAGCTGAACGTGATCGAAGAGATGAAGTCCCCGACGAACCATCGGGAGGTGCAGGTGCTGAACGGCCGATTGGCCGCGATGAATCGCTTCCTTTCCAAGGCAAGCGACCGATCCATGCCATTTTTTGAAGTGTTGAGGGCCAATAAGAAGTTTGAGTGGACTGCCAAGTGCAAAGAGGCGTTCCAGGCACTCAAGCAGCACCTCCGCACCCTCCCGCCATTGGCGAAGCCCATCCCAGGCGAGCCACTCTATCTGTATTTGGCTGTTTCTGAATTTGCTGTTAGCTCTGTCTTAGTGAAAGTTGTAGAGGGTAGCCAAGTCCCCGTCTATTATGTAAGCAAGGCACTTGCCAAATCTGAAATGAATTATCCCGCCGTTGAGAAGTATCTCTATGCGTTGATTGTCACTGCTTGGAAGCTGAGGCCTTACTTCCACGCGCATGAGATTACCGTTTTGACGAATCAGCCATTGAAACATTTTTTGAACCGACCTGATGCGTCGGGGAGACTAGTGAAATGGGCAGTCGAGAGTGAGTTCCGCATTCACTTTGCTCCGAGAACGGCTATTAAGGGCCAGGCGTTGGCGGATTTCATAGCAGAGTCTACAGCCTCCGATCTAGAAGAAGCGGGCCCTGTAGAGGGGGCAACTGTGGAAGTCCCGATAACAGAGTAGCCAGAACAGCACGACGCCGAAAATACTTGGGAGATGTATACCAATGGCTCCTCAAATTCAGAAGGATCGGGAGCAGGTTTCGTACTGATACCACCAGACGGAGGTGAGCCCCTCTGATATGCCTTGGCCTTGACATTTAGGGCCACCAACAATGAAGCTGAATATGAGGCTCTCATCACTGGCCTCAAGATTGCTAAAGGAACAGGAGTTGGTCACTTAAGGGTGAAGTGTGATGCTAGCCTGATCGTGAACCAAGTCCAGGGGCGGTACGAAGCGAAAAGCCCGATGATGAGAAAGTATATTCGCGAGGTGCAAACCCTGAAGGAGAGTTTCAAGGGCTTCGATATTGAGGCGATCCCGAGGGAGGATAATGTGGAAGCAGACGCCTTAAGCAAGTTCGCCTTGGGGGCACCCCTTGATGAAAGTCGGAAGTTGCATTTCTTGGAGAAGGTGATCCTGTCAACCACCGATCAGTCGGAGGTATGTGCCATTGAGATCGGATCGGAGGAGCCCACCTGGATGACCCCGATAGCCGCGTATCTGACTACGGGGGCAGTCCCCGATGATGAAGCAGCAGCCGGCAAAATACGCCGAATCGCGCCCAATTATGTGATGGTGGACAATCAGCTGTACAAAAAGGGGTATTTAACTCCTTATCTGAAATGCGTGGCCGAGCCCGACACAGGTCGGATCCTTAGGGAGGTGCACGAAGGATATTTGGCTTGTCAAGAAGGGGCCCAATCCATCGTGAGGAAAATGCTGAACCTGGGCTATTACTGGCCCTCGATGAACAAGGAGGCAACGATGCTAGTCCGATCCTGTGACGCTTGCCAGAAGTACGCCCCGAATATCGTGGCTCCAGCTGCCAATTTGATGTCCATCAAGAGTGCTTGACCCTTCGCGCAATGGGGAATCGACTTGGTGGGACCCCTTCCAGTTGCAAAAGGTCAGTGCCGATATTTAATTGTGGCTATTGATTATTTCTCGAAATGGATAGAAGCTAAGGCATTGGCCAAGACAACGGGGAACCATATCCTCAAATTCCTCCAGACCCATATCATATCCCGATACGGGATCCCCAAGGTGGTGATCAGCGATAATGGCCCCTCGCTTAACGGGGCCCAGCGGAAGGAGTACTTGGAGGAACTGAAAATTGAGAATCGGACAGCTTCTGTCCGTCATGCTCAAACCAATGGACAGGTGGAATCAGCCAACAAGATCGTGATGGACGGCTTGAAGAAGAGGGTCCATGCCTTGAAGGGAAAATGGCTGGATGAGCTGGAAAATGTGCTTTGGGCTGTTAGAACGACACCCAAACGATCAACTGGGGAGACTCTGTTTGGCCTTGTTTATGGCACGAAAGCAGTTGCTCCCGTCGAAATAGCTGTGGCGTCCCATCGGACGAGGTATTATGAACCTCTGTCGAATGATGAAATGAGGCCTCTGGACTTGGACTTGGTCGAAGAGAAGAGGTGGAGTGCCGAGGAGGTCCAGGCTCGGATGCGCTTGGCAACGGCCCGATATTATAATCGACGAGTCAAGTCTCGACAGTTCTTTGTCGGGGAACTGGTCTGGCGTCGGAACGAATTTACCCTTTTGGATCAGATCAACAAGATGTCACCAAAATGGGAAGGGCCTTATAAGGTCGTGGGGATGCCAGCTCGAAATGCGTATAAGTTGGAAGACCTCGATGGCAATGTGTTGAAGCATTCTTTTAGTGGCGAACACTTGAAGAAATGTCATGCTTGATATTAAGTCGCCTTCAGTGGTGCACGTTGTTTATTAAGTCGCCTTCAGTGGTGCAAGTTGTTTATTAAGTCGCCTTCAGTGGTGCAAGTCATTTGTTAAGATGCCTTCAGTGGTTCAAGTTGTTTATTAAGTCGCCTTCAGTGGTGCAAGTTTTTTATCGAAGTCGCCTTCAGTGGTGCAAGTTGTTTATCGTTTTGAGTCGATATAAACAGGTTCTGAGCCATCAATGAATAAAGAGGTTCCTTCCGACCAGATTGTGCTTAGACTTATCGTTCTAAGTATGCTTAATCGCCTTAAGTGGTGTAGCTAAATCGCATTAAGTGGTGTGGATAAATCGCCTTAACTGGCATGATTTCGCCTTAAGTGGCGTGGTTTCGCCTTAAGTGGCATGTTTTCGCCTTAAGTGGCATGATTTCGCCTTAAGTGGCGTGGTTTCGCCTTAAGTGGCATGGTTTCGCCTTAAGTGGCATGGTTTCGCCTTAAGTGGCACGATTTCGCCTTAAGTGGCGTGGTTTTGCCTTAAGTGGCGTGGTTTCTCCTTAAGTGGCACGATTAAATTGCCTTAAGTGGTGTGGATAAGTTGCCTTAAGGGGCACGATTAAATCGCCTTAAGTGGTGTAGGTAAAATGTCTTAAGTGATGCGCCGAAATTACTCTAAGTGATATGATCGAATTGCCTTAAGTGGCGTGGTTAATTCACCTTAAGTGGTGCAATGGTAATCGGGACCTGAAGGGATTGATATTATAAAGATCCAAAAGGTTCGCGACAAAAGAAGGAAATTACAAGGATTCGGAAATAAAGCAGTTAAGCTTGATCCTTGGCAGCGTCGAGGGGAGCAGGGTCCACGAGATATGTGGCAGAAGGCTCCGTGGTCGGAGGATCGGACCCTGGAAGATTGGCCGCGGGAGGATCGGACTCTGGGAAATCAGCCGGTGAAGGATCGATCATCGGGGGCTCAGTTGTTGGGAGATCTGCACTTGGAGGCTCCACCGCGCCTTCAACACCCGCAGCCCCCTCAGGGGTGTTGGCCCCGTCGCTCTCCTCGGAAAGGTTGAAATACCTCTCCGCGAAGGGGGCGAGAGTCTGAGACTTGGTGAAGTCGATAGCACCACCATACTCCTGATGGAGCTCTTCGACAGCATTAAGCAGGGTGGTCTCCACCTCCGCCGTACAGAACTTCACCGCATCCACTTGGAAAGCTTCGGAGCCCCGATAATCTTCCCGTCCCTTGGCCTCAGCCTCGGCCAGCTTGGTGGGAAACTCAGCGAGTTCCCGCTCCATCTGTCGGGACCGATTGGCGAGAAGGACTTTCTCAGCCTCCAGCCCCGCCTTGGCATCCTCCAGGGCCATCTTCTCGAGGACAAGCCTGTCCCGATCCTCCGCGCGCCCCTGCTGCTCTTCCTGGAGCTTTTGTCGCTCCTGCTTTAGCAGCCTCTCAAAGTCGTGGACCTGCCTCAGGAGGTCCCGAGTCTTCTGGTTAAGGAGGGCCTGCTCCTTAACCAACTTCCCCTTCGACGACTCGGAGGCAGCCAGATCCTCCTTGAGCTTGGCCAAGACCTCGGGGGCCGCCTTGGCTCGCTCCTGCTCCAGGGCCTCCTCCAAGGCCAGGACATACCCGAAACAGCGGTGTTGGTCCGCTATTTCCTGTGAAGAAGAAGGGAAGAGGTCAGTACACGAGAATATTCTACCTTATATGTACTAAGTGTAAAAATAGGAAACCTTACCTCCACACGACGAACGGCCATGGCGCGAATGTCCGCGTGAATGTCCTCTCGAGCCAAGGAGAGCGGAAGCTTCATAGATGGCGGAACTGAACCTGCCAGCAGGTGCAGACCCAGTTCCGATGATACATCATCCCGACGCAGCGGGACCCCCCGCAACGACTCGATCGGAGTCCAAGGAGCCGCCGCCTGGTCGGGAGAGTAAAGCTGGTAGAAGCTCTCGTCTAAGGGGAGAGGGGGAACGACTCCCTGAGTATCGGAGGTGAGGGCCTCCGAGCCGCCATAAGAATCCGCCGGCCCCTCAGGAGTCAGGCTCAAGACCGGCGACAGCTGCTGTGCCGGAGAAGAGGGAGGCAGCCCTTCGGGAGTCGGTTCCAGCGGGGCCTGCCTCGCCCCCCGACGACGAACCACGGGCTGACCCTCGCTCGCCTCCTCAGAAGAGTGAGAAACAGCCAGGTCCACCACCCGACGGAACTGACCGTCCGTCGGGGCGTCTTCAATCCCCGATCCTCCGGGGGCAGGAAGAGAAAGGAGGGGCTCTCCGACCTGGGCGTCGGAGGGTGGCACCTCCGCAGAAGCTCCAGCTCCCGACTGACCTGCAGCTGGAGGACGAGAAGCTTCAGAAAGAAAGTCAGGAAGTTGATCAGGATCCTTACACCAAATGACGCGACGGGAGAGGTACTAGTCCTTCCCGTAATAATTGTAGTAACCCGCTTTGAGGACGCGGGGAGTTTCTCCTTGCAGGATGCGTTTGATCCCTTCGATCCTGGCTCCCTTATCGGAGGGGATTAACTCCTTAGGAATACGCCTCCTGTATAATCGAATTGCTAAGCGGAGCTGTTTACCTTCCTCGGGAGTCTTGGTGTTGAAGATCTGCTCCATCTTCTCCACCCGGACCCGCTTAATCTGCTCCGAGGTGGGAGGCGCCGATAAGGAAGCGGCCCTCTTTGAAGACTTCCTCTTCCTCGCGGGGCGCGGGATAGCATCAGTCTCCGCCTGCTTAAGCACGAGATTGGTCAGCAATGATACCTTCTTAGCTGCAAAGACGAAAACGAAAGTGCAGTTAGAATATTACCCAAGGAACGAGGTTAGAAGGGCCGTCGAAGAGTTGACCCCCGGAGACGACATCAAGGAGTCGGATCCCGGTCAGAACCAGGACCCGCTCCCCGATGGAGTTGGCGTCGAGGGGAGCGAAAGAGTCCCCCCAACAATAAAGCTGGATGCAGTGGAGAATCTGGAAATCCTCCTCGGAGTAAGTGTGGAAAGCGGGAGCAGGGTCCACCTCAACCTCCCATCGGGGCCATGGGATGGAGCTGTTTCCGATGAAGAAATAATTCCTCTTCCGGCAACTGTTGTCGGGCCCCGAGTCAGTGATGAGCCCCCGACCCTTGGCGACCTTCCCGGTGATACCAATCCAGCTGTACCGAGAGCGTTGCGCCTTGCTCCATTTAGGCATCCGAGGGTAGAAGGCGCAGACCCCGGCATCATTGCATTTCATCCCGTAGAATTTCCGGAAGAGTCGGAGGCTGTAGGTCCACTATTGGCGAAGGCAGAGGAAAAGGAAAGCATTCCACACACGGATGGCGTGGGGGGAAAAAGTAGTAGAATGTGTTTTGTAATATTCACACATCTCGACTAAATTCCCGCAGAAGGGGAATCGGATCCCTGCCGATATTTGCCCGGTGGAGACAAATACCTCCCCTTCCCGGGGACGAGTGACCACAGGGTCACCCGGGACGCGAGGCCAAGGAAAAGGGAAGCGAGGTTCCCAGGTGGAAGTAATGCACCCCTCCCGGAGAGCTGCATCATAGGCAGTGTCTGAAATCTCATTGCAAGCATAATCGAACTTGAAGGGCTTCATCCCCCCGGAACTGGACTCACCGTCTGGAAAGTAATCAGAGCAAGAAAAGGCACAGTCGATTTCCGCAAAAGTTCGGGTAAGTTAATTGAGATAAAAGGAAAAACTATGCTAACAAGACTCTTCGTAATCGAAGGAGAAAATCTTACCAGACATGTTGAATCGGAGAAGAAAGGATGTTCTTGATGGTCGGAGATCCTGGTCGCCAGAGTGCTGATCAGAAATGGAAAGGAGAGCTTGAGCTTTTGAAAACACAGAGAATGAAACGGTAAAGGAGAACTGAATAGTGCCAAGATTTGGGGTTTTATAGGAGAGAGGACAGCCAAAGAGACGTTGCAATCCGGACCGTTGAAGATAAAACGCCTCAATCTGAATCGTCGAAACGCTAGAGACAAAACGGCTAGAAAGTGCTTTTTCAGAAAAAACAGGCACGGGTACCAAAACCGTCGCTTCGTCACCTGCTGCATTTAATAGTTGAGTGACCGAGAAATCTTTTCGGATTCGGTGGTTATCCTCGGAATATCGGGGAATCTTGGAGGAGGAGATCTGCTTCAGAAGATTTTTCGTAAAGTCAAAACCCTCCGATACCGATATCGGGAAGTCCGGAACTGGAAGACACGATGAACTGTAAGTCCCTCATGTCTTGGGGGCAAACGATGGGTTTTGACATAGCCGTTAGGCCCAGTAACGGCGACTAAACGGCGAAGTAGGCCCATTGGGCCCCGAACGAGGCTTAGAAGACCAATACGAGGGGTCCCGACAAGGTCGGTCCCGATATATGAGCTGAGCGCTCCCGATGTTATGCCTTTAAGTAGGCCCCTATGTTATGCCTTTAAGTAGGCCCCGATGATATGCCTTTGAGTAGGCCCCGATGATATGCCTTTGAGTAGGCCCCGATGATATGCCTTTGAGTAGGCCCCGACGATATGCCTTTGAGTAGGCCCCGATATTAAATCCCTGAGAATGCTGGCCCTGTCCCGATGACGAGGGGCCCTGAGCGGTGACCAAAGGAGATAACTCTGGAGTCCCCGACTTCCGTCGGGACTTGCCACCAGAGCACGAGGCCGAGAAACACGCCCACTATCAACATAGTGGGGAAGTGGCCGGAAAAGACGGAACCTGGGTTACTGGCCGAGATAAACGGAACGTGGCAGTTATCCCAACAGGTAACTGAGGTAACCCCTCCCCTATATAAAGGAAGGAGTTACCTCAGGATTGATACGTTCACATACTTACATACTGATACTTGCTTGCCTGCATCGAGATACTCATTTAAGCATCGGAGAGGGATTCTGGGTCACCGCCCGGTCTATCCCCTTCTTGCAGGATTGCTTGGAGCGAAGGAGTTCGGACTTCCGTCAAGAACGTACCGGAGTTCCAACCGTGATCCAACACTTGCCTTGCGCCTTTCCTTGCGCGAACTTGCTTAAAGCGTCCGCTTCTTGATTTTCTTCCCTTGGAACGGATGTTATGTTGAAAGTTTCAAAGCTCATTATGAGCTCCTTTGCTTGTCCCAGGTACTTTTGCATGTTTTCTAACTTGACCACGTACTCGCCTTTGACCTGGTTGACGACTAGCTGTGAATCGCATTTGACTCTTAGGTGTTTGACCCTGAGGCCTTTTGCAATCCTCAATCCTGTTATCAAGGCTTCGTACTCTGCCTCGTTGTTTGTTGCTCTGAATGTTAGGCTTAGAGCATACTTCAATGGTTCTGAACCGTCAGGTGGAATTAGGAGAAAGCCTGCGCCTGATCCTCCTACATTTGAGGATCTGTTAGTGTACATCTGCCACACTTCAGTGTGCTCCTAATTTTGTTGTGTTCCATCTTGAGTGTCAGTTTCTGGGGTTATTCCTGTGAACTCCGCGATGAAGTTTGCCAATGCTTGACCCTTGATTGCTGTTCGCGGTGCAAAGTGAATGCGGAATTCACTTAACTCGACTGACCACTTTGTTAGCTTTCCTGACATGTTTGGCTTTGACAGGATGTGCTTCAAGGGTTGGTCCGTTAAGACTGTTATTTCGTGTGCATGGAAGTATGGCCTCAACTTCCTTGCTGCCACTATGAGAGCGTACAGGTACTTTTCGATCGGCATGTAACTCACTTCGTACTTTGCCAGGATCTTGCTCACGTAGTATACTGGGAGCTGTGTAGTTCCTTTTTGTTTGACAAGCACCGAGCTGACTGCAGTGTTGCTCACGGATATGTATAGGTAGAGTGGTTCGCCTTGTATTGGTTTTGCTAACGCTGGGATCATTTGCAAGTGTTGCTTTAATTGTTGGAATGCTTCTTCACATACTGACGTCCACTCGAACTTCTTATTTGCACGAAGCACTTGGAAAAATGGAAGGGCTTTGTCTCCTACCCTTGCCAAGAATCTATTAAGAGCTGCTAAACAACCATTTAGATGCTGGACCTCCTTATGCTTCTTGGGGGACTCCATTTCTTCTATGCCTTTACTTTTTCTGGGTTTGCTTCGATTCCCCTCTCGCTGACCATGAATCCCAGAACTTTTCCTGACTGCACGCCAAAGGCACACTTTGTTGGATTTAGCCTGACTTGGAATTCTCGCATTCTTTTGAACACCGTGCGGAGGTTGTCAGCATGGTTATGCCTTTTCGTCGACTTCACGACCATGTCATAAACATATGCTTCCATAGTCTTTTCGATCATATCTCCGAAGATTATGTTGACCATACGCTGGTATGTTGCCCCTGCATTGATTAGTCCGAATGGCATGACCTTGTAATTGTAGATCTCGCTATCTGCGTAGAACGCGGTATGAGGTGCATCTTCTTCTGCCATTGGAATTTGGTTGTATCCTGAATATGCATCAATTACTGACATCAACTCGTGGCCTGCGGTAGCATCAACTAGTTGGTCGATTCTTGGAAGAGGATAAGAATCTTTTGGACATGCATTGTTGAGATCTCTGTAATCGATGCACATTCTCATCTTGTCGTTAGGCTTGGGCACCAAGATTGGGTTTGCCATCCATGTTTGGTATCGCGATTCTTCGATAAAGCCTGCGTTCAGAAACTTACCAACTTCCTCTCGAATTGCCAACTTCTTGTCACCTCCCAACGGTCGTGATTTTTGTGCTACCGCTCTGGATCCTGGCTTGATGTTGAGTTTGTGAGAAATCACGTTTAGGCTTATTCCCGGCATGTCGCTTGGTGACCACGCGAACAGCTCCTTGTATTCTATTAGGAGTGCCTTGATTTCTATCACTTCATCTTCTGACAGTGATGCGCCTACTCGGACCATCCTGTCTGGCTCATCTATCTCGATTTCTTGTAATGCTTCAACCGGAGCAGGACGTGCATGATCCATCCTTGGGTCTTCATCAATGATGGGGACTCCGCTATTGTCCGTCTTGACATTACGCTGGAGTGCAACCTTGTAACAATCTTTTGATAGCTGCTGGTCTCCCTTTACTTCACCAATTCCCGCTTTCGTTGGAAATTTGATCTTCTGGTGTGATGTTGATGCTATCATGCCCCACTTGTTCATGGTTGTATATCCTAGGATTCCGTTATATGCGTCAAGCTTTTCCACGATCACGAACGGAACGTCTATTTGGATTTGTTGTTCTCCCTCCCCCATGATGACTGGTAGGGTTATGACTCCTAGCGGATAGCTTGCATCTCCCATGAATCCCACTAAGGGTGAGTCCATTCTTTTGACATGCTTCTTTCTTCCAAAGGCTAGGATGATGGCCTTTGTAATGATGTTGGGCGAACTTCCACCGTCTATCATCATGCGCTTGACGTCCATGCCGTCAATTGTCATGGTTATGACTAATGCGTCGGTGTGTGGGTACACAATGTGCTTTTTGTCTTTTGATGAAAAGCCAATGACGTCTTCTATGGGATCATCTTTCATGACGGCATCTATCATGACGGCATCTTCCATGACGGCGTCCTTTATGTTAGCATTATGGCAAATGCGCTTTGTCTGAGCAGCGTATACTTCTCGTTCGTTCGCACGTTTGCCACCTTTTCTGAAAGGGATGCAATGTATGCTATATGCTGGACTTCAAGGCCATGCTGTGCGGAGGGCACACTGTTTGTTGGCATGGAGGATACGGCGTATCCTTCATTCCTTAGAGTCTCCCTGAATGCGATAAGCTCTTCAAGCGCATCCATCATGGCTGGTGTGACTGGTGGCAGGTTGCTCGCGCCTCTTGCTTGCTGCTGCACTCCGTCAGCTGGCATCCCGTATGGGAACTCCGTCAGCTGGCATCCCGTATGAGAACTCTTCGTTGGCATCCCGTATGGGAACTCTTCGTTGGCATCCCGTCAGGTTCCTTTCCGTCCTTTGCTCGAACTCATCCATTGGTACCTCATTCTGGACGTCGGGACCATGCTGCGTGGAAGGCGCATTTGCGGTTGGCATGGAAAAGGCGGTAGATTCTGCATCTGGAATGTGAGAGGGTCCTGGTTGGCTTCTCGTCGGCTTCGGCTTGTTTGAACCCGCCTTCTTCGTACGTCTTCCTGTCATAGCTAGCGGTATAGAACGGCTTCTTACTCGAATCACGCTGACGGCGCCAAGTGTTGAGGTCGGTTCCACCTGGGACACCTCGGGTTGCTTTTCGCGAACGGGTTGGATGTGCACGCATGTACAGTCTCCTGTCAGCACGTCACGATCCGCGAACCTCTATCCTCGAACCTCGAATTTGGCTTTGGCTTCAATCTCGGTCTCCTACACGTCGGCTCCTGCAAAACGGGCAATAACCAGCATGGAGAGGGGGGTGGTGCTGGTTGAGCCCTCTCCGATGCTTAAGTCACAATCTAGAGAGAGAAAGTATGTATAGAGGTCAGAGCACAAATAGCCAATTTGGGAGAGTCTCGAGTTCAGTTGTTAAATGGGAGGTCTAGGTCGCTATTTATAGGAAACCCGAGAACCGTACCCGGTTTTATGCGGTTCAATGACGGTTTAAAGGAGAACGCTTACCGACATCGAGGTTGGCTATGTGCGCACTGACTTCTCATACTTAGTAAAAATAATAGGGGTAAGCGCGTGGTGACAGTCGACAGTCCGGACCATGTCGGATGTCCGACATGGTCTGGATTGTCGGGCGAACCGGACCAATCTGGACTTGTCCGGATTGCCATGGGGCAATCCGGAAGTCCCGGTCCGGGTTCTGCGCGCATCCGGACCGTTTTGGACTCGGGGTGTCCGCGGTAAAATCCGTTTGTGGGTTTCGTCGGGTTTGCGAGGTCCGAAACGTAAATACGAACTCGAATTGGACAGATATCCAACAGTTATGATGACATATTTAGACCCGGAGGTCTTGATGTAAACGCAGGGATCCTCGTGAAGATTCACGAATCCGTTTCCGACGATTTCCTCGGGGAACCTGCGATACCATTGCCGAGACGATTGTTTAAGCCCGTAGATAGATCTTTGGAGTTTGCAAACTTTACGTTCTTTTGCCATGAGTAATAAAACCCTATGGTTGCTCCATATAGATCTCTTCCTCCAAGTTTCCATGGAGGAATGCGGTCTTAACATCCATTTGGTGCAGCTCTAGATCGAGACATGCAACAAGGACAATGATGGCCCTTACTGTGGTGTAACGCACAGTTGGTGATTATGTTTCATCAAAGTCTCTCCGTGAATTTGGGTATATCCTTTCGCAAACATTCGAGTTTTGCACCACTCAAATTTTCCATCAGTAGTGAATTATAAAATTTCACTTTCTAGCTCTGTGGTTAGCAGGTTAATCAACTGAAGACCAAAACCAAATTCGTTCTAATTTAGGCATTTTCATCCTCCATTGTTTTCCTCCATTCCAACGTTTGAGGCTCTTCCAATACTTGCCGAATCGTCACTGGTTTGTGAACGAATGTCTCACTTTGATGGGATAATTATTAAAAGAAGTTCGTTGCCTTAGACTAAGTCTAGGCTCGATAATCTCATCTTAAGTCTGATCGTTACTCCCACTCGGAATAATGCTTCTTTTCGGAGCATTACTTCCACTGGGAACAATGGCGGTACTTGAACTTTTGGTCTACAACTTTCTTAGAATGACCTCTTGTCCTCAGGATTTTACCTCCGAGATTTATTCCTTGATCACTAGGATCTGGAATCAAGTTAGTCATTTCCTCACTAGGAATAATGGGCAGTTGCGACGACTATTGGATTTTCATCCAATGGTTCAGCATTATGATTATCAGGTCCGACTTTATTCGCATTAACATTTAGTGATGATTATGTGAGGGGGAGTGAGCCCTCCCACTGGATTTATTATGAGGAAGCTTCCATCATCAATTACCATGTCATTCCCTAATGCATTCACTAATGCTATATCATTCTCCCACTCGAAGTAAGTGGGACCTGAGAATCTCCGTTATCCATTTTGATCCGAGCAGTACTTTAGTTCGTTTCGTTCCGCAAAGCATTGGAAGTCCATCATCAAATTTCTATAATGTGTCATGTTCGACCACGTTACCATTAATCTAAGCTAATCTTAAACTTGTATTCTTTTAAGAGTAGACCGTACTCTTAATAAATACTTGTTTAATGCGCAAATTAATGCTACTTTATGATAAGGTTTCACCCGTATCATTTCTTAGCTTTTAAGGTAACGCTCCAACCGATTTTATTGGAACATAGTTTTATATTAATATGAAATCAACTTAATTTCATTCCATAGGAACAATTAATGTTGAGTTCTAACATAATGTAATTTTAAACTATGTTTCTCGAAGTATTTAATAATATGATTGCTCAGCCAAATTTTTCGTTAAAGGCTTATAGTGGGAGTGTCATTTTACTGACTACTTCCTTTCATTTATTAACTCATCCAGAGACTTATCCACCTCATGGACTATGAATTTGAGCTCTCGCTTTAATGCCATAGTTGACGTCTTACTAGATCGTAGTAGCATTAAAGCATACTTCTAACTATAGTAGTCATCAATGAGTTATTTCCAAAGGATTATAAACGGAAATTCAGCATTCATTCATTAAATCACTTCATTATTAAATTTGTACTTCAAAACGATGTGTTCCGTCTCTCGAGGCACACGCGCGTACGACGCATAAAACCAGTTTTATCCTGTGGTTTTGAATCGTTTCATTTCCAAATTTAACTTTAATCGGTTTTGAACATGTTTAATTATTACGCAAATAATCATTTTTTTAAAATGGAGTACTAACAAATAAGATATGCTAAATCTTTCTATAAGCTTGAATCATACTTCATTGATGATTAGGGATTACAATCAAGGTGATACAATATATATACTAAGTGAAACTAGGCTCACCAACTAAGACTATACAAAGAGTTGTGAACCAGGTGCATAGTGTTTGCATAGCATAACCGGGTGCATACATAGTGGCAGGGTGTATGCATAGTAAAACTAAGTGTATGCATAGTGTATTGAACATAGTCTTCATATACACTTCTATATTCTCCCATCCTTTTCTTCTTCCTCTTTTCTTTCTTGGAAGACATCCTTGATTCCATATAGCTTCAACAAAGCCAAGTGTTGGTTCTTCACTAAAGCCTTGGTTAGCAAGTCAGCTAGCTGATACTTTGAAGGAATGTAGTGAACATCAATCCTGCCTTGTCCAATGTGATGTCTTGTGAAATGACAATCCAATTCAATGTGTTTGGTACGCTCATGAAACATTGGATTTTTAGCAATCTTCACAACTGCTTGACTATCTGTGTATATAAGGATAGGAAGGTTTACTTGCAATCCAAGTTCCTTGAGAATCCTGCCTATCCAAAGTGCCTCTTGAATAGCAACTCTAAGGCACCTATACTCTGCTTCAGCACTTGATAGGGAAATGGTATTTTGCTTCTTGACCTTCCAAACTATCATAGCTCCTACTAGCTTTACACAATAGGCACTCACTGATTTCCTACTAAAAGGGCAAGCAGCCCAATCAGAGTCACAAAACAAGCTCAAATTAAGGTTGTTGTTGGAAGGATAGATCAGGCCTTGGTCTGGGATGCCCTTGATGTACTTGATTATCCTAATGGCAGCTTCATAATGAGACTTCTTTGGCTTGTCTACAAATTGACTTAGTCTCTGGACTGAGAAGCTAATGTCTGGTCTTGTCATTGTAAGATAGAGCAATTTGCCAATAAGTCTTCTAAATGAAGTAGCATCCTCTAATAGCACATCATCAGTGTTTGAGTTGGATGCTTTGTCATACTCATGTGTGGTGAGCTTGACATTGAATTCCATAGGAGTTTCAGAAGGCCTTGAAGCCCCTAAGTCGGCCTCCTCAATGAGCTCCATAGCATATTTCCTTTGATTGATCACAAGTCCTTGATTTGATCTTGCAATCTCCAAACCCAAGAAGTATCTCAAGTCCCCCAAATCCTTCAATTTGAAGTGTATTTGAAGTGTGTGTTTCAATTGATTGATCATCTTGGTATTGGAACCAGTGATTAGAAGATCATCAACATAGATTAATAGAAACACCTTGTCATTGCCTTGTATCTTGGTGAACAAGGAATGATCTGAGGCACATTGTGTATAACCATTCTTCAACAATGTTTGGGTGAGCTTGATGTTCCATTGCCTTGAAGCTTGTTTAAGGCCATATAGGGACTTCTTAAGCTTGCATACACGTTTGGTAGACCCTTCAAGAGACTTTGAAGGATCAAAACCTTGTGGGATATCCATGTATACTTCCTCAGTTAAGTCACCTTGAAGAAAAGCATTGTTGACATCCATATGGTATAATCCCCAAGATTTGGCAGCTGCCAATGCTAAGATGATCCTCACTGTGTCCATCTTGACCACAGGAGAGAATGTCTCATTGAAATCAGTCCCTTCCACTTGAGTGAATCCTTTGGCAACTAATCTTGCTTTATACCTTTCAATGGAACCATCAGAGTTGTTCTTGACCTTGAAGACCCATTTGCAACCAATTGATGATTTGCCTTGAGGTAGTTCCATTAGTTCCCAAGTGTTGTTTGCTTGAAGGGCTTGTATCTCTTCCTTCATGGCCAAAATCCAATTGGGATCCTTGATTGCTTGCTTGTAGGAGCTTGGTTCCTTGATTTTGTCAATGGCAGCCAAGAAGCATTTGTATTGAGGGCCTAAAGTGTCATAGGACATATACCTCTCCATGCCAAAAGTTGCATTGGAACTTGATCTTTGTTGAAGTTCAGCAATCCTTGCACTTCTCCTTGGTTGTGGTGGATTGAGTTGAGCAATTCTAAGACTCCTCCTTAGATTAGAAGGTTGGGGTGGATCATCCATAATGGGTGGTTGAGGTGTTGGAATTTGTTGAGGTGGTGGAACTTCATTGATTGGGATGTGTATTTGTATATCCTCATCAAAGTAAGTTGGATTCTCTTGTGGGAAGTCTTCAATGGATTGCTTGGCTCCCAAGCAAGATGGAATGAGAGACTTTAAAGCATCCTTGGACATGCTAAATGGGAAGATGTCTTCATGAAAAGAAACATCCCTTGAAACATGAAACATTGAGTTGGAAATGTTCATCACAAGGTATCCTTTTTGTGAAGTTGAATACCCCATAAGGATGCATGGTTCAGCCATTGGACTAAACTTGTCATGGTTGTTCAATTTGGTTGCAAAGCATAAGCAACCTATGGTTCTCAAATGAAGAAGAGAAGGTGCTTTCCCATATAACACTTCCATAGGTGATTTGAACTTCAAGATGGAGGTGGGTAGCCTGTTGAGCAAGTAACAAGCATTGAGTATGCAATATCCCAATGTCTCAATGGCATAGAAGCTTGAAACCTTATGGCTCTAGCAATGTTGAGGATGTCCCTATGTTTGCGTTCAACCCTGCCATTTTGTTGTGGTGTATGCACACAACATGTTTGATGAAGAATCCCAAATTGAAGAAGTAAATCTTTGCAAATTGAGTTGATGAACTCAGTCCCATTGTCACTTCTCAAAGTCTTGACCATTGTACCAAATTGAGTCTTGACCATGATCAAGAAATTCTTGATGTGCAAGAAGGTGTCACTCTTGTGTCACATCAAATAGACCCAAGTTGCTCTTGAATGATCATCAACAATGGTCAAGAAATATTGATTGTTCTTGAAGGTAGGTACCTTGTATGGTCCCCATAGATCCATGTGAATCAAATCAAAAGGCTTTGAAGCAATTGAATCACTTATTGGAAATGAAAATCTAGATTGCTTTGCAAGAGGACAAATAGTGCATTGTTTGATACAACCATAGGTCTTATTCAAGCCTAAATTATCCAAATGGTTCAAATATTGTTCTGAGACATGACCCAAACGCCTATGCCATCTCAATACTTCATCCTTATTCCCCAAGCAAGTAGCTGCCATCTTCCTTGGGCTTGAAGGCAGCACATCCTTCAAGGTGTACAATCCTTTATTCCATTGCCCAATCACCATGGACTTGCCACTCTGGCCCTGAAGCAACACATGATCACAAGTAAAGATCACTTTGCAATTTAACTGGCTAGGCAACCTAGAGATTGAGATCAAATTGAACTTGAAATCAGGGACCAAAAGGATGTTAGTCAATGTGAATCCACTTGAGAAAGAGCAAGAACCAATTTGAGTCACTTTGCACTTGTGACCATTTGGCAAGTGTACATATTGGTGATCAGAGTCACTCTTCTTCAAATCATGTAGCCATTCAATTTGATGAGTGATATGGTTAGTTCCACCTGAGTCAACTATCCAAACCATAGGATCACTAGATATACCTGCCATGTTGACATGAGCTTGATCCACATCTTCAAAGGATAGAGGTGTATGATCAAAATGATCATCATGGGCAGCAACATGGTGAATCCTTTTGTCAGCTGTGCCATGGAAGATTCTCTTGTCTTTGGCTGCCACATGCTCAATTGAACTTGAGGTTCCACCATCTTCAACAATGTTTGCTGAGTTCCAATTCCTCTTAGGAGCATTTGGATTGTTTTGATGGATTGGATGATCATATGGGTAGCCATGCTTGGTGTAGCAAACATCATCATGATGACCCTTCTTGCCACAATAGGTGCAAGTAGGAAGTGGTTTGCCACTTGAAGCATTGAAATTGCCTCTGCCTCTTCCAATGCCATTGCCTCTTCCAAAGCCTCTACCCCTTGCATATCCTCTTCCATTGCCTCTACCTCCTCCATAAGATGGAATCTTCCCAGTGAATAAGGTTGTTGCCTCACCCACATCACCAATGGAACCAGAAATGGTCCTTTGACTCTCTTCTTGTACTAACACAGAGAAGGCAATGCTAAGTGTAGGAAGGGGTTGCCTCTTAAGCAAGTTGCTCCTAATGTGTCCATAGGAATCATTTAGCCCCAAGAGGAAAGCCATCAACTTCTGTTTCTCTTTGTGCTCATTGACAATGGCAATGTCCCCAGCACATTGGAGAACCAAATCATCAATGGAAGCAAGAGCATCCCATAGTTGCTTCATCTTGGCAAAGTATTCAGTGATGGAGAGCACACCTTGAGATGTTTGGTAAATCTCTCTTGTCAATTGAAAGATTTGAGTGCCATCCACTTTGTCAAACATCTCCTTTAAGTCATTCCAAATGGAAGAGGCTCTAGGATTGTAGATCAAGCCATTGACCAAGTCCTTGGCCACAGTGTTCCTTAACCATGCCTTGACAATTGCATTTGCCCTATCCCATCTCACCCTATCATTGACACCAACATCCAATCTTGTGAATGTGCCATCTATAAAACCAAGCTTATTCTTCACCAATAAGCCTTCTCTGATTGATGTGCTCCAAACATGATAGTTGGATGTTCCTTGAAGTTGAAAAGGAATGAGCATATGGCCAGTGGTGTCTGAGGGGTGAATGTATAGGGGATCATCAACATTGGTTTCCTGAGCCATCTTGCAAGAAAAGTAACACAAGGAGCTTGAAGATTCAGAATGAAAGGGAATTCAGATGCAAGTGACTCCAAGGAAAACGCACACAAACTATGCACTAGCAACAAAACTAGCACACCAAGTTTGTTGAGAGTAAGACAAAATTCCAGCTCACTCTTCAGTACAATCCGCAACAAATTACTCCAAGTTCAATGTTCACAAATCACTAGGAATGGATTAGGATCAAATCTCCATTGAAGAAAGCTCTGAAATCTTCAAGAAATGGAGTGAAAACTCGAAGAACACACAATGACTCCTCAGCCGGGCAAAGTGTATGCAAACGTTGTAACGTAGGAAAATCACAACTTCCAAGTAGTATGCGCAGCTTGAACAAGCTCAAAATTCATATCCAAATCCAGGGAAACAAAGCAAATCCCAGATTATATCAAGAACAATCACGCAATCAGCTCAACAAGAACTAAGCAAACTAGGACTAAGACATGTTGGCTATCCTTAGTCTATGCTCAGCTTTGTGTAGTGTTGTGATTTCTTGAATTTTTACTTACTTTACATCCATTCTTGCACAAGAAATGGAAATTTCAAGTTGAGATGAAGATCCACGAAGCTTATCTTGTATGGTTATGCAAGAAGAAGGTGAACTTTGAAGGCTAATGTTGAAGAAAATTGATCTTCTTCAACTAGATGTGCATGCCGCTAGGGATGGCTCTGATACCATATAAGCTTGAATCATACTTCATTGATGATTAGGGATTACAATCAAGGTGATACAATATATATACTAAGTGAAACTAGGCTCACCAACTAAGACTATACAAAGAGTTGTGAACCAGGTGCATAGTGTTTGCATAGCATAACCGGGTGCATACATAGTGGCAGGGTGTATGCATAGTAAAACTAAGTGTATGCATAGTGTATTGAACATAGTCTTCAAATACACATCTATACTTTCGATCTAGCTACGCAATCGATGGGTATTGTTAGGTTCTAAGTTTCTGGTCAACGGGTGGTCGACCTAAACCTTGCTCCTTACTGGTGAAATTACGGGTTCGGTGCTCCTAGGTTCTGAGGTTCTGATTTGTATCCTTCCGCCCTTCTCCTTCTCTCCTTCTCTTCTCCACGTGCCCTGCAAGAGGGGCAATATCAAGCACGGAGGGGGTGGTGGTGCTTGATGTACCCTCTCCGATGCTTAAGTCAATATGTTTCTTAGAGAGATAAAGCTTAGAGAGATGCCAGAGCTAAATTGCACACTTAGCCAAGATGATCAAATGAATGGTGGAAAGGTTGTATTTATAGGCAACGGTGTCATTAAGGTGGCTTAATGACATCGTTAACCTTTAAGCACAATTAATTAGCTCTTAATCATGTAATTAAGACCTTAAAGCACGGAGAAAGTCGGCGGAAATAAACTGAGTATCGGAGTTGGGAAGCGGTGCCGGGGCCCTTGGGGGGGAGAAAATCCGACCCCCAAGGGTAGGGGTTGGGTGTGGCCACCCAACCCCTCCCTAGGGAGGATAGGGTTGGCCAACCCTATCTCCCCTAGGGGAGATCGGGTTGGCCAACCCTATCTCCCCTAGGGGAGATCGGGTTGGTCCACCCGACCAACCCGATCCCCCCTAGGGGAGATCGGGTTGGCCCACCCGATCTCCCCTAGGGGAGGTCGGGTGTGGCCACCCGACCTCACCTAGGTGAGTTTGCCGCGGTCCGGACGAGTATTTTGGCCTCGTCCGGACCGTTGGTGTTTCCGCAGGGTGTTTGTGTCGAAGTTTCGATTTATAATCATTAACGGGGTGATAAAAATAGAACTATTCGGAAGTCAACGGGTTCAAAATGGGTGTATATCCATCACATGCCCCCGAGTCAACCGATGGCCTGACCCTTGATTGACTCTATTTTAGGATGGTATGACACGCGCAATTTGAAGCCGGGATTTTACCTTTTGTCGGAATCCTTACTTACCCGTAGGTATGCGTCTCTGACTCTGCCCCCTGTCTTATAAGATAGAGGAATTGCAAATGTCAGAATAGCACGGACACGTGTCCAAGCACGTGTCCGTCTGAGATGGAAATAATAAATTCAATATCGTCGCGAGCTTAAACTCGGAAAATATACGTATGCGTGGGGATGCAAAATGAACATGGTTAGGCGAGCCCCTACTTCAATTTCATGATGGGACAGTCCTATGTGGTGAGAAATTTCAATTTTGGTCTAAAAAATTTCCTAAGTATGGGATACTAGAAAATATGCCTATAGGATATTACCTTGAGTGAACATGGATGTATCATGAATATGAAAGTGTGTACTAGCATACATGCAAGTAGGAACACAAGTATGGAAGTGGGTGTAGACATGCTGCGATTGTAGTCATGAATGTATGCATGAATATATGGCGGCCATGTGCATGGACGTCTAAATGTTTGAACACACGGGAGTGTGTACGTGGGCATGCATATAAGTGCAAGCATGAACATGTATGTATGTATGGACGGGTTGTGAGTATAAGCATGAGTGATGACATTGATGTACCTGTAGATGTTAATCATGAATATGAGCATAAGTGCAAGGGTGAGAGCATAGACCTCTCCTTTACTTGAGGGTGGGAACTCTGCCACTCAATGGGACACAACGTTCCGCCTCCCTCGTACTAGCGCGATCATTGTTCTTTAACCTCGACCTTCGACATGTGTAACATTTTTCCTTCATTCGTTGGAGCGTGTGTATAGCTCTTGACCTTTACCCTGCAATTTGTTCCCCATAAAAGTGAGGGTGAAAATGCTTACAAGCTTTCTTCTTACCCGTCGTGAGCGAAGGGGTCTATTGACATGTGTTAAGGGTTGACCCTTCCTTCGGATGTGTTGGAGCGTTGCTCCATTTGGGGAAGCTAGAAGTTCGCCCTCTTTGTGACGCTCTGGGATTTGTTCCCTTGGATAGGTCTCTTGGGTTGTGGTTTTGCTTCCGTAACTTGATTGGTGTTAAGGTTGCCCCCGTAGTAGGCGTATCTCGCCCCTCCATGAGTAAGGGTCGATCTTTGTGTTGGTCGCTCGTATAGATGACTCACTTTTGGGAAGCTTTATTCTTCAGACAGGGAGACCTTGAAGATCGTTCTCCAAGGCAGTCAGACCAAATCTGACTGTCCTGTGTCTTGGGTGTCCGAGGTGGGCTCGTATGAGGCGGGGACTCGTATGACCCTTTGTAGGTTGATTTCATGGAGAAACGTATAAGGTGTAGGCAGAGCGTTCCGAACGTACCGTTGAATCGAATGAGAGGGAAGAACCCTCTAGTTCTGCTTATCAGGCCAAGAAATTTTCTAAGTCAGGGAAGGCTGCTAATGCTTCCAGTATGTTCTCATTCCATTCTCTTTTCTTTGTGATATACTTATGATTGTTCTCATGTTGCTTCCTTCTTGTTGTTAGAGCGTTCGCCCCTGGTTACCGAATGGGTTCCTGCGGTGGGCGAGAGTTCAAGTCAATCTAAATCCAAGGCGCGGAAACCTGACTCTGAGGTCGGGCCCTCGGCTGCCAAGGAGAAGGAAACCGCGAGAGGCTCTCCTTCAAGTGCCCCCTTGCTGACTCCCTCTCATGATAAGGAGGTAGTGGTTGAAGAGGCGCCCTCTTTGCTTGACCAAGGGAAACAACCTGTGGCTGGCGATAGGGTGATCATAGGTCTTGATGTCTCTTCTCTATCCTCTGCCCCCCAGCCGAGGGGCCGAGTCTCAGGTTCATTTCGTTTTCATGTAGATTTGACGACTTTTAAAGGTGTCTTTGGCTTTCCTATGGGTTATGTTATTATCCCCTGCGTTGAAGATTTTTCTTTTGGTGATGGGTGTGATCATCGCCTTTCATTGAGGTTCCTTTCTCTTGCCATGGCTCTGATTAAGATAGCAAATCCTTGCTTGGGAGTTTGGTGGAGACTGTTCTTGAGTTAGCCTCTACTAGTATCGTAGTTGTGATCGTTGTGGGGATCACTTTGTTATATGCCCTCAATAGTGCTTGTCGTGATTCTTTGCTTCATGGTTGATTTCATGAGATATGGAGGTTGTCTTCATAATGAGGACGTCTCCTACCTAGTATCACCCAGTGGGTTGAAATATAAGTGCCTACCTTTGATGAGCGTATGAAGGGTGTTGTTTTTCCCTTTTTCTTGAACCTCCTCCTAAGGCTAGGCGTAGCCTTTTGATGTTCGTGGTCGGGATGGTGTCTTTACAATGTATGTCTTTGACAGATGTTTTATGATGTGCTGCCATGATAATCACTTCGAGGTATGTGGACATGATAGCCACTTCGTGATGTGTGGGAGTGATAGCCCTTCTGTAGTGTGTGGACATGATAGCTGCCTCTTGGTATGTGGACATGATAGCCACTTCGCAGTGTGTGGACATGATAGCCACTTCAGGGTATGTGGACATGATAGCCACTTCAGGGTATGTGGACATGATAGCCACTTCAGGGTATGTGGACATGACAGCCACTTCAAGGTATGTGGACATGATAGCCACTTCAGGGTATGTGGACATGATAGCCACTTCAAGGTATGTGGACATGATAGCCACTTCAAGGTATGTGGACATGATAGCCACATCACGATGTATGGAGTTGTGCTTTAGTATTCTTTTCTCATTGGAGAGCCTTCATTGCTATAGTTGCCTTTTGTTTAGGCTATGTTTGTTGGGTTAGGTCCTGATGTCTTGTCTTGCCCGATGTTGTATCCTTCATGCTTTTTAGATGTCTCCTTCATGAGTTGTGCTTGACGATGTTCAAGTCTGATACGAGCATAGGTCACGCGAGGGCGACATGCAAGACAATAACGTTTGTCGGAGGTTGATTTGTGCGACTTGTAAGGCAATTCTCTTTTTGATGGGTCGAGTTTATTTTGAGAGCCTTGAACTTTGGATTTCATGTCTTTGCTATCTTTCTTAGTGGTGTTGGGTTCCTTTGAGATACTTCTCTTGACTTGTGATATGGATGGTAGGATAACTCGTTACTTTTCATGATAACCTCTTGTGCTTCTGTATATGATCCTTTGGTCATGGACTTCTCCTTTGTATATGCTTTCCTTTCCTTATCTTTCTTTTGTGTTTTCCTTCACATCATACCTGCTATCTCATCAAGAACAAACATTATGTGTTCTTCATACAACTTTGCTTTGCAATTATTTTCTCATGGAATCCTTCTTAGTATGGTGCAATGATCTCTTCTGATACCCTTTAAATGGTATATATGGTACTGTTAGACCAAAGATACGCTCTTGGTGGGCGTCGAATCTGTTCACGAGACAGGCTCTCGGAGGGCACTTAACGTTTCACAAGATAGGCTCCCGGAGGGCACAAGTGTTAGACCAAAGATACGCTCCTGGTGGGCGTCGAAATCTGTTCACTGATGGATATACGCCTAATTTGAACCCGTTGACTTCCGAATCGTTTTATTTTGATCACCCCGTCAATGATTGTAAATCGAAACTTCGACCCAAACACCCCGCGAAAACGCCAACGGTCCGGACGAGGCCAAAATACTCGTCCGGACCGAGGCAGACTCACCTAGGTGAGGTCGGGTGGCCACACCCGACCTCCCCTAGGGGAGATCGGGTCAGCCAACCCGATCTACCCTAGGGGAGATAGGGTTGGCCAACACTATCTCCCCTAGGGAGGGGTTGGGTGGCCACACCCAACCCCTACCCTGGGGGGTCGAATTTTCTCCCCCCCCCCCCCCCCACCCCAAGGGCCCCGGCACCATTTCCCGACTCCGATACTCAGTTTATTTCCGCCAATCTCTCCGTGCTTTAAGGTTTTAATTACGAGATTAAGAGCTAATTAATTGTGTTTAAAGGTTAACGATGTCATTAAGCCACCTTAATGACACCGTTGCCTATAAATACAACTTTTCCACCATTCATTTGAACATCTTGGCTAAGCGTACAATTTAGCTCTGACATCTCACTAGCTTTATCTCTCTAAAAGTATTATACTGACTTAGGCATCGGAGAGGGTACATCAAGCACCACCCCCCCCCCCCTCCATGCTTGGTATTGCCCCTCTTGCAGGGCACAGGAGAAGAGAAGGCAAAGGACAGAAAGATACGGATCAGGACGACAAGGCATAGAAGCACCGAACCCGCAATTTCTCCAGTGAGGAATAAGGCTTAGGCCGACCGCCCGTTGACTTGAGACTTAGAACCTAACACTTGGCGCCTTCCGTGGGCTTCGAACAGAAAGCCTGGCAATAACAAGAGCAATGACGAACAGCTTAGTATCTATGCATCACCGCCCACCTGGGGGCAATAGGCGAGGGAGACAGCCTATACCTCCAGCAAGGCAGCCTAACCCAGAGAAACAGCCTGTACACCTAGAGCCTCAAGTAACCCCACAGGCACCCCAGCCTAACAACCAGGAAGGAGGACCCTCACGCCCAGCTGGGGCTGAATCTTCCACAGCCTCAACTCCATTGGCAAGGAGGCCACAAAGAGAGGGGGAGCAACAGGGAGTGCCATCCCAATACACGGCACCTCCTCAGGGATACTACTATGAGGCGCAACCTCAAGGATATCCATATGGGATGTCGGCTCAAAGGAACGACAATCGCGCCCACACAACCAACACAAGGCCAGCATACACACAGGGAGCACATACAGTGACTCCAGGGTTGATGAGCGCATTGGACGAGCTACTAGCCTATACAGAGACTCTGAGGAACAGGCAGGAAAGGCAACACTAGCATGAAGAAGAAGAAGTTCATGAGCAAGAACAAGTCCCAGAAGAAGAACACCACTCGCACCCTCGAGCAGGGCAGCGAGAAGAACAAAGAAGAGATAACCAAAGGCCACCCCCAGAGGAAAGGCAGCAGTTTGTGCCTCCAAGGCAGCAACAGACACAGCAGGACGCCAGGGCTTACACCCCGCTGGGGGCAGACAGACAGGCAAGACCTCCAAGGAGGCAGAAATTCCACCAAGTACCCTGATGGGTTCGACTACAGCCGTTAGGCCCTATTAACAGTGAGGAAACGACAAATAGGCCCGGTGGGCCCTAAACGAAGGCCAAGATGGCCCAGGCTAAGGATCCCGACGAAGGAAGTCCGAGGATGAGAGGTCCCGACAGAGTCGGACCTGACAGGCGAGCTGAACGCTCCCGACGAGATGCCTCTGAGTAGGCCCCGATGACGAATCCCTGAGAACAGTAGGCCCTGTCACGATGACGAGAGGCCCCGAGCGGTGACACAACGAGATAACTCTGGAGTCCCCGATGTTAGTCGGGACTCGTTATCAGAGGATAAGGCCGAGATACGCGGGGCGTGGCCGAGATACGCGGAACGTGGTTAAGATAAACGGAGCGTGGCCGAGATACGCGGGGCGTGGCCGAGATAAGCGAGATCATGGCCTAGATAGGCGGGATCACACCCGAGCTACGCGGGATACAGGCTAACCACCCCCAACGGTTCACCAGGTAACTGAGGTATCTCTTCGCCTATAAAAGGGCAAGAGGTCACCTCATATCACTTACGTTGAAATACATTACTTGAGATTACTGCTTGCCAGTCCGTACGAGATACTCATTTAAGCATCGGAGAGGGATTCTGGGTCACCGCCCGGTCTATCCCCTCTTGCAGGATTGCGTGGAGCGAAGGAGCTAGGATCGCCGTCAAAGACCGTACCGGAGTTCCACCGTGATCCAACATTGGCGCCGTCTGTGGGAATCTAACAAAAAGCTGATATGCCTTCTACTCGTTCAATGGCGGCTGGCAAGCAAAGAAGGCAAGGACAATCTGGTGGTTCCCGTCACCCCGCTGCGACAACTCTGAATTCACTACCAGAACAGGAGGAAAACCAGAACCATCCCGCTGCTGAGCTCTCCCAGACAGGGGGGCATAATGAAGGTCCCGAAGAGATTGCCGCTCAGCACCAGGGCAATAGGGAGCAGGAGGCTCCCCCAGCTACGGACCTGACGAGGGCTGTGGCAGAAGCCATGCCTATGTTTTTGGCAGCCGTGGAGGCTCTCTTGGATCGGAGAGAGGCTGCGAGGAGGCAGGAGGAGATGCCCCCGTTAGAAGAAGCGCCCCCACCAGCAGAGGTTCGAAACGTACGGGAGGCTCCGCCCCGAGGCCAGGACAGGAGTAGGGTGTCCATTCAGCCAGAGAGATTCATGGTTGATGGGCCAGGACCAGTACAGCACAGGACCATTCCCCTGAATGGTCCCATCACCCCCGATCAGGTGGTAAAGATCGTGAACATCTGCATGGGAGAGCAGAAGCCGCTGGTATCGGAGCTAAGGGATCGATCTACTCATCCCTTCGTTCCTCGACTCATAGACACCCTAGCCCCGCCAGGGTTGGGTATCCCCACGATAAAGGAGTACGATGGTGAAGGAGATCCGGTTCGTCATGTCCAGAAGCACCTCATGGCGTGTCTAGGAAGAGCCCCGAATGAAGATATAGTGTGTACGCTGTTCCCGAACACACTTGGAGAAAGAGCCCTGACCTGGTTCTTTAGTCTGCCCCCAGGCTGCATCACTTGCTGGGCAGATATGCACGACCTATTCATTCAGCAGTACCAGGGTCGTAGACGTTTGATGAAGAGTGTGAGGTCCCTGACCCAGGTGGTACAGATGCCCGACGAATCGCTGGCGCACTATTACCAGCGGTACACTGCCAGTGTGGCGGAGATTGATGAGGAAATCTCGGAGGGTGAAACCATTCGTACCTTCATTCGGAACCTAACGGCCCCCTACGGATCCGACCTAATGCATAGCGTGGCTGAGAAGGCCGTGTGGAATATGGAGGCACTACAGAAGAGGGTGAAACGGCAAATCGATGTCCAGGAGTCGAAGATAGCCACTGGAGAGCTGGAGCCCCCGAAGTCGAATAAAGGGAAGCAGTCGGTTAAACCTTTCGACGATCGTAAGTCAAAGGGTAAACCCGAGGGCAGTCGGAATCGAGGCCGCTCTGATCGGAGAGATGATAGACGTTCTTTAAGGAAGGACAAGCGAGAGGATCTCGACATTCCTCTCAACTGCTCCATGGCGGAGGTACTAACGGTCATGGAACGACAAGGTATCTCCAGGTATCCCCCAAAGAAGGATGGAGAATTCTTAAGATCCCGCACGGATTGCTACTGTCGATTTCACCGCGCAAATGGTCACGACACCAACCATTGTCGGGAGCTGAAGAAGGAGATCGAAAAACTGATCCAGAAGGGGAAGCTTAAGGAGTTCATCGGGGATAAGCGGTGCCGATCCCGCTCTCGGTCCCGATCGCGGTCCCGTTCTCGATCTCGTGATCGGTCCCCAAAGAAGAAGAGGTCCGATCCGGAGCCGTCCGGTGCCCGCAAAGAATGATGGGGCACCATTAATGTGATTCACGGAGGATTTGCTGTTGGAGGTGATACCTCGTCCTCTCGGGAGGTTTACGCCTCTAGAATTCCTACGGCCGTGGTGCTGGGTAAGAGGTCCCGATCCTGGACCCTGAAAGAAGAGATGGTGATCTCCTTTTCGTCGGAGGATCTCATAGGCGTGGAGACTCCGCACAATGACGCCTTGGTTGTGACCTTGGATGTAGACGGGTACGAGATGAAGCGAATTCTGATCGACGGAGGGAGCTCCTCCGATATTCTATTTATGGATGCGCTGGAGGCTATGGGAAAAACGAAGAAAGATCTGAAGGAGGCAAACTTCCCGATGGTCGGGTTCTCTGGTTCTACCTCCTATCCGCTAGGAGTAATCACCTTACCAGTAGAGTTCGGTAGCGGGTGGAAATCAGAAAGGAGGAACGTGGAGTTCGTGGTAGTTGATTCCGCAGGGACTTACAACGCGATTATCGGGAGAACCACCATCAACCCCCTAATGGCAGTTGCCTCGACAGTGCACCAGAAGATGAAGTTCCCGACCGACCACGGAGTCGGAGAGGTCAAGGGTGACCAGGTAGCTTCCCGAAAATGTTATGTTAACGCCACCCGAAGGAGGAGGCGAGAGGCCATGACTGTCCTCCAGACAGATACAGATCCTAGAGAGGAGTTTGGGCGTCCCGCCCCCGTAGAAGATCTAAAAGAAGTTGAGATCGACGGACCCCATTGGAAGGTGAAAATCGGGTCTGCTCTGACTGAGGAGACAGCCCAAAAATTGGTTGAGTTGCTGAAGGAGTTCAAGGAGTTGTTTGCCTGGTCCCCGAGCGATATGCCAGGAATGAGCCCCGATGTTATCGTACACGAGCTGAAGATATACCCCGCAATCAAACCTATCACGCAGAAAAGGTGTCCGATGGGCACAGACAAGAAGATCGTGATCCAGCAGGAGGTGGGCAGGTTACTCGATGCTGGGTTTATTAAAGAGCTCTGATTCCAGACTTGGGTCGCTAATCCGGTACTGGTTAAGAAGACTAATGGGAAATGGCGGATGTGTGTGGATTTCCGCGACCTGAATAAGGCTTGCCCGAAGGACTGTTACCCACTCCCGAGAATCGACCAGTTGGTGGATGCCACATCGGGACATGAGCTGTTGAGCTTCATGGATTCCTATTCAGGCTACAACCAGATCAAGATGGCCAAGGAGGACGCTCCTCACACAACGTTTTATGCAGACAGTGACATCTATCACTACGATGTCATGCCTTTCGGGTTAATCAATGCCGAGGCAACCTATCAGTGCATGGTGAATAAGTTATTTGGAGATATGCTGGGAGAGACCATGGAAGCTTACGTGGATGACATGGTGGTGAAGTCCCGACAAGCTGAGGATCATGTACACAACCTAGCCATGGCGTTTGAGCGGATGAGGCTTCATCAAGTTCGTTTAAACCCGACGAAATGCGCCTTCGGAGTCCACTCAGGGAAATTTTTGGGCTTTATGGTGAGCCAGAGAGGAATTGAGGTGAATCCCGAGAAGCTGAGGGCGATTGAGGAGATGGAGTCTCCGATAAACCATCGGGAGGTACAAGTGCTGAATGGCCGACTGGCTGCAATGAATCGCTTCCTGTCCAAAGTCAGCGATCGATCAATGCCATTTTTTGAAGTCCTGAGGGCCAACAAGAAGTTTGAGTGGACCGCCAAGTGTGAAGAAGCGTTCCAAGCACTCAAGCAGCACCTTCGCACCCTCCCGCCGTTGGCGAAACCGGTTCCAGGCGAGCCGCTCTATCTTTACTTGGCTGTTTCTGAATTTGCCATTAGCTCTGTGTTAGTGAAGGTTGTCGAGGGTAATCAAGTCCCCGTCTATTATGTAAGCAAGGCGTTTGCCAAGTCTGAATCAAATTATCCTGCCGTTGAGAAGTACCTCTTTGCGTTGATTATTACTGCTCGGAAGCTAAGGCCTTATTTCCACGCACACGAGATTACTGTGCTGACGAACCAGCCTTTGAAGCATTTTTTGAACCGACCGGATGCGTCGGGAAGATTAGTGAAATGGGCAGTAGAGCTTAGTGAGTTTCGCATACACTTTGCTCCAAGAACGGCCATTAAGGGCCAGGCATTGGCGGATTTCATAGCAGAATCTACAGCCCCCGATCTAGAAGAAGCGGGCCCTGTAGAGGGGGCAACCATGGAGGTCCCGACAGAAGAACAACCAGAGAGGGTAGAGCAATTAGAACAGCCAAACGAGGAAAATACCTGGGAAATGTACACGGATAGCTCCTCGAGTTCATACGGATCAGGAGCAGGCTTTTTGTTGATACCACCGGGTGGAGGTGAGCCGCTCCGATACGCCTTCGCTTTAACATTCAAGGCCACAAACAACGAAGCGGAGTATGAGGCCCTTATCACGGGCCTGAAAATTGCTAAAGGCACTGGAGTCGATCACTTGAGAGTGAAGTGTGACGCAGCTTTAATCGTAAACCAGGTTCAAGGGCGATACGAAGCGAGGAACCCGATAATGAAGAAGTACCTACAAGAGGTACAAACCTTAAAGGAGAGCTTTAAAAGCTTCGACATCGAGGCAATCCCGAGGGAGGAAAACGTAGAGGCAGACGCCTTGAGCAAATTTGCCCTGGGGGTACCCTTGGAAGAAAATCGGAAGGTGCACTTCTTGGAGAAGATGATCTTGTCGACCACCGACCCGACACGGGTGTGTGCTATTGAAGCAAGATCGGAGGAGGAGCCCACTTGGATGACCCCGATAGTCGCATACCTGACTACGGGGGCAGTCCCCGATGATAAAGTAGTAGCCGACAGGATACGTCGGATCGCGGCTAATTACGTGATGCTGGACAATCAGCTATACAAGAAGGGCTGGTTCTCGACTCCGTACTTGAAGTGTGTGGCAGAGCCCGACACAAATCGAATCCTGAAGGAGGTGCATGAAGGGGTCGCGGCTTGTCATGAAGGGGCCCGATCCATTATGAGGAAAGTGCTGAACTTGGGCTATTATTGGCCTACGATGAGCAAGGAAGCGACGGCGTTGGTCTGATCCTGTGACGCGTGCCAGAGGTACGCCCCGAGTATCGTGGCTCCAGCCGCTAATCTGACATCCATCAAGAGCGCTTGGCCCTTCGCGCAATGGGGCATCGACTTGGTGGGACCTCTTCCACAAGCACAAGGTCAATGTAAGTATTTACTTGTAGCTATCGATTATTTTTCAAAATGGATAGAGGCAAAGGCGTTGGCCAGAACGACGGGGAACCAGATCGTCAGGTTCCTCCAGACCCATATTGGGTCCAGATACGGGATTCCTAAGGTGGTGATCAGCGACAATGGTCCACCTTTTAACGGCTCTCAGGTGAGGGAGTATCTGGAGGAGTTGAACATCGAGCATCGGACAGCTTCCGTGCGCCATGCTCAGACTAATGGCCAGGTGGAATCAGCCAACAAAATCGTGATGGACGGCCTGAAGAAGAGGGTCTATGCCTTGAAGGGCAAGTGGCTGAACGAACTGGAGAACGTGCTTTGGGCTGTTAGAACGACACCCAAACGGTCAACGGGGGAGACTCCGTTTGGCCTCGTTTATGGCACGGAGGCTGTCGCCCCCGTGGAGGTAGCTGTGGCGTCCCATCGGATGAGATATTACGAGCCTCTGACGAATGATGAGATGAGACGGCTGGACTTGGACTTGCTCGAAGAGAAGAGGCGGGAAGCCGATGAAGTCCAAGCTCGAATGCGTTTGGCGACGGCCAGGTATTACAATCGGCGAGTAAAGTCCCGACAGTTCTTCGTCGGGGAGCTGGTTTGGCGTCGCAACAAGTTTACCCTTTTGGATCGAATCAACAAGATGTCACCAAAATGGGAAGGACCTTATTAGGTCGTGGGGATGCCAGCTCCAAATGCGTACAAATTGGAAGACCTCGATGGCAGAGTATTGAAGCATTCTTTTAGTGGCGAACACTTGAAGAAACACCATGCTTGATGAAAGTCGCCTTAAGTGGTGCCCAATGAAAGTCGCCTTAAGTGGTGCCCGATGTAAAATCGCCTTAAGTGGTGTAGGCTGTTTATCGTTTAATTCGATGTAAGCCAAATTTGTGCCATCAATAAATAAAGAGGTTGCTTCCGATCAGAATTATTCTTAGATTTACTCTAAGCTTTATAAAGTCGCCTTGAGTGGTGCACGAGAAAAGTCGCCTTGAGTGGTGCACGAGAAAAGTCGCCTTGAGTGGTGCACGAGAAAAGTCGCCTTAAGTGGTGCACGATTCTTAGATTTATTCTAAGTACTGAAAAGTCGCCTTAGGTGGTGCACGAAAAAGTCGTCTTGAGTGATGCGTGATTCTTAGATTTATTCTAAGTACTGAAAAGTCGCCTTAGGTGGTGCACGAAAAAGTCGTCTTGAGTGATGCGTGATTCTTAGATTTATTCTAAGTATTGAAAAGTCGTCTTAAGTGATGCACGAGATTAAGTCGTCTTAAGTGATGCGTGATTCTTAGATTTATTCTAAGTATTGAAAAGTCGTCTTAAGTGATGCACGAGATTAAGTCGTCTTAAGTGATGCGTGATTCTTAGATTTATTCTAAGTATTGAAAAGTCGTCTTAAGTGATGCACGAGATTAAGTCGTCTTAAGTGATGCATGTTTTTAGATTTATTCTAAGTATCGAAAAGTCGCCTTAAGTAGTGCATGATGATAAGTTGCCTTAAGTGGTGCAAATTAGTAAATCGTCTTGAGTGAGGTACGAAAATGTCTTAAGTGTCGAAGTATCGACATAAGCAAGTGTAGTAAAGCCACTTGGAGAAGTGCATCGAAAAAATCGGAACTAAGAAAGTCTGATAATTGATAAGGGCTCAAAGGCCCGACGATTACAAAAGCGAAGAAAATATAAGGACTCTAAAGATAAGCAGTTAGGCTTGGTCCTTGTCAGCGGCATCTGCGGAAGCTGGGTCCACGAGGTCGGCGGCAGAAGGCTCCACAGGGTCGGCCGCGGGAGGATCGACTATCGGGGCATCCGCACTTGGAAGCTCTGCTGCGTCTTCGACAATTGCGGGGGTACTCCCCCCATCACTCTCCTCAGAAAGAGCAAAGTATTTCTTTGCGAAGGGAGCTAGATAAGGAGACTTGTCGAAGTTGATGGCGTCGCCATACTCCAGGTGGAGCTCTTCAACCGCATTGAAGAGAGTGTTCTCCACCTCCGCGCCGAAGAACTTCATAGCATCAGCCTGGAAGTCTTCAGACCCCCGATAATCCTCCCGGCCCTTGGCCTCAGCCGCGACCAGCTGCGCAGGAACCCCCGCGACTTGCTCCTCCAGAGCCTTCTTCTCGAGGACCAGCTTGTCCTCAGCAGTCTGCCGCTCCTGTCGCTCCTGCCTCAGGAGCCCCTCGAAATCCCCGACCTGCTTTTGGAGGTCCTGAACCTTTTGGTCGAGGATGGCCTTCTCCTTGGCAAGTTTCCCCCGCGAAGATTTGGAGGCTGCAAGATCCTCCTTGAGCTTGGCGATGGCCGCCCGGTCCCGCTCCCGGGACTCATCATAGGCAATGAGGTACCCAAAAAGACGGTTGAAGTCCCCGAGCTCCTACGATAGAAGAAAGAAAAGTGTTAATGGACAAACAACCAGCCTTACCAATGAAGAAGGAGAAGCGAAGTTTTACCTCTATCCGACGCAGGGACATCTCTCGAACATCCCGATGCATCGCCGTCCGATTCAGGGAAATCGGGAACCGCATGGTGGGTAGGATCGAGCCTGCCAGCAGATGCAGAGTCAGCTCCTCATGCTGGTCCCCTTGTCGAAGCTGGACCCCTTGCAGTGTTTGGATTGGAGTCCAGGGAGCATCCACCTGCGTGGGGTCGAAGGCCCTGTAGAAACTCCCGTCGAGAGGGACAGGAGGAGGGCCAGCACGAGTCGTGGAGGGGCGCGCCTCCGGCTCGACCCGGGCAAGGGAAGGAGTGAAGTTGTGGATGGGCGACGGCTATCGCTGGTGCGGAGAAGATGAAGGGGGCAGCCCCTGAGAGGTTGGTTTCAAGGGGGACTGCCCCGCCCTCCGACGATGACGAAGGGAGCCACCCTCATCAGTCTCCTCGGAGGAGTCTAAGGTTTCCACCCGACGAAATTGTTCGCCGGTCGGGGTTTTCTCCCCAGTTGAGGGAGGCGCCCCTGTTGAAGACGGTGCACCCGCGGAAGCTTCAGCGCCCGACGGAGCTCCTGGGCGACCTGCACCTAGAGGACGAGAGGCTTCAGAAATGTAATCAGGGAGTTCATCAGGATTCTTACACCAAACAATACGTCGGGAGACATATTGATCCTTCCCGTGGTAGTGGTAGTAGCCCGCCTTCAGGACACGAGGAGTTTCACCTCGAAGGATTCGTCTAACGTCGGCAATACGGGCCTCCCTGGTCGAAGGAATCAAATCCTTCGGGACCAACCTCCTATACGATTTAATAGCGAGACGGAGCTTTTTACCTTCTTCAGCGTTCTGGACGTCGAAGAGTTGGTCCAGCTCCACGCGCTTCCGCTTAGGTTGCTCCGCAGAAGGAGACCCCGACGGAGCAGCAGCCTTCTTGGCGGACTTCCTCTTCCGCGAAGGGCGGACGGCATCGGTCTCCCCCTGCTTAAGGAACAGATCGGTCAGCACGGATACCTTCTTGGCTGCAAACAGTAAAAGAAAAGAGTTAGAGATTTACCTAGGGAACCACATTGGAGGGGCCGTCGAAGAGCTGCCCCCCGGAGATTATGTCGAGGAGTCGGATCCCGGCGTTCACCAGGTCCCGCTCCACGAGGGAATTGGCGTCGAGGGGAGTGTAAGGCTCCCCCCATCGGTAGAGCTGGATAAGTTGAAGAGTCTGGAAGTCTTCATCAGTGTAGGTGTGGAAAGCGGGAGGAGAGTCCGCTTCCACCTCCCATCGGGGCCATGGGATCGAGGAGTTTCGGATAAAGAAGTAGCTTCTCTTCCATCCGCTATTATCGGACCCCGTATCAACCAGGAGTCCCCGACCCTTGACCACCTTCCAGGTGTCATTGGTCCAGTTACACCGTCCAAGTTGTGCCTTGTTCCACTTCGGCATTCGGGGGTAGAAGGCGCAAACCCCCGCCTCGTTGCACTTCATCCCGTAGAAGGTCCTGAAGAGCTTGAGGCTGTATACCCACCGCTGTCGGAAGCAGAGGACCTGGAAAGCATTCCACAGGCGAATGGCATGCGGAGAGAAGGTGGTCGGATGAGTTTTGTAATGCTGGCACATCTCGACCAGATTACCACAGAAGGGGAATCTGATCCCCGCTGATACTTGCCCCGTAGAGACAAATACCTCCCCTTTTCGGGGACGAGTAACCTCAAGGTTACCCGAGGGGTGAGGCCAGGGATACGGGAAACGAGGTTCCCAAGTAGAAGTGATGCACTCCTCCCGGAGAGCTGCATCATAAGCGGTGCTGGAGATTTCATTCAGAGCATAATCAAAGCTGAAGGGCTTTCTTCCCTCAGAGCTGGATCCACTGTCTGAAAAGTAGCAATGGCAAGGAAGGCACAGTGGGATTTTCGGAAAGCTGCAAACAAGGAAAAGATGAGCAAGCAACGAAGAAGAAATCCTTACCAGACATGACGAATTGGAGGTTGAAGGAATGAACTGGGCGTTGCCGGGAAGATGGTCGAAAAAGCACTAATGGTCTTCGGAATCGCAAAAGCTTGAATTCACAAAGGTTGTAGAGAGCTCCTGAAAATTCGAAGACGGTAAAAGTGATCCAACACCCACGGTTAGGGTTTTATAGGCAAAGAGGACAGTTGAAGGGACACTTCGATCCGAGTCGTCGAAGTTGAAGAGTTCTAATCTGGACCGTTGAGATGGAACGTGCAGAAGGGCAACGGGCGTAATGATAAAACGGCCTGAAAAGCACTTTTCAGAAAAAAGCAGGCGCGAAAAATCAGGCACGAGTGCCGAAGACGTCGCTTCACTAACTGCTGCATTTAATGAACTGGGGAATCGAGGAGTCCCCTCGGATTTGGCAGTTATCCACAAAGCATCAAGGAAACGTGAATGAGAAGACTAGTATTAAGTGACTATGCCAAGGGAAAGACCCCCGATTCCAATGTCAGGAGATCGGGAGTTGGAAGACACGACGAACTAAAAGTCCCTCATGTCTTGGGGGCAAATGATGGGTTCGACTACAGCCGTTAGGCCCTATTAACAGCGAGGAAACGGCAAATAGGCCCGGTGGGCCCTAAACGAAGGCCAAGATGGCCCAGGCTAAGGATCCCGACGAAGGAAGTCCGAGGATGAGAGGTCCCGACAGAGTCGGACCTGACAGGCGAGTTGAACGCTCCCGACGAGATGCCTCTGAGTAGGCCCCGATGACGAATCCCTGAGAACAATAGGCCCTGTCACGATGACGAGAGGCCCCGAGCGGTGACACAACGAGATAACTCTGGAGTCCCCGATGTTAGTCGGGACTCGTTTTCAGAGGATAAGGCCGAGATACGCGGGGCGTGGCCGAGATACGCGGAACGTGGTTAAGATACACGGAGCGTGGCCGAGATACGCGGGGCGTGGCCGAGATAAGCGAGATCATGGCCTAGATAGGCGGGATCACACCCGAGATACGCGGGATACAGGCTAACCACCCCCAACGGTTCACCAGGTAACTGAGGTATCTCTTCGCCTATAAAAGGGCAAGAGGTCACCTCAGATCACTTACGTTGAAATACATTACTTGAGATTACTGCTTGCCAGTCCGTACGAGATACTCATTTAAGCATCGGAGAGGGATTCTGGGTCACCGCCCGGTCTATCCCCTCTTGTAGGATTGCGTGGAGCGAAGGAGCTAGGATCGCCGTCAAAGACCGTACCGGAGTTCCACCGTGATCCAACATACCCCAGCAGGGATATCAAAGATACGCCTACAGTCCGTACCAGCACGGACAAGGAATCCAAGCAAGCCCAATGTATAACTATGGAGGATATCAGAGAGACTATACTCCATCGCCGGTGATGATTACCCCGGAGGAGATAGAAGCCATGATAATGAGAAAGATGAGCGAGTCAAAGAGAAATGGACTGCATTGCCTAAGTGACAACACAAACCACCCCTTCACAAGGGAGTTGGAAATGAGCAAAGTTCCAGACTCCTTGCATACAATACAGATAGCAAAGTACAATGGCAAGGGAGACCCTTTAGAGCACATTCAACAACATGAAGCCTCTCTATTCGGGAGAACTACTGACGACCGATACAAGGCACTCCTATTTCCAAACACCCTATCAGGGGTGGCGTCACATTGGTTCTTTAGCCTACCTACCGAGAGCATCCACTCATGGGCGCAGCTAAAGGCAAAATTTCTTTAGAGATATCTAGGAGAAAGGAAGCTACTTAAAGGAACGGGCTCCCTAGATGATGTGAAGCAAGAAAATGATGAATCCTTGGCTGATTACTACACTAGGTTCAATCAGAACATAGCAGACATACAGAGCGATATCACCGAGGGTGAAATAATAAGAGCCTTTATAAGAAACCTAGGCCGCTTCGGGTCCACACTGGCAGAGAAGATGGCCAAGAAACCGGCAGGTACTTTAGAGGAGCTAGCAGGGAGAGTAAAAACTCATATAGACTTGGAGAGGCACAGGGTGAGTAAGAAAGCCAAGATTCAAGCAGCTAAGGAGGACAACACAAAGCAAAATAAGGGAAAGCCACCTCAGGCACCTCAACCCATAAGGCAACAAGAGTGGCGTCCGCCTCAGCAAAGAAATCAGATGGGTGAGCCACTGAAGGCTAGGGAAATAAATGTCATCAAGTTCATACCATTGAACACCACCCCAGTAGTGGTCCTAAGAGAGATGAGAAATCAGAAACTGTGGTCGCCCCCCGCAAGATGGAGAGCGCCAATGGTAGGGACACACAAGGATAGATGGTGTGATAACCATGAGGCATACGGGCATGATACGAACGAATGCTTTAGCTTGAAGCTAAGCATCAATAATATCATCCAGAGGGGGGAGTTAAAACAGTTTGTTGATCACGGTGGCAACAGCATACAGCTAGGGCCATCATACAAGGATAAAGGCAAAGCTAAGGCAGATTATAATCCCCCACCTAACAAGAGGGGGACTATAAACATGATACACGGAGGAGTGGCATCAGGTGGCCCAACAGCTAATGCAAGGGAGGTTTATGCATCCAAACTGAGCTCAGTACCAAGGTGGAGAAAGAGACCACGAGAAGGAGAGGAGATGAAGATTGAATTCTCGGAGAAGGACAAGAGTCACATTGTCTTCCCGCATGACGATGCTTTAGTCATCACAATGGACATTGATAATTTCGATGTAAAGAGAATACTGGTAGATGGGGGCAGCTCTGCAGACCTCCTAAGCCTAAGGGTCCTGGAAGAAATAGGAAAAACAAAGGCAGATATCAAACCAGTCAACTTCCCTCTGGTTGGCTTCTCAGGGGCAACAAGCTACCCCCTGGGAATGATAACCCTGCCAGTGACCATTGGCCAAGGATGGACACAACTGAGGATGAACGTTAACTTCTTGGTGGTTGAAAGCCTGGGAGCCTACAACGGGATCCTAGGAAGAACAACCATAAATCCATACGAAATTGTGCCATCTACCGTGCACCAGAAGCTGAAATACATCACTGAAAACGGAATTGGAGAAGTCTTGGGTGATCAACGCACTGCAAGGCAGTGCTACGTCAACTCCATGAGACATAGATCACACAAGTCAGACACAGTGGCTATGGTCATGATGGGGGCCAACCAAGACAAAGAGAGGGTGATGAAGAGACAAAGGCAAAGAAAGATGAAGAACGGAGTTGCACTCCGCCTGAGTAGGCAGCTTTTTCAAGGACTGGCTAAGAAGAGACAAAGGGGTAAGGCCGTAAAGGTAACAAGCATATCTTGGCAGCCAGAGAGTGTAGAAGGAAAGAGAACAAGGGACTCCATCAGAAAAGGTTTCCGATACATAGATGACATCAAGCAAATGCCGAGGGAGTCCATGTCAAGCTACTTTGAGAGATTCTTCAGTTATGGTGCCAACATGGACATCACAAGAAGAGAGGCCGTCAGGGCCTTCCTTAGAAACATGCATCCAACCTCATTTGAAGCATATGGAGAGCTCTATGAGGTGGTCATGACAAGCACAATGAGGGAGCTCAAAGAGAAGCTGGACAAGGCGTTTGCAAAAGAGATAGGGCAACCGGAAGAAGTCCTCGAAAAAGAAAGAGAGATTGACATACTGGAAGGAGGTGTAAATTTCACATTCACGCCCCTTACAGTAAAGATAGAAGAAAATTTTCAGAAGTACCTCAAGGAAGAGCTACCCACATGCAAAGAGGAGGGCAAGGCCTTCCTAGGAAGAGATGCACAGGGTTGGTGTGAGTACCATGGGACCTGGGGGCATCAAACCAATGATTGCATGGTGTTGAAGATAGAAGTGGAGGAGATGATTTACAAAGGAGGCCTAAGAGAGTACGTGGCAACAGACAAACTCACCACCCCATATCCTTAGTTTCATATTTAGCACTTTGCATGTTCAAGCATTCTAAGTTTTCAAAAAACAACTTTTGAGAAGGAGAACTCAAGAAGTTACTCCAACTCTACAACTATCTTTGATTTCCTCCAAAGGGTGTCTTGATCCACCCAAGGCATCCCATGTGTACATAAAGGCTTGAATGCTCCTAATGAAGTAGAAGTTACTCAAAAATATTTTTCAAAGAAGGTGGTGACACAATCATTATGTTATCCTTACACAGATATGACTTCCAAGTCAGCAACACCCTCGACGCCCCAAGAGCGTATCTTGAGAGTAGTTTTCATACTACGACCTTCGACGCCCCCAAGAGCGTATCTTGAGAGTAGTTTTCATACTACGACCTTCGACGCCCCCAAGAGCGTATCTTGAGAGTGGTTTCCAAAAACTACGAATTTCGACGCCCCCAAGAGCGTATCTTGAGAGTGGTTTCCAAAAACTACGAATTTCGACGCCCCCAAGAGCGTATCTTGAGAGTGGTTTCCAAAAACTACGAATTTCGACGCCCCCAAGACCGTATCTTGAGAGTAGTTTCTAAAAACTACGACCTTCGACGCCCCCAGGAGCGTATCTTGAGGTAGATTCCAAACTACCAGATTCGACGCCCCCAAGAGCGTATCTTGAGGTAGATTTCAAACTACCAGATTCGACGCCCACCAGGAGCGTATCTTTGGTCTAACTTGTGCCCTCCGGGAGCCTATCCTGTGAAACGTTAAGTGCCCTCCGAGAGCCTGTCTCGTGAACAGATTCGACGCCCACCAAGAGTGTATCTTTGGTCTAACAGTATCATACACACCATTTAAAGGGTATCAGAAGAGATCATTGCACCATACTAAGAAGGATTCCACGAGAAAATAATGGCAAAGTAAAGTTGCATAAAGAACACATAATGTTTTTTCTTGATGAAATAGCAGGCATGACATGAAGGAAAACACAAAAGAAGGATAAGTGAAGGAAAACACAAAAGAAGGATAAGTAAAGGAAAACACACCAAAGGAAGAGTCCATGATCAAAGGAATACATACAAAAGCATACGAAGTACCCATCAAAAGGCAAGTGATCCACACTGCCAACTACACAATACGAAAAAGGAAAGCAACACAAAATCCTACAGCAATCCCAAAAGATACTCAACCCATCAAAGGGGAGGAAGAGTATGGTCGTATATACAAAGATAGAAAGATGTCAATACATCAACCAGAGCCCTCTGGGGAGTCCCCCTGACCCCCTGAGGACGAACCACCAGCAGAGATAGAGGAATAGGAGGAAGAGTCCGAAGTGTCAATATCCACAGGTGTAGCATCCACCTGTGCAGGGGCAGGCTCGTCAGCAACAGCAGCCTGACCCCTAAGGACAGCCATGTAACCAGTAGCGTACGGTCCAAAATCACCCAGATCGCCAACCGGAAACTGAGGATCAATACGAAAAATATGGTCCACAAGATACTCGCCAAACTGGTTCATCTCCTGAGTAAGCCGCACACTGTAATCAGCAGTAAAGGCAGAGGAAGCCTTGTACTCAGACACTGCAACAGTCCTCTCCTCTGCCCGGCACCTTGCCTCAAGTTTCCTCAACTCCTCATAATGGAGTGAAGATGCGACCTCAGCCTCGCGGCGTAAGCTAACTACGGTAGTCTCAAGTAAAGACACTTGGTCCCTGAGCTCCTGCATCTTCAGATCGGACAGGCGTGTCTTCTCAGTGGCAGTGGCAAGCTCCGCCTTCAGGGACAAGGGACGACATGTTCACCATGTCAGACATACCCTGGAAATTTAACAAGAGATGAGTAACTAGAAAAGCAACCACATGAAAGTAAAAAGGGTAAGTGAGACACCACTCACAGGCACATAACGGGATAGTACACCCTGAACGAAACGCCGGGTCTCCCTAGGAGACTTAGGCTGAGCAGCACGATCGCCAGGGGGGATGGCACCGCGAAGCACACGGATGCCAACCTCCGGAGTGCGCAAGGAAGATCCGCTATCAAGGTGGAACTCCTTCAACCCAGCAAAAGGAGTCCACTCAGACCCAACGATATCCTCGTCAGTAAGGCGCGTAAAATCCTTCCGACTCAAAGCCGGAAGCCCACCTATACAAACAAAGCAAGATAAAGAAAAATACAAACATAGAAGCATCAGTGACATTGAGAAGATCGAACCTGACGACCGTGCCCTCGGCTGGGAGGCAGGGGATGGAGAACCAGTGACCACTCCACTATCACCAACAGGTCGCTTCCCTTTATCAGCTCGGGAAGGAGCCTCTTCGACCACTATCTCTTTGTCGCGAGACAGGGTCGGGGGACGAACACCAGGGAGGAGGATCTGCAGCCTTCTTCTTCTTGACAGCCGAGGCCCCGGCCTCAGAGTCGGACCTCCGCGACTTGGACTTAGAAGGTCCAGAGCCCTTGCCCACAGAGACAACTCTCTCAGTCACCAAAGGAGAGTGCCCTAACAATACAAGGAAAACAGCGTAAGGAAAAACACAAGTATACCATAAGAGGAAAAAAGAAGGAAGCATACCAGAGGCCCCAGCAGTCTTCCCAAGCATAGGGGACTTCTTTGGAGTAGAGCTGGAGGGAGCCCTCCTCTTGCTCAGATCGACCGGAGCTGCCTGCACGTTATACGTTTTCCCGTGAAACCAACCTACAAGGGAAGAGCAGAAAGTAAATGTAGATGAGAAGACTAAGTAACATACCGAACCCCCGGAGTCAGGAGTCAAACTAATCCCTGCCTCATAAAGATCTGTCTCGGTCACCAAGGACACGGGGCAGTATGACTGGGTCCTGTTGCTCTCATAGATGGTCTTCATAGTCTCTAAGTCCACAGAAGAGAACTCCCCAAAGGCAGGCCAGCCGTCTGACCGATCCTCATTCAAAACCGGCCAGGTAACATATCGATCCGTAATGAAGAAATAATGTTTGGCCCAGTGGCTCGCCGAGTTATCGCTCCGGGCCACGAAACGAAGAGAAGTATCCCACTCAACCCCGCTCAACCCGAAATCGGCAAATCGGGAATCTTTGAGGGATGGATGGCGAGTTACAAAACTCGCGAAGCCTACCTTCCTCTGATACTGGAATCGATAGAAGCATCGGAACAAGACCAATGAATACTTCCAGGAGTACCAGTGGCATAACACCCGGAAGCCCACCCAGACACGGATAGCACTAAGGGCAAGGTTCACAGGGGAGATCCTAAAGAACCTACTCAACTCTACAAGATCATCGCAATAAGGCAGCCGCAATCCAAACCGAATCTGGGGAGGATAAACAACAACCTTCCCCCTGGGGGGGCTCTGTCACTGTCTGGCGGGCATTCCCTAAAGAAGGGAGGAAGGGATATAAAGGCTCATCTAAGGGGAAAATGTCACCTAAAGTAACATGCTCGTTATAGTCAGACCTAGTCAGGTAGTTCTCCGGCAAAGCAGCGAGACCTAAATCAAAGGCAGTAAGAAATTCCAAGCTTGAATCAGGCTCCGACTAACACCTCGGCTCAGTGTATGGCTTAGAATTCGACACCAAACTAAGGGAAGGAAAGAAAGCAATGCGGCGAATAGAAAGAAAGAGAAACTTACTCATACTTCGAAGGATGTAACGCCTTTGCAGAGTTTGCGTACGGGGACACCACCACGAATACAGTACCTGCCACGGCATAACAGGTGTCAAGACAGGAAGATTTCCGGAAAGACCGGGCGTACCCCGGCACCAGACAAACAACAAACAAAAATCCAAAGGCATCCAACAAAGGTAACAAACGCACGTCAAGGACACCCCAACGATAAAACCGAACAGTTTTGCTCAAACCGAAAATCAATTCCCGGGTAAAATTACGATTACGCCCCCCAACATGAATCAACACACAAATGGCGCCCCAACGTCAAATTCAAACGGGAATAGTCTAAACGGACAAAACACTATCTCCGGACGACCGGCCAAAATTTTTTCCCCAAATCGGCGGTTATCTACGGCAATCACATATTCAATCAAGCATCGGCAATCGAGTATCGGCAATTCAAGTATCGACATTTTACGCGGTAACAAAAGGGAAAGATTGGACCTTTGGAAAACCCGACCCGATTTGATAAACGGGTCCGGAATTCGAGTTTGAAGATCGCCGGAAATCAGCCCCTCGCCGGAAACCAGACCCCGCCGTCGCCGGAGGTCGCCTCAGGTCACGCCGGAGCTGCGCCGCCTCGCTGTCGCCCACCCCCGCCGGAGCAGATGCTGCCGTCGTCAGGGACAGCCTCGCCGTCGACCACCGTCTCCGCCCTGGTCTGTGCCGCCTAGAGCCGTCGGATCGCCTCGCCTCCGCCGTGCCGCCGGGAGCTTCCGTCGTCGCCCTAGAACCGTGCCGCCGTGTCCGTGCTGGTCGGAATTCCTGGTCCCCCACCGGAATTTTGGCCGGCCCCTCTCCCTTGGTGTGCAAGAATTCCTCCCTTGGTCTCCAAGTGTGAGGAAAAAAGGAAAAGATGACAATGGTGGCTAAGTGAGGTAATTTCTTTACTCCTCTATATATTTGAAAAGGTGTAGGGTTTTTTAAAGTGACATAATCACAACCCTCCATTTAAAATTAAAAGAGATCTAAGGGTCAAAGGAAAACTATCATCTTTACCTCACTTAGACTATGGTTAGGCATATTTCCACTCAAGTTAACACTCCATGGGTATATTTCTAAGTATCCCATACTTAGAAAAATTTTAAACCAAAATTAAAATTTTTCTCCACTTAAACTTATCCCGGCATGGAATTGAAGCATGGACTCGTTTAGCTGTATTCATATTGCACCCCCACGCGAGCGTATATCTTCCAAGTATACACCCATGGCGGGGATAGGTTTATTATTTCCATCTCAGGCGGACACGTGCTTGGACACGTGTCCGTGCTATTCTAACATTTACAATCCCTCTATCTTATAAGACAAGGGCCGAGTCGGCGGAGCCAGAGACACACATCCATGGGTAAGTAAGAATTCCAACAAAAGGTAAAATCCCGGCTTCAAATTGCGCGTGTCATACCATCCTAAAATAGAGTCAATCAAGGGTCAGGCCATTGGTTGACTCGGGGGCATGTGATGGATATACGCCCAATTTGAACCCGTTGACTTCCGAATCGTTTTATTTTGATCACCCCGTCAATGATTGTAAATCGAAACTTCGACCCAAACACCCCGCGAAAACGCCAACGGTCCGGACGAGGCCAAAATACTCGTCCGGACCGAGGCAGACTCACCTAGGTGAGGTCGGGTGGCCACACCCGATCTCCCCTAGGGAGGGGTTGGGTGGCCACACCCAACCCCTACCATTGGGGGTCGGATTTTCTCCCCCCCCCCCCCCCAAGGGCCCCGGCATCATTCCCGACTCCGATACTCAGTTTATTTCCGCCAATCTCTCCGTGCTTTAAGGTTTTAATTACGAGATTAAGAGCTAATTAATTGTGTTTAAAGGTTAACGATGTCATTAAGCCACCTTAATGACATCGTTGCCTATAAATACAACTTTTCCACCATTCATTTGAACATCTTGGCTAAGCGTACAATTTAGCTCTGACATCTCACTAGCTTTATCTCTCTAAAAGTATTATACTGACTTAGGCATCGGAGAGGGTACATCAAGCACCACCCCCCCCCCCCTCCGTGCTTGGTATTGCCCCTCTTGCAGGGCACGAGGAGAAGAGAAGGCAAAGGACAGAAAGATACGGATCAGGACGACAAGGCTTAGAAGCACCGAACCCGCAATTTCTCCAGTGAGGAATAAGGCTTAGGTCGACCGCCCGTTGACCTGAGACATAGAACCTAACATTCACGAGACAGGCTCTCGGAGGGCACTTAACGTTTTACAGGATAGGCTCCCGGAGGGCACAAGTTAGACCAAAGATACGCTCCTGGTGGGCGTCGAATCTGGTAGTTTGAAATCTACCTCAAGATACGCTCTTGGGGGCGTCGAATCTGGTAGTTTGAAATCTACCTCAAGATACGCTCTTGGGGGCGTCGAAGGTCGTAGTTTTTAGAAACCACTCTCAAGATACGCTCTTGGGGGCGTCGAAGTTCGTAGTTTTTGGAAACCACTCTCAAGATACGCTCTTGGGGGCGTCGAAGTTCGTAGTTTTTGGAAACCACTCTCAAGATACGCTCTTGGGGGCGTCGAAGGTCGTAGTATGAAAACTACTCTCAAGATACGCTCTTGGGGGCGTCGAAGGTCGTAGTATGAAAACTACTCTCAAGATACGCTCTTGGGGGCGTCGAAGGTCGTAGTATGAAAACTACTCTCAAGATACGCTCTTGGGGGCGTCGAAGGTCGTAGTATGAAAACTACTCTCAAGATACGCTCTTGGGGGCGTCGAATCTGTTCGCGGGATAGGCTCCCGGAGGGCTCAGAATATTACTTTACCTTGTGTCCCTTCTCATGTAGGGTGCGTTTTTTATACGCCTTTTAGATCTTTACTTGAGTTTTCTTTCCATGATATTGCCTGTTACCACGCGTTTTCTTCAATGTGGGAGATCACCTTTCGAGGGTGATGTTTGTGTGTTGCCAACTTAGGACGAGTTCGTATAGGGAGTTGAGGATGTTTTCCTCTTATGTGACCTCTTCTAGGAGAAGTAGTATTGCATGTTCTTGTGATCTTCTGCCTCTAATCTCTTCTTTTACACTTAGGTGGACTACCAAGCACTTATTCGTTTGGTGCCCCCCAAGTTGCTTGGTGGTCATACCGCCTTCATATTTGGCCATTGAAGGCCCCTCATTCATTTTCCTTGTTGGGTACCCCTTATGCTTGGGGCTCCCTTGTCTGCTTGTTTGAATGCGATGAGTGTCCCTTGTAGGATTTACTCTTTCTCATGCTTGCTTGTTTCATTCATAGGCATGGTTTGGATAATGCCTTTGTCGGATGTATCTTTAGAGGTTGGGTGGAGAGCTTTTGCTTTGGGTGGGTGGGGGTGAATTTCATTCTCTTGATAACTAGGATGTGGCAATGTTTGTATCCTAGGGGTGCTTGTAAATTCCTTCCCCCCCTTCCTTGTGTTTTTTAGAAAAAACACTTTTTTGGTGATGATAGATCAGGAGTAACGTATCTTGTAAGGGATTGTATTTAGGTTGAAAAGCTTTCTCATAGAATGGTGTCTTGAGTTGTTAATCTCGAAGGTGTATTTCAGACTAGTCAATCTGATCCATGCTTCTTGCTCGGGCATGGGGGGTCTGACCGGGCTGTGATAATCTTCTTGAAGTGTTGTGGTACTTAGTGTGCTTTGCCTTTTCCTTTACATTGGAGTATTCTTCAATGCCTTTAGGGAGTGTCACATTGGTCATGCTCCTCCCACCTTGAATGTTGACTATAGACTTCCTTTGAATTAGGACTTGAACCTAAAAAGGATGTTTTCCTTTAGGTTTGCAGGTGATGCTCCATGATTTTCCATGGGTTTGCCCCCGTATTGGCTATTCTTTGTTGGATAACTTCATTAGAGGCTGCATTTGTATTGCGTACGTATACGTGTTTGAGGTGTGTTGAGTTGACAAGTCCCTCCTTTTTTATTTTGTCATAACCTTCATTCATCATGTGTTCGGCGTATGGCCTTAAAGGCGGGATATTTTTCTAGTGCCCCTTTTATCGAGGTTCTCCTCTTGATGGGATGTCAGAGTCAAATGTCTTATCATTTGCAGACAAGGTGGTTGATCAGGATGTGCGTCTAGTGTGAGGGTCGATCTTGAAACCTTACTCCCCAAGCTTTTGAGCTCTTCTTTGGTTGATCTTGTAGGACTATTATCATGCCCTAAGGCTCTTGATAGGAGATGTATCTCCTTTTTCATATTCTAGTTGTTGCACTATCTCTTTTGCTAATCTTGCATCTTTAGCTCTCTTGGTGCGTGACTTCAATGACGGGATTTTCTACTGATGTTTGTTCTGTTAAGACTTGTATCCTTGGTTGCCTTCCTTTCTTGTGAGATGGCGAAGGAGTGTTTATGAACACTCAAATGTGTCGTACTTGGTAGAGGTATGCGCCTAAACTTTAGGGCGTTGTCTTGAATCTTCGTGTACCTATCTTTGATGAACATGTTATTCATTGCATATATAATACGGAGTCCAAGGATCTCCGGGTTAGGATCATATTTTGAGAACAGAGACATAGTCATCTATTAGATAACCTCTTTATCTACGGAGTTTATTTTTGCAAGGATAAATGCAAGGATACTTGTAAGGATACTTGTAAGGATATGTGTTCCATCCTTGTTCCTGGTTCATTTGCAGTGTCGTGTCCCTAATGGGTGTGTCGATGTTCTGACCACCTTTACTAGTAGGGGTCCTTTGGTATTAGGTATGCCTGACTCTTCTCTAGTATCATCAATAGGTTGCCTTTGGAGGTGGGCATTGTCTATGTGATATGGTTTCCTCCATTTTTGGAGGGATGAGTTCGCGGCTACCCCCTCTTATGCTAATGGGCCTTTGTGGGGAGGGCATGTTGTGACTGGTGCCCCCCTTGCATACCAATGCCAGATGGGATCCTTTGACAGACTTGGCCCTAGGATGCTTAGTAGAAGGTTATAGTAGGGGTAATCCTTTGTAATCTTCATGGTAGTTCCTCTATAGGATGTTGGGAGTGCTCAACTTATTTTTGTAAGTGATCCTTCCATCTTGTGATCTTTCCCAGAAACTTGACCTTATAGGTGTTCTTTGAGATTGAGGAATCTGTTTCTTGTGCATCCCTTGATTGGCGATGGCCTCTTATGGATTCTTCTAGTGGTCCACCTGTGTATGTATATACCTCGGAGCCCGAAGGCGTCCGGTATGGTCTTTCTTGGAAAACATGTTGATATCAAGTATCAAAATCTATCTCTTTTAGGGAGTTGACTTGTTATGCAGTTAAATTAAATAAGAGGATATGGGAAGGATATGGGTGTAGGGGTGTTGATATCCCCTGCTTCCTTGGTAATGTAACTGTCTTCCTCCATTAATCTGTGTGTATTCCTTCCCCTTTGAGGAATACAAGGTCGCATCTTTGCAAGGCGGACTAGGTAGAGGTGTATCCTTCATGTAAGCTATGTGTGATCTCACTCTACTACGTCTCTCCATGAGACTTCCCATTGTAGTAGCTATGTACTAACATGGTGTGGTACTCTATGAGTCCCCTTTTCAAATCCTTATCTTTTCGACTTCTCCCCTGTCCTAGGGGGATGTGTACCAAGGGTTGTCATACACAAGAGGTTGGGACCTGTCGTGCTGTATCATGAGTAGGTGGTTGCCTTGTTGTGTTGTCGGGCGATGTCCCTCCCTTTGAGCTTTCCTTGAAATGTCTCTTAGTCATGTCCGTGGTGATACAGACTGTATGTGTACCTTGCTGATGTGGATGTTGGAACTCTTATAACCTTTGTGGTCTGACTTGCATGTCCTCCCTTAGTGGGGTGTATGTCCCAGCTCTTTGCTGTGTTTGTTATTGCCTTGGAGGCACAAATTGTTGCCCTCCCATTGGGGGTGGCAGTTGCTCTCTCATTCTTTGATTTTTACGATGCCCCCTTTGGAGGGCTTGTGTGTTACTCTTCCTGTGGGCACTTCTCTGCCTGCGGATGTCGCTTCTCTTGCTTGTCTATCTGCCCCAGCGGGGTGTATGCCCTGACTTCCTGCTGTGGTTGATATTGCCTTGGAGGCACATATTGTTGCCTTTCCTCTGGGGGTGGCCCTTGCTCTTCTCTCCTTTGTTCTTCTCGCTGCCCTGTTGGAGGGTGCGAGTAGTGTTTTTCTTCTGGTACTTGTTCTTCCTCATGAACTTCTTCTTCTTCATGATGGTGTTGCCTTCTCTGCATGTTCCTCAGAGTCTATCTGTAGGCTAGTAGCTCATCCAATGTGTTCATCAACCTCGGAGTCACTGTCTGTGCTCCTTGCGAGTATGCGGGCCTTGTGTTGGTTGTGTGGGCACGATTGTCGTTCCTTTGAGTCGGCATTCCATATGGATACCTTTGAGGTTGTGCCTCATAGTAGTACCCTTGTGGAGGTGCCGTGTATTGGGATGGCACTCCTTGTTGCCCCCCAGTCCCTGTGGCCTCCTAGCCAATGGAGTTGAAGCTGTGGAAGCCTCCTAGCCAGCTGGGCGTGAAGGTCCTCCTCCCTGATTGTTAGGCTGGGGTGCCTGTGGGGCTACCTAAGGCTCTGGGTGTGCAGGCTGTTTCTCTGGGTTAGGCTGCCTTGCTGGAGGTATAGGCTGTCTCCCTCGCTTATTGCCCCCAGGTGGGCGGTGATGCCTAGATGCTAAGCTGTTCGTCATCGCTCTCGTTATTGCCAGGCTTTCTGTTAGAAGCCCACGAACGGCGCCAAGTGTTAAGTTCTAAGTTTCAGGTCAACGGGTGGTCGACCTAAACCTTGCTCCTTACTGGTGAAATTACGGGTTCGGTGCTCCTAGGTTCTGTCGTTCTGATTTGTATCCTTCCACCCTTCTCCTTCTCTCCTTCTCTTCTCCACGTGCCCTGCAAGAGGGGCAATATCAAGCACGGAGGGGGGGGGGGGGGGTGGTGCTTGATGTACCCTCTCCGATGCTTTTGTTAATATGTTTCTTAGAGAGATAAAGCTTAGAGAGATGTCAGAGCTAAATTGCACACTTAGCCAAGATGATCAAATGAATGGTTGAAATGTTGTATTTATAGGCAACGGTGTCATTAAGGTGGCTTAATGACATCGTTAACCTTTAAGCACAATTAATTAGCTCTTAATCATGTAATTAAGACCTTAAAGCACGGAGAAAGTCGGCGGAAATAAACTGAGTATCGGAGTCGGGAAGCGGTGCCGGGGCCCTTGGGGGGGGGGGGGGGAGAAAATCCGACCCCCAAGGGTAGGGGTTGGGTGTGGCCACCCAACCCCTCCCTAGGGAGGATAGGGTTGGCCAACCCTATCTCCCCTAGGGGAGATCGGGTTGGCCCACCCGATCTCCCCTAGGGGAGGTCGGGTGTGGCCACCCGACCTCACCTAGGTGAGTTTGCCGCGGTCCGGACGAGTATTTTGGCCTCGTCCGGACCGTTAGTGTTTCCGCAGGGTGTTTGGTCGAAATTTCGATTTATAATCATTAACGGGGTGATCAAAATCGAACTATTCGGAAGTCAACGGGTTTAAATTGGGCGTATATCCATCAGGTATATTCAGTTCAGTTGTCCTGACTGAGATGACGGAGCATGTGTGTCGTTTCATTTTATTCTGCAACTTTTACCTGACTGAAATTTTGGTCCTAACCCCGTAGGTTTGTATTTTCGTTTTAGATCGTTCTCGTTCAACCGAGACGTTAAATTGATAAGCAAATTGAGCTTCGAATCGAGCAACAATTACTTTATTCAATAACTCCGAATCTCAAAATAACCATAATTTTAGTAACGAACGATGAACGATAAATGACAATGGTATAGTTCATGATCTGAAGTTTACATATTTGATCTATGATTCTGACGCATATAGTCAAGAACTTTGAGTCATGTTGAACATCTCGTCTGAGTAAATTCACGAGTGAATCACTTCAAATGATCTGTGTCTGTATAAAACATTCTACAGCTTCATACACATGACCTACAAGGCGTCTTTGAGACACACTTTATCAACGGGGTTTAACCCACCGGTTTATCGTATAGGACTTATTCGGTCCAGTTCTCTTCTTGCTATGCAGATCATGGTTCACTTCTTTCGGACTCACTATGGTGAGCAGATAAGGTTTCCCTTTCACTTCCGTGGTTACTGTATTTGATTAGGCTCAAGGTTATTGAGTCCTGTCAATATCAGACAACCATGTACATCATTTCCATGTTGACTTCCATCCTAAAGACCCGATGCGGGTTTTACGCCGACATCCATGCGCCTAAAGACCCGATTAGGCTCATGCGCGCCTACGTATGCTTACATGCATCTACTCCAACATACAAGGCCTAAGGCGAATGTCTAAGGTAATAAGTGCAAACATATCCATAGCACTAATATCTATATGCATATGTTGCCTAACTTGTGTAGGATATGGATACACACATACATACCTTGGGAGATATAAATCTCGACTATAGCTACAAGCATCATTATTACCAAGTATATACATACATATAATGACAACATCTCAAGCAATCAAGGATGACAGTCGACATGGGAAGTGACATCCCTACTCTATACATACTAGTGTTAAAACACTTAACTATTTGCATGCTCTTTTTGCTATGCTAAACTATGCTAGGCATTTCATCAAACACTTGGTGGGCATGAATAGTCAAGTTTCAATCAAGACAATGATTGGCCTAATTGATTCAAGCAAAGACACTATCATACCTGGAAATGATTCTAATTGGCCTCAAAAAACCGAATCACCACGAAAATTGAGGTCGGACACCCCGTTTTAAGCCCCGAAAGTCCCGCCGCCGTACGCCCACCGTCCGCCCGCAGTGCGCCGCCGCGTCTGCCGCCCGTCCTGCTGCCGTCGTTGGTCTCGCCGCCACGAGCTGGTCCCGTCGGTGGGCGGTGGCCGGCCGGTGATGGAGAGATGTGTGTGGGTGAGTGTCTTGAATCCTAAGCAACTTACTCTTCAAGAAAAGGGAGAAGACAATTTTGAAATGTGGAGGTAAAATGAGGAGGGGTTTACATGCTCTCCCCTTTATATACATATGTGGGTAATACCCTACCCCCTCCATATTTTTTCTAACTCTTTTGTATGAGTTATTAGCACATACACATGCTTACATACCCGCGCGTACATATGCATGTCTACATATACATACACACGTTTGCATATCCATGTCACGTGCTTATTATTACAACCCCGGCATGTATATACTTATACCCACGTCATAGTATATATATGCACCCATATCTATGTGTTTAATCTCATGACATTACACGTCGCGCGTCTGCTTACGTACGCGCGTAAACCATGTTCGCACACATGTTAGTGTTTATACCCATGCTGCATAAATAGTCTTACATTATTACATATATACATGTTACATACGTATACTCGCTGTGCTAACCATGTCAGCACTTATAGTCGCTCTTGTTAAACGAAATGAGGAATACGCGACATTGAGGCCCACGCGCCAATGAACAGTAAGTCCATACCGAGGTAACACCCGAGCTTAAATCGAACGTATACTCTATCGAAAATAGAGTCAAGCAAGGGTCGCACCATTACTTGACTCGGGGGCAAATGATGGGTATACGTCCGATTCGGGTTCGTTTTATACTATTCGGACCTCATTTACACGTCAAACCCACCAATAGTTCTAAAATAATCACCCGCGAGTTTAAAGCGACCCGGGATATGCACGCGCGTATCCCGGACGAAAGAATCGTCCGGATTGTCACCATAATCCGGACCTCTGGATTATGCCCGCGAATATGCGTGAACCCCTATATATGCGTACACAACACGTGTCGGGCTCCCCGACGTCAACTTTACGCTCGTCCATGTCCAGTTGACGTTTTACAGTTAAACCGGCGTCAGACCGTTCAAAACCCAGTCTGATTCTAAGGTTCCCTATAAATAGGAGCCTTGATCATTCATTTCACAATTAAGTTGACGCGGAAGCTCTGACCTCTCTCTAGCTTTCTCTCTACAATTCTAATTTAAGCTTCAAAGAGGGTTCATCGCAGTCCACCCCCACCCCCCCCCCCTTTGCGTGGTGTGCGATACTACCCCTCCTGCATGTATTCAGAGACGTACGCTCCCAGACACGTGTGAAGACCGATATATCGGCAATCCGAGGCGCTCTCATACACCCATACAAGGACCCGACCCTCCGTCTAGTCCGGGATCCAACACTGTGCTATGAGGGCAGGAAGTTAGAATTGACCAGATTCAGTGACGCCGACCATGGTGGCGATCCAGACGATCGTAAGTCCACCACAGGAGGAGTGTTTCTCCTTGTTGATGCCGCAATTTCATGGACGAGCAAGAAACAATCATGTGTCGCGCTGTTTACAATGGAATCGGAATTCGTTGTTCTCTCTAAAAATGCACAGGAAGCGGTCTGGCTGAAAAGTCTTCTTACTGCTCTGCTTGATGGTGATGTTGGGAGTAAACCTATGAAGATGTTCTTTGACAGTCAAGCAGCAATTGCGGCAGAAAGAATCCAAAGTACCATACAAGGACTAATCAGATTGATGTGAAATATAATTATGCTAAATCTATGGTAGAAGATAATATAATCACTTTAGAATACTCGCCCACTATTGAAATGATGGTAGACCCACTAACTAAACCATTACGCAGGAGACATTCGAAAAGCATCTTAAACTGCTTGGATTGCGTAGGGTTTAAAAGTGGGCATGTATTTGTGATAACATTTTGATGAATTGGAAGTTACATTTTGATGAATGAAAGAATTACAATTTGAGTTTATGATTCATCGACGTCATAATGTTTGATTACATCGGATTGTACGGTCTATAAACTAAGTCGTAGGAGGAAACAATCCTCTGCATAAATTATGTCGAATGTGGGTCTTGCCTTGTCACACGGGCACAGTCGTCTTTTAGGAGAGGGGGACCTCTTCCGAAGCAAGATTGGCTAAGAACCAGTTGGGAAACTTGGTTATGCAAAACGATCATTTGGTTTCGGAGTAACACGACATGATCTTCGTTTTACACTTCGCCGGTGATGAAATCTGTTCGTCATTAACCGCATTCTGGGCCAGATGAAAATCTACGATAGCATTATTGACGTATCCTACAACTGACTATGTTAGGGTATGCTATCGACGCGTGCTTCATACTACGCGTGCCACGTTCGACCACGGGGTCATGCTCGGTTGTGCTAGATAGAATCCTCACGATTCGGACGGGCGCACACTTCCTCACCTCGAGCGTGTGATTGATCCCGGGAGCCTTATGAAGAGGCACCCGAAGTATCCTCATGGACTCAGAACTCATACCTAAGGTCAGGCTCAATGTCTTCCCTGCGTACGAGCGTAGCGCCGAAGAAAAAGGCCAAGTGACCACGTCTTTGGAAACCGGTTGGGTTTGACTAAGGCTATAAGCGATGAGAATGGTCAAGTTCACCTGTAATTCGCCGAAACTTGTATTCACTAGGTGGCCACCAACCAGATATTAGTTGAAGGTTGTGAATACTTGTGCGGATGCCCTGGAGAAGTATTCCTATGTGGAAACTGGGCAATTGGAGAATTATCAGTTTACCTAGGATACAGCGCGATACAAATTGGTATTTTTAACAGGTTGATTTGAGATAGGGAATCAACGTTCCGCGGGCGCTACAACACTCCTAACGGATGAGTAGCACGATACCCGTCGTATCCGCGGGTCGCACGAAAAACCTCGTATGAACTATTTGGAAGCAGGGGCAGGATTAGAAGAGTGAAATGTTGATGCGATTTGGAGAACAATACATTAACAGGTACCCTCCCATTCCGGCGAGTGGGAGCTGTTAGCGTATGGTGACTGGGCGTCGTAATTGGTAGCCCTTTAATATGTATACGTTACCTAAGAAATTGGGTAAATGTCACATTAAGGAAATTGGACTTGACCAAAATTCCAATTGACATGAGAGGCCCAAAATATTGGGCCTCCCTTATACATGGCCGGCCGAAACTTAAGTGTAGGGGCAAAGTGAACTTTTGTCCACTTTGCTCCTCCTATAAATAAAGGGTGTTAGGGTTTTATTTGGGGTAATTCACAATTCCTCCTAAGTGGTGATTTGAGAGAAAACCCTCCCCCCTAGAACAAGTTTCGGCCGAACCATATTGCACCACCAAGGGTGTGCCAGTTTGCTTAGAGCAAATCACTCTGGAGATTCGTCCTTGCCAAGAATCGATCAGAGGCTTTGTTGTGGAGACTATACCGCGTAGGACTTCCTTAACAAGAACTTCTACGGGTTCCGTCCGGTGGGTCGTGAACTCCCTCAGCAGGATCCTTGGGGAGTACGGAAAGGGTTTAAGGTATGTGCACATATTCTGCTGCGTAATTCTGATTACTGGCATGATACCTGTGTTGAAGTTTCCGTAGTAATCTGCCCCATAATCCAACACCCCTTCCTTCTTGTTTTTCTCTTCCCTAAATATACTTTAATTATAAGGTAATTAATCACCTTAGATGCGTCCTAGAGGCTGCCAATCAGGAAGAGATAGAGGTTGGACTGAGCGGCATGGTCATGGCGGCGCGATGGTGTTGCTCCGGTGGACAGAATAGCAGCAGACGGGAGTCGAATCTAGGTTGAACTGACATCGGGAGCTGCCTGTGGAGGTGGCTTTTAGGGCGGGAGTAGGATCCGACCGGAGAAGGTGAATGATGATGGAAAACGTGGTAAGAATTAAGGCGAAGCGATGGTGAGTTGAGCTGCGGAGTCGTCGTGGAGGAGATGACCAGAGGTGAAGGCTGACCGGGAGCTTGTGGCGGTGAGCTTGGACACTGGCTCGAGTAAATGCAGACTTGCTGCTCATGATGTTGAGCATTGCGACGCTATCTCACTGTTGATTTTGGACATAGGGTTTCTAAGTTGAACCAAATTTAAGTTAAAGTCCATTTTTTTGTTGTTATGGAATTCGAACCGATGAACCGGTGAACCGTCCGGTCCGCTCAGAACCGGGCGATTTGACGTAAATTGGATTTTCAAACCGAATTCGCTCACATCCTTCGTTTTTGCTCGAATCGGACCGTTGAAAGTCCGATTCTGGTTCGAACCCGGTCGGACCGCCGGTCCGGTTCTGATAACGCTGATATTATCTCTTGGTCGACCTAGAAGGGTAGTTTGGGGATTTGAGTCGAACCTTCTCCCCTTCCCTCCATTACCTCCATTTTCCCGCCCTAAATCATCTCGACTGAATCTGTCTACTGAAGAACCCTCCTTGCCGTTGCCTGAATGGAGGAGATGGATCTGGATATACCTCAACCTGACGAGCTTGAGTGGCTCGAGAACCAGTACCATGATGAAGCTGATTCCTCTTACCCTCCCGACGAAGATGAGGAAGAAGAAGCCAAACAGGAATACTTGCACGTACCATTGCCTGCTAAACCTCCACCTACCTTCGAGATTCAGTCCAAGGGCAGCCAAAAACGCCCCATCTCCCTACAGGAAGAGCCCTCGATCAAGAAGCGAAGCCGGATTGCTAATAACCAAGATGATGTAGACGATGATGAATATCTTCGCTACTCCCCAGCCCCACAGGAGAGTAACAGTTTCAAGCAGCATGAAATTTCAGAACCAGAAGAGATTATTGTCTCGCGGTTTGCTTCGAAGATTGATGGTGAGTTTATTCCGGTGACAGCTCCAGGCAGCGGAGGAGAGAGGGTTTACTCCAAGTTCTGCAGGATCGAACCGGAGAGAGAAACGAATCAATTAAGCACTAGTTTGCGATCGAAGGGTGACATTTTCTCCCATTTCGTTATTTGAGATAGCTTTTCTTGATTTGATATGCTTAACTGATCCAATTCAGCATTTTTAGTTCAATATGATTTCTTTTGGAAAACATAGATTGTAAATACTTTTTTAACTGGCTCAATCGCAAACTACAGCTTAATCACTATGCTTATACAACATAAAGGTCGTTTTCTTGGCGACTGGAATGCTCCAGTGAGATACTCTCATGGACCTTTAATTCCGAAAAGACATTTTAAGACAATGGTTTTGGGTTTTCACAGTTATAATCTTATTAACTTAGTAGCACCTACATACTGAAGTTTACATCACGTAAGCTTCTTGGTACCCCCAATAAGACTATATCAATTACAAGTCTTCTGGTCGACACTAGCTTTTTGATGCTTAAGCCCTATTATTTGTATGTATTTTTCATGAGACATTACGGACTTGGATACTTTGGGATACTTTTGCACTGCATGGCGCAGCCTACTGTACAAGTCAAGTTTAATATATTTACCGTATAAGTAAAATCCATGCAGAATCAAATGTTTAAAATGCTTGGTCATCAAGATGTTCTCTATGTGTTATGTTAATTACTCCTTGTACAATCTCCTTTCACGGTTGATAATTGTATAATCTATTGACTTCTCAGGTCTTCTTTTAGAACCTGTCCATATACTTCTACAGAAATGTGAGCAAGAGGCTTTCTCTAAGGTATATATTTTGCTTAGATAATCTGTACTATCACCTTAGAACATATTTCAATTTAGTGCTCATGAGTTGAAAATGTTTGCATCAGCTATACATGGCATGTCTCAAACTGCATAGTTGCATGCTTTTCATTGGCTTCTACGTTGAACACATGTCTGTAGCTTATGTTTGATTACTTTGCGTGTGCACATAATTCAAATTCTAAAATAGGTTTTGCTTCTTTGCCATTGTCTCCTCCAAGTGGAATTTCTTTATTGCTAATTTTTGGCTGTATAGCACATTACACAATTACAACTCTGTTAAGCTCCAGGTGTACTGCCTGGAAATGCTTCATCCTTACTAAGAAATTGAACAGAAACATTTGAAGTGTTTGTGTAATGTTCGATGCATGTCAATCTACTATAGTTAAAGTTGTATGATAGAAAAGGAATGTTCTTTTTGGCTCCAGTATCTGATGATGCATATCAAAATTTGTTAGTTTAGTCTACTATATGGTCTAGACTAGTAATTCAACAGAGCTTAGACTCAATGATCTAATACTTATCAATTGCTTTCTTTGTTGAAGTGTTTACGTACAAGTTCAGAAGAGCGGAGTGATGTAACGATCTCAGAAGCATCAATGCCATTTGAGAAACTCTGGGTTGACAAGTATGCTCCAAATTCATTTACTGAGCTACTTAGTGATGAACAGACTAATCGCGAGGTAAGAATAAATCTTTTAAATGCTTTCTTTCTTAACTTATTTTATATATGCTCATCTGGCTAACCTTATACATTTCCAGGTGCTCTTATGGCTAAAACAATGGGATTCATCTGTTTTTGGATCTGAAATTAGAACCACAGGAGATGAGGTTTTATCTGCCTTAAGACGGCATTCCTCTATTGCCCATAATCCAAAAAGAGCTAATGCTAACTTCCTTGGGCGAAACAAAGGACAAAGATGGAACCATGATGGTATTAGTCATCCTACAAATACAGACCTGACAGATAACAACTCAAAATCGAGTCAGGAACCATGGAACAAGAACTCGAGGGTTACTGGACCCCCGGACCAAAAGGTTAAGATAAAGCACTTGAAACAAAATCTGGAAGCTTCCATGCTGTATGACCTAAAATTACTAGGGATCCTTAACTGTTCTGCTTGAATTTACTTATCTGAAATGGAAAAAGATCTTTCATAAGCGGATAGAGTGAGGTCCTTTAGAGGCTCCAATGACTTAATGGACTGAGTAAGATATGGCTAAGGCCCAGGTACATATGCTAAATACAAAGCTATTTATACTTCAAGGCATGTAAACTAGTATCATGCTTCTGACCCCAACATACATTCTTCACCAAATTTATAGCTTTACCTCTAATGGAAAATTGAAATTTCTTATTGATATTTATGCAATAGCTAGTATTGTATTTACATTTGGTTTATTGGAAGGACTCATTTTTGCTTTGCTGGGTTTGCTAGAGTCCATACATATGTGTGTGCTAACAATAAATCCATCTAAGAATGAATACATTCTGTTTTACACCTTAGAGTCGAGGAATTTGTAATTATTCTGTTTGTGTGTTAGTGGAAAAACATTAATATATCACTTAGAATTGCCCTCTTAAAGAAGTATTGAAAAGATCAGCAAAAGAAGCTTATGCAAGTAACATACTTTAAGAAAAACTAATTAATTTACAAGATCGCTCTTTGTCAGCGGTAATCTCTATAGCATATTCTGTGCAGGCATTTCAGAATCATCAAAACTTTGACTTCTAGCGGTTGGCTATGTTTACATGCCCCTATTCATCATTAGAGTGCCTAGGGGTTTTTTTGTCATCTGAAATAACTGCTCCTGGATGATTCGGAATTGACTATCATAAACCTCTGTCTGTGCAGATACTTTTACTATGTGGTCCTCCAGGACTTGGAAAGACAACACTTGCTCATGTAGCTGCTAAGCATTGTGGATACCGGGTTGTAGAGGTGTTGCCAACTTCTCTTTGATACACTCGGTCATTTTAAAAGTTGGATTATTGTGGCATTTCTATTGCTTTTAATTACGCTTTAGCTTGTGCTAAACTAAAAATGGTGCTCTGTTGTATATATGAAATGATGGCATTTGTACTAGGCTGACTACTAGCTCTATTCAAACTCAAAGCTAGATGTGCTTGCTTCCATTTATACTGTACCATGCTGATGGATGCAGTATTGCAGATAGTAGAGGCCTAACATGTTTGTGTTTATTAGTGTTTCATTTGGCATATGAAATGATGAACTTAATTCGCGGCAGTGCTTGCTTTGGTTGTCATAATTTCTTGCTTTCTTACCCTTTGAAATGTTTCATCTGACATGTCAACTTAATTGTGGAATTTAGCTTGTCTCTCTGGTCTTAATTTTTTTACTTTACTGTCCTTTGAAACGTTCCCCTTGATAGTGAATCAAATTTTCTTTAGGCCCTTAACTATCACTTAAACTTTGGTTAGCTTGGATTGGTAGAACCCACGAACTTAAAACCTTTATGCCTGATGCATCTGTTTTAATTGATTCTTCAAACTTGCTCTTGAAATTGTTGCCATTATCTTTTAGATTGCATCTCTGTTACAATACTGGGCCCCTACAAAAGGGGAATTAGAGTTACCTTACAACGAAACATTTTTACAAAAGAGAAAGTTATGTTTGGATTGGTAGCCAAAATTTTAAAAAAGGAGTTCTGAGTTAACTAAACACAATTAGCTGTTAACTCCCAGTATTGGAATTGACTACTTGCTATCTCTTTATTTCTTTGAGTTTCAAAGTTAATTTGAAATTTTAAGCTCGATGTTACTTCAAATCTATCTTTTATTCTTTGAGGCTCTCACATTTAAATTATTACTTTTGACAAGTTGCAATGTTCAGTAATGTACTCACCTTTTCAGTGGTTACCTGCAGATCAATGCTAGTGATGATCGGTCATCATCAACTATTGAAACTAAGATCCTTGATGTAGTTCAGATGAACTCCGTGATGGCCGACTCAAAACCCAAGTGCTTGGTATTATCATATTGAGGTGTTGTTGGTTAATGGTTGTAATCTATTGGAATCGGTAATTATTGAATTATTTAGTGCAGATAATTGATGAGATTGATGGCGCTCTTGGCGATGGAAATGGTGCAGTTGAAGTTATCTTAAAAATGGTAAATGCATGTAAACTTCTCTGTGTAGGTAGAGGTTGCATGCAATGCTGGTACTGCCGCTATATTTTTGGATGCGTTAAACCTACCAACAAAATAATTTAACACAAAATAGTTGCAAGGAGGAAGATCTAGTTACATTTTTGAATCACATTAGTAAAAATCTAGGATTTATTAGTGCTGTTTAGCTTGCACCTACACCTCATCTATTTCATCACAGCATATACTCTATTTTCCTATTGTACTATTCTTTTGCAAGGCACTTTCAGATAGCCTAGAGCACTAAAGGAACCCTTGTTAGTTATTGTTGTACTGGCTACTGATACAAAGTGCAAGGTACCCAGTGTCCTCAGTATTATTTGTTATCAGGTTGCTGCCGATAGGAAGTCTGATGGTGGAAAGCAAGATGCGGTGAGTGAAGAACAATCAGGAAAGAATTCCAAGAAAAAGAGGAAGAAGGCTTCATCGTTGTCAAGACCGGTATGAACTTATGCCTCCCTCTTATACGTTGGTTTGAGTTGATTTTTTCTCGCCCGAAAATGGGCTATTTAACTTATAGCCAGTCTATGCAATGACGGCTATGTCAAATGTTCCATCAATTTAAATATGACTTGGTCGGGGAAATAATAACGCAAACATGGAATCATCAAAATAACCCTAAAGATGAGAGTATTTAATAGGCCCAGATTTAGTCCTCACTTCCCAGAACTCGACCTTGAGGCGATCCTTGAAGACTATATGAAGGGAGAATAATTTGATAATTTCAGGGTCTCCTGAATATAATTGCTTAAGTTTGGTGAATGTCGACTAAAAATAAATTTATATTAAATTGTTTAATTATTGAAGTTTTTGAGTTGATTTAGCTTATTGTTAAAAAAAATCCGATCCAAATTTAATTGAATATTTGAGGAATACCCATCATGTGACATGGGCTAAATTCAGATAGATCTTTATTGAAAAGAAGAAAGAACTTGTCCTCCAACTCCAGTATTCCAGCTCACTGTACTGATTATCCTTTTTATGGTTAACTCCTTAAGCTTCCTTAAAGTAACTGTTTTATGCAGGTGATATGCATATGTAATGACCTATATGCACCTGCCTTGAGACCATTGCGCCAAATTGCAAAGTAAGTCTTCTTTTAAGAAGTTAGTAGGATTTTGTACTGTTGATTCCAGCTCTAGTGGGTAGAGAAGTTAAACATTAGTCATGTCATGTCATGTTGCATTAGATGTTGATTCTCTGCTTTGGACTTTACGCCAGTCTTGTTAGGAGGTTATTGTCCTTGAATCAACCATGATTGAGTCTGTCAGTAGTGATAAGAATACAACATTTAGTAGAGTATTTTCGGTTTTTGAGGTGTTACTTCGATCGGTCTGACATGACCTAACTTTTTGCAGGGTTCATATGTTTGTTCAGCCATCAGTGAGCCGTGTGGTGAGCAGGTGATTCTGTCATCCTTCAATAGTATTTCATGCCAATCCTTTTCTTATCCTGTAATTAGCAAATTGAGCAATATAATTTTATGTTCTAAGATTCTACCATAAGAATAAGATCATTCAATCATTGCAGGTCATGTGCTGTTACTGTCCAATTAGGTTTTATTGTTTAAGGTTTTATTAGTACTTGCTAGTCAAGTATTCCTAGGGCTGCCGAAATTAGAAGATAGGATTACATATTTTTATTTCCTAGTTATTCAGCCGAGAATATATTCTCTATTTATGGCTGATTATTATCTTTCTTGTTTTGTAGTATTCTAAATCCTATTTAAAGAGGTCACTATTGAATAAAGAGGCAAGCAGAAAATTAATTAGAAATCTAGGTTTCAGAGATCGGATTCTCTCTCTAACGAGGTCCAGATATCACATTCTCTCTAACAAGGTCCATAGATCGTATTCTCTTTAACGAGGTCCATAGTTCGTGCTCCCCTTGATGAGCTCACTATCCACTCATTCCATCCATCTACTATCCCATCCGTCACCACTTGATTCGATCCATAACTGGGCACGTAACATGTGCGTCTAGTTGAAATGATTTCATAATTGTGCATAAAAAGTTAACTAAGACGCTAAATGCATGTAAAAGACATATGACAAGATAAGTTATAGAACTTAGATTCTTGCTTGTATTGATTTAATCTAGAATGTGTTCTAAAGTGTATGTTCTCTTATGTTGCTAAAAAATTGCTATTGAATATTGTATCTTTATGTTTGAGTTCTTTTAATGAAATAAACTGTTGAATACCTTATGGCTTATACTGATTTTAAATTTTGTACAGACTATTGATACTTGCCTTGATTTGTTTATTGAATGATGATACCAACTTAAGAAGAAACGTTTTCACATTCAACAGTTTCTAATGCATACTCAATACTAGTATTACAGAGTTTCTCTAGAATTCAATCTGATATTAGTATTTAAAACCATAATACAGACTCAAGCATATTTGTAGCAACGAAGGAGTGAAAACGAGCTCCATAGCACTTACCTCACTGGCAGAGTACACTGGTGAGTCTACCTCCCTTTTGGTATGACCTATGATGGTTGTGTTTAAACACTGAAATTATAGGCTTGAGAAAATGATCTTTTAGGAGCTTCAACTATCAACATGTGAGTTTTAGGAGCCTCTGTTTTATAATTATATTTGGAGCATCAACTATCCGAGGTGTGACTTATCAGTTAGCTCTGACCCGATTCACCTAGTTTGGAGGCTCGCCTTGACCAGATCCCATGCAGAAATTGGCCGGGCTATGAGGCTCGTCCTGACCCGGACTCATGCTAGACATTGTCTCCCAGATCAGGTGAACATGTTTTACACGGGCTCTGTCCAAGGCGATCCCTCTAACTAGGTGAATCGAGTCATGACTAACCGGTAAGTCACAGTTCCTATAGTTGAGGCTCCAAATAAAACTGCTAAAACTCACATGCCGATAGTTGAGGCTCCTAAAATGTTGTTTTACCTATATGATCAGTGACTCTATTAGTACTTCCATATACAAGTTACCGTTCTTAGATAATTGGTGGAGCCAATTGTTGATTATGTTATATCCAGTCTGTCAGAGGCTTTACTGATTCTCGTTATTCTTTCCTGATTGCAGAATGTGATATACGTTCCAGTTTGAATACTTTGCAATTCCTCAACAAGAGGAACCAGACACTTAATGTGGTAAGGCTTTGTAGTTGACCGTTTTAATTTTGCAAGTAAAATAGTCATGTGGCAATACAATTATTTGGATTAATTCTAGATTCTGTTTTTAATAGTTTATTATGTCCAATTTTTTAGGTACATATAGAATAGTTAACCACTAGACCAACTTCACTTTTATGAATTTAGAAGTTCATCATACATGTATATTCTCCACACTTTGGAGGAAGTTTGGTCTAGAATCAGACACATATAGTTTGAAGTATCTGCTACAATAAGAATATAAATGAGATATCCAGTGGAGAACTGCTATAATGTGCACAACTCAGGTAGGTGTCTAGCTTCATGAGTTTTTTGGCACTTGACTATAAGAATGACATATATGTATGAACCTTTAAGCTAGAATCTCTCATATTTGAGGATAAAATTAGAATTTAGATTTGGGTGGTAAAGAGCTGTATATAAAATTTGTGGTTCTGTAATGTTTCCATAACATTATTAAGTAACTAAAATCTTGCTTAATTTGAATGGGGAAATATCATTCCAACCATCAGCTCTGCCAATGCTAAATCACTGTGGTTGATCAAATAAAGTCACTAACTGGAGAAATGTCAGTGATGATATAAATAGAAAATGATTCAAAAGGTTGGCCAAAACCATCTCATATGGCTCAACACCTTCCTCCGCAAGATCAAGTCAAAGAAGACAGTTTTGACTGCGTTGTTGATCGAATTAGCTGCATTTCAGGTGGATATTAGTTCTCAAGTGGTTGGTCGGAAAGATATGTCAAAAAATATCTTTGATATCTGGAAGGAGGTTCGTTCAATATAAATTTGGAGTCACTTAGTGGAATGTAACTGGGACCGTCATTCTCACTGCTAATGTTATTGTGCATCTAGATTTTCCAAAAGAGGAAATCCAAGCGTCAAAGGAACTCTCTAAACAACTGCTCTAATCCAATGTCTAGTGAATTTGATGTTCTACACCATTTGATATCTAGTCGGTGAGCTTGATTTGATTATTGATCTATATAGCTTTAATTCTTACTAGATGGCATCTGAACTTGCTTTATGTATTTTGTACAGCGGAGACTATGATTTGGTGATGGAAGGGATCCATGAAAACATTTTGCAGCAACAGTATCATGATCCAAAGATGCAAAAGACTGTATGTTAACTTTGCCTATGTTAACGTTGTTTACTAGTAGTACTATGCAATTGATGTTGTATATCAAATCAGGTAGCATGTCTCAATAGTATCGGCGTCTCCGATCTTGTTCATCAGTATATAATGCGCTCACAGAAAATGAATTTGCTAGGTGAGCTCCTCACTATTATATGTCAAACATTTTAGTGATCTAATAACACCATCTAATGCTGTTCGAAGTGCCTTCTTCATTCTTTTGAAGTTTATCAACCTCCGCTTGCGATTGGCGTGCATCATCTAGTTGCCCAAGTTCAGAGACCAAACATTGAGTGGCCAAAGTCTTTTCAAAGGTGATACATGAGAAATAATTGGATATTCATTTCTATGGTAGCCCTTTTCTATCTCATTTTCCTTATCTGCTTGTGAATATAGATATCGGACGACACTAAGGGAGAGGATGGACACAATACAAACTTGGCAAAATAGAATTCCACCATATATATCCAGGCATATATCAGCAAAGACTTTTGTTGAAGATCTGGTTTCTCCGCTATTGCACGTTCTATCTCCACCACATTTAAGACCTGTAAGTTCTTCGATATATTTTTCCCACTATAGTAAGACTTTGAGTTGTTGATCTTATGTTTAATGTCCACATTTTCTATTTATAAAAACTCTGAAAATATTGCTGTTGAACCAGTAGAATTATGGATCTATTTTCCTTGTCAAACCTGGATTTAATATGTACTTGTGTTTATCTGTTGCTCCTTCTACTGTAGTGTTGCGGATTCAAATGCTACTCATTAATAAAAAAAATTAAGAAGCTTTGGGCCTGATGCCAGTTTTTGTGATTTTACTCAGCTGTTGGTATCTAACTTCCTTCTTTGAGTGCTTTCAGGTGGCTATGCACTTACTGACCGAAAAGGAGAAGAATGATTTGTCTCAGTTAATTAGCAGGATGGTCTCATATTGTGTGTCTTATAAAAACTTGGGTCTTGAGCCACAGCCTAGAAGCCTGAGAGTAGAACAACCAACTGTTGATGCATCTTCCCTTGTCCTGGATCCACCTATCAGTGACTACATCAGCTTCAAGGTATGTGTAGTTAAATTATAAATTTGTCATGGTGTTATTTCTGTTTTTGGTTTCTGAACTAGATTCACTGTTAAACAGGATTACATCCCTAGCTATCATGTTATTGCCCTAGCCATGAAGCAGATGTTACTCCATGAGGTGGGTCAACATTCCCTATATTTAATGGATTCTCTCTTCATTACATGTTATCTGCATTCCTCATAATATGCTCAAGTGTACTAAGACTAACTGCCATCAGCTTTGCCCAAAAGAAACAAAATTGTATACAAGTCTCTTTTAATTTCCCTCCCTGTATTCATCTAGAAACCATGAATTACCAGGTTGAAAAGCAGAAGATCATGCAAGGAGGAGTGGAGAGAGCTGCTTCTTATGTAGGAGAAAGTTGCAACAAAGAGAGTAAAGATATTGGTGGAACAAAATCATCATCGCTTACTCAAAAGGCGGGAACATATCCTAAGGATAGCAGCATCGAACAGAGACAGAACAAAGGGAGCTTAGTTCCAACCAATGTCATTGCCTCTCGTTCTATATCAGCTGTTGGTCCTATTGGAGCTACAACTACTGATTCGGGAGTCAAACCCACTAAATTTGCTAAAAGGCTATCTACTGGATTCAATTACTTTGACAGGTAATTCAAATTACCCTTTTTCAGTGGATTTTGAGAAATTGATTTTAAAAGGAAAAATAAGTACTCGTGTAACTATCTGTCTGTCTCAAAAGAAGTTCTTTTGACATAAGCATCCTCTTATGAAAGCAAAACCAGAATGGTATAGATAGTGTTTTTGACAACTTTTTTGATTAACAATATATACAATTGAGATCATAATACACAATTGACCCTCATCTGCGTATTATGGGTTAACAGGTCTTTTGGTCCATGATGTTTGACAACTTTTGGGTTTTGGTCAATAATGTTTTTTTTTACCTAGTTTTGGTACCATATGTTTGCAGATTTTTTCTAGTTTTGGTCTAACCGTTACATTCCGTCCATTTTTTGACATGTACAAGTCACGTGATCCACCATAAACTTTAAATTTTGTTCAATTTAGTCTCTCTAATACTTTCCTAACCTTTTTTTGGTTCAATTTAGTCCCGAAGTTTCAAAAATTCAATTGGACCTATTGTCCAATTAGGGTCAATTTTGAAACTTCGGGACTAAATTGAACAAAAAAAAGGTTAAGAAAGTATTAGAGGGACTAAATTTAAAATTTAGAGTGGATCGCGTGACTTGAACATGTCAAAAAATGGACGGAATGTAACGGTTAGACCAAAAGTAGAAAAAATCTGCAAACATATGGTACCAAAACTAGGTAAAAAAAAACATCATTGACCAAAACCCAAAAGTTGTCAAACATCATGGACCAAAAGACCTGTTAACCCTAAGTATTATCGTCAAACCACAGAACCCCCTTAGATGTTCAAAGATGAAGTAATAAACGGAAATCATGTTTAGTAGTTGGTGTTGGGAAGCAGTAGTTGAATACATGGGTTTTGTGTACTACTACTTATCCACTTGTTAGATTAATGAATGTGTTTTAAACAGGTTTAGGAAGACAAACGGGAGTTGTCAAAACATTGAAAAGAAGGCTCCTACGTCAGTGAGAGATTCACATCCTGTGCTTTTCAAGTTCAATGAGGTAATTATAATAAAGCTGAAACATGCATTTCATGAAAGCACATTGATTATCAATATGTATATATATCTGAAAAAAGGGAATTTGATTATTGATATATTTTTTATTTAAATGAAATAGCATTTTAATTGATTCTACTGCAGATATTTAGATCCATTTGGTGGTTTGGTTTTTGTGCGTGCAGGGTTATACAAACGCCATAAAAAGGCCAGCTCGGATTCGGGATTTTTTGTTATAAAAACAGGCGATGGGCCAAGCCGAGAGTATAGTAGTAAGAGAGGAGTTATGTGAACAATTAACTGATTTTGGATTCACCACTGCTCTACTCTACTATTATTATTATTATTATTTTTTTTGGCCAAAGAGTAATATTTTTATTAAGATGACGAAAATGTTCCAACCGGATTACAATCTAAGAGTAAAATAGAGACCAGAGAAGATGGGGTACAAGTACCCAATTTGTTGGACACATCTCCTTTCTCGATTGCGTCGCAATCCAGTTTGCGCAACGGTTTGCGTTTCTTCGAACGAAGCTCCAGGACACGTTGGGAATTTGATCTGCAATTCTCCTAATGGTTGATACGATGTTCCCTAGCTGCCAATCTGTGATCGATCCGTGCTCCAGAATTTGATTTATCACGTACTCTGAGTCCGACTCTATGATTACTGACGACCAAGCGTGGGCTTGGGCAAGTTGTACTCCGGCCAAGATGGCTTTCGCTTCAACATTAGCCACGTTGGTATCCCGAGAAGATATGTTTCGTCCATCTAATACCAAACCGTGACAATCCCGAGCAATAACTCCGATTCCGCTACGTTTCGTCGTCTTCACCCAAGCCCCATCACAGTTGACTTTCATGGTTCCTGGGGGGGCTTGTGCCATATCGCTCCATGACTCAGTAAGGGGTCACGGGGTTGTGGTTTAGACCTTATATGCTTTGCCCATATCTCACCTGCAAGTCGTGAAGCCTGTTCCACAACCATGATAGGATTTGGTCGTTCCTGTTTATTTAAAGCCCGACACCTCTCCTTCCAAATTTCCCATGCAACAATTTCAATTCGGATGCGCATTCTTAGACCCTCTTCCCCAAATCGACCTTCTAATCCTTGGAATTCTTCAACCCTTCTAGCCACCTTGGAGTATCACGATCGTCCAATCTCACTCTAGCTCCTGCTAACCACACCCGACGCGTCCAAATACAATTCAAGATAGCATGGTCGATTGTCTCCGCTCTATCACAAAATGGGCACATAGTTGAAACATTAATACCTCGCCTATTTAACTCATCGAAAGCTGGGATAGCTCGAGCACACGTCTTCCACATGAATTGTTTAATTTTAGGCAAGTTTGGGCCCTTCCAGATCCCCTTCCACACGCTCTTGGGCACTGAGTATGAGGTAGATGTGTCCGGCCTGGTTTCCGGAGGTTCACGCTCGCGCAAACGGCGGTAGACGAGCTTAGGTTTTGCATCACCTTCCTTGGATTTTGGCCACTTAAGTCGGTCGGGGCCTCCTGAATTACTCACATGAATGGCTCGAATTGCATGATCAATTTCCATGGGTAGATCTTGTTCTATCGGCCGAAGGTCCCAAAGTTGCTCCGGGGGTCGAAGTAGATCAGAGACTCTTAGATTTAGTGCATTAGGACTTGGTGGAAGTGTCGTGATTGTATGGCCTTCAATTCTTTGAATCCATGCATCCCCATAGACCCGTATACTCTCACCCGTTCCAATCTTCCAAATCCCTTCTTTCATAAGCACATCTCGACCCTCTAGTATTCTTGACCATGCCCATGACGAACGAGCACCTTTTTGTGCACTTGTGAAATCGCGGGTCGGGAAATAGATTCCTTTTAACACCTTGGCCCAATACGCGCTCGGATCATTTTGGAGTCGCCAAGCCGTTTTGGTAAGCATCGCGATGTTAAAGGAGTTGAAATCTCGGAAACCCATACCACCATCCTCCTTAGGTAGTGTCATTCGACTCCACCTTCGCCAATGTAACTTTCGCTCGTCCCCTCTTTGCCCCCACCAAAACCTAGCAACCATTCGAGTAACCTCTTCACACCAAGCCATTGGAAGCTTAAACAACGCCATTGTGTAGGTAGGTATAGCTGTTATAACCGACTTTATAAGAATCTCCTTCCCCGCATTGTTTAATAGCAAGTTTTTCCACCCATTTAGTTTGTTCATAATCCGATCCCGTAAAAAACCGAGTGCTTCCCGCTTGGATCTTCCCCATACAGTTGGTAGGCCCAGATACTTGCCGGCATTAGCCACCGCTTGAATACCAAGTACACTCTCCACCGCCATCTTCGTATCATCTCGTACTTTAGACCCAAAGTATATACATGATTTTGCGAGGTTAATACTTTGACCTGACGCACAACTGTATGCCTCCAATATCGCTTTTAACTGCCTCGCATTACGCTCGTTGGCTGTTATGAAGAAAAGCGAATCGTCCGCAAAAAGGAGATGGTGTATGACCGGGCAACTCCTCTTGATCGTGACCCCTAATAGCGTCTTCCTCTCGACTGCTCGTAAGATCTGTCTAGAAAGTACATCAGCAACTAAAATGAAAAGATAAGGTGATAAGGGATCACCTTGTCGGATACCACGAGACGGACGGAACCGATTCGTTTTCTTCCCATTTACTACCACACAATACTGCACTTTAGTAACGCATGCCTCAATCCATCTGATCCAACGTGCATCAAAACCAAAAGCCCGCATAACCGCAAATAAGAATCCCAATTCCACACGATCGTATGCTTTGTTCATGTCAATTTTGACCGCAGCTTCCTCTCGTTGTCGTCCATTCCGCATCCGCAAATGGTGGAAAGCCTCATGAGCGACAAGAATGTTGTCGTGGATTAGCCTGCCAGAAACAAAAGCGCTTTGGAAGGGGGTGATAAGATTAGGCAATATAGGCTTGAGGCGATTAACAAGGACTTTGGAAATTATTTTATAACAGAAATTGCACAAACTTATGGGTCGGAACTGTGTGGTATTCACGGGGTTAGGCACTTTCGGGATCAAAACGATGTCTGTATAACAAAAGCTAGGAAGGATAGTACCTGTTTCGAAGAAAGTTCTGACCGCACGGATAACATCAGGGCCAATTACGTCCCAAAACTGTTGATAGAACATACCGGTAAAACCATCGGGCCCCGGAGCTTTTGAACCCCCTAGGTGGAAAACCGCTGTTTTGACTTCGTCGTCCGTGAGGGGCTTCGTCAGCTTAGAATTCATCGTGTCTGTTACAATACTCGAGACACATTCCAAAACCTCCTCCCAACCTGTGATATTCTCAGTCGTAAAGAGTTCTTGAAAATAACGATTACATTCCATCAAAATGGCTCCCTCTGATTCTATCCATGTTTCGTCTGTTCGTTGTAAACGGAGGATCTTGTTTCTTCTTCTTCTTGCGAGGGTGGTTTGATGGAAGAACATCGTGTTTCTATCTCCCTCATCTAGCCAGTGAATCCTCGAGTGTTGCTTCCAATAAGCTTCCTCGCTTCGCCAAACCTCATCAAGCTCGATTTTAAGTGCAATCTCCTCTTCTCGACTATGCTCATCGTTTGAATAATTTTGCATAACGGCCAAACTATCTTGTAGTTATCGTATTCTGATTTTATTATTAGAAAAATACTGCTTGCTCCATTTCTTCAAAGCTTCACGACACTTTTTTAACCGAGTTTGGAGGTCCTCCGGAGCAATATTTAGATCAGCCTCTCCCCAAGCTTCTCGAATAGTTTGTAGGCATCCTTCATTAGCAATCCACATCGCCTCAAATTTAAACTCTCTTCTCCCCTTCGAGTCACGGTGGTCGAGATCAATCAACAAAGGTGAATGATCTGATCCAATGGCCACATTATTGAAGATTGTGGTATTAGGGAAAGACGTGAACCAAGAATCATTCACCAATCCCCGATCGATCCTTTCCCTCACTCGGTCAACTCCCGTCTGATTGTTACACCAAGTGAACCGTTGACCTTTGAAACCCACATCAATAAGTCCGGTATCCATCATCATGGAATTAAAGGCTTCCATCATGTTTGGATTTTTCAAATTACCCCCTTCCTTCTCGTAATTGTAACTTATCTCGTTGAAATCACCAATGCAAAGCCAAGGCTCCGTTCGACTACTAGCTATACGTCGCAATCTATCCCACAGTTTCAGACGCTCACTCCAAGCATTAGGCCCATAGATCCACGTGATAAATAGTGCACCGGCGTAACTACTATGTTTGATGGCTGTATCAATCAAATGAGGACCCTTAGTAAGCACATGTAGATCAACTTCACTATTCCACCAAAAAGCAAGACCACCCGATCTGCCCCTCGGCTCAACATAGCTTGCTTTATCCATATGTAATTTACGTCTAACGTTCTCACAAAACTCAGTTTGATTCTTGGTTTCCATCAAAAACACCACCTCAGTGCGATGCTTTCTTGTGAGATCGATTAAGTTAGGAACTGTCAAGGTCGATCCCAACCTTTGACAATTCCAAGCGAGTAGACTCATGGGTCCCGTGTGGCTGTGGAGGGACAGCCACCGGAACCCTTGTTTTTGTTCTTTCGGACATATGCTTGACTTCTCTTCATTCTACCAGCCACAGTTGCTTTCCTTCCACCCCCGCGAGTTACTTGACGTCCTCCTCTTTGTGGATTGACTTGTGCCACAAACTCCTCCATTTCCACAAGTTCTTCATCAGGGAAAACTATTCTTCGTTTTCTCCGTTCATTCCCTTCATCGCAATCTTCTTCATTATCACCCATGTTTTTCCTTTTCATCGCCATGCTCCTAAATAGAGGACTGATACCTGTAAAGGAATTGAGCAAAGCTGACTCCCTAGCAGGGGAATCTCCTTCCGGTGGAAGCTCGACGAAATAATCGCCAAACTTAGATGACATCATGTAGGGATGGATTAGGTGTTGGGGTTGGTTTACCAAGGTTGAGATGGATGGGTATGTTATGGCATGGTATGGGGGAATATTTGATAAGGCTGAGGGAGGTTGTTGGGGGGTTGGTGGCACACTAAGACTAAGTGGAATATTATTTGGTGTCGAGGCGATGGTTATGGAGGTGTTTGACAATATAGGGATAGTGTGTAGTGTAGTAAAAGATAGGGGGTTATGGAGGAGGGTGACATAGAGTAGTAGCTTGTAAAGGTAGGATCCACATCAACAATCTTGGTAGCTGGGGTAGTGATCTCCATTGGGTTATTCTCAGTTGGTGGCTGGGGTATAAGGGTCAAGTCAAGGCTAGAGGCTAATGTTTGGCTTGTGGAGGGTCTGGTTTTGGTTATGGCTAGGGGTATGGGCTCCTGGTCGTGATGTCGACTACCAGACGAGGTATCATGGGGCTGCGACATGTTAGAGTTGTGTTGCTTTGGTTGCTGCTCAACCTTTTTATTCTGTATCACATCGCTCCATTTACGAGGCTTTTGAGTCTCTGCCTGTCTAGCTTTATCGCCCCCAATCGTCCGCCACGTAGTGCTACGTCTCCTTAGACGTCCAGTGTGGAGATCAGGTCCATACATCGGCTCCTCAACATTCACCTCCGACATCTCCACCTCCTTTGTACATGCTCTTTCGATATGGCCAAGCATGCCACAATTGTAGCAATAATCCGGTAGGCGCTCGTATTTAACTTTAGCCCATTTGTACGTACCGTCCTTCTTCGAATACCAAAAGCTAGCCACAAGTGGTTTTGAGGAGTCAACTTCAACTTTAATTCGCATGAAACCACGTTCAAAACTCTCATTCCCTGACATAGTATCCTCAGTAATAAAATCACCAATAAATTGCCCAATATGACTAGCATTCGTTGAGTTTAGCTTACTCAATTCCAACCCATGCACCTGAACCCAGAATTGTATGGCTGAAAAATTCAAATCATCAACACACATATTGTCATCCCACCGTTTAAGGGAAAGACAGTGACCCTGAATTGCCCAAGGAGAGCAGCACATTGCATCCTCGAAATCCTTCATCGCTTCGAATTCGAACAAAACAATGTCATTCGACAGTTCCTTAACCTTAACACCAGAGTATCTGTCTCATGCGTGCTTTAGGACGTTGTGAATGGCCGCAGCTTTGATGCCCTTATCACTGATTACTCTGCCGGCACAGCGAATTCCCACACTTCGGTTCATATGGTCATCCTGGTTTTCAATCAGCTTTACCGGTAATGTTCTATCTGTCGTTCTATTTCGATCATGGCGAGGCGAATGCCCCTGATGCTTCTCCATGCGTATCAGAACCTGTCACCAAAACAGATAAGCAATTATTAGGATTTCAAAGGCTATAGTTCAAGCAACGTACATGAGAGAGATGAATTAAATAAAGAACGATGTATGACACTGGTAATTTCACGGAAATTAAATAATTTGGGAGTTAGGGTTTTTAATTGAAAAGATTGTGAGAGACGAAGACGAGTAGAGTAGCGCTTTAGTATCGAGTGAGCTTCTTGTTCATGCAGACAACCCACGGCAACAAGCCTTGTTGCTAGAGGAAATCTCCAAATTCGAATGGGAATCCATCTTCGAGGCGACCACATCTCCGACTGTTTGCAGAGAGACGATGCTTTTAAATTTTATAGATGTTTACTATTATTATAGTATTCTATTTTCTAAGCTTGCCTTGTTGATGTATATGTATGCCGCCTATTATTAGTAAGTAAATTCTGTCTGTCAGTCAATATCTTGTGGTTGGACTTAGGCGAGAATGTCGAAATCGAAATTTCAAATATTAATTAATTAGTCCAATGGAGCAATAGCCCGTCCACTAATAACTTTACAAAACCACCGTGAGGTAAATACATGGTTATTACCAAAGCAAAAGCAAAGCAAAGCAAAACAAAACAAAACAAAGAATTACTTAGTCTTAGATGATGATGATTATACACAAAGAAAGAATGAAAATGAAAGGTAGTTTGGTTGATAAATATCCTTAGCCTATCTGAATATTTCCACCTGAAGCAGATGCAGAATCATCAGGAGGGCTGATGGATATCCAAAGCAAAGAGACAGTAATGGAGATGAGTCCTGACCAAACATACACGATTGTGGGCACCCTTCCTCTCCTCCCTAACAACCCTTTAATGAATGGATACATGTGTGCTAACACCCAGAAGCTAAAGAAGAGCCCACCTCCCAGCTTGTTCCACTCCGGTATCACACTATATAATGTCCTTGCACACCCGATCACTATTGCGATCAAATTCACTATTATGATGGTCAGTGGCATTACGAACAGACTTGTCCATTTCACCAAGTACAGCTCCGCATACACGTCGTCTTCGTCTTCCCCCGCCGACTTTGATGTCAGCGTGAATGATATTTCAATCCCTGCAACTACTTTAAGGAGACCTTGAATCACAGCTGCTAAGTGGGCACTTGACCCTCCAATCACCCAAAACTGCTCATTTCGCCACCACTCCTCTAACCCGATCCCTGACCACTTTACCTCGAGGAGGGAGATGAGGACTAACGTTAAGGTAATGATTAGGAGATAAGTAAGGAATGCGAGGTTTAGTCCTGAAATTATGAACTTTCCGCTAAACAGGCACATTGCTGGGAGGAAGCAGTAGACCACTAAGAAGATTGATGTGAATGGGTAGATGCCGACGTTAAGGTAAGCTATGCGTTGCAAGAACTTGAGCCGCTTTGTTGCCATGAATGCATTGTTTTTCGAGTAGAAGATTTCCACGGACCCCGTCGCCCATCTCAACACCTGGTGGAGTCTGTCAGTGAGGTTAATGGGTGCCGTCCCTCGAAATGCGTCCCGTTTTGTCACACAGTATACAGACCGCCAACCGCGGTTGTGCATTCTGTACCCGGTGACCACGTCTTCTGTTACCGAACCGTAAATCCAACCTATCCTATCACCCCATTCTGTATTGTTCTCGAACCTGCATGCATCCATGTAATTAACCCCCCCTAAAATAAGGAGGAGGAAAGTAAGAAATGAAATGTTAGGTAGGGTACCAACCAGCAAGATATGACACCCACCGCCTCGGCAACAGTGGGTGCGTCGAGGGGTGGGCGAGGGTGCAGTAGAGCACCAGGAGGGCGACCATTCTTGACAGAGATGTGATCGGCAAGGGGACGTCCTTGGAACTCCGCGACTGCTATTGAATCAGTGAACATGGTTGAATTACCAAACTTCTTGGGGAGGTCGAGGTCAGGGTGCTCACTACTACCATTCAAGGGCTGAGAGTCTGAATCGGAGTCCTGATCAGGTGGTAACCGAACATTCTGGCCAGGTTGAGTCGGATATTTCAGCTGCCCGAACATTCCCGAGTACTCATTTGCTCTGGGTGGAGGGAATCCATAGAGGGCGAATCGCCGAAACATGCACCCCGTCCCTACGTACACTGGACCTTGAAGACCATCAAGTGCTCTCATGTTTCCTGTTTTTTTGTTTCATTTCATTTCAAGGAATTAACCATTCCTAGCTAGCAGATTGCTTAAGTGATGAAATTACATTTAGGGATAGTAATCAAATTCGTTGCTGCTACCTTAACTTTCAATCACACACTAAATTGTAATTTTGGTGGTTGAATTAGTAAAGTTGAAGTAACAATTTGGATATGATCCCTGCCTGGTTACATACATACATACACGTACCATCAAAGAAGACAGTATTGTGGTTAGCGTAGCGATCTGATGGATCGATGCCTTCAAATCTCTGAGGGAACTGAATATAACATATACGATCCCCGCCTCGGTCCATCATAAAGCACATGCCTTCACGTATGGCAAGGGAGTTGTAGACGTAGTGATCACAATCAAGATTAAGAATGAATGGGCCATTTGATAAGATGGCCGATGCCCTAACCATGGCGTTCATGGCTCCAGCCTTTTTGTTATGATCGTACCCAGGTCGCTTCTCTCTTGAGACGTAAGCAAACATAGGAATACGAATGTCCACCCCGGTGAAGTCTAATCTTTTTTCATCTGCATAACCCATCACAGGGTCACATTCTGGTACTTTGCTCATCACCTGCATCCATTTATTCCCCCCACCCCACCCTTTTAATTATTATTATTATAACAAGCTAATAAACTACTAATGATACGAATAAAAGGTAGTAGGTACAGACAGACCTGAAGTATTCCAGCATGGTCGGACTTGATGTGATCTGGAGATGGGTTCAACCAGGTTCCTGGCCAGTGAGTTCCGTCGGCCATCCAAGTTGCCTTGGTGACAGTGATAGGAGGAGGAGGCTGAGGCTGGTCTCCTCCTCCTCCTACTCCACTATTATTATTATTATTATTATTATTATTATTATTATTATTATTATTCTCTCTAGCTGCCTGTTTCTCCTTCCTCTCCTCTCTCTTGTTATACATATCACTCCTCTTCTTAATAGACTCCGGCAAACCATTGATTCTCACCTTAAACTCATCATACTCCCTCTTCATCCACCGACGGTCTTTCACAAAGTCAACCCGCTTTTTGTTCTTGGTGGGATCCTTCTTTTGGTTGAAATAACTGTCTGGATTCCTGGGCTCAATCTTGTGTTTCCGGCAAAAGGGTACCCAAAGCTGAGCAAAGTTGATAGCCTCGGCCATGGCCTCGAATGTCAGAACAGAGCCACCGTCATCCGAGATGTAACAAAATAGTTTTTCAACAGGGTAATCACATGCCATGATGGATAGGATGGTGTTTGCAGTCACAAGGGGTGGTTCCTTCTCTGGGTCTGCAGTTGACACGAACACATCCACACCTGGTAGATCTGATCGTCCGTGTGGGTTGGATGATGATGGTGTCTCGAATTTATCACGTAGGGCACCGAGATCGGTAGCGCGGTTGATGGGGTTAAACTTAGGGAGGATGTCAAGTAGCCATGAGAATGCAAACCAAGTCTCACACACAACCGATATTCCCCATAACCACATTGCATCCTCATTTGGGTTCGTCACTCTCCACCCAAGGAAGAAGAATAGTACCACCAACCGAATCACTATAAGCACCCTATCATCCATCCATCCATCCATTAAGTAAGTAATCAAAAAAATTTAGCAAAGTGTAATCCTCCTATATTATTAACCAAATTGCTAGATGAAACTTGTCATGTTAGAAAAAATGTTAATTTGAATTTTCTAAACAAAAAAGCTAGCTTAACTTTATTGTATGTGCCATTAGCTAGCACCGTGTCATTTTCTGCCTAATTTGTATGATCATGTTAGATTCTATAAAAAAAAAAAAAAAAAAAAAAAGGGAAAATGCAATGGAGCTAGCTATTTGTAGGTAGGATCATACAAGTTGAGCTAGTAATTTATGGGACCGGAGAAATTAAGTTAATGTATGAGCAAGTTGATAATTAAGGGGGACTTATGTATTTATTTATATATGTATGTATGTACCGGTAAGGGCTGAGAACAGCTGCAGGAACATTGATTTTCCTAGTGAGAGGCTTCCATGGTTTATCCATGAAGTCAGAAATGGTGACCCCTTCTTGGAAGGTATCGTCTTGGTCGGGAGACCAATACGCATTTCCAATGCCGTAGCGTCCCTTGGTCTCAAACAACCATCTATTGTGGTCGAAATCCCCTGTCTGGCTCCTCAACAACATCGACTTGTTCCCTGACTTCATTATAGACATCCCCCTCCCCATCTTGGAGGAGGAGTTAGATTCATTCATCCCCCTCTGGGTAGGAGGCTCCGGCCCGAACCGTGTGGTCTTTTTATTGTCAGGAGGAGATGGCTCCGCCATGGGTTGGTTGTCAGGTGTCGGGGGCAACACCACAGTATAGTTAATGTAATCGTTAGGTCCTCCTGATATCTCCTCTGGCATGTCAAGGTCGTCGTCTCGAGATAGGCTTACGATTCGCCCTTTAGAGTTACGACGTGAAAACTTTACTCCAGAAGGGCGGCCCCCGGATGTTGTTGATTTCTTTGTGTTTGTCGAGCTTGCCATTCCACCACATACAGTGATGTTGATGTTGATGATGATCCCTATCTTCTACCTATTATATATTTGAATTCATTCATTTGAATTGAAAATAGAAAGATAGAGAGGATGTAACCTTGCCTACATTTGCATTATTCATCATTGTCTTCTTGCATAGTCATCCTCACAAAAAAGAAGAAGCTTTGAATTGCTAACTGGTGGCAAAGAGTTTTGAAATTTTGTTGAATGAATGGTCTTAGTTTGTTTTACTTCAATGCCTCCTCCTCCTAATATTACTAGTGAACAACCAACCGTTATCTTTCCCTTATGTTTAGCCTTACCTCTCTCTCCCCCCACTATTTTAAGGAAATTAATGTAACATTGAATAAAACTATTTTAATGAAATTTCGCAACGCATCAATATAATAATGTGATAAATATAATAATGTCATGGTTGAGACGGACACATCTCGATAATTTTCAAAATTGTAGCTAGGACCAGAGAGGAAATATTCATTCTTAAACATTTCTTCGTCTAAATCCATAGTTCATGAAGTATGCCGATTCGATTATGGCTTGAATTTTGTCTCATTCAACCAGTTAACCTTTAGGGTTTTGCCATGTCATTAAAGTTGTGAACCTTCCAGACACTGTTAAGTTGTCGCTCATTCGCCTAGCTTTCATAGATGTGATGGCCAGACGCTGCTCTGCGACAAGGAACAACGCACCCCAAAGCTTATTGTATTCCTTGTAGTACTTATATCATGATTCATCAACAATTGCCCAGCTCTCTTGTCCCAGTGGTCCATTGAAATTTGGCGTAGGCCACTTCATTGCTCAATCCAGCTTCAGGATATGTCATCATCTTCTAAGTATCTTCTATCAGTCTTTGTTCAGTTAGGATTGTAATAAGCTTATGCGGACCATGATGCATAATTGTCTTCCTTAAGATTTTCATTTACTTCGGATTTAACAGCTATTGAAATAAACTATACATGCAAAAATATCATAAGGGATCATGTTAAAAATTAAAATGCAAGGATGATAAATTGCATTCTTCAGATATCTGTAAGAGTGTAGGCATCGATTATGTAAACATATGGTGATGGGTGCTATAAATGGAAGCTCATTATATGTATATGTTACCTAGGTTAATTGGGTACATGTCACTTTAGGACATTGGGCCAGACCCAAATTCCAATTGACATGAGAGGCCCAAAATTGGACCTCCCTATACATGCTTGGCCTGCCGAATTTTAGGAGGGGAGTTAGAGGTTTTATTAGGGTTAATCACAATTTCGTTCAAGTGGTGATTTGAGAGAAAACCCTTCCCCCAGAGACACCATATTCGGCCGAACCACTACCTCACCAAGGGTGTGCCAATTTGCCTTCGAGCAAACACTCCAGAGATCTGTCCCTTGCCAAGAATCGATCAGAGGCTTTGCTATGAAGAATATACCACGTAGGGCTTCCTTCGCAAGAACCCCTACGAGTGCCGAACGGAGGATCGTGAACTCCCTCCTGCAAAGATCTTGGGACTACGGACAACTGTAGATGTATGTGCGAATCTTCCGCTGCGTAATTTCGATTACTAGCATATACCATGATTTAGTTTCCGTAGTGATTACTCCCCGTAATCTAACAGTGGTATCAGAGCCTGTGTTAGGAGTTCATGATTTTGATAAATTGAGGTTCTTGAAAATTTAAAACTTTGGACCGAAATTTTAAAAGGAGAATTTTTAAAATTTTCAAATTTTTATGGTTAAGGAGGTCCGAAATTTTCATGATGTTCAGGATCTTCAAGAAAAAGATGATATTTATCAAAATCAAACATTGGATTATAGATCTTATCATAATTTGATCTTAAAATTTGACAACTTGTTCCCAAATTAGTGTTTTTGGCCGAAACCCTAGGTAAATTACAAGGTAAAATTTTTTATTTCTTAGACACCAAGGGACAAAATTTCGGCCGAATATCCATATTTTCATTTTTAATCTAGGTAACAATATAACTATAATTGGGAACATTAGAATAGATTCACATTAATATATATATATATATATATATAACTATCAATATATCCAAATATTTAAATAGGTTAAAGATATTATTGATAGATTTTAGTTACCTAAAAGATTGAGAAAATATATTGTTAATATATGTTTCCCTATTTAAGATATTGACAATAAATAATATATATATTTATATATAGGTGCCGATTTTTACACACAAGATCGGGGCAAGAGTTCATATCCGCAAGAGATCTCGCCGAGGGAATTCCAACGAACTCAACAAAGGTTGGAAAGATTTCACCTAAATGGAGAGAATCGTCATTTTACTCCTTGTTGTGAATATCATCAACAAGAGAGGCACGACACGGAAGATTGCCTCCTTGAAAGAAGGGAGTTGGAGTTCATGCAAGAAGAAATCCAGCGCCACCATCGCCACCGATCTCATGGATCAAGAAGGTGGAGAACGCCCCCCAACAATGATGCCAATGTCTTGTCAGGTGGGCTCGCGGCTAGAGGGGAATCAAGTATGGCTCGAGATGCCTACGCAACTCAAGACACTTCCTCGCTGGGTACTCTCAAAAGTCCAAGGGTGCTGGAGCCTGTGGCGATCACCTTCTCAACAGAAGATTTCTCTGAAGCTTCTCAACCACATGAGGACGCCTTAGTAATCACATCTCAAATAAATGGCTTTGAAACAAAAATGATACTCGTAGATGGAGGGAGCTCTACTGATGTGATCACTTTCAAAGTTACTACTGCAATGGGATACAAAAGAAAAGATCTACAAGAAATGACTTCCCCGTTGGTGGGACTCGCCCGGGAGGACAACCTATCCCTTAGGGGCAATCCAGCTTCCGGTGGTTCTAGGTCAAGGATGGAAGGCCTTACACTTAACAACACATTTTGTGGTGGTCGAACATATCAATGCCTACAACGCAATATTGGGAAGAACCGCCCTCAACCCCAATTACATCGTTCCTTCCACCATCCATCAAGTCATGCGATTCCCTACCCATCGTGGAATAGGAGAAGTATGGGGCGATCAAAAAACATCTCGACAGTGCTACGCCGACTTCCTCCGAAGATGTAACCAAAAGGAAACTCTTTCTATTATCACGGACGAGGATCCTCGTGAAGAAGGAGGACGACCCGCTCCCATGGAAGAATTGATAGAAGTCGCCTTGGAAGGAGACAGGAAGGCCAAGATCGGAGCCGCCTTACCTCCAGAATTGGCCAAAAGAATAGTCGCCCTTTTAAGAAAGTATAAGGAACTATTTTCTTGGGAGCCTAAAGACATGCCAGGAATAAGCCCGGAAATCATATCCCACGAGTTAAGAATAGATCCCGCCACAAAACCTATCGCCCAGAAGAGAAGATACATGGGGGCAGAGAAAAAAGCGGCAATTCGCCATGAGGTAGGAAAATTAGTCGAAGCCGGTTTTGTGAAAGAAATACGGTTTCAAACCTGGGTCGCCAGCCCAGTCTTGGTGAGGAAATCTAACACCAAGTGGAGAATGTGTGTAGATTTTCGAGATCTTAACAAGGCCTGCCCAAAAGACTCCTATCCTCTTCCATTAATCGATCAGCTGGTCGACGCCACTTCCGGACATGAATTCCTGAGCTTCATGGACGCATACTCCGGGTATAACCAAATACGGATGCATCCCAATGACGAGGTCCATACCGCCTTCTATGTTTATTGTGATATTTATCACTATAAAGTCATGCATTTTGGTTTGATAAATGCGGGAGCTACTTATCAACGCATGGTGAACAAGCTCTTCAAACACATGATAGGAAGAAACATAGAAGTATACGTGGACGACATGTTGGTCAAGACCAAGAGAGGGCAGGACCACGTCCAAGATTTGGAGGAGACCTTCGCATGCATGAGACTTCATCAAGTAAGGTTGAATCCTACTAAGTGTGCTTTTGGAGTTCAGTCGGGAAAAGCTTTTAGGCTTTATGCTCAGCTAAAGAGGAATCGAAGCTAACCCCGAGAAGGTGACGACCATAGAGGAAATGTCCTCGCCTCCCTGCCATAGGGAGGTGCAAAGTCTCAATGGAAGACTCGCCTCGTTGGGGAGATTCCTGGCAAGATTGGGGGACAAGTCCCTTCCTTTCTTTAAAATCCTAAGGGTCAACAAGAAGTTTGAATGGACGCCAGAATGTGAGGAGGCCTTCCAACAATTGAAGAAACATCTTCACTCCCTTCCTGCCTTAGCCAAACCTCTACCAGATGATCCCTTATTCCTATATTTAAGTGTCAGTTCAGAGGCGGTGAGCTCAGTCCTCATTAAGGAAACTTGCAACATCCAAATTCCAGTATACTACGTCAGCAAACTCTTTGGCGTTGCTGAAGCTAACTATACGGAGATCGAGAAATACCTGTATGCTCTGTTGATAGCAGTTGATGGGTTCCGCAGTAGCCGTGAAGCCCTTTAACGACGAGTAAATGGTGAATAGGCCCACTGGGCCCTAAAAGAGGTCAAGAAGACCAATGCGAAGGGTCCCGATGAGAGGAGTCCCGATGGTGAAGGGTCCCGACAAGGTCGGTCCCGATATGCGAGCTGGACGCTCCCGATGAGATGCCTTTAAGTAGGCCCCGATGTTGAATCCCTGAGAATGTTGGCCCTGTCACGCTGACGAGGGGCCCCGAGCGGTGACCAAATGAGATAAGTCTGGAGTCCCCGATACTGGTCGGGACTTGCTATCAGAGGTTGTGGCCGAGATAGGCGGGATCGTGGCCGAGATAGGCGAGATTGTGGCCGAGATAAGCGGGATCGTGGGCTAACTGCCCCGGCGGTTCATCAGGTAACTGGGGTAATTCCTCTCCTATAAAAAGGCAGAGGTTACCTCAGATCAGATACGTTTTTTGAGATACTGAGACTCTTGCTTGCCAGTTTTATTGAGATACTCATTTAAGCATCGGAGAGGGATTCTGGGTCACCGCCCGGTCTATTCCCCGCTTACAGGATTACGTGGAGCGAAGGTGTTCGGATCGCCGTCAAGACCGTACCGGAGTTCCAACCGTGATCCAACATTGGCGCCGTCTGTGGGAAACGCAACGAAAAGCAACAATGACCTCTACTCGTTCAATGGCGGCTGGCAAGCAGAGAAAGCAAGGACAATCTGGTGGTTCCCGTCACCCTGCTGGAACTCTGAATTCAGGGCCACCGGAGCGTGCTGAGGACCAAAATCTCCCTGCTGAGGTTTCCCGAACAGGGGGGCACAACGAAGTTCCTGAGGATACGGCTAGACACCAAGAGAATAGGGAGGAGGATGCTCCCGATGCTCCTCTAAACGCGGACCTGGCAAAGGTCGTGGCAGATGCCATGCCGATGTTCCTGGAGGCCATGGAGGCTCTCCTAGAGCGGAGAGAGGCTGCCAAGAGGCAGGAGGAGGTGCCTCCACCGCGGGAGGTTCAGAATCCACAGGAGACCCGACCCAGAAACCAGGACAAGGGCAAGGAACCTGCTCAGTCGGAGCGATTTGTGATCGATGGGCCAGGACCGGTGCAGCATAGGACCATTCCCCTTAATGGTCCCATCACCCCCGACCAGGTGGTGAAGATCGTGAACATCTGCATGGGGGACCAGAAGCCGATGATGTCGGAACTGAGGGATCGATCCACCCATCCCTTTGTTCCCCGACTGATAGACACCCTCGCCCCGCCAGGGCTGGGTATTCCCACGATTAAGAAGTATGATGGCGAGGGGGATCCAGTTCGTCATGTCCAGAAGCATCTCATGGCCTGTTTAGGCAGGGCCCCGAATGACGAAATTGTGTGTGTGTTGTTCCCAGGTACACTTGGTGAGAGGGCCCTGACGTGGTTCTTCAGCCTGACCCCAAGATGCATTTCCAGCTGGGCCGACATGCACGACTGTTTTATTCAGCAGTACCAGGGTCGTCGACGCCTCTTGAAGAGCGTGAGGTCTCTGGCCCAGGTGGTGCAGAGGCCCGATGAATCGTTGGCACATTATTACCAGCGGTACACTGCCAGTGTGGCCGAGATCGATGAGGAAATATCGGAGGGAGAGACTATTCGCACCTTCCTTCGGAACCTGACAGCCCCCTATGGTTCCAACCTGATGCACAGCGTGGCTGAAAAGGCTGTGTGGAACATGGAAGAGTTGCAGAAGAGGGTGAAGCAGCAAATCGATGTGCAGGAGTCGAAGATAGTTGCTGGAGAGCTTGATCCTCCGAAGTCAAATAAAAGGGGAAGCAGTCGTTCAAACCATTGGATGACCATAAGCGGAAGGATAAATCCGAAGGTAGCCGGAATCGAGGTCGTTCTGATCGAAGGGAGGACAGACGACCCCCGAGGAAGGACAAGCGGGAGGACTATCACATTCCTCTCAACAGTTCCATGGCTGAGGTGTTAATGGTGATGGACCGGCAGGGTATCTCCAGGTACCCACCGAAGAAGGAAGGAGAATTTTTGGGATCCCGCACCGATCGTTACTGTCGGTTCCACCGCGCCAGCGGTCACGACACTAACCATTGTCGGGAGTTGAAGAAGGAAATCGAAAAGCTGATTCAGAAGGGGAAGCTTAAGGAGTTTGTGGCTGAGAGGCGGTGTCGATCCCGCTCCCGATCTCGATCGCGATCCCGTTCCCGATCTCGATCGCGATCCCGTTCCCGATCCCGCGATCGGTCCCCAAAGAAGAAGAAGTCAGAGCCAGAGTCTTCTGGTGCCCGTAAGGAGAAGCGGGGCACCATCAATGTGATTCACGGAGGATTTTCCGCAGGAGGTGACACCACAGTCTCTCGGGAGGTCTATGCCTCTAGAATTTCTGCTGCTGTGGTGTTGGGCAAGAGGTCCCGATCCTGGACCGCGAAGGAAGAGATGGTGATTTCCTTTTCAGCGGAGGACCTGGTAGGTGTGGAGACTCCGCACGATGACGCTTTGGTCGTAACCCTGGACGTGGATGGATACGAAATGAAGCGAATTTTGATCGATGGAGGGAGCTCTTCCGATATTCTGTTTATGGATGCGCTGGAGGCCATGGGGAAAACAAAGAAGGACTTGAAGCAGGTGAACTTCCCGATGGTTGGATTCTCTGGTATTACCTCCTATCCCCTGGGAATGATCACCTTACCAGTGGAGTTCGGTAGCGGGTGGAAAGTGGAAAGGAGGAATGTGGACTTCATGGTGGTTGAGTCCGCGGGAACTTACAATGCGATTATTGGGAGAACTACCATCAACCCGTTGATGGCTGTTGCCTCGACGGTTCACCAGAAGATGAAGTTCCCGACTGACCATGGAGTCGGAGAGGTTAAGGGCGACCAGGTGGCTTCTAGGAAGTGCTATGTTAATGCCACCCGAAGGAAAAGACGGGAGGTTATGACTATCCTCCAGACCGATACCGACCCCAGAGAGGAGTTTGGGCGTCCCGCCCCTATGGAGGATTTAAAGGAGGTCGAGATTGACGGACCTCAGAGAAAGGTGAAAATCGGGTCCGCCCTGTCTGACGAGAGGGCCCGAGAATTGATTGAGTTGCTGAAGGAGTTCAAGGAGCTATTTGCCTGGTCCCCAAGTGACATGCCAGGAATCAGCCCCGATGTGATTGAGCATGGGTTGAAGATTGATCCCGCAATCAAGCCTATCGCGCAGAAGAGGCGTCCGATGGGCGCGGACAAGAAAATCGCGATCCAGCAGGAGGTGGGCAGGTTGCTCGATGCTGGATTCATCAAGGAGCTCCGATTCCAGACTTGGGTTGCCAACCCGGTTCTGGTGAAGAAGAGCAATGGGAATGGCGGATGTGTGTTGATTTCCGCGACTTAAATAAGGCTTGCCCGAAGGACTGTTACCCGCTTCCGAGAATCGACCAGTTGGTGGATGCCACGTCGGGACATGAATTGCTGAGCTTCATGGATGCTTACTCGGGCTATAATCAGATCAAGATGGCTAAGGAAGATGCCCCCCACACTGCCTTTTATGCTGATAGTGACATTTATCACTACGATGTCATGCCCTTCGGGTTGATTAATGCCGGAGCAACTTATCAAAGGATGGTGAACAAGCTGTTCGGAGACATGCTGGGGAAAACCATGGAGGCTTATGTGGACGATATGCTGGTGAAGTCCCGACAGGCTGAGGATCATGTTCACAACTTAGCCACGGCGTTTGAGCGAATGAGGCTTCATCAGGTTCGCTTGAACCCGACCAAATGCGCCTTCGGAGTGCACTCCGGAAAATTTTTGGGCTTTATGGTAAGCCAGAGGGGAATTGAGGTGAACCCCGAGAAGCTGAGGGCAATCGAGAAGATGCAGTCTCCGATAAATCATCGGGAGGTGCAAGTGCTGAATGGCCGACTAGCTGCAATGAATCGCTTCCTTTCCAAGGCAAGTGACCGATCCATGCCATTTTTTGAAGTTCTGAGGGCCAACAAGAAGTTTGAGTGGACTTCCAAGTGTGAAGAGGCATTCCAAGCACTCAAGCAGCACCTTCGCACCCTCCCGCCATTGGCGAAACCGATCCCAGGCGAGTCGCTCTACCTATATTTGGTTGTTTCTGAGTTTGCTATTAGCTCTGTGTTAGTGAAGATTGTCGAGGGTAATCAAGTCCCCGTGTATTATGTAAGCAAGGCGTTTGCCAAATCTGAAATGAATTATCCCGCCGTTGAGAAGTATCTTTTTGCGTTGATCATTACTGCTCGGAAGTTGAGGCCTTACTTCCATGCACATGAGATTACTGTGTTGACGAATCAACCTCTGAAGCATTTTTTGAACCGACCTGATGCGTCAGGGAGATTAGTGAAATGGGCAGTCGAGCTTAGTGAGTTCCGCATTCACTTTGCTCCGAGAATGGCTATTAAGGGCCAGGCGTTTGCGGATTTCATAGCATAGTCTACAACCCCCGATCTGGAAGAAGCGGGCCATGTAGAGGGGGCAACCATGGAGGTCCCGATTGCAGAGCAACCAGAAATGGCAGAGCAATCAGAACAACCGAATTACGAAAATACTTGGGAAATGTACACTGATGGCTCTTCGAGTTCAGACGGATCAGGAGCAGGGTTCGTATTGATACCACCAGGTGGGGGTGAGCCCCTTCGATATGCTTTGGCCTTAACGTTTAGGGCCACCAACAACGAAGCTGAGTATGAGGCTCTTATTACAGGCCTCAAAATTGCCAAAGGTACGGGAGTTGGTCACTTAAGGGTGAAATGTGACGCGGGCCTGATTGTGAATCAAGTCCAAGGACGATATGAGGCGAAGAGCCCGATGATGAGAAAGTACCTTTGCGAGGTGCAAGTCTTGAAGGAGAGCTTCAAAAGTTTCGACATCGAGGCAATCCCGAGGGAGGAAAATGCGGAAGCGGATGCCTTGAGCAAATTCGCCTTGGGGGCACCCCTAGAGGAAAATCGGAAGGTGCACTTCTTGGAGAAGGTGATCTTATCGACCACCGACCCATCGGAGGTCTGTGCTATTGAAGCAGGATCGGAGGAGGAACCCACTTGGATGACCCCGATAGTTGCGTACCTGACTACGGGGGCAGTCCCCGATGATGAAGTGGTAGATGACAGGATACGTCGGATCGCGGTTAATTACGTAGTGGTGGACAATCAGCTATACAAAAAGGGGTGGTTCTCGACTCCTTACATGAAATGTGTGGCTGAGCCCGACAAAAGTCGGATCCTTAGGGAGGTGCATGAAGGGGTCGCGGCTTGTCACGAAGGGGCCCGATCCATTACGAGGAAAGTGTTGAATTTGGGCTATTACTTGCCTTCGATGAGGAAGGAAGCGACGCTATTAGTCCGATCTTGTGATGCGTGCCAGAGGTATGCCTCGAATATCGTGGCTCCGGCTGCTAATCTGATGTCCATCAAGAGTGCTTGGCCCTTCGCGCAGTGGGGTATTGACTTGGTGGGACCCCTCCCACAGGCACAAGGTCAGTGTAAATATTTGCTTGTGGCCATTGATTATTTTTCGAAATGGATAGAAGCTAAGGCATTGGCCAAGATGACGGGGAACCAAATCGTCAAGTTTCTCCAAACCCATATTATATCCAGATACGGGATTCCTAAGGTGTTGATTAGCGATAATGGTCCTCCGTTTAACGGGGCTCAAGTGAAGTAGTATCTGGAGGAACTGAATATCGAGCATCGGACAGCCTCTGTCCATCATGCTCAGACTAATGGCCAGGTGGAGTCAGCCAATAAAATCGTGATGGATGGCCTGAAGAAAAGGGTCTATGCCTTGAAGGGCAAATGGCTGAACGAGCTGGAAAATGTGCTTTGGGCTGTTAGAACAACACCCAAACGATCAACTGGGGAGACTCCGTTTGGCCTTGTTTATGGCACGGAGGCTGTTGCTCCCGTGGAAATAGCTGTGGCGTCCCATCTGATGAGATACTACGAGCCTTTGACGAATGAAGAAATGAGACGTCTGGAACTGGACTTGCTCGAGGAAAAGAGGCGGGATGCTGATGAAGTCCAGGCTCGAATGCGTTTGGCGACGGCCAGATATTACAATCGGCGAGCTAAGTCCCGACAGTTCTTCGTCGGGGAGCTGGTTTGGCGTCGGAACGAGTTCACCCTTTTGGATCGGGTCAACAAGATGTCGCCAAAATGGGAAGGACCTTATAAGGTCGTGGGGATGCCAGCTCCGAATGCGTATAAGTTGGAAGACCTCGATGGCATAGTATTGAAGCATTCTTTTAGTGGCGAACACTTGAAGAAATGTCATGCTTGATGAAAAGTCGCCTTAAGTGGTGCCCGATGAAAAGTCGCCTTAAGTGGTGTCCGATGTAAAGTCGCCTTAAGTGGTGCAAGTTATCTATCGTTTAATTCGATGTAAGCATATTTTGAGCCATCAATGAATAAAGAGGTTGCTTCCGATCAGATTGTTCTTAGATTTATTCTAAGTGTTGCGAAGTCGCCTTAAGTGGTGCAAGTTGTTAAGTCGCCTTAGGTGGTGCGTTGTTCTTGGATTTATTCTAAGTGTTGCGAAGTCGCCTTAAGTGGTGCAAGTTAAGTCGCCTTAGGTGGTGCGTGGTTCTTAGATTTGTTCTAAGTATAATTAAGTCGCTTTGTGAAGAGCAATGATAATCGGAACCAAAAAAGATATGATATTATAAAATCTGCGAGGTTCCCGATAAAGAAAGGAAAATTACAAGGACTATAAAGATAGAGCATTTAAGCTTAGTCTTTGTCGGCATCAGCGGGAGCAGGATCCACGAGATCTGTGACAGAAGGCTCCACGTGTTCAGCTGCTGGAGGGTCGATTATCGAGGGGGGGGGGGGTCAACTGTCGGAGGATCGGCACTTGGAAGCTCCGCCATGTCTTCAACACCCGCGGGAGTGTTCCCCTCATCACTCTCCTCCGAGAGGGCGAAGTACCTCTTCGCAAAGGGAGCGAGAGTCGTAGACTTGTCGAAGTTGATGGCGTCGCCATACTCCAGATGGAGCTCCTCGACCGCGTTGAAGAGGGTGTTCTCCACCTCCGCGGTGCAGAATTTCACCGCGTCAGCTTGGAAGTCCTCAGAGCCCCGATAATCTTCCCGGCCCATGGTCTCAGCCGCGACCAGCTTGGCAGGAACCTCAGCAATCTCCTGCTCCAGAGCCTTCTTCTCAAGGACAAGTTTGTCTCGAGCCTCTGCATCATTTTGTCGCTCCTGCTGCTCCCGCTTCAGCAGCCCCTCGAAGTCATGAACCTGCTTTTGGAGGTCCCGAGTCTTTCGATCGAGGAGGGCCTGTTCCTTGGCTAGTTTTCCCATCGAAGACTCGGAGGCCGCGAGATCCTCCTCAAGCTTGGCTATAACCGCGGGAGCCCCCTTGGCCCGCTCCTTCTCCAGAGCTTCCTCGAGGGCGAAAATGTACCCGAAGCAGCGGTTTATGTCCGCCATCTCCTGCGAAGGAAGGAAGAAAAGGTTAGCATATGAATATTCTGCCTTATTGATGAAGGGGTGGAAATAGGAACCTCACCTCTATCCGACGGATAGCCATTGCGTGAACATCCGCACGGATGTCCTCCCGATCCAAGGAGATCGGAACCCTCAGAGATGGCAGAACCGAGCTTGCCAGCAAATGCAGACCCAGCTCCGGGTATGTGTCGCCCTGTCGAAGCTGGACCCCTTGCAGCGTCTGGATCGGGGTCCAGGGGGCAGCCTTCTGGTCGGGATCATAGACATGGTAGAAGCTCCCGTCCAAAGGGAGAGGAGGAGGACCGACGGGAGTCGCGGAGGCGCGCATCTCCGAGTCACCCTGGGACCCGGAGGGAGTCAAACTGTGGATGGGCGACGGCTGCTGCTGCTGCGAAGAAAGGGGGGCAGCCCCCTGGAGGTTGGTTTCAGGGGGGACTGCCTCGTCCCCCGACGACGGATCAAGGCGAGACCCTCGTCTGTCTCCTCGGAGGAGTCCAGATCTTCCACCCGACGAAACTGACTGCCCGTCGGGGTTTCTCCAGCCCCCGATCCCATCGGGGCAGGAAGTTGAGGGAGGTCTTCTCCACCTCGAGCCCCAGAAAGTGGTGCCCCTGCTGAAGCTCCAGCACCTGACGGAGCTCCCGAGTGACCTGCACCTAGAGGACGAGACGCTTCAGAAAGATAGTCAGGAAGTTGGTCAGGGTCCTTACACCAAATGACGCGCGGAGAAACGTATTGGTCTTTCCCGTGGTAGTTGTAGTAGCCCGCCTTGAGGATGCGGGGAGTTTCCCCTCGGAGGACACGTTTAATCTCTTCGATGCGGGCCTCCTTGGTCGAGGGGATCAACTCCTTAGGAACCTGCTTCCTGTATGATTTAATAGCTAGGCGGAGCTGTTTACCTTCTTCAGCATTTTGGACATCGAAGAGTCTGTCCACCTCCACGCGGCTCCGCTTAGTCCTCTCCGCGGAGGGAGATCCCGACGGAGCAGCAGCCTTCTTCGCCGACTTCCTTTTCCGCACGGGGCGTTGGACAGCGTCGGTCTCCCCCTGCTTAAGGATGAGATTGGTCAGCACGGATACCTTCTTAGCTGCAAACAATGGAAAACAGAGACGTGATCAGAAACATTACCCAGGGAACCATATTGGAGGGGCCGTCGAAGAGTTGACCCCCAGAGATTATGTCGAGGAGACGGATCCCAGCCTTCACCAGGTCCCGCTCCGTTAGAGAGTTAGCATCAAGGGGAGTATAGGACTTCCCCCAATGGTAGAGCTGGAAAAGATGGAGGATCTGAAAATCTTCATCAGAGTAAGTGTGATAAGCGGGAGGAGAGTCCGCTTCCACCTCCCATCGGGGCCAGGGGATGGAACTGTTCTTGATGAAGAAGTAGCTCCTCTTCCACTCGCTATTATCAGACCCCGTGTCGATTAGGAGTCCCCGACCCTTGACAACCTTCCAGGTGTCGCTGGTCCAACTGCACAGAGCAAGCTGCACCTTATTCCACTTGGGCATCCGAGGATAGAAGGCACAAACCCCAGCCTCGTTGCACTTCATCCCGTAGAAAGTTCTGAAGAGTTGGAGGCTGTAGACCCATTTCTGGCGGAAGCAAAGCACTTGGAAAGCATTCCACACGCGGATGGCGTGTGGGGAGAAGGTAGTTGGATGCGTCTTGTAGTGGGTGCACATCTCAACCAAGTTCCCACAGAAGGGGAATCGGATCCCGGCCGATATCTGTCCCGTAGAGACAAATATCTCCCCCTCCTCGGGACGAGTGACCACAGGGTCACCCGAGGCACGGTGGCGAGAATAAGGAAGACAAGGCTCCCAGGTTTGGGTAATGCATCCTTCTCGGAGAGCTGCGTCATAGGCAGTCACCGAGATTTCGTTGGGAGCGTAATCGAAGTTAAAGGGTTTTCGCCCCTCAGAACTGGATCCGCTGTCTGAAAAGTAGCCACGGCAAGAAAAGGCGCAGTGGGTTTTCGGAAAAAAGTGCAAGCAAACTGATCGAAGATAAGGGAAAGGCTACGCTAACAGTAGAGAAGGAATTCTTACCAGACATGATGAAGGGGAACGGAGAGGATGATCTTGACGGTTGTCGGAGGGTTGATCGGAAAATAGAAAGCTGGAGAAGAACTTGTGCTTTTGAGATTGCAGAGCTTTTGAAATCGCAGAAACGGTAAAAGAAGAACAGTGCCCAGGATTAGGGTTTTATAGGAGAAGGGATAAGTGAAACGACGTTCTAATCTGGGTCGTCGAAGTTGAAACGTTTTGATCCGAGCCGTTGAAATAAAAGGAGCAGAATGGAGAGAGACACTAATGATGAAACGGCCTGAAAAGTACTTTTTCAGAAAAAATCAAGCACGGGTGCCAGAACCGTCGCTTCGTCACCCTGCTGCATTTAATAGCCGAGTAACCGAGGAGTCTTCTCGGATTTGGTGACTATCCTCGAGGTACCGAGGAACCGTGGACGAGAAGATCCGTGTCGAGAAATTTTGTCAAGGGAAAAACCTCCGATATCGATATCGGGAGGTCGGGGGTTGAAAGACACGACGAACTGTAAGTCCCTCATGTCTTGGGGGCAAATGATGGGTTCCGCTGTAGCCGTGAAGCCCTTTAACGACGAGTAAACGGTGAATAGGCCCACTGGGCCCTAAAAGAGGTCAAGAAGACCAATGCGAAGGGTCCCGATGAGAGGAGTCCCGATGGTGAAGGGTCCCGACAAGGTCGGTCCCGATATGCGAGCTGGACGCTCCCGATGAGATGCCTTTAAGTAGGCCCCGATGTTGAATCCCTGAGAATGTTGGCCCTGTCACGGTGACGAGGGGCCCCGAGCGGTGACCAAATGAGATAACTCTGGAGTCCCCGATACTGGTCGGGACTTGCTATCAGAGGTTGAGGCCGAGATACGCGGAACGTGGCCGAGATAGGCGAGATCGTGGCCGAGATAGGCGGGATCGTGACCGAGATAGGCGGGATCGTGGCCGAGATAGGCGGGATCGTGGCCGAGATAGGCGGGATCGTGGCCGAGATAGGCGAGATCGTGGCCGAGATAGGCGGGATCGTGGCTGAGATAGGCGAGATCGTGGCCAAGATAAGCGGGATCGTGGCTAACTGCCCCGGCGGTTCATCAGGTAACTGGGGTAATTCCTCTCCTATAAAAAGGCAGAGGTTACCTCAGATCAGATACGTTTTTTGAGATACTGAGACTCTTGCTTGCCAGTTGTATTGAGATAATTGAGATACTCATTTAAGCATCGGAGAGAGATTCTGGGTCACCGCCCGGTCTATTCCCCGCTTGCAGGATTACGTGGAGCGAAGGAGTTCGGATCGCCGTCAAGACCGTACCGGAGTTCCAACCGTGATCCAACAGCAGCTAGGAAACTTCGACCCTACTTCCACGCCCATGAAATCACGGTGCTCACCAACCAACCTCTAAAGCAACTGCTACAGAAGCCCGACGTATCACGAAGAATGGTTAAGTGGGCAGTAGAGCTAAGTGAATTCCGTATTCACTTTGAGCCACGAAAGGCGATCATGGGCCATGCATTGGCCGACTTCATAGCCGAGAATATGATAACACCAGATGCTAAACCCATTATCCTCCCGCAAGAAGAGCATGTCAAAGCTACACCAGAAAGTACAGCCAATGATACCATGTCATGGTCGCTGTACACTGATGGATCGTCCTCTGCCTTAGGGTGTGGGGCAGGTTTGGTATTAACACCACCTGATGGGGAGCCACTCCGCTACGCCTTGGCTTTAACTTTTCGAGCAACCAATAATGAAGCCGAGTATGAAGCTTTACTCACCGTTCTTCGAATAACCAAAGGTATGGGAATTACCAACCTAAGGGTAAGATGCGACTCCGAGTTGATTGTCAATCAGACGAATGGGACCTATGTCGCCAAAGGGGAAAACATGAAAAAGTAGGCAGGAGAGGTACGAAGACTCATCCAAGACATGCCCCATTTTCGAATAGAGGCTATTCGTCGCAATGAGAATCAAGAAGCAGACGCCCTCAGCAAACTCGCCTGAGGAAACACCCCACCAGTAGCGGTGCACTTCGTTGAAAGTTCTCTTTATTCAGCCATGGAAGCCGGAGCAGAAGTCCTCAACATTCAAGCTCCCGACTCATGTATTACTCCCATCCAGAATTATCTGGAAAAGGGGACTCTTCCCGAAGATCCTCTAGAAGCAACCAAAATTCGAAGGGCGACAGGGCGTTTTGTAATCTTGGGTGGATATCTCTACAAAAGAGGATACTCCACCCCTTATCTCCGATGCATAACCGCCCCTCAAACATAATGGTTAATGAAAGACTTACATGGAGGTGATGCGGGATGTCACGAAGGAGCCAAGAACTTGGTATTGAAAGCCTTACGACAAGGATTCTATTGGCCGACGATGCATAAAGAGGCGACAACGTTAGTACAAGCCTGCCCTGCCTGTCAAGTTTATGCCCCTAGAATCGCAAGGCCGTCGGCGGATCTTACTCCCATGATGAGTGTCTGTCCTTTCGCACAATGGGGAATTTATCTTATTGGTCCTCTACCTCAATCCACAGGTCAACAGACACATATTGTAGTCGCCATCGACTATTTCTCCAAGTGGATAGAGGCCAAAGCTCTGGCCTCTACGACTACTTTCCGAATGATTAAGTTCATACGAGAGCAAATCATATGTTGATACGGAGTCCCTAAGATCCTTATCAGCGACAATGGTCCTCAGTTCGCCAGCGATGAGCTCGCCGACTTCTGTGAAGAAATGTCGATTAACCATCGATTTGGTTCTGTTCATCATGCACAAACGAATGGACAAGTGGAAGCAGCCAATAAAACGATCCTTAACGGATTAAAGAAGAGAGTGGCCTCTCTGAAGAGGAAATGGGTTGAAGAGTTAGAGCAAGTACTATGAGCACTCAGAACTTCACCCAAGAGAGCCACGGGCGAGACGCCCTTTAGCATGGTTTATGGGTCAGAGACCGTCTCACCTATTGAAGTAGCTTCCAAAGAGTCGCTGCATACGAAGTAGACCAAAACGACGAACAAAGGAGGATTGATCTAGATCTAGCCGACGAGAGAAGATGGGCCTCTGAAGAAGTCCAGGGGAGAATGAAGCTCGCCACCACTAGATATTTTAATCGAAAAGTGGGAGGACGCCAGTTCTTTCTAGGAGAAAAGGTCCTACAAAGAAATGAATCTGTAACAGCCGATCAAAGAGGAAAGATGGTACCAAAATGGGAAGGCCCCTACGTAGTCGTCGGTATACCGTGCCCCAACGCCTACAAATTGGAGGATCCGCAGGGGCAACGCCTCAACAGAACTTTTAACGCGGAACACTTGAAGAAATTCTATGTGTAGAAAGATCCTTCTCTTTATATGTATTTCAAGTACAATAAAATAAATAAAGATGTGATTTCTTTCCTCTTAATATGCTAGAAACATGACTTCTCGACTTCATACAGTCGCGCGACGATCCAGGAAATCAGTCATCAAACTGACTCCCCCGACTTCCAAAAGTTGTCATCTACAAAGGAGATCAGTCATAACACTAACTCTTCGACTTCATACAGTCGGCGACGATTCAGGAGATTAGTCATAAAACTGACTCCTTCAACTATCTACAAAGGAGATCAGTCATAACACTGACTCATCGACTTCATACAGTCGGCGACGATTCAGGAGATTAGTCATAAAACTGACTCCTTCAACTATCTACAAAGGAGATCAGTCATAACACTGACTCCTTGACTTCATACAGGCGGCGACGATTCAGGAGATTAGTCATAAAACTGACTCCTTCAACTATCTACAAAGGAGATCAGTCATAACACTGACTCATCGACTTCATACAGTCGGCGACGATTCAAGAGATTAGTCATAAAACTGACTCCTTTAATTATCTACAATGGAGATCAGTCATAACACTGACTCCTCGACTTCATACAATCGGCGACGATTCAGGAGATTAGTCATAAAACTGACTCATTCAACTATCTACAAAGGAGATCAGTCATAACACTGACTCCCTCCCTCGACTTCTGAAAGTCGCCATTAATAAAGATATGATCTAATGTCTACCGGTTATAAAGGAGCAGTCTCAACTGACTCCTCGACTCCCCGAGGTCATCTCGATGAAGGAAATCAGTCCCTTCTGACTCTTCGATTCTATCAAACTTCAAACAAAGGGGCAAAGTCCTCTCATCATATAAGGTACTCGACATAACTCCTTCCCCTTTATTTTAAAGATAACGACTTATGTCTCGGGGGCAAGTGTTGGATATGATTCGAGGAAACCTAGTACGAGTCGACAGAACCAAAGTCTAGATCCTAAAAAGTACATTAGGTCGACCATTCGACTCCAGAATAAGGAGATGAAGATGAATGGTCGACTGTCCGTTAAAACAGAAGTCGACTTCCCAGACGATAACTATAAGGGACAAGGCGAGAAGGTCATCCAGAACTCCCCTCTTAAAAGGGTAAGTCGAGTCGAAGACCAGAGCTTCCTTTCTCAAGGTGCAAGTCAAATCGAGTCGATCACCAGGAACTTAGGAGAAACCAGGTAGAGACATGCTTACCGCCTCTAAAGAAACTTCCTCCGAAGGAAGAAGCACCAGCTGGCGACCTGCTCGCCTCCCTCTATGCCACTAAACCTCTCTCTGAAGAAAGAGGCACCAGCTGGCGACATGCTTGCCGCTCCCTATGCCGTGAAACTTTCCTCCTAAGGAAGAGGCACCAGCCGGTGACCTGCTTGCCGCTCCCTATGCCATGAAACTTTCCTCCTAAGGAAGAGGCACCAGCTGGCGACCTGCTGGTCACCTACTTAAGCCGACTCTGGACAAAACCCTCCCCAGAGGGTAACCGCCCCACGAAGTCGGTAACATTTTCCCTATAAATAGGGACTCACTTTAATTATCTGAAAAAGGGTTCTAAGATCTATCAATTACTCTATATTATTCTCTCGTTATCCATTACTGACTTAAGCTTCGGAGTGGAATCAGGGGTCATCCCCACCTCTTTTCAGGTTCTCGCCTAGCACAAAGCCACCAAAGGAAACTAAGTGTCCACGCGACCAAGAAAGATACCTGAGTGAGCTAGCTCCCGGCGAGATTTAGAAGTCCACTACTCGAAGTTTCAAGGCCACGTCATTTTGATCCCAACAAGTAGCACGATGCCCGTCGTGTCCGCCGGTCGCACGACAAACCTCGTATGAACTATTCGGAAGCAAAGGACTAGATCGAAGGAGTGAAATATTGATGCAGATTTGGACGACAATATATTAACAGGCACCCTCCCATTCCGGCGAGTGGGAGTTGTAAGCATATGGTGATGGGAGGCGTAAATGGAAGCCCATTATATTTTTATGTTACCTAAGTTAATTGGGTACATGTCACTTTAAGACATTGGGCCAGACCCAAATCCTAATTGACACGAGAGACCCAAAATTGAACCTCCCTATACATGCTTGGTCGGCCGAATTTTAGGAAGGGATAAAGTGGACCTTTGTCCACTTTACTCCTCCTATATATATGGGGAGTGTCAGACCTAAAATCTGACCTATGGCGAATTACGTTTTGAAAACGATGAATTTTGGAAAGAGTCGCCACTAGTTAATTAATGCTAACTAGAATCCTAAATTACCTAGCGAATAACAAATTAAACACCTAGGTATAAAATCGGTCTACGATCAGAAATTCGGGGGTTCTATTACGAATTAAAAACATATAGTAATAATCTCGCCCTTTCGGTACTCAATTAACTTAATTTTCCATCTTTATTATATATATATACACGATTTCCTACACTAAATAATTTTCTGTTATAAACTAATATTGTAAAACCAAACTACACGTATTCAACAAAGTGAGCCTAGGCATAACACTTAAATTAATCTTTATACCAATATAAAATGTGAGAGTTGTCCTCACCCCCAAAAGGTATCTCTTGGACATTTTTTTATAATTTTATTTTATTATTATATATATATATATATTATATTTAGTTTCCATATTTTTTATTTTATTATATATATATATATATATATATATATATATATATATATATATATATATATATATATATATACGTGTTATATTTAATTCCCCTATTTTCATAAAATTGACGATTTAGTCTTTTTATCTTTGAGACCCATCTATTTATCTTTACTATTACTAAAAAAAACCATTTAGTTATTTTTAGTTTTTTAGTTCGCTTAATTGGTAGGTCACCGTAGTTATTATTAATTTCTCCATCAAATATACTTATCAATTAGAGTCAACATGCATTCAATAGGTGCAAATGTAAGGTAGATGCATTTTTCCATTCACTATATCACCGATTTAGGGATGTTCCGCTTGTTGACATTTTTGTATCAAATAAAGTAGTCACTTGCTAACTCATATAGCATATCAAATATGGATCAAACGTGGTTCTTGAAGTTTGACTTTACATATAACATGTTACTCAATGTTTAATACTTAATGACTCGAACTATCGATTTAGTTCTTGCGTTTGTAAATTCAATCATATTTGGTATCTCCTAATTGATAGTTGAATAAATAGTTAAGTTGAATTCAAGTATAAACTTTAGACATTAGTGTTTAAAAAAATTGATGATTTAGTCCCTACAAATATATTACTAAAAATTTCATTAGATAAATTGCATTAACTTTTTTGTTAAGGTCGCTTAACTGACATGTTACATTAGTTATCATTAACTTATTAATACAATATACCTATAAATTTGAGCCACGCATAAAGGTATGATATGTACTCAACTCATGCAAACTTTGAGTACATGTTGAGATTTTTTTGTATCACATATATCAGTCACTTGTCAAATCATATCAAATGTCAAAATATGGGTCAACCACGGTTCTTGAATTTTGATCTTTTACAGATAACCCGGTACTCGTTGTCCAACAATTAGGGTCTCGAATCATTAATTTAGTTCTTCCATCTGTCAATTAAATCAAATTGTAACCTAATTAGTAGTTAAATAAGTAATTGACATATCAAGTATAAACAATAGATTTAGCATCCCGTTGGCCAATTTTTTTTTCCTTTAGCGTTAAATCAATTTTTGTTGGTATTATGATATAAAATTGCACGAAAAGTGTATAGTTACGTTTGTATAGGTCAAACTGCTCCACCGATAACTTTAAGTGGCTAATTACGGGCTTACATTCTTCACTCCTCAAGTTGATAAATTAGATACAACTTTGTCGTTAATAACTCACGTCATGTTCAATCCAACTCATTATTAGTTATAACAGTAAATTAGTATCGTAATTTAAAACAATAGTTAATTTTTTGACTTAATTATGCTCTTCAATTTTTCCTGTTTTGAATTACTTTGTGTCGTTCTTTTCGATCACAGATTCATTTCTCGCAAACCCTAAATTTGGCCATGTATTAACTACATATTAAAATATTAAAAAAACTGAGGATAAATTATGTATTGATACACGTGCAACGCACGCGTTAATAACTAGTATAATATAATACAACAGATTAGGTGTTTACATATTATTGTCTATTATAATATTATATCATATAATACATTACGCAGCAAGCTTTATTACATTACCTGAGGACCAGTTTTACAGGGACGATGAGCTGGAATCCACGTAGCAGAGTGGAGTCGAACCTGAAATTAACTTCGATAGTTCCGGTAATGCCAAGGAAGACTTCAGGCCGGCGAATTGTAGAGATCCCATCGTGGCGGTCGGAGCAGATCGGAGGTGCAAATCGTGGCGACCGGGACCGGAGTGTCGATGATGATGACCGTGACTGAGCGAGGACGGCTGAAGGCGGCGCGAGAAAACGACAAGCAAAGCTAAGGCCATCAAGGGCTCATGGGGTATGGCTATTCGGGAAAGCAGCTTCGGCGCGGAAGGGAAGACAGCAGTAGCAGAGGTATCAGAAACGGACAGAAGCGAGGCGAGTTGCGCGGTGGAGCAGTGGCGGCAGGTCGTCGTCACCGATGGAGGTCTCAGGCGAGGTGGTGACGGCTATGGGATGGGATCAGAGCGCTGTTGATGGTAGCCGTGAATAAAGGAAGGGGAAGACGAGAAAAAAAAATATATTATAAAGTTTGTACGCAAATCGAGGAGCTGTTTTTTATTCTTTCTTTTTATTTTTTTTCTGTTCATCTATCCCCTTACATGTAGAATTAGACCCTATATATACTAATCTAAACTAGAACTAATTAAGCAGTAAATTATACTGATTTATTCTTCTAATAAATGTTAAATATTCTGAACATTAAATACAAATATTCAGAAAATATACTCTGCAATAAATACAAATAACTATCCTAATTTCCAGGAGCATTCTTGGAAGCTTCCTCATTTAGCGCGCCACATGTCACGCGTGTCGCGCGTGGTCCAAAATTAGGTGTTTACGGGGAGTTAGGGGTTTTATTAGGGTTAATCAAAATTACATTCAAGTGGTGATTTGAGAGAAAACCCTTCCCCTAGAGACACCATATTCGGCCGAACCACTACCTCACAAAGGGTGTGCCAATTTTTCTTCGAGCAAACACTCTAGAGATCTGTCCCTTGCCAATAATCGATCAGAGGCTTTGTTGTGAAGAATATACCACGTAGGACTTCCTTCACAAGAACCCCTACGGGTGCCGACCGGAGGATCGTGAACTCCCTCCTGCAAAGATCTTGGGACTACGGACAACTGTAGAGGTATGTGCTGCGTAATTTCGATTACTAGCATGTACCATAATTTAGTTTCCGTAGTGATTACTCCCCGTAATCTAACAGATTATTCTTCATTTTCTTTTCAATACCAAAATCAACGAATTTACCGTGAAATCAAACAATTCCCAGTAAAATCTCTATGATCTCGTTTTCCTTCTTATTGATTAGTCTTTTAAAATAGTTATTTTGAAAATTGGACTAGAACAAAAAATTTAATTTCGTTCTTAGGCTTATGCCAGTAAACTTTTACGGGGAATTTTGGGCTAGGCCTAAAATTCCAATTGACATGAGATGCCCAAAATTGGGCATCCCCTTTACCTTATGTGGCCGACCGAACTAGGGTAATTCCCTAGGTGGGTTTTTCCCACATCCTCTTATAAATAGAGAGGGTTAGAGATTTATTTGGGGTTAATCACCCTTCCTCCTAAGTGTTGAGACAAAATAAATCCCTCCTCCCTAAACACATAGTTCGGCCGAACCCTTAGAGAAGGAGGTGCCAAATTGGTTCGAGAAATTACCCCAGAGATCCATCCTGCTGACAAATTGAAAAGAGACTTTGCTGTGGAGACCATTCCGTGTAGGTGATTCCTTAACCAGAATCCTTACAGGAGCCGTCCGGCGGACCGCGAACTCCCGTCACGATCATGGGTCTACGGAAAGCTTGAAACTGGTATGTGCCCCTTTCGTTGCGTAATTAATTTACCTGACATGTACACGTGTTTTAATCCGTAGTTACTATCCCCTAATTACAACAGTGGTATCAGAGCCTGTGTAGGGAGTTCATGATTTTGATAAAATTGTTATTCTTGAGTTTTTTTAGTAAAACTGATATTCATGAAATTGAGTGTTTTTTTTTGTAAAACTGATGTTCATGATCTTCAAGAAAAATGTGACATTTATCAAATTTGAACATTGAATTATTGATCTTAGTAAAATTTGATATAGAAATTTGACCACTAACCCAAAAATTTGTGTTTTGGCCGAAATTACATGTTAAAATTAATCAAAAGTTTCGGCCCCTGTTGAATTTGGCCGAATTTTTGGTTTAGGTGCACAAGATAATTGTGACATTAATTATCGATATATTCTAACATGATTTTATGGATGTTAGATATTATTTGCCTAAGATTGAGAAAATATATTGTTGATAGATTTATATCATTAATAAAGAATCTTGGCAATATATATATATTACCTAATAGGACCGAAATAAATAAATATATATATAGTGCAAATATATTTGGAAATTATATCTATAGTTAATATTACTTGGTGGCTAAGTTAAGTTTTTAGTGGATTTTAAAACCCTACTTAGCCCACAAGTAATATTTTGGCCGAACCCTATAGGGTAATGAGCCGGTCCAATTTGCACATCCGGGTCGGGTCGACCGACCCGGATAACCATGGGAACCCGAACCGGTCCAACCGGGTCGACCGAACTGAACCGGGTCGGGTTCCACGGGTTCAAACAGGACGGGTCAACCGACCCGGATTTTCTCAATCGGTCCGACCCATTCGGGTAGGGAGTTTCTCCCATCGTCTCAATATACTTTTGATATTTAGGCTCTTGGTGACCATTGTAATGAATAGAGTGTCATCATTGGAGAAGATGACCTGCTCCATGTCTTGGCCTGGGCATTGTATTGCATCTTCTCTTGTGGTTGGGGGTATGTCTATGTTTCTTGCGTCTTCTTTATTTGGGATGCGCACACTTCCCTTGCGCTAGTTGTTTATCCTCCTCTCCCCCATCCATGTAAGAGTTCTTGTTCATTCAAAACTTCCTTGAAGCATGTTGTTATTTTCTTTAGGCTACCTCCATTTTTAGACTCAATATAGTCGAACCTCCCTCCTAGATAATGTAAGGTTCGGCCGGGCCGAATGGAGCTTGGTATGTACCGAGCCCAATTTTCAGACCGAGCCCAAAATTCATGGAGTACGTTGATGGTAGCCATTGGTCTCCGCGGGTAGGATATGAATTTTTTCATCCATCCTCTCTAAAGTTGATTATACTTTTCAGCGTTGGTATCTTCTGAACATTAGATGCATACATCTCTCTTTTATTGCTTGTTTCTCCTTATTTTTTTGGGAGTAGTAGGAGGATGTGTTCTTCCATCTAGTTCCTAGAAGGCATGCTATGACTTTTTGTTCGAATCTCACTAGACGACGCCAATGATGGATCTAGTGCTCCCTTGATGCGGTCTTGTTTGCACTTCTCCACTTCTAGTAGTCCTCATAACCTTAGTCACCTGCAATAAGGGGTAGACCGAGGATGTCCTGGTGAAACCTCTCGGTTTTAGAGAGATAAATGAACATAGTAAATATAGAGAGAGATATAGCTTAACCCTTGAATGAGAGTGATGATGAGTATTTATAGGGATTTGTGCCAGATCCCGAGCTAACCGCGGATATGCCATGTTAATCCTGTTTGGCAACAGGGTATTGAGGGTGTCACTTTTGGGTAGGAGTCGACTTGTCTGAGAAAAACTAAGTAAATATTATATGTCTGAGAGATATGAAAACACCAAGTAGCTCAGATGGGAAGGCGCATGCCTTACATGTCGAGGACAAGTTGACCTATTTTTTAGCCGAATCCAAGTCGGGCCAAAATCCTTTTTTAGGGGTGGCAAACCTCACACCTTGTTCGGGGTCGAAGGCCATACGTAATGAGTCCGCCACTGTGTTGCTCGGTTGCGGCTTATTGCCAAAATTGGGCGTATATCCATCACGCACTGTACCCTCTAAGAGCTGACCCGGTGCGAGTGGAATTAGTTTAGATGTGGAACAAGTATGTCATGGTACTGGCCTCCTAACGAATCCTCCTAGGATCACCCGCGAATATATATTTGCACGCAGCCTAACCAATGATAGCCGTATTTAGCAACCAGATCAGGCCGGTGATCCGTGGATCAAACCGGGAATCGGTACCTTAGCCGGTCCAGTCCCTTAAAATATTAATAAGAAAGCGAACCCGGTTCAATAGTCGACTTATTAGCGAATTAGACAGTTTTGAGAGGACCGGAGGTTCTCCGGTCGGTGTCAACAAAAGAAAAAAAGAATTGAAATCAGTAAAAAACTAAAGACCTCTGGTGCCCATGGCTGGAGGAAATCGTAGACCACGATGTATGTGTTGTGGAGTTTGAGGGTGTCAGAGAAGTTTTGGGAGGAGGAATCAAATGCGCTTTTGAGGGCGGGCATGAGCGGCGGCGACAGGTTCTTGGTAGTGTGATAGTGGGGTGGGAGGAGTTCGGTGGAGAGGGAAAGCTCGGGAAAGTGGATGGATTGGGGCATATTTAGTATTGAGAAGATTGTGTTTGTTGGATTTAAGGTTTACGACGGTGGAACAGAAGTAAATTTTGATGTTCCGGTCGGAGAGTCCTTAGATAGCTCCAGGAAGGGGAGATGTGGTCGTGGGGTAGCCATGATAGCATTAGAACACTCATCACCATTTCTTTCTCCACCCAGGGACGCTTTCTGTTTCTTGTTCTTGAGAAAGAATGGAAGGAGAAAAATGAAAGGGAAATTCATCAGACATTGCACTCTGCTTTATTGTTTTCATATCAGACCGGTTTAAACTGGAAATAACTCTTCGATAGAGTAATATCAAACCGGTCCGGCTCCGATAACACTGGTATTTAATATGGCTAGCGTCGGTTGTCTTGGCACGAACGAGCTGAAACATGGTGACAGAGCTTTTTGATTGGAGAATGCACCACCTGGCAACTTCAGCAATGGCGGCTGATCCTATGGTTGCCACCTCACCATAAGCTCCTCTTTCCTCTCAAAAGGCATCTGCGTTCCAGTCACGCCCCTCTCTCATACTATTACCGTTCTCTTTCGGATTCCCATTCCAGCCTCCTCTGTTTGAACTCGACTACAAATCGATACGACTTCATTGATTGAACAACACTGGAGTTGGTAGGGTCTCGATCGTCCAAATCTGAATGTTTTCTCTCTTTCAGGCGAGGCTTCCTGGACTTACTGATGTTAATTAGACGTTTATGGTTGCTTCGCTTCTGCTGTAATCAAGCCGGTGCTTAATTTTTAGGCCAAGGTCGTCTAGGGTCTTCTGGGGCTTCAGCAGATTGAGCTATTAGGTAATATATATCGAGTTTGACAGCACAAGGACGGTGTGATTCTGGTGGGGGAAATTGCGACTGTGTTGTCGACATGGTGGGCGGGAATCTGTTCCACTCTAGAAAGCATTCATGGCCTCCAGAAGAGTATATCAGCAGAGCAACTCTGCAGCTGGTTAGTGTTCTTTCTCGTTTGCGTAAAAAAGGAATTTTCTTTGTTTGTCCGACAATATGCATATTCATGTCCTGCGACACACCCTTAAAATTTATTTATGGTAAATCCATCTTCATCTTATGAAATGGCTGTTGTTTTAGATTTAATTATAATCGTTCTCGTTCCATTAAAAGGCCGAAACATGTGAATTTCTCATAGAGCTATGTAGTGAAGGGTATTACTAAAAATTTCCATTCGCTGGTACTTGAAATATTTCTGATGGAAATTTTAGTTCTCAACTAAAAAGTGAGCTTAATGGGCTGGCAATTCTACTGCTTTCTTTGCTGGCTGGTGATTGAATTTTACTTTATTAGAAGAACCTTAGTTCAGTCATGATAGCCAACTGCCTATATTATACTAGGGTAGTTGGTACATGTATATACATATATATATGCAATGAAAATTATTTGTTGGAGTGTTACTTTAAGTGCTTGATTGAACTAAAAAAGCTATGATGTTCTTATGCAGTTTGATTTTGATAGTGCTGCCCCTCCGGAACAAGCCTGGAGAAGGAAACTAGACAGCCATGCTAATCTTCTTAAAGAATTCAGTATTACATTTAAGGAGGCAGTAAAGATGGTATACTTTTTCTTATCTCCTGTCAAGGACTCAACTAAATGTTAAACAGAAAACCTAAATCTCCAGTAGTGTTCTCTTTATTGTATTTTTTCCTGCTCTAAAGTTCTGATTTTTTCATATCAATCTTTCCAGGTTCGACTTGGTCTAAGGTTGTATTCATATGTCAGGGAAGAAGCATCTCATGGCAGGGTACTTGTACAATAATTTAATTTTTGTTTTCCAATGCTCACTTTCAAAAAGGTCAACTTTTAGATTTCATTGATGTTAAGTCATGCAATATATCAATTTCCTCAATAACATTCTTTTGCAGAAAGCACCTATTGATCCTTTCACTAAAGAAAGTTGCAAGCCCTCAGCTTCTCAAGGTGTTCCTTTAGGAGGGATGGGGTAATAATCTGAAATACTTTGATGATATATTACTGGAGGAGTTCCTCACTGAATCCTATACTTATTCAGGAGTGGAAGCATATCTCGAGGATTTCGAGGGGAGTTCCGGCAATGGCAAATTGTTCCCGGTACACGTCAAGCCTCACCTGTCATGGCTAATCAATTCTCTGTAAAGCTCTGTACTTGTCTATTTTCTGTACCACGTCAAATTGTTTTGTATTTGGAGTTGAACACTGTAAAATTAAATAATAAATACCTTAGTATCAGAACATGTGTATTTTCCTTTATTCATATTTAGCTCTGCTTTGGAACTTCCTTTTGATATTTGAATCACCGTTTTGAGATGCAGATTTTTATTTCAAGGGATGGTGGGAATAAGAATTATGGATCAGTATTGGCTCCCGGTCAACATGAAGGACTGGGGTAAGCAGAAATCTACGGATTGCCAAAAATTAAGCACTCATTCTTGCTTGTTTGTCGTCCCTGGTCTACGTACATTGTATCCTGCTTTTTGCAGATTAAATGCATACCTGATGTGTCTTTTTTTTGCCACTATGATATGGTTCTGCTAAAAGTAATTAAGTATGCACTCATATCAAATATGAATTGATCTTTTCAATGTCAACAATATTACATCATTGGACTAGACAAAGAGTCCTATAAAGTGCAAACTGATTCTGTATCTGAAGTATCTCTTTAACCGTGCAGCCCTAACTTTTTATCTGCTTTTCTTGTCCTTTGTATTGGACTATTTGAGAAATGTTCATATTCATGAAATGTGTTTTTATGTAGCAGGAAAAAGGGTGATCAAGGTATATCATCGTGGGGCTGGAACCTTAGTGGTCAGCGTTCTACATACCATGCCCTTTTTCCAAGGGCTTGGACAATTTATGATGGTACACAACGGAACTTGCACAGGATTTGTTCGTCTTAGAGAAGCCTCTTTTAACTTTGGTAAGCTGCTTATGCAGGTGAACCAGATCCAGAACTGAAAATATCGTGCCGGCAGATATCACCTTTCATTCCAAATAATTATAGGGACAGTAGTCTTCCTGCAGCAGTTTTTGTTTATACGGTATGTTATATAAACTATGATGTTTTTACTGGAACTTAGAATAAATTTGACTATACATTACTGCCTGTCCTCCTTGGTGGTTCATTTGTTACTTCTGTTCGTCGTGAATGCGAATTGCTTTTGTGCAGTTGGTAAATACTGGAAAAGAACGGGCAAAAGTCAGCCTCCTGTTTACATGGGCGGTAGGATACAGCACTGTATTTTGAGTTTGTGCATGTACTTTTTAAGTTTTTAAGTTGCAGTTTGAGATATCTTAGAACTTGGATATTCAGTTGTTATATTTGCTCATTCTTTGGCAGAATTCAATTGGAGGCGCTTCCCACTTGTCAGGGGACCATGTGAATGAACCGTTCATGTAGGTATATTTGGCGTTCTCGTTTTAAATTCCACATGCATTCTTGATTTTTCTTAACATTGTCTTTTTTCCCTCCTGATGATAGTGGTGAAGATGGAGTGTCCGGGGTACTTCTACACCACAAGCAAGTGATCAAACCCTTATAGCTTTACTTGCCGGTTGGTTTGCGTAATTCTCTTGATCATTTGTCTTAAAGAGGTGGAGTGGATTCAGGAGGGCATTCGGAAGTCATCCCTTTTTTGTGTAGTGGTTGGGGGTGGGGAGTAGTAGAGAAATAGATGAACAAACAGACAGAGAGAAAATACATAGGAACAGTACACGTGAACATAGAATAGAGGTTGGAGGTTTATACGACATGTATTTCAAGTGCCACCAGATCTTTTCAAGAAAAAAAAGAAACAAACAAAGGGCCACTAACTATGAGTAGTGAATAAACAAATGGCAAAGAAATTTTTTACCCTAATCAAGTTCTTGACAAGTTCATGAAAGTCGAAGAGGTGCAGATGTGGGATACAGGGAAATGCAAGCAACTGAATGTGTGCTTTGCGGTTGGTAGTTTTTCCAAATTATGTGTTAATATGATGTAGATGTGTCTGCCCTTCCTTTGGTTGCTTGAATTCAACTACCTTAGAGATTAATTTGTACCTAGAATTCCTTTGATGAGGATTCATGATCATAAGCAGACAGAATCCTCACTCTGTCTGTTTGGATTTTGGCACGTCTAGAGTCTAGGCTAATTTGGGTTCAAGTATTCTTTATCTTGTAACTGGTTTCTACTGTCATTAAACCAGAGACCGTAGCAGTTAGCTGAACTGTTGCTTTGATTTATGCAACCGCAGCCAAGTGGTTTTTCGATCAACTTTTGTAAATCACTAGTCAGCTATCAACCAGACTAGAAGTTTAAGCAATTAGGAGGGGTGCTCCCCAAACTGTTTTGACAGAAGTAGTATTCTTTTCTTCATTTATGTGACCTGTGCTTTTGAATTTTGGCAATACTTGCTTCACTCTTATTGTTGCTCCTGTGAAGGAAATTGTCTGAGGCTTCTTTTACACTCTAGACAGTGAAGACGAGCTTACATTGTTGCTTGACTGTTTACTATACCTTCACAATAGGACTGCAAAAGGAAATCCTCCAGTTACATTTGCAATAGCTGCTTGTGAAACTCAAAATGTAAATGTAACTGTCTTACCTGCATTTGGACTTACCGAAGGAAGCAGTACAACAGCAAAAGACATGTGGAATATAATGGTTAAGGTACGCTTAGACGTTAGTAGGAGTGTCTGTTTTTCCCTTCTCTGGATAAATTTACTGCAGTTGTGCAATTGATTCTCTATCTCTTATGTTGAGTTTCTGAAGAAGCACAGTTAATATAACAGATTTTAAATTGGCTTACTGAAGCTCGTGAGGTCTTGTCTATATGTATCTCTAGGATGGTCAATTTGATCAGGAAAACTTCAAGTCTGGTTCAAGTTTGCCTTCATCACCTGGAGAAACGCTTTGTGCTGCTGTTTCGGCTTCTGCATGGGTAGAGCCTCATGGGAAGTGTACCGTCTCGTTTGCTCTAGCATGGTCTTCCCCCAAAATTAAATTCTTAAAAGGGAGCTCCTACAATAGGTAATGAATATATACATACTTGGGGACAACTCTAATGATTATTTGAATCATCTATCTATCGTAATACAAATGTGGGTTCGTCAATTGCAGGAGGTACACCAAATTCTACGGTACCTCTGAGAAAGCAGCTTCAGATTTGGTACATGATGCACTCACAAGTACGTTATAAGTTTCCTTATGTCCGGATATATACTTTGTTTAGATGATCTTATTTGTCGTCTCTTTATGAACTTTCTTTTTACAAGTGTATATGTCGCGTGGAAGTCTAATTTAGTTTTGGGATGTTGGTCAGATTATAAGCAATGGGAGGAAGAGATTGAGACATGGCAAAATCCTATTCTCACGGATCAAAATCTGCCCGAATGGTACTCAAACTTTCTTGTGCTTCAGTTATGAACATAGGTAGAAGATAGTATGAACTATGAGCTCAGGTTGCATTGCTATTGCTTCAATAGAATCCACTTTTAGCTTATAATATAGGGTTAAGAACCTATGAAAGGTCTGAACTATGACCCATGTTAACGAGAGAGGTCTGAAATTTAAAAAGTTAATAACGGAGGTCTGAAATTTCAATTTTGTTGATTTGAGAGTTTCCGTCCATTTTTAGTGTTAAATTTAAAAAAATTGTGTGAAATGATATTTTTGCCCCTTTAATATTTTGTTTTATTTAATATCTTATTTAAGGAAATGTGAAATAAAAATTTTACCCCTAAAGTCAAATTAAAACTACCCAGCTCCGTCCACCGCCACCCGACTTCGGCGACCACCACCCGACTCCGGCGACCACCACCCGACTCCGGCGACCACCACCCGACTCCGGCGACCACCACCCGACTCCGGCGACCACCACCTCGACTCCGACCACCACCACCTCGGCTCCGGCGACCCGGCTCCGGTGGCTCCGATTTGGGCCCAATCGGAGCCTTAGTGGTGGTTGCCGGAGTACGGTGGTGGTCGCCGGAGCTGGGTTGGTGGTCACCGGAGTCGGGTGGTGGTCGCCGGAGCCGTGGTAGCTTCAAGGGCATTTTGGTCTTTTCACTTCAAGCATGTGAGGGGCACACTTGATAGAAAGGCATTTTTGAAAATTTATTTTATTTCCGGTCACATGCCAAGTATGTGACCAACTTCTTTTAGTTTTAACGGAAAAAACTAACGGAGACCGCTGTTATCAACAAAACTGAAATTTCAGACTTCCGTTATTAACTTGTTAAATTTCAGACCTCTCCCGTTAACATGAGTGATAGTTCAGACCTTTCATAGGTTCTTAACCCTATAATATATATATATGTGTTAAACTACATAGAATGTTACCGACGAGTGTCTTCGGTTAATGAACCCTCATATGATAGAGTCAACCACTACCGAAGCCCCCCGTTTCGCCTGGTTGAAATGGTGCTATATTTAGGCTTCGACTACTTGCTAGCTGAACCTTTGATGTCTAGATAATTTGTTAGCTGGACTTTTATTTTGAACAAACTGTTAGCTAAATTAAAACAAGTTGCAATTTTCTAGCTCGTTTAATTTGCTGTTAAATGGTGATGGAGACGTCCAGGTGCCCATTATGTGTAATCATAATCACCTAGCAAATAATTTTCTCAAGGTCTACTGATACATTGCATACTTTCCTGAAATTCAGCTAGCAAATTGTACATTTCCAAAAAGTTCAGCTAGCAACTTATTAAAAGAAAAACAAAGCAAGTAAGCAGACATTATGCAAATTCTCATCACCATTTTACTCTAATTTAGACGGAGCTATTATATTACAACTATGTACAAGTTTAGTTAGCATTTTATTTATCTAAAAAACATAGTTCAACTAGGAATTGTCCAAAGTTCAGGTAGTAAATTACTAGTTAGCCTATGTATATGAAACCTCAGTTGGAGATCTCAATTGACCTAAACAGAAAGACATACCATTTTGCTGTAACTTTTTCTTATAGATGCTCATAATCGTCGTGTAAATTTATTTGCAGGTACAAGTTCACTTTGTTTAATGAGCTTTACTTTCTGGTTGCGGGTGGAACAGTTTGGATTGGTAAGGCTCGCTGCTCATCATACAAACCATCACCCTACTTACAATTAGAGAGCTGTTATTCCTTAACACCTCTAGGGTTGAGCAGAAGCTTGTATATATAGTGTAGTTCCTTATCCTTAATGATAACAATAATATCTCTATCTCTAACACTCCCCCTCAAGCTGGAGCATACATATCATGTGCACCAAGCTTGCTACAAATATACTGACCCCGAGAGCCACCAAGGGCTTTTGTGAAAATATCAGCTAGTTGATTACTAGAACTGAGAGATTCGGTGGCAATTATCTTGGAGACGATCTTCTAGCGGATAAAGTGGCAGTCGACTTCTATCTGTTTGGTTCTCTCATGGAAGACTGGATTTGAGGCTATGTGTAGAGCTACTTGGTTATCAAAATAAAGTTTCATTGGTTTATTATCTCTAATCCTCAACTCTTGAAGAAGTTGTTTGACCCAAAAAAGCTCACACGTACCAACTGCCATGGCCATGTACTCTGCTTCAGCACTAGAACGAGTAACAACGTTCTGTTTCTTACTTTTCTACGATATTAAATTTCCTCCGAGAAAGATACAATAACTAGACGTAGACCTTCTGTCTATTGGACAACCTGCCCAATCAGCATCAGTGTAAGACACCACTTCAGTGTTTCCTTTATCTTTATATATCAACCATTGACCTGGAGCCTTCTTGATACACCGAAGTATTTGCATCACCGCCTGCCAGTGTTCAACACAGGGAGATTGCATAAATTGGCTGACCACTACTGCAAACGAGATGTCTGGTCCAGTGATAGTGAGATAGACCAATTTCCCACTAACCTTTCAGGGTTATCAAATAACTCCCTCTGATTTGGAAGTAGTGTACTATTTGGATCCATGGGACTATCAACAGGCCTACAATCCAACATGCCTGTTTCTTCCAGAATATCTAGTGCATATTTCCTTTGAGAAATGCAAATATCATTCGTTGATTGAGTAACTTCAATTCCAAGGAAATATTTTAGACTCCCTAAATCTTTGGTCTAGAAGTGACTGAATAAGTGCGTATTCAGATGTTTAATCTTCTCATGATCGCTCCCAGTAATAATAATGTCATTGACATAAACAATTAGATACACACAGAGACCAGAAGAAGAGTGTGAGTAGAAGACAGAATGGTCAGTTTCACACTCATCCCAAATTTCTGTATAACAGAGCTGAATTTTCCAAACCAGGCCCGTGGTGATTACTTGAGTCCATATAAAGAGCGATGCAACTTACAAATAAGTCCCGACTCCCCCTGAGCAACAAATTCAGGTGGTTGCTCCATGTAAATTTCTTCTTCAAGCTCTCCATGAAGTGCGTTTTTAATATCTGACTGATGCAACGACCAATGCTGGATAGCTGCAATAGAAAAAAGTAGCCGTACAGAAAGAATTTTTGCTACGGGGGAAAACGTAACCCCATAATCTAGACCATAAACTTGAGTATAGCCTTTGGCCACAAGACGTGCTTTAAGGCGGTCAATTTGACCATCAGCTCCAACCCTGATAGCAAATACTCATCTACAAACAACAGTTTTCTTTTCCGGCGGCAATCGAACCAAATCCCATGTACCACTTTGCTCCAAGGCCTGCATCTTGTCAATCATGGCTTGCTTCCATCGGGATGAGCAAGCGCCTCACGAACAGTTTTGGGAATAGTAATGGAAGACAATGATGAAACAAAAGCAAAGTGTGAAGGAGAAAGCCGATGAAAACTCAAGAAGTTATAAATATGATGAGTGTTACGAGTGGATCTACTTCCCTTTCGAAGGGCAATGGGCAACTCTTCGGATGAGTCAGGCTGGTCTGTAGTCGGTTCAAACACTCGAGATGGAGTAGGATCTGTAGAGGTCTCTATTGCAGTAGACTGCCTCTGTCGACGTTGATATTGAAGGAGAGGCGGTGGATCAATTGATGAAGATGGAACTTCTATCCCAACGGAAGGAGATTGTGGAGCCTCTGACACAAGTGGAGGAGAGGGACACATTTCTGACACAATTGGAGGAGATGGAGTTTGTATCGGAATGGAATCAGGATAGGAAGTGATAACACATCCAGTGTAGATGATGACACGGCTATGGAAGAAGGGAAATATGGCGTGTCTTAAAAAAATGTGACTTCCGCAGACATATTATCTGTTCTTGACCGGAGAATAACAACGATATCCTTTCTGCAACCTGGAATATCCTAAAAAAACGCACTTGATGGCATGTGCAGCAAGTTTGTCAAGTTTTGGATAAAGATCATGAACAAAGCAGGTAGACCTGAAGACTCGGGGGTTCACATGAAATAATGGTTCATTGGGAAACAAAATAGAGTACGGAATTTAATTACCAAGGGAAAACGAAGGCATTCTATTTATCAAATGACAAGCTGTTAAAACAGCATCACCCTAATAGCGGACTGACACATTTTCATGGAGCAATAATGTGCGAGCAGTATCAATCAGATGCCTGTTTTTCCGTTCGGCAATACCATTTTGCTGCGGTGTATGAGGACATGTGGACTTATGTAGAAATCCATGTTGACTCTGAAATGATGAAAACGTTCCCGATAAATATTCTCGAGCATTATCACTGTGAAGAATTTTGACTTTTTTACCAAACTTTGTCTAAATTTCAACAAAAAAAGACTGGAATATTGGAAATTGCTCGGAACGTTCTTTCATTTAATATATCCAAGTGCAACGGGAGAACTCATCAATTAGTGACGAAGTACTTATACCCAGCAGAGGTAGGTACACGACTAGGACCCCAAATATTAGAGTGTACAACAGAAAAAGAAGAATTGACCCTGGTTTCACCATGACTTTCGAAGCTAGATTGAATATGTTTCCCGAGTTGACATGATTCACATTGTAGTGTTTTGAGCTTATCCAATTTGGGAACCATTTGCTGAAGTTTGGACAAACTGGGATGACCAAGACGATCGTGAAGAAGGTTTGGAGACTCTGCAGCACAAATAATTGAAAATGACTTAAGGTAGTAAAGTCCTCCCGATTCATACCCCACAGCAATTGTTCGTCCGGTACTAAGTTCACGCATAACAAGTTAGTCTTTTTACCGAAGGTTATTGAACAATTGAATGAACGTACCAGTTTGCTGACAGAGATGAGGTTGATGGGACAACCAGTGATGTATAAAACAAACTCTAAGGATAGAGAATGCATTGGTGAGACTTTACCAATTCCCTTAGGAGCAACTCTAGAGCCATTTGTAAGAGTATTTTGATGACGAGAGTTTAATGGAGATATAGAGTCAAAAGAAGAAAGGTTTCCCATAATGTGGTCTGAAGCACCTGAATCAATAATCCATAGATTTTGAGTATTACCAGGCTGGGAGATGCAAGCGGTAGAACTAGTAGTTGCAGATGCTTGAACTTGTGCTCCCTTAATCTTCTTAAACTCCATAAACCTACTATATTCCGTTGCAGAAACAGTGATGTATTCTGTTGAGACATGACGACGAAATCCAACCAGATGACTTTGAACTGGAGCAATTGAGCAATTTTAACCTGATAGACCAGACCGATTAAAGCAACCGTTGGCCAACAAATCCACAAATCCGGAGCGTCTGAACGGAATCTGGACAGAACCTGACAGACAACAGCAAACAAGAGTTGTGAGTACTAGCGATGGATGAAGGCACAGACAGCAGCGACGCGTGAGGTGGAAACCGTCGAAAGGTACTGGAATGAAGTCAAACGATGCCGGCGACTCGAACGGCGGAGGCGCGGCGGCAAACGGAGGCCGGATGGGTGGCGCGTGGCTTACACGAGCCGACAGAGACATCGAAGACGACGACGCGTGACGGCAGATCTCGGTGAGTCATTGCAGGAATTGGGTCGGAATCGGCCATCGAGACGAACGGCGGAAGCGCGACAACGAACGGATGCCGGGAAGGTGGCGCGTGACTTACACGCGCCGGAGACAACTGCAGACGGCAGCGGCGCGTGTGGAGGAAGACGGCGCCGGAGGAACACTGGATGCGATGCCCGGCAGCTTCTGAGGTGACTGGCGATGTCAATTTTGAAAGATAAACCCTAATTTCAAAGGGTTCTATCAGACTGAAGAAAGAACTTGGCTGCTCCGGGAGAAATAATGAACCTAGGTTAGAGTTTAGGCTCTGATACCAACTTACAATTAGAGAGCTGTTATTTCTTGACACCTCTAGAGTTGAGCAGAGACTTGTATATATAGTGTGGCTCCTTATCCTTAATGATAAGGATTAATAACTAAAAAACTGTCCAAGGTTTACTGTATGTTAAAATTAGGTGTCTGAAATTTCAAATGTTAAACTGTAGCGTCCAAGGTTTCAATTTTGTTAAAATGTGGTGTCTCGGTATGATTACTTTAGAGAAGTCAATTCCGATGAAACCGTCTGTCAAATTCGAGCTCCCATACACACTCCGTTCTTGTCATCTTGCCGGGACCGTCATCTAAGAAGTTGGCCACATCCGCGCAAGTAAATCTCGCTCTGTTGTCCTTGAAAAATGACTCCACACCCCTCTTCTAGAAATTTTTTTTTAATATTTAATTTTTGGGTGAAATTTGACGATTTTGTGAAAAGTAAGTAGTGATGGATTATGAGTGGGTGGGTGGGTTGATGAAAATGATTGAATGAAGATGAAAAAACGCGCAAAGACACCAAATTTCAACAAAAATGAAACTTGGGACAGTCCATTTTAACATTTCAAACTTCAGACACCTAATTTTAACATAGGGTAAACCTTGGACAATTTTTTAGTTATTAACCCTAATGATAATAATAATATATTTATCTCTAAGAACCCTTATCATGTATTATTTTTACTATCTTTAAAGAGCAGTTGGAGTAGTAGACTGTTGTTTTATTTTCAATTTTTTCTTTAAAGGATGTTTAAATTCAACAAATATACCTAGAAAAGCAATCAATAGGGTAAGTTTGCTTCCAATTATACACGATTTATGATTTGAGTAAATATTACCAGTTATGTAAATACAAGTAGTGTGATCATCCTTCAATTTGTTCTTCCAGACTCATTACCCGAAGAAAGCGCCAGAGATTATCAGCTGTCAAAGACTGAGAGGAGAAATGGGAAGATACAGGAAACTGAGGGTCTGGGTGTACTTCTTGAAGACTCATCGGATGGACCAGAATCAGATTCCAGTGATGATGCAGTGCCAAGCAACAATAACGAGCTTCCACATAATAATGAGGAGGACGACAATGATGTTGGGAGGTTCCTCTATTTAGAAGGTGTCGAATACATCATGTGGAACACATACGATGTTCACTTCTACGCGTCTTTCGCGCTTCTTGCCCTCTTCCCCAAAATCGAGCTAAGCATCCAACGTGATTTCGCGAAGGCGGTTCTATCCGAAGACGGGAGGAAGGTAAAATTCCTTGCAGAGGGAAATCATGGGATTCGAAAAGTGAGAGGAGCTGTCCCCCACGACCTTGGGACCCACGATCCATGGCACGAGATGAACGCTTACAACATCCATGACACGAGCAAATGGAAGGATCTAAACCCCAAGTTTGTGCTCCAGGTATACAGAGATTTCTCCGCAACAGGAGACATGGCATTTGGAGTGGATGTGTGGCCTTCTGTGCGTGCTGCAATGGAGTACATGGAACAGTTTGACAGGGACAAAGACGGTCTGATAGAAAACGACGGGTTCCCAGACCAGACATACGATGCATGGACGGTTCACGGAGTGAGTGCCTACTGTGGGTGCTTGTGGCTGGCTGCTCTACAAGCAGCAGCTGCCATGGCACTGCAGCTGGGTGACAGGGAGTTTGCAGAATGGTGCAAAACGATGTTCATGAGGGCGAAACCTGCATTTGAAGCAAAGCTGTGGAACGGGTGCTACTTCAATTACGACAGCGGGTCGAGCAGCAACAGCAAATCGATACAAGCGGATCAGCTTGCAGGGCAGTGGTACACGGCGTCTTCAGGGTTGGCACCTCTGTTTGATGAGGAGAAGATAAAGAGCACACTGAAGAAGGTGTATGATTATAATGTGATGAGAGTGAAAGGAGGGAAGATGGGGGCGGTGAACGGGATGCATCCGGATGGGAGGGTTGATGAGACGTGTATGCAGTCACGGGAGATATGGACGGGAGTTACTTACGCAGTAGCATCAACCATGATTCTGGCTGGAATGGAAGAGGAAGCTTTTAAAACGGCTGAAGGCATATTCACAGCAGGTTGGTCGGAAGAGGGTTACGGGTAAGTATGGTTGATTTGATTTTGAAATCATATATATATATATATATATAAATGAGTGTGTTGTTATGTTGGGTTGCAGGTATTGGTTCCAGACACCGGAGGGTTGGACAGTGGACGGACACTTTAGGTCGTTAATATACATGAGGCCGTTAGCTATATGGGGAATGCAGTATGCACTGGCGCTTCCCAAGGCCATACTGGAAGCACCCAAGGTAAATGTAATGGACCGCATACATGTCACCCCCATGAGCTGGAGACCTCCCAACCACCACCGCAATGATATGCGCAGAAGCTCCAACAAGTCCACCGGAGTAGCAGGATGCTTAGGAGGAGGTGGAGCCACTTCCGCCTTCTACTGTTCATGTGATTAATAATATTAATAATAGAAGAAGAAGAAACCATGCATGTGTAACTTCACTTTTATTTTTTCTTTGGCCACAACTTATTTAAGAAGAGAACGAATATTGTAAATTATCTGACCTCCTGCTGTAAAGCTCGCTAGCTAGCTAGCTAGCTAGTTGATGATGTTCTTCAACCAAGACATGATTCTCTATGTCGATAGGTTTAAATTTGTTTCCAAAACCTTCCTTTCTACCCTATAAATTAATAACAACAGATTATAGTAAAAACTTATAACTAAGATACCTAGCCAAATAGATGGCACTATTTGGATGCTGTCAACTGGAAGAGCCATAGACGACTGCCTCAACACACTCAGTCCGGGTCAATTGCGCAGCTCCATCTCTGGCCAAAGCCTAAGCCTTCCCACCAAAGATGGACCTGCTTTACCTCGCCTTCATCCCATCTTCCGTCGTCGCCGCCTCAAACCGAGGAACCTATTACTCCCTCTTCCTCCGCACCGCACCGCTCCAACATCGACACAACCACCTCCCCCGAGCCCGCACAAGAACCCCTGATACCCCCTCAACCACTACCGCAAGCAACGCAACAACTCTCACCAACCCCCAGTCGGGCCTTTCCACCCACCCCACGAGCATCCACGCCCCCTAAGCCAAAGCGGGAAGACCCACCACAACGGATGACTTTGTTCAACCATCCAACTCTCCACATACGCCTCAGCACCACCACCACTGCCCCCAAACTCCCGCACACCTTCACCACCACCACCACCACCCCCGAGACTGCACAAGGACTCCCACCACCACTACAACCACCTCCACGGGGTCCCACACGCGAACACGCGCCGTCACGCGCGACACATGCGCCGACACGCGCCACACGCGCGCCCACGCGCCTTCCACCATACACTCACGCGCTCACTGCAGCGGCGCGTGCCATCCATACGCCGCCTTGCGCGCTAACGCGCGTCCGTACGAGCTAGCACGCGCCTCCACCTGCCGCCAAGGCCCACCTCTACTGCCCCAATGCCGTGTGCCGGTCGCCTACACCCCTCCACGCGCTGTCGTGGATGTTGTTCACCGTTTTAAGCTCAAACATGACTACATCTTGGCGGTACAGCCCACTACTTCCGCTCCTTTAACCCCTTCAAGTCGAACCCATAGTTCGTCAGAACCAACACTCTGTACATCGAACGTCCCACTGCATGACTTATACCCTTCGGAGTATCCACAATATGACTGCGTTCGTATCTCATTTCTCATCTCCTCGCGGAGAATCAGAGTATTTCTTTGGTACCCCCCCCCTTGCGCTAGTCCTTCGCGGATGTTCCTATGGCTGGGGCGCCTTACAAAAATACTCTACACCAGTCATGTGGTAAAGGTTGTTTATGTACAAAGCTGTCTGTGTTTCGGATATACTATGGGTCCTGTCTAGCATCGCTTGTGCATGTCAACTGTTGGCTATGTCAGTCTTAAGGGAGGTTCTCTTACCATCGGAAGGATTTTGTACTTTGCTGTTTCAGACGGTCCCTCCTCTCCAAGCTTCTATCCTTTGCCTGGGATCATATCCATCAATAAGTCGTTTTGCTGTTTTTAGTTTGTTCATCAGTAGCTGTAATCCTATTTCCTGCTTTGTTATTGTTGTCTTCTTTGTTTGGGCCGCATCTGTTCTACTTGTTCGGGTATTGGACGTCAACCAATACCTTTGGAGCAGTTACGGTCTCATTGGTAGATTGTAATAGTCTTTTTAATTCAATAAAACCGGCACACTTGAGATAAAAAAAAACCTAGCTATCACCTAAGGTGTCATTGGGCGGGGTGGGTTCGAATTAAGGATCCGTTCTGCGGGTCAAAACATATATGTTTCAGTTTTCTTATGGGGCGGTGTGAGGTACCGCGGGTCGCCTCACGATGGACATAGTCTATCATTAAAAATTCTAAATCTTAAGCTCTATATTTACTATATTCAAATTCAACTCCAAATTTGAATATACACATATATAAAAGATACACATGCGGGGCAAGGTATATCCACAAGGTACGGGTTCGCGTGGCAGAATCAAGACACGCCTTCCCACATTCGCGAGTTCCCGTGACCCGTTGACACCCCCTGCCCCTACTATCGCTGATTATGGAATTGTAATTACCTTTTGCGATTGGCATTGGCAGAAGGCAAAAAAAAAAAAATGTAATTCCACTACGAGTTTATATCAGTTGATTGTTCCATGTAGCGAAAAAATTAAAAAAAAATGGTTTTTGAAAAGAATTTATTTGTTTGTTTTTTTTTTCTCCGGGATTTGGCCAGTTAGTTTGGCGAACGTTAGGGTAGTGATGGGCCGTAGAAGTTAAATGACTTTAGATAGTTTTAAATCTGGCGAACAGTACAACGGTTGAAGTAAAAAAGAGTGAGTTTTTTTTAGAATTTAGGTATTTTTATGACATCTTCTTTTAAAAAAAGAACTATTCGTAATGAACTGTGTAATCAGGACTACCGGTCATACCATTCGCCCAATTTAATAGAATTTAGGGGAAAAAAAATCTATTCAAACTCATTTACCATTTAGGATTGGTTCAGCCATACTATTCGCTTAAGGCAATAATTTTTTAGAAAAATAACCGTAAAACTACTTAAATCCTAAAAGAAAACTTATCTTAATTTTTTTATTCACTCGTAAATACGGTTTGCTCGGTTCAATTAGTTTTTAGAATAAAACTACAAAAAAATCTACTCTATAAGGTTCGCCCGGTCCTACTATTAGCCCACAACAATAGATTTTTAAGGAAAAATAATCCTAAAATTACCCAAATCCTAAAAAAAAAAAAAAAACACCTTTTTCAACTTTTTTTTTGTTCAATTACCTATAAAACTATCTAAACTCTTTTATGCTCTAAAGTTCACCAAGTCGTTCATTCTGTTCAAGGCAACAACCTAAATACTAAAAAAATCTTCTTTTGTTATGGGGGCTATAACCGAAGAATCGTTACAACTCGTATCGAAAGAACCGCTACAGCACGTACTAGAATCGTAAATTTTCTTTGCGAAAGCCATTTAAGAGGTGTTTAAATGGATGAATGTGGGATGTAATCTCACATTACGCCCCCCAAATTATGTTGTTTGGTTTGCCAAACAACGTAATGTGCATTGTAATGTAATGTCCATTGTAATATGAGAGTACGTCTGTTGGATCGTCAAAGTTTGGCTAAGCCTGGTAGTGGCTCTTCTGGTTCTCGCCTGGGCGTCTCTTTGAAGTTTGAAGCTTTGTGGGCTAGCTTACTCTTCTTGGCAGGACTCTCTTGGCGAGACTTGAGAAATGCAGGGTTTTTCCCCTAATTCCACTCTGAAGCTTAAGTTAGTATAAGTGTATTGAAAGTAGGAATCTTGTAAATGTCTTACTATTTATAGGAGGTTTTGAACTGACTTTGTGGTGGCGTTACCTTCTTTCGAGGGCTTCCTTCTATGGCGGTTCCAAGCATGTGACAAGTAGGTCTTCACCTCACCTTTACTTAGGAGAGTGTGTTTCTTTATGACGGCGTTAAGTAGGTGACGAGTAGGTCGCCACCTCACATTTACTTAGGAGAGTGGCTTTACTTTTGTGGTGGTGTCAAGCATGTTGCCACCTCACCATTTCTTAAGAGGATGAGTTTCCTCCAAGTCGGTACTAAGCCGGTCGCCACCTCACCATATCTTAATAGGATGAGTTTATTGGTGGCGTCACCTTTTTGTAGCATTCTTATGGATATATTATTTGACGTTACCTGGAGCGGCTTCCTTCAGAGAACCGTTTCCTTGATCCTCTGCCAGTCGTCGAATTTGGTTTACTATTTTACCATGGTTCCAACATTTGCCCCCGAGACATTTGACGTCAACTCTTATTTCCTTAAAAAGGAGGAGTCGGTATGTGTAGAGTAGTCTTTTATTTTTAAAATGGAACTTGTCGTGGCGTTTGTAAACACCTAATTTTGGATCACGCGCTACACGCGTGACATTTGACGCGCTAACTGAGGAAATGTCTTAATATGTAAAGTTACGAAGTTTCCAAGAAAGCTCCAGTGTATATTAGATTATTATATGTATTTATTATTAGGAATGTTTAATATTTATTAGGAGAATTGTAAACACCTAATTTTGGACCACGCGCGACACGCGTGACATGTGGCGCGCTAAATGAGGAAATGTCTAAATATGACAAGTCAAGTAGTTTCCAAGAATGACTCCTGCAAAAATTAGGATAGTTTATGTATTTATTACAGAAAATATTTGTTGAATATTTAGTATTAAATTTCTGAATATTTAGCATTTATTAGCAAAATAAATCAGTAATATTTGTTGCTTAGACTATGCTAGACCTATGGGCTATATATAGACTAGTATGTTTACATTATAATGGAGGGGGAGCATTATTCAAAAAAAAAAAAAAATACGAAAGAAGGAGTAATAGTATCATTGGCTGCAGAGCTTATTCTTCCAAGTTCTATTGCACTCATCTTCCATTCTTCTAAAGATGTCTCTGCGCATTCTCTTAAATGGATGACTCGGTTCTTGGCCGCGACTCCGATCTTCTCCGACGTCGTTCGTTTCCCCCCTCAACAGAGCAGCCCCGACTCGATGTCCACCTAGCTTCATCTCCATCCCGAATCGAGTATTGATTAGTGGCAGATCGAGATCGTCGGCTCCTTCACCGTAACCAGCGTTCCGAAGACAACCCAGTCAGCCATACGTCTCGGCCATCAAAGCCCCGCCCCCTGCTCCGGTTCAACTTCGACTCTCCATCCGTTAGCCTTCGTCTCCGAATCGTCGTATGGTTCCGACAGCACCGACAATACCTCTGATCTGGCCGTTCCATCCTTGTTCTGGTCGCTGCTTGGCTCCATCTTCTCAGAAGCTCAATTCACTTCAATCGTGAGTCCGTGACCACTTTTGCCATCAACATTATACACACCCAACTGCTCCAACAACATTGCTGCTCCCGTCTCAGCCAGAATGGCCACTGCATCTGCTCGTCCGTGCTCCACTGATCGCTTCCGAACCCTTCACTCTCTCCTCGACACCGACGTCCAGATCCCGTCCACCCGCATCCGCTCTCTCGATCGTGACCACACATACACAGCAGTACAACCGCAGCTCCCTACAGCGATAGAAAGATGCTTCAGGGGGATTCCGAGTACACCAACGACTCAACTTACGGCACTCAAAGGAAAAGACTGGGTGTGGACTCGATCAGGCCCTTTAATACTTGCTGCTGTTGCTAAAGGCTCCACAGAGGTAATCCACATTGTTATTCATTATTATATTATGTCTACATATGTACATATAATGTTATAATGTTCTAATATAATAATATGCAATGTATATAATATGTTATGCTAGCTAGGATTAATTTACACATACTTGATAATTTTTAGTTCCTTAAATTAAATAGTTGTAATTTTGGTTAATAACATTTGTTCATACTTGATGATAAGTTGATAAAAATTGTGTATGTATTGGGGTAGTGGCAATTTGTGAATTGAGTACCGAAAGGGCGTGATTAATTCCATGTGTTTTAATTCGTAAAAGAACTCCCGAACTCAAATTTCTAATCGTAGACCAATTTTATACTTAGAGCATCCACAATGGTATTACGTAAATGTGGGCCCTACATGTTTATTTAAGTAAAAAAACAAAAACTATCTACAGTGGTTTTACATAGCATTCCTTAAAGATGGGACCCACACGTAAATTTATGTTTTTACATAAAGCATTCCTTAAATTTAAGTAATGCACTATGTATTACGTAACCAATTTTTATTATAAATTAAATCATTTTATAATTAATGCTAATATCTTATTGGTGGTTGTTGGAAAATCTAATAATAAAATATATTTAAGGAATATGTTTAAGTAATACGATTGCAGAGAAAATATTTTTTACGTGTGTCTTAAATTTACGTATTACTTAAAGTGTACATAAATGTCTACGTGACAACTTTAAAGAATACAATTTATGTAAAACCATTGTGGATGCTCTTAGGTGTTTAATTCGTTATTCCCTAGGTAATTTAGGTTTTTAGTTAGCCTTATAATTAACTAGTGGCGACTCTTTTCAAAATTGCACGTTTTCAAAACGTATTCGCCATAGGTTCAAATTTTAGGTCTGATAAGAATAAATCAGTATAATTTATTTCTTAATTAGACTAAATTTTAGCAATTATTTTTGAGAATAAATCAATAGGATTTGATTTTCCTAAATAAGTGTAAACCTTAGCATCTATGATAGCTATAAATAGATGATGTAGGTACCATGTAAAAGGGGGGCCAACTGAATATGATCGTTTCTTGATTCGTCTTCTTCTTCCTACTAACCTAGCTCCATCAATATTGCTATCTCATCTTCTGTAGTCCGATTGCTAACCATCTTCCGTAGTCCGATTAACACCATCGTTCCATCCAATTAGGGCCAGAAAGAAGAATGCTTTGTGGAGTTGAAGATGGGCATCTTAAATGATTTCTGCATGCTGAAGGTTCTGCCGACAAGAACATAGCTCAGTTTGCCATTAATTTTCATGTACGTATCATACCATTAACTGCCAAAATCAACTCTTTCAATTACTTTGTCTTGTTTGTTTAATTTAATAATATGATATATGCATACGTATGGTTTTGTTTGGACTAAAGACATCTTGTTCATTTTTATTAGGACTTATTAAAGTGGTCACACAACCCATATGTAATTGATCAAACCATCGATTGCGTAGTTAATGCGATTATTATCTTTCCGTCTAGACTTCTTTGTAATATTTTTATAAACTATCTGATATTAATTTGAATTTATTTTCATTTATTTAAACTTGCAACTGAACTCCTGAATCCGAATTTCTGATTGTAGACCGATTTTAGACCTAGGCGTTTAATTCATTATTCCAAAGGTAATTTAGGATTCTAGTTAGCCCTTATAATTAACTAGTGACGACTCTATTTAATATCCACGTTTTCCAAACGTAATCGCCATAGGTTAGATTTTAGGTCTGACAATTTGGCGACTCTACTGGGGAAATTAGAGGGTTCGGGGTCAGTATGTTCACGTTTTGTCACGTTTGATTTTTGTAGCTTTATTTTTATTTTATTTTGACTTTACTGATCTAACTTGGTTATTTTTGTGTAATTTCAGGTGTGGAGTTATTTGTTTTATATTATATTTGACTTTTTCTTCGTTGTATTATGTATCGTTTGAATTCGCACACACCACTTTAGAACAGTGTCCAAAACGCCTAAATAACAGGTTAACTAGAAACCCGGAGAGTTAGTAAGGGTACGACCGCGCGGCCGAGTTGTCGGAACGACTCAGAACAACTCAACCACTCGTGAAGGTCCCGTGATCCCTATGATGGGGTGAGGAAACCACCGTGTCGGGAACCTATCAGCGGAACCTACCTTGTAGAGCAAAGCCACATTTTTTAGGCCCCTAACATGTCGTTTGTGTCCATGTTTTTTGTTGTTAAAGGTTATCAGGTAAATAGTAAGTTTTCTGTTCATGTAACTTTTATTTTTAAGCATGCATCTTTTTGCATTTTAGAAATTTTTTTTTTCCGGCTAAGTAATTAGTATATTAGTTGCATATTTTTTTTAACATGAATTGCATATTCATTGTTTTTAAAAAAACCTCTTACCTGATATTTTAATTTCAAACATGCGTTTAATACACATTATTTTCAATTTTTTTTCCAGGTAAATTGTAAATTTTATTAATGCATTTGATGTGCATTATGTTTTAAAAAATATTTCGGGTAGATTGTAAGTTATTTTAGCAATAGAGCTTTTAGATACAAGATACACATTCTATATGCATTATTTTCAAAACATTTTACCTGAATTTTTAATTTGAATCATGCATCCGATATGCACTATTTTTTTTTTTTTTTTAAACTCTTTAGGTAAATTGAAACATCTTTTTGTTGTATATTTTTTAATTCCAAACATGCATTCCATATTTTTTTTTAATAAAAAAAACCTCTTATTCCAAAAAAAAAAAATCTATTAAGGTAAGTTGTAAATTTGGTTAGTGCGTCACATTCGCATTATTACTATTTTTTTTTAATTAGGAAAAAATGTAATTCCTCTTTAGCTATTAGAGCTTCTAATTTCGAACATACATTCCATATGCATTTCAAAACTTTTTACCTGAATTGTTTTATTTTTAATAATGCATCAAAATACATTATTTTAAAAAAAAAATTAGATAAATAGTAAGCTCTCTTAGTTTTAGGGCTCTTATGTTTAAAAAAAAATTTACCTGAATTTTAATTAAAGGCATGCATCTCATATGCATTATTTTCGGGAAAAAAAACATTTCAGGTAAATTGTAATTTTTCTTGGTTGTAGAACTTTTATTATTAAGTGTTCATCTTATTTATTTTTGTGCATCTCATATGCATTCTTTAAAAAAAAATTCACCTGAATTTATAATTTTGAGCAACCAAGATGTATTGATTTTTAATTTTCTTAACTGTAGAGCTTTCATTTCAAGTATGCATCTCATGTGTGTCTCATATGCATTGTTTTAGGAAAAATGATTTGTAGATAGATTGTACAAATTCGTACCTGTAGAGCTTTTAATTGTAAACATGCATCGTATATACATTGTTAAAAAAAAAGGGTTATCGGTACTTTTCATACCACATGTTTGACCGAATGTGGCTTTTAATACCTGATGTTTAGTTTTGTTTACTTTTGGTACCAAACGTTTGAAAAAATGTGGCTTTTGGTACATCCGTTAGTTGGCCGTTAGTTTTGGCCGTTAAATGACATGTGCAAGTCACGTGATCGACTCTAAACTTTTAATTTTGTTCAATTTAGTACCTCAAATATAATTCTAACTTTTATTTTGTTTAACTTAGTCATAACACTTCAAAATTTGACCCAATTAAACCAATCGTATTCAATTGACATAGCCCCATTTGAGTCAAATTTACCCAATTGGGGATAGGTCCCAATTGAGTTCTATTTTGAAGCTTTAGGACTAAATTAAACAAAATAAAATTTATGAATATATTTGAGGGACTAAATTAAACAAATTAAAAGTTTAGAATCGATCATGTGACTTGCAGATGTCATTTAACGGCCAAAACTAACGGCCAACTAACGGAAAAGCCACATTTTTTCAAACGTTTGGTACCAAAAGTATACAAAATTAAACATCCATTACTAAAAGCCACATTCGGTCAAACATGTGGTATGAAAAGTACCTTTAACCCAAAAAAGAAACAAACTTCTACCCGAATCTTTTTATTTCAAGTGTGCATCCAATATGCATTTTTTTTATCTTCTTAGGTAACTTGTAAACCTTCTTAGTCGTAGAACTTTCAATTTCAAACATGCATCGCATTTGCTTTATTTTTAAAAAAATCCACCTGAAATTTTCATTTCAAAATGTACATTCCATATGCATTATTCAGGTAAACTTGTTGTAAGTTGTAGGTTTCTTAGCGTTAGAACTTTAACTTTCGAGCATGCATGATCATTTAAAAAAAAACTCAAAGTGTCATTCGTTTTTATCCAAGGTGTATTACACTTTTTTTTTTGGCAAGATCGTCATTTTAACATTTGCATGAGCAAGCGTTTAAAAAATGGGAGTTTTAATTCTAATTTCTGGAAAAATAGTTTAATCGTTCAGTCAAGTGAAACTATTCAAGTTTAAACAAAGGATGGGAAAATATTTTTGAAAAAAGTTTGTTTTGAGTATCTGTCATGCGTTCGAGCCAGATAGTGCACTTTGCAAACTCAGTAAACTCAGTAAACTCCATGATGGTGCAAAACATCTTAGATCATAAATTTTGATTTTTTTTAAAAAAGTAATCAAAATTATGAAATGAATGACATCAGAAGTTTTTTTGAAAAATCATGTATGATTTATACTAATTTCCATATTTGATATTTTCAGGTGCCTTTTGACAGGTGTCCTATACACATGTTGTGTCCGCAAGATGGAGCAAAAAATTTGGAACATGCAGCAGGTCCATTCACATATGGAGCAAATTGCTATTAAAGATGTCGTCAAAGCCCATGAAGAGCACATCTCGCACACGACCCTTTGCTCGCCGACCATTCTAATTTCAATCATCAAGTTTGTCCTGGATACTTCAGACAATTTCCGTACCTCTGAAGATCCACTTACCATTTTTGGCCTGCCTGGCCAAACTTCACACCATCCATGTGTGTTACACCATTATGCGATGAGTTCTAAACCAGTCTGTGGTAGCCGTGGGGCTTCCCCATTGTGATCAAGCATGACCAGAGTTTTCGAGAAGCCGAGTAAAGAAGATGTCTATGTCATCCATTTGTCGTAGGGTCCATCCAAGACATCAACACGAACGACGTACTTTGACTCAATCAACCGAGTCCTTCTCTAGAAGATGTTGTAGAAATTTCCAATCTGCAAATAGGGACATGTAAATAATTGTTGTTGATTATTTTCGGTACATTTTTTTTAAAAGTAATAATAATTTACTGCTAGGTTGAAAATCTGTAAAGGCGACCTAGGCAAAAGTTAGGGAGAGGGGCATGATTGAAAACCCGCAGGGACAGTCATGGCAAAAGGTGAGCTGCAAAAAAAAAAAAAAACAAAAAGAAAAACTAACTCATTCTTTTAGGGTCACAGCCGCCCTTTAATAGGCTACAGAAAAATAAAGATAGTGTTCATGCAGTTCTTCTGAGAGCATTGAAGAAATAAAAAGGTCACAGTTGTCCCTAAATAAAATACAAATAAAAAGGGCCACAATCGTCCCTAAAATGACTACAAAGAAAGGGCCACAATCACCCTTCAGATGGCTACAGATTTAAAGCGGCAAATAAGTGAAAGGACCACAACCACCCTTAAAATGACTACATACAAAGAGTATTCCCCAAATCCTGACAGGAGAGAAATTGTTGAAAGGGTCACAGCCACCCTTAAAATGGCTACATATAAAGAGCGAATTCCCACAAATTTGGTGAGCGTGGGAAATATTTGAAAGGGAAACAGCCACCCCTCAAACGACTACAAGATAGAAGTACTTTCGTATCAGAACAGGGAATAAAGGGCCACAACCACCCTCCAAATGCCTACAGATCAAAAGAGCTCCCGCAACATTGAAGACAGTGAGAAAAGGGTCACGACTACCCTCCAAACGGCTACAAATACTCCCGCATCGAGGCGGAAAATAAGTACTTGTCACAGCCACCGTTTAATCGGCTACCAAATAAAGAGTGCTTTCGCTAGGTTGAAAACCCGAAATGGCGGCATAGGAAAAATCAGGAAATGAGGGGTATGATTGCAAATTCAGAAATTAAAATCATGGCAAAATGAGAGAAAATAAAATTCCGATGGAATGAAAACCTCAAGAGGCATTCCATGGAAAAATTAGAGGAACCGAGGGGCACGGTCCAAAATCTCTCAAAGTCGACCGTGGAAAAAGGAGAGAATATGAGAGATTTAAAAAAAAAGATCCCGTTAAGTTGTCGCGTCATGCACAATTTAAGCAAAAATTAGAGACATGCATTCAAGCCGTCAAGCTACTACAAGCTATTCTCCAACAGACGTTGCAAGAGGCTCTTCTCCAACAGATGCTAATAATGACTCTTCTCCAACGATGCTACATTGCCCAGATATGCTAGTCATCACAATTATCCCTTCAACGGTGTTGCGCTGCCCCATGTATGCTAGTCACCACAACAGGTGTTGCGATGTCCCAGATACGCTAGTCACCACAACGATGCTGCGCTGTCCCAGATATGCTAGTCATCACAACTATCCCTTCAACGGTGTTGCGCTACCCTAGGTATGCTAGTCACCACAATCGGTGTTGCACTGTCCTAAATATCCTAGTCACCCAACTATGTTGCGCTGTCCCAGATATGCTAGTCATCACATATACTCTTTTCAACGGTGTTGCGCTGCCCCAGGTATGCTAGTCACCACTAACAATCAGGATCTGTAGTTGTCCTGATTTTCGAGAGTCACCACCCTACGACGAAACCTTAGTATTCAGCCTTCGCAAGTCACGTCACTCGAGGCACTTCTCCAATGGACGCCACTAGAGGCTCTTCTCCGACGGATGCCACTAGATTCTCTTCTCCGACATACGCCACTTGAGGCTTTTTCTTGTCGCTCGCCACTTGAGGCATCGTCGATTGAGGTTTTACTTTATTGCACGCCATTGGAGGCTTTACTTTTCCGCACGCCACTGGAGGCTTTAGTTTTCCGCACGCCACTAGAGGCTTTACTTTTTCGCACGCCACTGGAGGCTTTACTTTTCCGCACGCCACTGGAGGCTTTTCTAAACCGCATCGCCAACGGAGGCACCGCCGAAAGGGGCACCGCTGACAGAGGCTCTACTTTTTTGCAACGCCAATGGAGGCGCCGCCAACCGAGGCTCTAGTTTTTTACAACATCTGGAATAAGCCAGGAGCTACTTTGAAGATTCAAAGACTCAAAAGAGAGACATGTTTCTCATTCAAAATTCGAGATTTCCTTGTCTTTGGACAAACCCCCTCGAACGCATTCTACGGGAGTCCGCCCAAAGATGGGCAAGCTGTAAACACCAATTTTTGGACAACGTGCGACACGTGTGAAATTTAGCACGCTAACTTAAATTTCTAAATATGGCAAGTAACGAAGCTTCCAAGAATGCTCCAGCGTATATTAGGATATTATGTGTATTTCTTATTATGAATATTTAGTATTTATTAGGATAATAAATCAGTGTAATTTATTTCTAATTAGATTAAGTTTTATCATTTATTATAGTGAATAAATCAATAGGATTTGATTTTCCTAAATAAGTGTAAACCCTAGCATCTATGAAAGCTATAAATAGATGATCTAGGTGTTAGCATTTGGGGATCGGGCCGCCGTAAAAGGGAGCCCATTAATATGAGTCAGTTACCTGAGACAATTGGGTAATGTCACATTAGGAATTTTGGGTATAACCTAAAATCCCAATTGACATGAGAAGCCCAAAATTGGGCCTCCCTCACTCTAAGTGGCCGGCCGATATAAGCTAGGGGCAAAGTGGACTGTTGTTCAATTTCCTCTTTTATAAATAGGGAGAGTTAGATTTTATTTAAAGGATAATCACTTAATCACTTTTGTGGTGAGACAAAACTATTCCACCTCCCTAATAAGTTTCGGCCGAACCACTACCCCAAAGGAGGTGTCAAATTACTTCGAGAAAATTACTCCGGAGATCCATCCCTACAGAAGAATCGACAAGAGGCTTTGCTATAGAGATAAATCTGAGTAGGGCTTCCTTAACAAGAACCCTTACGGGAATCGTCCGACGGATCGTGAACTCCCTTAGAAGGTCTTGGACTACAGTAAATTTTGAATAGGTATGTGCCCCTTATTCCGCTGCGTAATGTGTTTACTAGCATATACCTTGTTAATTTCCGTAGTATTTATCCTACATAATCCTACAGTGGTATCAGAGTCTGTGTTAGGGATTTCGTAAATTTTGATAAATTGGTGTTCTTGAACAAATTAGTTTCGACAGAAAGTTTTAAATTTTTGAGTTTTAAAATTTTTTATTTTTAATTACCATTGCCGAAAATCTCATGATGTTCATAATAAAATTTGATGTTCATGATCTTCAAGAAAAGTTGAACTTTTATCAAAATTAAACTTGGATTAATGATCTTGGTAAGATCCGATCTTGAAATTTGACCACTAGCCCTAGTTACATGTTTCGGCCGAACCCTATAGGAAATTACAAGGTAAATTTTTTTAATTTCTTAGGCCCCAAGTTAATATGTTCTATATTGTTGCTATTTTTAAAATTGAATTTTTGGTAACAATATTACATGTAATTGGAAATATATGAGTTAGATTCACAAATTAATTGTGATAGAAACTATCTATAAATATCATAGCATGATTTTAGGAATATTAAATATTATAGATAGGATATTTTAGTTACCTAAGATTGAGAAAATATATTGTAGATAGATTTTATCCTAATATAGAATCTTAAAAATAAATAAATAAATATATATATATATGGGGCCGAAAATTATATATATATATGTGTGTGTGTGGATATTGGAAATTATTTTATAATTAATTATTACTTGGTGGCTAAGTTAAGTTTTTAGTGGATTTTAAAACCCTACTAAGCTAACAAGTGATAATTTCGGCCCAACCCTTTAGGGTTAATGGGTCGGTCTAATTTTTCCACATCCGGGTCGGGTCGACTGACTGACCCGGAGGACCAAGGGAACCTGAAAAGGACCGAACCGGGTCAACAGATTCGGGTCGGGTTCCACGGGTCAAGACCGGAGCGGGTCAACCAAATCGGATTTTCTCAATAGTTCCGACCCATTTGGGTCGGGTCGGACCGGGTAACTAAAATGGGTCGAACCGACCTGGTTTGAGTGAAGGACCGAACCGAATTCCTATTTTGATTCCGAACCGGACCGGGTAACTAGACCGAACCGGTTGGACCAGACCGAACTGAACCAGACAAAAATCTAACTGAACCGGACCTTTAACCGGACCGACCCGAGTCAACTGAAAATAGGATGGTCAAATTTTAAATACAAATACTTTCGAACTTTAAAATTACCTACACAGTGCTTATAGGTTTAACGTTTTAATTTAACCTAATGCCTAGTTTCGATTATGGGGGTGGATCTCGGAAATGCATGATTTTGGGATTGAGTCATTTAGTGGACTGAATTGCAATTGATATTTAATTGATATTATTGCATGATTAGAACTGTCGTCTTGACTATGTCAAGCTACCTGGATAATGCATGTTGGGGGCAGAGCCTTGGATTTCAATTAATGAGTTGCGCACTAGGATAGACATGCTGTGATGGTTGCAAATGCCTGGGATTCATGTCTAGAATACGGATGTTGATTGATAGCATATTGCAAGTCAGCCCAAATGTTTTAAAAACAAAAATCAGTCGCCAAATATGCATGTTTGATGTGGTGTGATCACTCATGATGCGTATGCGTGAATGTTGAGGATGTAGCCGCATGTGATAATTTACTTAAGTGGTAAAATTATATATATAAGCATGAGTTCCTCGGAACATTAGACTCATGACGCGTATGCATGATGAGTGTTGTTTGGTTTCATGGATGTGGCATGCGTATGATGATTTACTTGTGTAGTATAATTATGTATGCATGCATGAGATCCTCGAAACGTTGGGCATTGTGAAAGCCAAGATCGGGTGAATGTAAAAACTCCCCGTTTCGGTAAAAAAAAAAGGCGATTAAACAGTTTTAAAAGACTGATCTATTAGAAAGGAGACGACGGTAATGTGAACTCTTTCACGACCCCCTTCCCTCGGTTTACTAGCGGTCGGTTTGGTTAGATGTCTAAAGAATCATTATTAGTCGCCTTCTGTCTCATAGGTATCTGATGTATGCAATTCCTTTTCCAAAATGTTATTGTCTCCCTGATTATTCATGATTATCAATGTGTTAGCTTTCATGGCTGGATCGGTGCGCTTCTATAAACCTCACAATCTAGATGGTACGAATTATGATGCTTGGAGTGCTTACGTGTGAGAAATTCTCACTGCTAATGGTGTCTACGAATGTATTGATGCTACACCGGGAAGGACAATGGTGGATGAATTTGGTAATCCAAAACCCCTCAAGGGATAAGGTTCCTCGATGATCAATTAACTTGCAAGGTGATGCTATCAACTTTGGACAAAGAGGTTGTGAAGGACTTTGAACTCAACTACACAGCTTTACAACTTTGGTGTGCCCTGAGAATCGACTTTTGTGGAAGAAAGGCCGCCGAAGCTAGGAAAATTTTAGTTGAGTATGCTAACCTTCTTTCCATAGATGCGGGTGTCAAGCCCTCATTGGATCTTCAAAATGAGAGGTCTTTTTGGAAAAGGATATTTAATATCATACAGAGATATCCTCTATCATGGTTAGCTAACGACGAAGGGCTAGGTTACTTGATTGAATCAATTAAGTTTACCAAAACTCTATTCATTGAAAGAAACCATTGACAATGGGAAGTCAACTATGTACATCATCGTGCGGGATCAAGTAAAGTTATCCACGATGGAAATATCTTGGAGGGAACGGGATCAAATCGATCATAAACGATATCCGGTGCGACAAACACGGTTGATGAAAGTGAGTTTCAGGGACGCCTCGTTTGCCATATACATAAAGCTGTAAAACGTTTTATCTGACTCGTGTCATCTGATATAGTTCACTTGTGAATCTCCTTTTAGATATGCTGGTCAAGATGGCAAAAGTTATCGATTACTTTACTATTCCCTTTTATTGCTTCATGAATGATCTAGAATCTTATTATTGTGATAAATCTCCTTGTTCGTTTGAATATTTGAATTTGGTTATTTGAGGTTCGAAATTATTGAATAAATTAATTGTTATTCAAATTTGAAATACAACTTACTTATCAATCTATCGACCCTGTCAAAGGGAACGATCCGAAACGAAATTCCAAACCTGCGGGTTAGGAACCAAATTTCGACTAGGACAACTAGTCAAACAAAACAAAACGAATCAAACAACAAACTCCCTCGTAGCTACTATAATACCGTCAATTGTATGGTTTAAAATGAAAAACCGATCCAAATCTTCCTTATTTGTTAGTACTCCATAAATAATTAAATCGTAATGATGAACATGTGCGAAACCGATTAAATTAAATTAAGTTAAATTTTTGAAACGAAACGATTTCACCATGGGTGAAAGATTGTGATTTGCGCACTCGCATGTTCCTCGATAGTTGGGACACATCGATTCAAAGTACAAATTTAATATGAAGTGTTTGAATGATTTAATGCTCGTTAAAAAATTTCATTTGCATTTAACACCCATTTTAGGTTACACTCATTGATTTCTCATAAATTGATAAGAGGTATGCTTTAAAATCTGCCTGTAAAGAATCAATTAAATGCATAAGGTGGAAAACCTAATGCACAACCCAGAGATGGTCGAAACCTCTTAAAATGAGTATGCAATGAAAAATGATATTGTATGACGAATGACTATCCTATCATACGCCTCTATCGATAAGATTGGCGGACCATTTTTAATTATACACTTCAAGGACATAGTTTGAAACATGGCGTCGACTATTCAACTTCCGATCTCCATCAAGGACGATATGATGTTGATTTCCACTTATGTAGAACTTTGTTCCTAAAATATCGGTTGACGCGACACCATATGAGCTATTATCTGGTAATGAGACAGATCTTACCGAAATTACGACCTCACGGTTGCAAAAGCAAACATGCATTGTACCAACAGCTGTTAAGGCAAAATTGGAACTTAGAGTACTGAAAAGTGTGTTTCTAAGGTACTTCAAATACTCTATGGCATACATGTTTGCAGTGGCTCAGGAGATTGGTGGCGTGGTCGAACATGAGACGTTACGTTACATGAGGACGAATTCCTAAGCTTTATAACATCAATGTAAACGAAGTCTTTATTGAACTAGAGCATGATAATGATGATCAGGTCCCACTTCATTCGAGTGGAAGATTTGAGGTAGCAACGTAGGTGAATGACATGGTAAATGAAAATGTAGACATTTTCATAATAAATCCAGTGGGAGGAGTCAATCCAATCACACAGATCACTGTTGCTGCATTTGCGAATCAAGTTGAACCTGATAATCATGTTGCTGAACCGCTGGATGAAAATCCTATAATTCCCTAACTACCTACTAGTGATAGTGGGAGTGGATCTACCGACTTGGTTCCTGGTCCCAGCAACCGTGGAATTCATCTCGGAAGTAAAATCCCAAGACCAAGAGGTCGTCCAAGAAAATTTGTTGGTGAAGGTTCAAGTAACGCTCTTTTTCCCAGTGGGAGTATTGTTCCAATCAGGAGAATCATTCCTAGTGGGAGCTTAGTTCAAACACAAGATGGGACTCTAGACGTAGTCAAAGGCATCGAACTTCTCCCAAGAAGTATCCCATCAAAAAGGGTAAGTTATTCACTCTTACTTCGGTTGATTAATCGGTAACGGTTAAATAAGCATTGGAAGGACCTCAAGCGAAGGAATAGAGGAAAGCAATGGAGGAAGAGATCGCCTCTATGAAAGCCAATTCGGTATGGTCTTTAGTTGATTTACCTGCTAACTGCAGAGCCATAGGGGCAAAGTGGGTTCAGAAACTGAAACTCACTACTGATGGAAATGTCAACTGATACAAGGCTCGACTCGTTGCGAAAGGATATACCCGACTTCACGGAGTAGACTTTGATGTGACATACACATCGACTGTGCGTTACACCATAGTCCGGGCTATTCTGGCCCTGGTTGCAAGCCTCGATCTAGAGCTGCACCAAATGGATGTTAAGACTGCATTCCTCCACGGAAACCCAGAGGAAGAGATATATATGGAGAAACCAGAGGGTTTTATTACTCCTGGTAACGAACGTAAAGTTTGTAAACTCCACAGATCGGTCTATGGTCTTAAGCAATCGTCCCGCCAATGGTACACATATTGCACAAGGAAATCGTTGGAAATAGATTCGTGAATCTTCACGAGGATCCGTGCGTGCACACTAAGACCTCTGAGTCGAAGTACGTTATCCTGACATTATATGTGGATGACATTCTAATTGTCGCGAACGATGTGAGTTACACGAATGAATCAAAGTCCTGGCTGGCATCTGTATTCGAGATGAAGGACATGTGAGAAGCCACGTACATCCTAGGCATTAAGATTGCTAGGGATCGGGATGCTCGCAAACTATGTCTCTCTCAAGAATCCTATATCAACAAATTGTAGAAAAGGTTCAGGTTACAAGATGTCAAACCCGTGGATACGCCGGTTGTGTTTGGGTGCGCGTGTCGAAACGTGAGGGCCCAAAAGACCAGGCTGAGCGTGAACAGATGAAAAATGCAGAATACCTTAGTATGGTTGGCAGTCTTATGTATGCCGTGAAATGCACTCGTACAGACATCTGTTAAGTTGTGGGCCTAGTAGCACGATTGCAGTCAGACCCTGGCTATCAACATTTAAAGGTCGTGAAACGAATTATTCGATACCTAAAAGGTATAACCGATTACAGACTGTGCTATGGGGGTGGAAAATTAGAATTGACTGGCACGGTGGCTATCCGGATGATCGTAAGTCCACCTCAGGAGGAGTATTTCTACTTGCTAATGCTTCCATTTCATGGATGAGCAAGAGGCAATCATGTGTCGCTGTCTACGATGGAATCCGAATTCGCTGCCCTCTCTAAGAATGCATAGGAATCAGTCTGGCTTAAAAGGCTCTTAACTGCATTGCTTGACGTTGAGGACGGGAGTAAGCATGTGAAGGAATACTCTGACAGTCAAGCAGCGATTACATAAGTTAAGAACCCTAAGTACCATAGTAGGACGAAACACATTAATGTGAAATATAATTATGCTAAAAGTATGGCCGAAGACAAATTAATTGCAGTAGAATACTTTTCCTCTGAGAATATGGTGGCGGACCCATTGACCAAACCTTTCCGTAAGGATGTTTTCGAAAAGAACGTCAAAATGCTTGGACTGCGTAGGGTTTAAGAAGCTTGTGTTTTGATAATAACGTTTTGAGTTTTAAAGTAAAATTCAAATAAAAGGAATTGCAATTTGAGTTTATAATCTAGCGACGTCATAATGTTTCAATTACATCGGATTTTACGGTCTATAAACTAGTCGTAGGAGAGACAATCCTCCTAAATAAAACATGTTGAATGTGGGCCAAGCCTAGTCACACAGGCTCGGTCGTCTTGGCGGAGAAGGGGACCTCTACCATGTCAAGATTGGTTAAGAACCATGGTGTTTTCGAAAGATAGACCTGGTTAAGCAAGACGATCATTTGGTTTCGGGGTAACACGACATGATATAACCTTTTCCGAATCGATTTTCGACCATAAAAAATCTGATATCATCTAAATCACTCAGATTTGTGGACAAATCGAAAGAGGTTAGGTACTGAAGATAAACCTTTTCTGAATCGATTGTCGACCATCAAAAATCTGATATCAACTGAATCACTCAGATTGGTTGACAACTCGAAAGAGGTTAGGTATTGAAGATAAACCTTTTCCGAACTGATTGTCAACCATAAAAAATCTGATATCAACAAACTAACTCAGATTGGTCGGCAAATCGAAAGAGGTTAGGTATTGAAGTTAAACCTTTTCCGAATCGACTTTCGACCATAAAAAATCTGATAAACTAAATCACTCATATTTGTCGACAACTCGAAAGAGGTTAGGTATTGAAGATAAACATTTACCGAATCGATTGTCGACCATAAAAAATCTCATATCAACTAAATCACTCAGATTGGTCGACAAATCGAAAGAGGTTAGGTATTGAAGATAAACCTTTTCCGAATCGATTGTAGACCATAAAAAATATGATATCAACTAAATCACTCAGATTGGTCGACAACTCGAAGATAATATGGAAGCTGAAGATAAACCTGTTCCGAATCGATTGTCGACCATAAAAAATCTGATATCAACTAAATCACTCAGATTGGTCGACAACTCGAAAGAGGTTAAGTATTGAAGATCAATAGTTTCCGAATCGATTGTCGAACATAAAAAATCTGATATCAACTAAATCACTCAAATTGGTCGACAACTCGAAAGAGGTTAGGTATTCAAGATAAACCTTTTACGAATCGATTATCGAACATCAAAATTCTGATATAAACTAAATCACTCAGATTGGTCAACAACTCGAAGAGAAGATGGACGCTGAAGATAAACATTTTCCGAATCGATTGTCAACCGTAAAAAAGCTGATATCAACTAAATCACTCAGATTGGTCGAAAACTCGAAAGAGGTTAGGTATTGAAGATAAACCTTTTCCGAATCGTTTGTCGACCATAAAAAATATGATATCAACTAAATCACTCGGATTGGTCGAAAACTCGAAAGAGGTTAGGTATTGAAGATAAACCTTTTCCGAATCGACTGTTGACCATAAAAAATCTGATATAAACTAAATCGCTTAGATTGGTCGACAACTCGAAAGAGGTTAGGTATAGAAGATAAACCTTTTTCGAATCGATTGTGGACCATCAAAAATCTGATATCAACTAAATCACTCAGATTGGTGAACAAATTGAAAGAGGTTAAGTTTTGAAGATAAACCTTTACCAAATCGATTGTCGACCATAAAAAGCTGATATCAACTGAATCACTCAGATTGGTTGACAACTCGAAAGATGTTAGGTATTGAAGATAAACCTTTTCCAAACGGATTGTCGACCATAAAAAATCTGATATCAACAAAATAACTCAGATTGGTCGACAAATCGAAAGATGTTAGGTATTGAATATAAACCTTTTCCGAATCGATTGTCGACCATCAAAAATATGATATCAACTAAATCACTCAGAGTTGTCGACAACTCGAAAGAGGTTAGGTATTGAGATAAACCTTTTCCGAATCGATTGTCGACCATAAAAAATATGATATCAACTAAATCACTCAGATTGGTCGACAACTCGAAGAGAATAAGGAAGCAGAAGATAAACCTTTTTCGAATCGATTGTCGACCCTCAAAAATCTGATATCTACTAAATCACTCAGATTGGTCGACAACTCGAAGAGAATGTGGAAGCTGAAGATAAACCTTTTCCGAATCGATGGTCGATCATTTAAAATCTAATATCAACTAAATCACTCGGATTGGTCGACAACTCGAATGAGGTTAGGAATTGAAGATAAACCTTTTCCGAATCGATTGTCAACCATCAAAAATCTTTTATGAACTAAATCGCTCAAATTGGTCGATAACTCGAAAGAGGTTAGGTATTGAAGATAAACATTTACCGAATCGATTGTCGACCATAAAAAATCTGATATCAAATAGATCACTCGATTGGTCGACAAATCGAAAGAGGTTAGGTATTGAAGATAAACCTTTTCCGAATCGATTGTCGACCATAAAAAATATGATATCAACTAAATCACTCAGATTGGTCGACAACTAGAAGAGAATATGGAAGATGAAGATAAACCTGTTCCGAATCGATTGTCGACCATGAAAAATCTGATATCAACTAAATCACTCTGATTGGTCAACAACTCGAAAGAGGTTAAGTATTGAAGATCAACATTTTCCGAATCGATTGTTGACCATAAAAAATCTGATATCAACTAAATCACTCAAATTGGTCGAGAACTCGAAAGAGGTTAGGTATTCAAGATAAACCTTTTCCGAATCGATTATCGAACATCAAAATTCTGATATAAAATAAATCACTCAGATTGGTCAACAACTCGAAGAGAAGATGGACGCTAAAAATAAACATTTTCCAAATCGATTGTCGACCGTAAAAAATCTGATATCAACTAAATCACTCAGATTGGTCGAGAACTCGAAAGAGGTTAGGTATTGAAGATAAACCTTTTCTGAATCGATTGTCGACCATAAAAAATATGATATCAAGTAAATAACTCGGATTGGTCGACAACTCGAAAGAGGTTAGGTATTTAAGATAAACCTTTTATGAATCGACTGTTGACCATAAAAAATCTGATATAAACTAAATCGCTCAGATTGGTCGATAACTCGAAAGAGGTTAGGTATAGAAGATAAACTTTTTCCGAATCGATTGTGGACCATCAAAAAATCTGATATCAACTAAATCACTCAGATTGGTGAACAAATTGAAAGAGGTTAGGTTTTGAAGATAAACCTTTTTCTGAATCGATTGTCGACCATAAAAGAACTGTTATCAACTGAATCACTCAGATTGTTTGACACTCGAAAGATGTTAGGTATTGAAGATAAACCTTTTCCAAACTGATTGTCGACCATCAAAAAACTGATATCAACAAAATAACTCAGATTGGTCGACAAATCGAAAGAGGTTAGGTATTGAAGATAAACCTTTTCCGGATCGATTGTCGATCATCAAAAATCTGATATCAACTAAATCACTCATATTGGTCGACAACATGAAAGAGGTTAGGTATTTAAGATAAACCTTTTCCGAATCGATTATCGAACATCAAAATTCTGATATAAACTAAATCACTCAGATTGGTCAACAACTCGAAGAGAAGATGGACACTGAAGATAAACATTTTCCGAATCGATTGACGACCGTAAAAAATCTGATATCAACTAAATCACTCAGATTGGTCGAGAACTCGAAAGAGGTTAGGTATTGAAGATAAACCTTTTCCGAATCGATTGTCGACCATAAAAAATATGATATCAACTAAATCACTCGGATTGGTCGAAAACTCGAAAGAAGTTAGGTATTCAAGATAAACCTTCACCGAATCGACTGTTGACCAAAAAAATCTGATTAAAACTAAATCGCTCAGATTGGTCGGCAACTCGAAAGAGGTTAGGTATAGAAGATAAATCTTTTCCGAATCGAGTGTGGACCATAAAAAAATATGATATCAACTAAATCACTCAGATTGGTGAAAAAATTGAAAGAGGTTAGTTTTTAAAAATAAACCTTTTCCGAATCGATTGTCGACCATAAAAAGCTGATATCAACTGAATCACTCAGATTGGTTAACAACTCGAAAGATGTTAGGTATTGAAGATAAACCTTTTCCAAACTGATTGTTGACCATCAAAAATCTGATATCAACAAAATAACTCAGATTGGTCGACAAATCGAAAGAGGTTAGGTATTGAAGATAAACCTTTTCCAAATCGATTGTCGACCATCAAAAATCTGATATCAACTAAATCACTCAGATTGGTCGACAAATCGAAAGAGGTTAGGTATTGAAGATAAACCTTTTCCGAATCGATTGTCGACCCTAAAAAATATGATATTAACTAAATCACTCATATTGGTCGACAACTCGAAGAGAATATGGAAGCTGAAGATAAAGCTGTTCCGAATCGATTGTCGACCATAAAAAATCTGATATCAACTAAATCACTCAGATTGGTCGACAACTCGAAAGAGGTTAAGTATTGAAGATCAACATTTTCCGAATCGATTGTCGACCATAAAAAACTGATATCAACTAAATCACTCAAATTGGTCGACAACTCGAAAGAGGTTAGGTATTCAAGATAAACCTTTTCCGAATCGATTATCGAACATCAAAATTCTGATATAAACTAAATCACTCAGATTTGTCAACAACTCGAAGAGAAGATGGACGCTGAAGATAAACATTTTCCGAGTCGATTGTCGACCGTAAAAAATCTGATATCAACAAAATCACTCAGATTGGTCGAGAACTCGAAAGAGGTTAGGTATTGAAGATAAACCTTTTCCGAATCGATTGTCGACCATCAAAAATATGATATCAACTAAATCATTCGGATTGGTCGACTACTCGAAAGAGGTTAGGTATTGAAGATAAACCTGTTAGGTTCCGAGTCTAGGGTCAACGGGCGGTCGACTCAAGTCTCGTTCCTCACTGGAGATGTTGTGGATTCGATGCTCTCGGGTTACGCTGTCCTAGCTCGTGTCCTTCCGTCCTTAGCTTCTCTTCTCTCGCCCTGCAAGAGGGGCAATACCAGGCACAGAGGGGGGGGGGGGGGGGGGGGTGCCTGATGAACCCTCTCCGATGCCTAAGTCAGTACGGTTTTAGAGAGATAAAGCTAGAGAGATGTCAGAGCTAAATTATGAAACTTGCCAAGATGATCAAATGAATAGTGTAAGGGTTGTATTTATAGGCAACGGTGTCATTAAGGTGGCTTAATGACATCGTTAACCTTTAAATACAATTAAATTAACCTTTAAACACATAATTAAGACCTTAGGATACAGAGAAGGTTGGCGGAAATAAACCGAGTATGGGAGTCCAAGAATGGTGCCGGGACCCTTGGGGGGGGGGGGAAGGAAAATCCGACCCCCAAGGGTAGGGGTTGGGTGAGGCCACCCAACCCCTCCTACGGGAGATCGGGTTGGCTGACCCGATCTCCCTTAGGGGAGGTCGGGTGTGGCCACCCGACCTCACCTAGGTGAGTCTAACTTGGCCGGACGAGCGCTTCGGCCTCGTCCGGACCGTTGGTGTTTTCGCGAAGTGTTCGGGTTGAAGTTTCGATTTACAATCATTAACGGGGTGATAAAAATGGAACGATTCGGAAGTCAACAGGTTCAAATTGGGCGTATATCCATCACATGCCCCCGAGTTCAACCAATGGCCTGACCCTTGATTGACTCTATTTTAGGATGGTATGACACGCGCAATTTGAAGCCGGGGTTTTACCTTTCGCCTGAATGCTTACTTACCCATGGATGTGTGCCTCTGACTCTGCCCCCTGCCTTATGAGATAGAGGAATTGTAAACGTCAGAATAGCACGGACATGTGCCTAAGCACGCGTCCGTCTGAGGTGGGAGTAATAAATCTATCTTTGCTACGGGCGTATATTCGAAAAATGCACGCTCGCATAGGAATGCAATACGAATACAACTAAGCGATTCATGCTTCAATTTCATGCCGGGATTTTACCTAAGTGGAGAAAAATTTAATTTTGGTCTAAATTTTTTTCTAAGTATGGGATGCTCAAGAATAAACCTATGGGATGTTAACTATGGTGAGTGTGAGTTTAACCGTGGTTAATGGGAACTAGTTTTTGAATCTGTCCCTTAAAATTTTCCTTTCTAAAAATCAACGGTGTCGATTTGGCGGCTTTGGAAAAACCCTAATTCTTTGTACTATAAAAAGGGGTAGTGATTACCTCATTTTCGTTGTCCTTTTCTCTTCTTTTCTTTTTGACGGTGGGATTTCTGGTCGGATTTACTTTTCGGGGCGCGCGTTGCATTGAGGTACGTGTCTTTTCTTTTGTGTAAGCATTGCTTTTGGGGGACTTAATCCCACTTCTCCCTCGATTGTTTCTTTACTTGTCTCGTTTTTGATTTGTGGGTCTTCATGGTGATACAGTCTTGTTTGATTCATCCTCTTTCCATCTTCTTGCCCCCATGTTTCTACTTACTGGCGTGTGTGGTCTTCTAACCTGGGGTTATGACTATCTCCCCTTGCCCCTTGCCTCTGCCTGTTGGCCCGTGGGGTCTCTCTATGCTGGGGGTTATAACTATCTTCCCCTGCCCCCTGCCTCTGCCTGTTGGCTGGTGGGGTCTCTCTATGCTGGGGGTTATAACTATCTCCCCTTGCCCCCCTGCCCCTGCTTATTGGCCAGTGGGGTCTCTTTATACCCTCTTTCTATTCTTACCTTTTGATTCTGTATTTGTCGTTTTAGGAGAGTGAGTTTCTTCTTGTCCCTACTATCCCTTTTCTGTTTTTCTTGGGCTGAGCTTGCGTTTTGACAGATTTCCCCGTTGATTGATGAGGAGTAAGAGGCCGGTACGGGTGGGAGTAGTTAACTCCGGGACCGGACCTTCGATTGCAAAAAGATCGGTTTTTTATGGTGCGGGGAGGTGTCCTCTAATTGGAGGTAAGGGCGGTGGTGATGTTAGGGTACCGTCTTCTTTCTATATTGATGCCCCCCAATCGAGGGTCCGGGAGCCATCTTTCCCTTCTTCTTTGTTTGGTAAGTCCTCGAATGTCTGAGTTTCCTTAGTGTATATTGGTGTTTACTCCATACCTTGTTGTAGGTAGACTTCATCTTCCGCGCTTGAGTCGGAAGGAGTTGTCTCGTCCTCCTGTTGATGGAATTGTTGGGTCTGAATGGGCGCCTTATTATGGGCGTGGTGCTCGTTTTGACAACCAATCTTCTTTGCAAACTCCTGAGGTTGGAGTTCGTGTTCTGCAGTCTGCTGTTCCTCCTGTTGATCGTGTGTCCCCTTCAAAAGGGTCGGAGGTTACTTATGAATTGGCTCGTGATGTGTTGGCTCGCTATGCTTCTGTAACTTTTCTTAGTCGTGTTATCCTTTAGGACACTTCTCTTTCGTGCGTTATCTGTCTCATCCTTTGTTTTTGTCGCAGGGTATTGCCGACCTTGTTAATTTGTCCACCCTTGTTATTGATCTTGCTGAGGAGAAGAAGGTGTACGAGGACACTTGTGTCTCCCTTAATTCCAAGCTTGTTAGTTGTTTGGAGCATAGTCGTATCACAGATTTGCAGTGCCAAGATTTGGAGATTCGTATTGCCTTTCTTAAAGAAGAGATTGAAACCTTGAGACAAAAGTCTTATCGCGATGAAGTACTTCGGGCTGCTGAGTTGGTGTCCCTTGAGGAGATGTTTCGTGTGGAGTCGAAAGGGTGTGCTATCGCTGAGTATAAGGCTTCTTCCTCTTATCAGACTTCTATCGATGTTCGCTGCTCTGTGGCTAAGCGTATTTCTTTAAAGGCAATTCTTGAGCGTATGTACATGATTGCTCCTGACTTTCCTTTTTCTCGACTTGGTGTTTTGTCTGACTTCGCTGTTAGGCATATTGCGAAGATGAGGAAGTAGTACACCTATCTTTTGTGGTGGTCTTGTGAGTTTGTGACTTGAGGTTCTTCTTGTGGTGTCTTCTTACTACTGCTTTTGTTTGTGGGTTGCGGTTGTCTTTAGAGTTTGAAACTCCACCTTTCCTAGTTTTGCCATCTTTGTTTGATACACTTGTCTTTACTCATGGTATACATGGCAGGGTGATTATCTCTCTTCTCACGATAACTCCCTATGCCTTAGTGTGTAGTTCTTTGGTTATGGACTCTTCCCTTGGTGTGTTTCCTTTACTTATCCTTCTTTTGTGTTTTCCTTCATGCCATACCTGCTATTTTATCAAGAAAAAACATTATGTGTTCTTCATATCACTTTACTTTGAATTTACTTTCTCATGGGCTCCTTCGTAGTATGGTGTAATGCTCTCTTCTGATACCCTTTGAATGGTATGTATGGTATTGTTAGACCAAAGATACGCTCTTGGTGGGCGTCGAGTCTGTTCACGAGACAGGCTCTCGGAGGGCACTTAACGTTTCGCAGGATAGGCTCCCGGAGGGCACATGTTAGACCAAAGATACGCTCCTGGTTGGCGTCGAAATCTGTTCACGAGACTGGCTCTCGGAGGGCACTTAACGTTTCGCAGGATAGGCTCCCGGAGGGCACAGGTTAGACCAAAGATACGCTCCTGGTGGGCGTCGAAATCTGTTCACGAGACTGGCTCTCGGAGGGCACTTAACGTTTCACAGGATAGGCTCCCGGAGGGCACAAGTTAGACCAAAGATACGCTCCTGGTGGGCGTCGAAACTGGTAGTTTGAAATCTACCTCAAGATACGCTCTTGGGGGCGTCGAATCTGGTAGTGTTTTTTCTACCTCAAGATACGCTCTTGGGGGCGTCGAATCTGGTAGGTTGCAAATATACCTCAAGATACGCTCCTGGGGGCGTCGAAATTCGTAGTTTTTGGAAACCACTCTCAAGATACGCTCTTGGTGCGTCGAAGGTCGTAGTATAGAAACTACTCTCAAGATACGCTCTTGGGGGCGTCGAAGGTCGTAGTATGAACACTACTCTCAAGATACGCTCCTGGGGGCGTCGAAATTCGTAGTTTTTGGAAACCACTCTCAAGATACGCTCATGGTGCGTCGAAGGTCGCAGTATTGAAACTACTCTCAAGATACGCTCTTGGGGGCGTCGAAGGTCGCAGTATTGAAACTACTCTCAAGATACGCTCTTGGGGGCGTCGAAGGTCGTAGTATGAACACTACTCTCAAGATACGCTCTTGGGGACGTCGAGGGTCGTAGTATAAAAACTACTCTCAAGATACGCTCTTGGGGGCGTCGAATCTGTTGTTGACTTGAAGTCATATCTGTGTAAGGATAACTTCATGATTATATCACCACATTCATTGGAAAATACCTTTGAAGGAAATCCTACTCCCTTAAGAGCATTCATGTTTTTTGTACACATGGGGTGCCTTGGGGGGATCCAGACACCCTTTGGAGGAAATCAAAGATAGTTGTAGAGTTGGAGTAACTTCGTGAGTTCTCCTTCTCAAAAGTTGTTTTTGAAAAACTTAAACAATTATATATAATAACTTGAAATAACTTCAAGGATATGGTCTTTTGCTTGTGCTTTCTTCTTAGACGTAGTACTTCTTTAGGTGTTCCCCACTGAAGGTGTTTGTGGAGATATACCCATCCCCATCCTCGAGGCGGTAAGCATTTGCGTATGAAACCGACGCTATCTTATATGGCCCTTCCCACTTTGGAGATAATTTTCTGACTTTGTCTAAATGTGAGAATTCGTTCTTCCTGAGCACTAGTTCTCCTATGTGGAATTGCCTTTCCTTGACTTGGCGGTTGTAATATCTTGCGGATACTAAGCGCATTCGAGTCTGTGCTTCTTCTGAATTCCACCTTTTATCCTCCACCAAGTCTAAGTCTAAGAGCCTTGCTTTGTTGTTCTCATGTTCTTCGAAGTACGTGGTTCTTAGGGATGATACCGCCATTTCTGCTGGTGCCACCGCTTCGGTCCCGTATACTAGGACAAATGGTGTTTCTCCTGTGGCTATCTTTGGTGTTGTCCGCACTGCCCATAGAACATTTTCCAGCTCATCTACCCAACTTCCCTTGGTAGCATGGAGCCGTTTCTTTAGGCCGTCTAGCACTATTTTGTTTGCCGACTCTACTTGTCCGTTTGTCTGAGGGTGCTTTACTGATGCGAAGCGGTGCTCTATATTCAGCCTTTCGCAATACCACTGCAGTTTCTTGCTCTTGAATTGTGGGCCATTGTCACTTATTATTGCTTTTGGTACCCCGTACCTCGAGACAATGTGAGATTGAATGAAGTTGACGACTTGGTCGTCTGTTGTCTTTCCCATTGCCTTTGTTTCTATCCACTTGGAGAAGTAGTCTATTTCTACTATTATGCAAGTCTTCTGGCCTTTTGTTCTTGGTAGGGGGCCTATCAAATCAATCCCCCACTGTGCGAATGGCCAGGCTCCCGAAATGGAGCTTAGCTTTGCCGCTGGGGCTGTTATATTTCTGGAGTACCTTTGGCAGTGATCGCATTTTTGTACCAAGTGTGCTACTTCTTTGCTCATTGATGGCCAATAGTATCCTAGGTTGTAGACCTTTCGGATTATTGATCGTGCTCCTTCATGGCACCCCGCATCTCCTTCATGGAGTTCTGCAAGTACTCTCTCTGTTTCTGGGTATGTTATGCATTTGAGGAAGGGTGTGGAGTACCCTTTCTTGTAGAGTTCATTATCCATCACTGCGTAATTTCTAGCCATCCTTTCAATCTTGACTGCCTCTACCTTATCCTTTGGGAGTTTTCCTTCCATGATGTATTGACGCATTGGGGTCATCCAGGCTTCTGCTTCATCTATTACTAGAACTTCCATTTGTTCTATCACTGATTGCATTCTTTGCTCTACAAAGTGAACCTCTTTGCCTGCTTCTACCTCTAGGGCTACTTTACTTAAGGCGTCTGCCTCTTGGTTTTGTTCTCTTGGGACTGACTCAATGTCGAAGCTTTGAAAGCTCTTTATTAGGTCCCTGGCTTGCTGCAAGTACTTCTGCATGTTTTCGGACTTTGCAGTGTAGATTTCTTTCACTTGATTGACAACTAGTTGAGAATCGCACTTAACTCTTAGATGCTTTGCCCCTACTCCTTTGGCTATTCTCAGGCCTGTTATCAGTGCTTCGTATTCAGCCTCATTGTTCGTTGCCTTAAAGGTGAGTGCCATGGCATAGCGCATAGGTGTATCGCTGTTTGGTGGGTATAGTAAGAGGCCTGCACCTGAACCTCCCCCGTTGGATGACCCATAGGTATGCATCTCCTACAACTCTTCTGGTTGTTTCTCCTGACTACTACTTGCCTCGCTTGTAGTTTTGGCTTTTCCCAAGTCTTCGTCTGGATTAATTCCGGTGAATTCGGCAATAAAATCTGCTAGAGCCTGCCCCTTTATGGCTGTTCTTGGGGCAAAGTGAATACGAAACTCACTTAGCTCAATTGCCCATTTGGTCAGTCTTCCCGATGTGTCTGGCCTTTGGAGGAGGTGTTTCAATGGTTGGTCTGTGAGGACTGTTACTTCATGCCCATGAAAATACGGTCTCAACTTTCTTGCTGATATAATCAGTGCATAGAGGTACTTTTCTATTGGCAAGTAGTTGAGCTCATACTTTGCCAATGTTTTGCTTACGAAGTATACCGGAAATTGTGCAGCGTTTTCTTCTTTTATTAGCACTGAGCTTACTGCCACGTTGCTCACGGAGATGTAGAGGTAGAGGAGCTCCCCTGGTGTAGGCTTTGCAAGGGGTGGTAGTGTCTTTAAATGTTGTTTGAGTTGCTGGAAGGCTTCCTCACATCTTGGTGTCCATTCGAATTTCTTGTTTGCCCTTAGTACCTCAAAGAAGGGTAATGCCTTGTCTCCTATTTTGGATAGGAATCTGTTAAGAACTGCCAACCTCCCGTTCGGTCGTTGAACCTCTTTGTGCTTCGTAGGTGACTGCATTTCTTCAATTGCCTGTAGTTTTTCGGGGTTTACCTCTATGCCTCGCTGGCTTACCATGAAACCTAAAAATTTCCTTGATTGTACCCCAAATGCACATTTTTTCGGGTTTAGGCGGACTTGGTATTGCCTCATCCTCTCAAACGTTGAGCGAAGGTTCTCCACATGGTCTTTCTTCTCTTTGGATTTGAAGATCATGTCGTCCACATATGCCTCCATTGTCTTTCCTATCATGTCCCCGAAGATTTTGTTGACCATTCTTTGGTATGTCGCTCTAGCATTTATGAGTCCGAAAGGCATCACCGTGTAATGGTATATCTCGCTATCAGCGTAGAATGCTGTGTGAGGGGCGTCCTCAGGGGCCATTTTTATCTGGTTATATCCTGAGTATGCATCCATGAAGCTCATTAGTTGGTGACCTGATGTTGCATCCACTAACTGATCTATTCTTGGTAGTGGATATGAGTCCTTAGGGCATGCTTTGTTTAGGTCGCGATAATCGATGCACATTCTCCAACTTCCTCCCGCCTTCTTTACCAGTACTGGGTTTGCCACCCATGTTTGGAATCTAATCTCTTTGATGAAATTTGCCTTCAATAGCTTTTCCACTTCTTCCTTGATAGCTATCTTTTTGCTTCCTCCCATTGGCCTTACCTTTTGTGTTATTGGTCGCGTTGCCGCGTCTATATTGAGCTTGTGTGAGATTACTTCTTCTGATATTCCTGGCATATCGCTTGGTGACCAGGCGAACAAATCCTTGTATTCCCTTAGTAAAGCTACTAAGTGGTTTTCCTCTTCCTGAGATAAGGCGGTCCCGATTTTGGCCTTCCTATCGGGTTCTTCTATGAGTATTTCTTTTAGTTCCTCCATGGGGGCTGGTCTCCCGTGATCTTCTCTTGGGTCCTCATCTATTAGTAGGACCTCTCTTGTTTTCTTCTTCTTGCTTAATGCGATCCTTGCACATTTCCTTGCTACCTTCTGGTTACCCTTTACTTCTTCTATTCCTTGGCTTGTGGGGAATTTCATTTTCTGATATAGTGTTGATGGTACCATGCCCCATTTGTTGATTGTGGTGGTACCTAGGACTCCATTGTATTCCTCAATCTCTTCTGTGATGAGGAAAGGGACATCGATTTTTAACTGCTTCTGGCCTACCCCCAATGTCACGGGTAATGTGACTGCCCCCAGTGGGTATGTTGGCTCTCCTGAAAATCCCACCAAGGGGGAGTGAACCTGTTTTATGCTACTTGGCCTTACTCCCAGTACGTTAAGGACCTTCTTGCTAATGATGTTAGGTGAGCTCCCACTGTCTACCAGGATTCTTCCAATGTCCATATCAGTGATCTTCATTGTTATGACTAGGGCATCCTTGTTGTCTGGTAACACATGCTCCATGTCTCTTCTTGAAAATTGTATTACATCTTCTCTCTTTCCTTCTGCTTGTTCGTCCTTTGGTTTATGGTCCTCTAACTGTGCCATATACGTTTCTCTAGCATTCGCTGACTCTCCTCTAGCTCCATAACCTCCATGAATGACATATACGCTTGCCATCTGGCTAGTGATAATTAGGCTTTCTGTTCGAAACCCACGGACGGTGCCAAGTGTTAGGTTCCGAGTCTAGGGTCAACGGGCGGTCGACTCAAGTCTCGTTCCTCACTGGAGATGTTGTGGATTCGATGCTCTCGGGTTACGCTGTCCTAGCTCGTGTCCTTCCGTCCTTAGCTTCTCTTCTCTTCTCGCCCTGCAAGAGGGGCAATACCAGGCACAGAGGGGGGGGGGGGTGGTGCCTGATGAACCCTCTCCGATGCCTAAGTCAGTACGGTTTTAGAGAGATAAAGCTAGAGAGATGTCAGAGCAAAATTATGCAACTTGCCAAGATGATCAAATGAATAGTGGAAGGGTTGTATTTATAGGCAACGGTGTCATTAAGGTGGCTTAATGACATCGTTAACCAACAGCCAACAGCCAACGGTCTTCCCCTGCCCCCTGCCTCTGCCTGTTGGCTGGTGGGGTCTCTCTATGCTGGGGGTTATCACTATCTTCCCCTGCCCCCTGCCTCTGCCTGTTGGCTGGTGGGGTCTCTCTATGCTGGGGGTTATAACTACCTCCCCTTGCCCCCCTGCCCCTGCTTATTAGCCAGTGGGGTCTCTTTATACCCTCTTTCTATCCTTACCTTTTGATTATGTATTTGTCGTTTTAGGAGAGTGAGTTTCCTCTTGTCCCTACTATCCCTTTTCTGTTTTTCTTGGGCTGAGCTTGCGTTTTGACAGATTTCCCCGTTGATTGATGAGGAGTAAGAGGCCGGTACGGGTGGGAGTAGTTAACTCTGGGACCGGACCTTCGATTGCAAAAAGATCGGTTTTTTATGGTGCGGGGAGGTGTCCTCTAATTGGAGGTAAGGGCGGTGGTGATGTTAGGGTACCATCTTCTTTCTATATTGATGCCCCCCAATCGAGGGTCCGGGAGCCATCTTTCCCTTCTTCTTTGTTTGGTAAGTCCTTGAATGTCTGAGTTTCCTTAGTGTATATTGGTGTTTACTCCATACCTTGTTGTAGGTAGACTTCGTCTTCCGCGCTTGAGTCGGAAGGAGTTGTCTCGTCCTCCTGTTGATGGAATTGTTAAGTCTGAATGGGCGCCTTATTATGGGCGTGGTGCTCGTTTTGACAACCAATCTTCTTTGCAAACTCCTGAGGTTGGAGTTCGTGTTCTGCAGTCTGCTGTTCCTCCTGTTGATCGTGTGTCCTCTTCTCAAGGGTCGGAGGCTACTTATGAATTGGCTCGTGATGTGTTGGCTCGCTATGCTTCTGTAACTTTTCTTAGTCGTGTTATCCTTTAGGACATTTCTCTTTCGTGCGTTAGCTGTCTCATCCTTTGTTTTTGTCGCAGGGTATTGCCGACCTTGTTAATTGTCCACCCTTGTTATTGATCTTGCTGAGGAGAAGAAGGTGCACGAGGACACTTGTGTCTCCCTTAACTCCAAGCTTGTTAGTTGTTTGGAGCATAGTCGTATCACAGATTTGCAGTGCCAATATTTGGAGAGTCGTATTGCCTTTCTTAAAGAAGAGATTGAAACCTTGAGACAAAAGTCTTATCGCGATGAAGTACTTCGGGCTGCTGAGTTGGTGTCCCTTGAGGAGATGTTTCGTGTGGAGTCGAAAGGGTGTGCTATCGCTGAGTATAAGGCTTCTTCCTATTATCAGGCGTCTATCGATGTTCGCTGCTCTGTGGCTAAGCGTATTTCTTTAAAGGCGATTCTTGAGCGTATGTACATGATTGCTCCTGACTTTCCTTTTTCTCAGCTTGGTGATTTGTCTGACTTCGCTGTTAGGCATATTGCGAAGATGAGGAAGTAGTACACCTATCTCTTGTGGTGGTCTCGCGAGTTTGTGACTTAAGGTTCTTCTTGTGGTATCTTCCTCTGCCTGTTGGCCCGTGGGGTCTCTCTATGCTGGGGGTTATCACTATCTTCCCCTGCCCCCTGCCTCTGCCTGTTGGCTGGTGGGGTCTCTCTATGCTGGGGGTTATAACTACCTCCCCTTGCCCCCCCTGCCCCTGCTTATTGGCCAGTGGGGTCTCTTTATACCCTCTTTCTATCCTTACCTTTTGATTCTGTATTTGTCGTTTAAGGAGAGTGAGTTTCCTCTTGTCCCTACTATCCCTTTTCTGTTTTTCTTGGGCTGAGATTGCGTTTTGACAGATTTCCCCGTTGATTGATGAGGAGTAAGAGGCCGGTATGGGTGGGAGTAGTTAACTCTGGGACCGGACCTTCGATTGCAAAAAGATCGGTTTTTTATGGTGCGGGGAGGTGTCCTCTAATTGGAGGTAAGGGCGGTGGTGATGTTAGGGTATCATCTTCTTTCTATATTGATGCCCCCCAATCGAGGGTCCGGGAGCCATCTTTCCCTTCTTCTTTGTTTGGTAAGTCCTTGAATGTCTGAGTTTCCTTAGTGTATATTGGTGTTTACTCCATACCTTGTTGTAGGTAGACTTCGTCTTCCGCGCTTGAGTCGGAAGGAGTTGTCTCGTCCTCCTGTTGATGGAATTGTTGGGTCTGAATGGGCGCCTTATTATGGGCGTGGTGCTCGTTTTGACAACCAATCTTCTTTGCAAACTCCTGAGGTTGGAGTTCGTGTTCTGCAGTCTGTTGTTCCTCCTGTTGATCGTGTGTCCTCTTCTAAAGGGTCGGAGGCTACTTATGAATTGGCTCGTGATGTGTTGGCTCGCTATGCTTCTGTAACTTTTCTTAGTCGTGTTATCCTAGGACATTTCTCTTTCGTGCGTTATCTGTCTCATCCTTTGTTTTTGTCGCAGGGTATTGCCGACCTTGTTAATTTGTCCACCCTTGTTATTGATCTTGCTGAGGAGAAGAAGGTGCACGAGGACACTTGTGTCTCCCTTAACTCCAAGCTTGTTAGTTGTTTGGAGCATAGTCGTATCACAGATTTGCAGTGCCAAGATTTGGAGAGTCGTATTGCCTTTCTTAAAGAAGAGATTGAAACCTTGAGACAAAAGTCTTATCGCGATGAAGTACTTTGGCTGCTGAGTTGGTGTCCCTTGAGGAGATAAAAAAATCTGATATAAACTAAGTCGCTCAGATTGGTCGACAACTTGAAAGAGGTTAGGAATAGAAGATAAACCTTTTCCAAATAGATTATGGAGCATCAAAAAATTTGATATCGACTAAATCACTCAGATTGGTGTACAAATTGAAAGAGGTTAGGTTTTGAAGATAAACCTTTTCCGAATCGATTGTCGACCATAAAAAAGCTGATATCAACTGAATCACTCAGATTGGTTGACAACTCGAAAGATGTTAGGTATTGAAGATAAACCTTTTCCAAACTGATTGTCGACCATAAAAAATCTGATATCAACAAAAAAACTCAGATTGGTCGACAATTCGAAAGAGGTTAGGTATTGAAGATAAACCTTTTCCGAATCGATTGTCGACCATCAAAAATCTGATATCAACTAAATCACTCAGATTGGTCGACAACTCGAAAGTGGTTAGGTATTGAAGATAAACCTTTTCCGAATGGATTGTCGACCATAAAAAATATGATATCAACATTGGTCGACAACTCGAAGAGAATATGGAAGCTGAAGATAAACCTTTTCCGAATCGATTGTCGACCCTAAAAAATCTGATATCAACTAAATCACTCAGATTGGTCGAAACTCGAAGAGAATATGGAAGCTGAAGATAAACCTTTTCCGAATCGATTTTCGATCATCAAAAATCTAATATCAACTTAATCACTCGGATTGGTCGACAACTCGAATGAGGTTAGGTATTGAAGATAAACCTTTTCCGAATCGATTGTCATCCATAAAAAATCTTTTATAAACTAAATCGCTCAAATTGGTCGACAACTCGAAAGAGATTAGGTATTGAAGATAAACCTTTTCCGAATCGATTGTCGGCCATAAAAAATCTTATATCAACTAAATCACTCAGATTGGTTGACAATTCGAAAGAGGTTAGGTATTGAAGATAAACCTTTTCCGAATCGATTGTCAACCATCATAAATCTGATACCAACTAAATCACTCAGATTGGTCGACAACTTGAAGAGAAGATGGACCCTGAAGATAAAACTTTTCCGAATGGATTGTCAACCATCAAAAATCTGATACCAACTAAATCACTCAGATTGGTCGACAACTCGAAGAGAATATGGAAGCTGAAGATAAACCTTTTCCGAATCGATGGTCGACCATCGAAACTATGATAGTAACTAAATCACTCAGATTGGTTAGATATCTGTCCAATTCGGGTTCGTATTTACATTTCGGGCCTCGTAAAATATCCCAAAACCCGTAAAAAACCCTTTCGCGGACACCCAAGTCTAAAAACGGTTCGGGATACGCCCAATTCCCGGGCCGAAGGACTTCCGGATTGCCTTAGCAATCCGGACCCGTCCCAGATTGCTTTTACCAATCCGGACGGGTCCGGATTACCGTCTTTCTCTGCGCTCATCCCGATTATTTTTGCCGATTGCGTGAAGTCGGTGCACGCATAGTCCACCATGGTGACGGTATACGTATTTTCACATACCGACATCAAGCCATTCAAAACTGAGCATGATCTTTAGATTCCCTATAAATAGGGGCCTAGGTCTCTCATTTTAGAGAACCTCCTCACTTTTGGACTTGAAATGCTCTGACTTCTCTCTAAGGCTTTCTGTCTCTAAAAGTGCTAACTTGAGTGTCGGAGTGGGCCCAACCAGCATTCCCCCCTCCCCACGCTGGTTAATGCCCTTCGTGCAGGACCCGAAGATCAAAAGTCCAAGGTCGAGGATTGAAGTCTAGCTCGGTGATTGTGTATTAAGGATTGCGGCGTTCCTGTCCTTATACATATATCTTGAGCCCGATCGTGAAAGAAGAATCTCGTTCGTGAATGAAAAAGCCCGAAGCAGCCCAAGTGGTGAAGCGAACCCAACATTTGGTGCTCTCAGCGTGATTCGAACAAAAAGCCGCTCCATACCGCAAGCTATGACAGGAAGACAAATGAAGAAGGCGGGTGCAAGCAAGCCGAAGCCGACGAAAAGCCAACCAAGATCTTCTCACATTCCAGACGCAGGGTCTACCGCCTTATCCGTGCCAACCGCAAATGTGCCTGCCGCACCGCACGGTCCCGAAGTTCAGGATAATGCATCAGCACTCGAGTTCGAGCGAATAACGGGAATCAATGAAGAGTTCCCATACGGGATGCTAGCCAACAAACAGAAGCAGGCAACAAGTCAGCAAGATCATTTGCACATGCATAAAGACATGTTCACTGCATCCTCCATGCCAACAAGCAGTGTGCCTTCCGCACAGCATGGCCTTAGAGTCCAAAATACAGCATACATTGCACCCCACCAGGAAAAGACGGAAAACGTGCATATGATCTATGGAGACTTTGATGTTGAAAGCGAGAAGCCATACGAGCAAGAAGTGTACGTTGCAAAGACAATGCACAAATCCCACGACACCAACATGGAGAATGTCGACATAAAGGATGCCGCCTTTGAAGATGTCATTGGTTTTTCATCAAAGGACAAGGAGCACGTTGCGTACCACGACTCTTTGGCGATAACCACGCAGAAGCCGACAAGAAGTCGACTTGGATCCTCCCACATGCCTGTTGCCACATCCAATGCCTTCTTCATGCCAACAAGAAGTGCATCCTTCGCACAGTACGACCAAGGAGTCCTCCAATACAAAGGTGTCAACCCGCCATCACCCGTCACTCCCACCATGACGACCGCGCTCGAAGAGCTGCTGGCATTCCAAAAGATGTTAAGGAACCAAGGATATGCCCCGCCACCACCACCACCTATGCCTCCAATCAACGGACAAGTCGAGGAGACAAGAACAAAGTCCCGAGTCACAAGTCATCAAGTCACACAGCACCAAAGAATAGGGGGGCAATGCAAGGAAGGTACCTTCCAGTACCAACAACCAAGGTAAGGAGCTACACGCTCATACAATCCGTATGTGATAGCACAACATCAAGAAGGGGCATAGAAACAACCTCCAACCTCCCGCTCAAAAGTTCACAATGAAGGTTCTTCCACGAGGACAAGCAAAGACGATAAATCTTTCCGAATTGATTGTCGACCATAAAAAATCTGATATCAACTAAATCACTAAGATTTTTCGACAACTCGAAAGAGGTTAGGTATTGAAGATAAACCTTTTCCGAATCGATCGTCGACCATCAAAAATCTGATATCAACTAAATCACCCAGATTGATCGACAACTCAAAGAGTTTAGGTATTGAAGATAAACCTTTTCCGAATCGATTGTCAACCATAAAAAATATGATATCAACTAAATCACTCGGATTGGTCGACAACTCGAAAGAGGTTAGGTATTGAAGATAAACCTTTTCCGAATCGATTGTCGACCATCGAAACTATGATATCTACTAAATCACTCCGATTGGACGACAACTCGAAAGAGGTTAAGTATTGAAAATCAACAATTTCTGAATCGATTGTCGACCATAAAAAATACGATATCAACTAAATCACTCAAATTGGTCGACAACTCGAAAGAAGTTAGGTAATGAAGATAAACCTATTTCGAATCGGTTATCGACCATAAAAATCTGATATAAACTAAATCTCTCAGATTGGTCGACAACTCGAAGAGAAAACAGACGCTGATGATAAACGTTTTCCGAACCGATTGTCGACCATCAAAACTCTGATATCAACTAAATCACTCAGACTGGTTGACAACTCGAAAGAGGTTAGGTATTGAAGATAAACCTTTTCCGAATCTATTATCGACCATCAAAAATATGATATCAACAAAATCACTCGGATTGGTCGACAACTCGAAAGAGGTTATGTATTGAAGATAAACCTTTTCCGAATCGATTGTCGACCATAAAAAATCTGATATAAGCTAAATCGCTCAGATTGGTGACAACTCGAAAGAGGTTAGGTATAGAAGATAAACCTTTTCCGAATCGATTGTCGACCATAAAAAATATGATATCAACTAAATCACTCAGATTAGTGGAAAAAAAGAAAGAGGTTAGGTATTGAAGATAAACCTCTTCCGAATCGATTGTCGACAATAAAAAATCTGATATCAACTGAATCACTCAGATTGGTTGACAACTCGAAAGAGGTTAGGTTTTGAAGATAAACCTTTTCCGAACTGATTGTCGACCATAAAAAATATGATATCAACAAAATAACTCAGATTGGTAAAAAATCGAAAGAGGTTAGGTATTGAAGATAAACTTTTTCCGAATCGATTATCGACCATAAAAAATCTGATATCAACTAAATCACTCAGATTGGTCGACAACTCGAAAGAGGTTAGGTATTGAAGAAAAACCTTTTCCGAATCGATTGTCGACCATAAAAAATCTGATATTAAATAAATCACTCAGATTGGTCGACAAATCGAAAGATGTTAGGTATTGACGATAAACATTTTCCGAATCGATTGTCAGCCATAAAAAATCTGATATCAACTAAATCACTCGAATTAGTCGACAACTCGATGAGAATATGGAAGCTGAAGATAAACCGTTTCCGAATCGATTGTCGACCATAAAAAATCTGATATCAACTAAATCACTCAGATTGGTTGACAACTTGAAAGAGGTTAGGTATTGAAGATAAACCTTTTTCTAATCGATTGTCGACCATAAAACATCTGATATCAACTAAATCACTCAGATTGGTCGACAATTCGAAGAGAATATGGAAGCTGAAGATAAACCTTTTCCGAATCGATTGTCGACCATCGAAACTATGATATCTACTAAATCACTCTGATTGGTCGACAACTCGAAAGAGGTTAAGTATTGAAAAACAATAGTTTCTGAATCGATTGTCGACCATCAAAAATATGATATCAACTAAATCACTCAAATTGGTCGACAACTCGAAAGAAGTTAGGTATTGAAGATAAACCTTTTCCGAATCGATTATCGACCATCAAAACTCTGATATCAACTAAATCACTCAGATTGGTCGACAATTCGAAAGAGGTTAGCTATTAAAGATAAACCTTTTCCGATTCTATTGTCGACCATTAAAAATCTGATATTAACTAAATCACTCGGATTGGTCGACAATTCGAAAGATGTTAAGTATTGAAGATAAACCTTTTCCGAATCGATTGTCGACCATAAAAAATCTGATATAAGCTAATTCGCTCAGATTGGTCGACAACTCGACAGAGGTTAGGTATAGAAGATAAACCTTTTCCGAATCGATTGTCGACCATCAAAAATCTGATATCAACTAAATCACTCAGATTGGTGGACAAATGGAAAGAGGTTTGGTATTGAAGATAAACCTCTTCCGTATCGATTGTCGACCATAAAAAATCTGATATCAACTGAATCGCTCAGATTGGTTGACAACTCGAAAGAGGTTATGTATTGAAGATAAACCTTTTCCGAACTGAAAGTCGACCATAAAAAATATAATATCAACAAAATTACTCAGATTGGTCGACAAATCGAAAGAGGTTAGGTATTAAGATAAACTTTTTCTGAAACGATTGTCGACCATAAAAAATCTAATATCAACTAAATCACTCAGATTGGTCAAAAATTTGAAAGAGGTTAGGTATTGAAGATAAACCTTTTCCGAATCGATTGTCGACCATCAAAAATATGATATCAACTAAATCACTCGGATTAGTCGACAACTCGAAGAGAATATGGAAGCTGAAGATAAACCGTTTCCGAATCTCTTGTCTACCATAAAAAATCTGATATCAACTAAATCACTCAGATTGGTCGACAACTCGAAAGAGGTTAATAATTGAAGATCATTAGTTTCCGAATCGATTATCGACCATCAAAAATATTATATCAACTAAATCACTCAGATTGGTCGACAACTCGAAAGAGGTTAGCTATTGAAGATAAACCTTTTATGAATCGATTGCCGGCAAATAAAAATCTGATATCAACTAAATCACTCAGATTGATTGAAAACTCGAAAGAGGTTAGATATTGAAGATAAACCTTTTTCGAATCGATTGTCAACCATCAAAAATCTGATATCAATTAAATTACTCAGATTGGCCGACAACTTGAAGAGAAGGTGGACCCTGGAGATAAAACTTTTCCGAATCGATTGTCGACCATAAAAATATGATACCAACTAAATCACTCAGATTGGTCGACCACTCGAAAGAAGTCAGGCATTGAAGATAAACCATTCACAATTGATTGTCGACCATCAAAATTCTGATATGAACATAATCACTAAGATTGGTTGACAACTCGAAAGAGGATAGGTATTGAAGATAAACCTTTTCTGAATCGATTGTCGACCATCGAAACTATGATATCTACTAAATCACTCCGATTGGTCGACAACTCGAAAGAGGTTAAGTATTGAAAATCAACAATTTCTAAATCGATTGTCGACCATCAAATATATGATATCAACTAAATCACTCAAATTGGTCGACAATTCGAAATAAGTTAAGTAATGAAAATAAACCTATTCGAATCGGTTATCGACCATAAAAAATCTGATATAAACTAAATCACTCAGATAGGTCGAAAACTCGAAGAGAAAATGGACGCTGAAGATAAACTTTTTCCGAATCGATTGTCGACCATCAAAACTCTGATATCAACTAAATCACTCAGATTGGTCGACAACTCGAAAGAGGTTAGGTATTGAAGATAAACCTTTTCCGAATCTATTATCGACCATCAAAAATCTGATATAAACTAAATCACTCGGATTGGTCGACAACTCGAAAGAGGTTATGTATTGAAGATAAACCTTTTATGAATAGATTGCGACCATAAAAAATCTGATATAACCTAAATCGCTCAGATTGGTCGACAACTCGAAAGAGGTTAGGTATAGAAGATAAACCTTTTCTGAATCGATTGTCGACCATAAAAAATATGATATCCACTAAATCACTCAGATTGGTGGAAAAATCGAAAGAGGTTAGGTATTGAAGATAAACCTCTTCCGAATCGATTGTCGACCATAAAAAATCTAATATCAACTGAATCACTCAGATTGGTTTACAAGTCGAAAGAGGTTAGGTATTGAAGATAAACCTTTTCCGAATCGATTGTCGACCATAAAAAATCGGATATTAAATAAATCACTCAGATTGGTCGACATATCGAAAGATGTTAGGTATTGAAGATAAACCTTTTCCGAATCGATTGTCGACCATAAAAAATATGATATCAACTAAATCACTCGGATTAGTTGACAATTCGATGAGAATATGGAAGCTGAAGATAAACCGTTTCCGAATCGATTGTCGACCATAAAAAATTTGATATCAACTAAATCACTCAGATTGGTCGACAACTCGATAAAGGTTAAGTATTGAAGATCAACAGTTTCCGAATCGATTGTCGACCATAAAAAATTTGATATCAACTAAATCACTCAGATTGGTCGACAACTCGATAAAGGTTAAGTATTGAAGATCAACAGTTTCCGAATCGATTGTCGACCATAAAAAATATAATATCAACTAAATCACTCAGATTGGTTAACAACTCGAAAGAGGTTAGGTATTGAAGATAAACCTTTTTCGAATTGATTGCCGGCCATCAAAAATCTGATATCAACTAAATCACTCAGATTGGTGGAAAAATCGAAAGAGGTTAGGTATTGAAGATAAACCTCTTCCGAATCGATTGTCGACCATAAAAAATCTAATATCAACTAAATCACTCAGATTGGTTTACAACTCGAAAGAGGTTAGGTATTGAAGATAAACCTTTTCCGAACTGATTGTCGACCATAAAAAATATGATATAACCAAAATAACTCAGATTTGTCGACAAATCGAAAGAGGTTAAGTATTGAAGATAAACTTTTTCCGAATAGATTATCGAGCATCAAAAATCTGATATCAACTAAATCACTCAGATTGGTCGACAACTCGAAAGAGGTTAGATATTTAAGATAAACCTTTTCCGAATCGATTGTCGACCATAAAAAATCTAATATTAAATAAATCACTCAGATTGGTCGAAAAATCGAAAGATGTTAGGTATTGAATATAAACCTTTTCCGAATCGATTGTCGACCGTAAAAAATATGATATCAACGAAATCACTCGGATTAGTTGACAACTCGATGAGAATATGGACGCTAAAGATAAACCGTTTCCGAATAGATTGTCAACCATAAAAAATCCGACATCAACTAAATCACTCATATTGGTCGACAACTCAAAAAATGTTGAGTATTGAAGATCAACAGTTTCCAAATAGATTGTCGACCATCAAAAATATAATATCAACTAAATCACTCAGATGGGTCGACAACTCGAAAGAGGTTAGCTATTGAAGATAAACCTATTCCTAATCGATTGCCGGCCATCAAAAATCTGATACCAACTAAATCACTCAGATTGGTTGATAACTCGAAAGAGGTTAGGTATTGAAGATAAATCTTTTTCGAATCGATTGTCCACCATTGATAATATGATATCAATTAAACCACTCAGATTGGTCGACAACCTGAAGAGAAGGTGGACCCTGAAGACAAAATTTTTCCACATCAATTGTCGACCATAAAAAATCTGATATTAAATAAACCACTCAGATTGGTCGACAAATCGAAAGATGTTAGGTATTGAATATAAACCTTTTCCGAATCGATTGTCGACCATAAAAAATATGATATCAACTAAATCACTCGGATTAGTCGACAATTCGATGAGAATATGGAAGCTGAAGATAAACCGTTTCCGAATCGATTGTCGACCATAAAAAATCTGATATCAACTAAATCACTCAGATTGGTCGACAACTCGAAAAAGGTTAAGTATTGAAGATCAACAGTTTCCGAATCGATTGTCGACCATCAAAAATATAATATCAACTAAATCACTCAGATGGGTCGACAACTCGAAAGAAGTTAGGTATTGAAGATAAACCTATTCTGAATCTATTATCGACCATCAAAAATCTGATATCAACTAAATCACTCGGATTGGTTGACGACTCGAAAGAGGTTATGTATTGAAGATAAACCTTTTCCGAATCGATTGTCGACTATAAAAAATCTGATATAAGCTAAATCGCTCAGATTGGTCGACAACTCGAAAGAGGTTAGGTATAGAAGATAAACCTTTTCCGAATCGATTGTCGACCATCAAAAATCTGATATCAACTAAATCACTCAGATTGGTGGAAAAATCGAAAGAGGTTAGGTATTGAAGATAAACCTCTTCCGAATCGATTGTCGACCATAAAAAATCTAATATCAACTGAATCACTCAGATTGGTTTACAACTCGAAAGAGGTTAGGTATTGAAGATAAACCTTTTCCGAATCGATTGTCGACCATAAAAAATATGATATCAACAAAATAACTCAGTTTGGTCGACAAATCGAAAGAGGTTAGGTATTGAAGATAAACTTTTTCCGAATAGATTGTCGACCATCAAAAATCTGATATCAACTAAATCACTCAGATTGGTCGACAACTCGAAAGAGGTTAGGTAATGAAGATAAACCTTTTCCGAATCGATTGTCGACCATAAAAAATCTGATATTAAATAAAGGGTTAACAGGTCTTTTGGTCATTGATGTTTGACAACTTTTGGGTTTTGGTCAATGATGTTTTTTTTACCTAGTTTTGGTACCATATGTTTGCATATTTTTCTAGTTTTGGTCTAACCGTTACATTCCGTCCATTTTTTGACATTTACAAGTCACGTGATCCACTCTAAACTTTCCATTTTGTTCAATTTAGTTCCTCTAATACTTTCCTAACCTTTTTTGTGTTCAATTTAGTCCCGAAGTTTCAAAAATTCAATTGGACCTATTATCCAATTCGGGTCAATTTTTAAATTTCGGGACTAAGTTGAACAAAAAAAAAGGTTAAGAAAGTATTAGAGGGACTAAATTTAAATTTTAGATTGGATCACGTGACTTGAACATGTCAAAAAATGGACGGAATGTAACGGTTTGACCAAACTAGAAAAAATCTGCAAACATATGGTACCAAAACTAGGTTAAAAAAAAACATCATTGACCAAAACCCAAAAGTTGTCAAACATTATGGACCAAAAAACCTGTTAACCCTTAAATAAATCACTCAGATTGGTCGACAAATCGAAAGATGTTAGGTATTGAATATAAACCTTTTCCGAATCGATTGTCGACCATAAAAAATATGATATCAACTAAATCACTCGGATTAGTCGACAACTCGATGAGAATATGGAAGCTGAAGATAAACCGTTTCCGAATAGATTGTCAACCATAAAAAATCCGATATCAACTAAATCACTCAGATTGGTCGACAACTCAAAAAATGTTGAGTATTGAAGATCAACAGTTTCCGAATCGATTGTCGAACATCAAAAATATAATATCAACTAAATCACTCAGATGGGTCGACAACTCGAAAGAGGTTAGCTATTGAAGATAAACCTATTCCGAATTGATTGCCGGCCATCAAAAATCTGATACCAACTAAATCACTCAGATTGGTTGATAACTCGAAAGAGGTTAGGTATTGAAGATAAACCTTTTTCGAATCGATTGTCCACCATTGAAAATATGATATCAATTAAACCACTAAGATTGGTCGACAACTTGAAGAGAAGGTGGACCCTGAAGATAAAACTTTTCCACATCGATTGTCGACCATAAAAAATCTGATATTAAATAAATCACTCAGATTGGTCGACAAATCGAAAGATGTTAGGTATTGAATATAAACCTTTTCCGAATCGATTAACGACCATAAAAATATGATATCAACTAAATCACTCGGATTAGTCGACAATTCGATGAGAATATGGAAGCTGAAGATAAACCGTTTCCGAATCGATTGTCGACCATAAAAAATCTGATATCAACTAAATCACTCAGATTGGTCGACAACTCGAAAAAGGTTAAGTATTGAAGATCAACAGTTTCTGAATCGATTGTCGACCATCAAAAATATAATATCAACTAAATCACTTAGATGGTCGACAACTCGAAAGATGTTTGGTATTGAAGATAAACCTATTCCGAATCGATTGCCGGCCATCAAAAATATGATACCAACTAAATAACTCAGATTGGTTGAAAACTCGAAAGAGGTTAGGTATTGAAGATAAACATTTTTCGAATCGATTGTCCACCATTGAAAATCTGATATCAATTAAATCACTCAGATTGGTCGACAACTTGAAGAGAAGGTGGACCCTGAAGATAAAACTTTTCTGAATCGATTGTCGACCATAAAAAATATGATACCAACTAATCATTCAGATTGGTCGACAACTCGAAAGAGGTTAGGCATTGAAGATAAACCTTTCAGAATTGATTGCCGACCATCAAAATTCTGATATGAACTAAATTACTAAGATTGGTTTACAACTCGAAAGAGGTTAGGTATTGAAGATAAACCTTTTCCGAATCGATTGTCGGCCATAAAAAATATGATATCAACTAAATCATTCAGATTGGTTGACAACTCGAAAGAGGTTAGGTATTGAAGATAAAACTTTTCCAAATCGATTGTCGACCATCAAAAGTCTGATATCAACTAAATCTCTCAGATTGGTCGATAACTTGAAGAGAAGATGGACCCTGAAGATAAACTTTTTCCGAAACGATTGTCGTCCATAAAATATCTGATATCAACTAAATAACTCAGATTGGTCGACAACTCGAAAGAGGTTAGGCATTGAAGATAAACCTTTCCGAATCGATTGTCGACCATAAAAAATCTGATATCAACTAAATCACTAAGATTTGTCGACAACTCGAAAGAGGTTAGGTATTGAAGATAAACCTTTTGCGAATCGATCGTCGACCATCAAAAATCTGATATCAACTAAATCACCTAGATTGATCGACAACTCAAAGAGGTTAGGTATTGAAGATAAACCTTTTCCGAATCTATTGTCAAACATAAAAATTTGATATCAACTAAATCACTCGGATTGGTCGACAGCTCGAAAGAGGTTAGATATTGAAAATAAACCTTTTCCGAATCGATTGTCGACCATCGAAACTATGATATCTACTAAATCACTTCAATAGGCCGACAACTCGAAAGAGGTTAAGTATTGAAAATCAACAATTTCTGAATCGATTGTCGAGCATAAAAAATATGATATCAACTAAATCACTCAAATTGGTCGACATCTCGAAAGAAGTTAGGTATTGAAGATAAACCTTTTCTGAATCGGTTATTGACCATAAAAATCTAATATAAACTAAATCACTCAGATTGGTTGACAACTCGAAAGAGGTTAGGTATTGAAGATAAAAGTGTTCCGAATCGATTGTCGACCATCAAAAATCTGATATCAACTAAATCACTCATATTGGTCGACAAATTGAAGAGAAGATGGACCCTGAAGATAAACTTTTCCGAATTGATTCTCGACCATCAAAAATCTGATCCAAACTAAATCACTCTGATTGGTCGACAACTCGAAAGAGGTTAAGTATTGAAGATAAACCTTTTCCGAATCGATCGTCGACCATCAAAAATCTGATATGAACTAAATCATCCAGATTGATCGACAACTCAAAAAGGTTAAGTATTGAAGATAAACCTTTTCCGAATCGATTGTCAACCATAAAAAATATGATATCAACTAAATCACTCGGATTGGTCGACAACTCGAAATAGGTTGGTATTGAAGATAAACATTTTCCGAATCGATTGTCGACCATCGAAACTATGATATCTACTAAATCACTCTGATTGGTCGACAACTCGAAAGAGGTTAAGTATTGAAAATCAACAATTTCTGAATCGATTGTCGACCATAAAAAATATGATATCAAGTAAATCACTCAAATTGGTCGACAACTCGAAAGAAGTTAGGTAATGAAGATAAACCTATTTCAAAACGGTTATCGACCATAAAAAATATGATATAAACTAAATCACTCTGATTGGTCTACAACTCGAAGAGAAAATGGACGCCGAAGATAAACGTATTCTGAATCGATTGTCGACCATCAAAACTTTGATATCAACTAAATCACTCAGATTGGTCGACAACTCGAAAGAGGTTAGGTCTTGAAGATAAACCTTTTCTGAATCTATTATCGACCATCAAAAATCTGATATCAACTAAATCACTCGGATTGGTTGACGACTCGAAAGAGGTTATGTATTGAAGATAAACCTTTTCCGAATCGATTGTCGACCATAAAAAATCTGATATAGGCTAAATCGCTCAGATTGGTCGACAACTCGAAAGAGGTTAGGTATAGAAGATAAACCTTTTCCGAATCAATTGTCGACCATCAAAAATCTGATATCAACTAAATCACTCAGATTGGTGGAAAAATCGAAAGAGGTTAGGTATTGAAGATAAACCTCTTCCGAATCGATTGTCGACCATAAAAAATCTAATATCAACTGAATCACTCAGATTGGTTTACAACTCGAAAGAGGTTAGGTATTGAAGATAAACCTTTTCCGAATCGATTGTCGACCATAAAAAATATGATATCAACAAAATAACTCAGTTTGGTCGACAAATCGAAAGAGGTTAGGTATTGAAGATAAACTTTTTCCGAATAGATTGTCGACCATCAAAATCTGATATCGACTAAATCACTCAGATTGGTCGACAACTCGAAAGAGGTTAGGTATTGAAGATAAACCTTTTCCGAATCGATTGTCGACCATAAAAAATCTGATATTAAACAAATCACTCAGATTGGTCGACAAATCGAAAGATGTTAGGTATTGAATATAAACCTTTTCCGAATCGATTGTCGACCATAAAAAATATGAGATCAACTAAATCACTCGGATTAGTCGGCAACTCGATGAGAATATGGAAGCTGAAGATAAACCGTTTCCGAATAGATTGTCAACCATAAAAAATCCGATATCAACTAAATCACTCAATTGGTCGACAACTCAAAAAATGTTGAGTATTGAAGATCAACAGTTTCCGAATCGATTGTCGACCATCAAAAATATAATATCAACTAAATCACTCAGATGGGTCGACAACTCGAAAGAGGTTAGCTATTGAAGATAAACCTATTCCTAATCGATTGCCGGCCATAAAAAATCTGATTCCAACTAAATCACTCAGATTGGTTGATAACTCGAAAGAGGTTAGGTATTGAAGATAAATCTTTTTCGAATCGATTGTCCACCATTGATAATATGATATCAATTAAACCACTCAGATTGGTCGACAACCTGAAGAGAAGGTGGACCCTGAAGAAAAAAATTTTCCACATCAATTGTCGACCATAAAAAATCTGATATTAAATAAACCACTCAGATTGGTCGACAAATCGAAAGATGTTAGGTGTTGAATATAAACCTTTTCCGAATCGATTGTCGACCATAAAAAATATGATATCAACTAAATCACTCGGATTAGTCGACAATTCGATGAGAATATGGAAGCTGAAGATAAACCGTTTCCGAATCGATTGTCGACCATAAAAAATCTGATATCAACTAAATCACTCAGATTGGTCGACAACTCGAAAAAGGTTAAGTATTGAAGATCAACAGTTTCCGAATCGATTGTCGACCATCAAAAATATAATATCAACTAAATCACTCAGATGGTCGACAACTCGAAAGAAGTTAGGTATTGAAGATAAACCTATTCGAATCTATTATCGACCATCAAAAATCTGATATCAACTAAATCACTCGGATTGGTTGACAACTCGAAAGAGGTTATGTATTGAAGATAAACCTTTTCCGAATCGATTGTCGACTATAAAAAATCTGATATAAGCTAAATCGCTCAGATTGGTGACAACTCGACAGAGGTTAGGTATAGAAGATAAACCTTTTCCGAATCGATTGTCGACCATCAAAAATCTGATATCAACTAAATCACTCAGATTGGTGGACAAATGAAAGTGGTTTGGTATTGAAGATAAACCTCTTCCGTATCGATTGTCGACCATAAAAAATCTGATATCAACTGAATCGCTCAGATTGGTTGACAACTCGAAAGAGGTTATGTATTGAAGATAAACTTTTCCGAACTGAAAGTCGACCATAAAAAATATGATATCAACAAAATTACTCAGATTGGTCGCCAAATCGAAAGAGGTTAGGTATTAAGATAAACTTTTTCTGAAACGATTGTCGACCATAAAAAATCTAATATCAACTAAATCATTCAGATTGGTCAAAATTTGAAAGAGGTTAGGTATTGAAGATAAACCTTTCCCGAATCGATTGTCGACCATCAAAAATATGATATCAACTAAATCACTCGGATTAGTCGACAACTCGAAGAGAATATGGAAGCTGAAGATAAACCGTTTCCGAATATCTTGTCTACCATAAAAAATATGATATCAACTAAATCACTCAGATTGGTCGACAACTCGAAAGAGGTTAATATTGAAGATCATTAGTTTCCGAATCGATTATCGACCATCAAAAATATAATATCAACTAAATCACTCAGATTGGTCGACAACTCGAAAGAGGTTAGCTATTGAAGATAAACCTTTTCGAATCGATTGCCGGCAAATAAAAAATCTGATATCAACTAAATCACTCAGATTGATTGAAAACTCGAAAGAGGTTAGATATTGAAGATAAACCTTTTTCGAATCGATTGTCAACCATCAAAAATCTGATATCAATTAAATTACTTAGATTGGCCGACAACTTGAAGAGAAGGTGGACCCTGGAGATAAAACTTTTCCGAATCGATTGTCGACCATAAAAATATGATACCAACTAAATCACTCAGATTGGTCGACCACTCGAAAGAAGTCAGACATTGAAGATAAACCATTCACAATGATTGTCGACCATCAAAATTCTGATATGAACTAAATCACTAAGATTGGTTGACAACTCGAAAGAGGTTAGGTATTGAAGATAAACCTTTTCCGAATCGATTGTCGATCATCGAAACTATGATATCTACTAAATCACTCCGATTGGTCGACAACTCGAAAGAGGTTAAGTATTGAAAATCAACAATTTCTGAATCGATTGTCGACCATCAAATATATGATATCAACTAAATCACTCAAATTGGTCGACAATTCGAAATAAGTTAGGTATGAAAATAAACCTATTCGAATCGGTTATCGAACATAAAAAATCTGATATAAACTAAATCACTCAGATAGGTCGAAAACTCGAAGAGAAAATGGACGCTGAAGTTAAACTTTTTCCGAATCGATTGTCGACCATCAAACTCTGATATCAACTAAATCACTCAGATTGGTCGACAACTCGAAAGAGGTTAGGTATTGAAGATAAACCTTTTCCGAATCTATTATCGACCATCAAAAATCTGATATCAACTAAATCACTCGGATTGGTCGACAACTCGAAAGAGGTTATGTATTGAAGATAAACCTTTTATGAATAGATTGCGACCATAAAAAATCTGATATAACCTAAATCGCTCAGATTGGTCGACAACTCGAAAGAGGTTAGGTAAAGAAGATAAACCTTTTCTGAATCGATTGTCGACCATAAAAATATGATATCCACTAAATCACTCAGATTGGTGGAAAATCGAAAGAGGTTAGGTATTGAAGATAAACCTCTTCCGAATCGATTGTCGACCATAAAAAATCTAATATCAACTGAATCACTCAGATTGGTTTACAAGTCGAAAGAGGTTAGGTATTGAAGATAAACCTTTTCCGAATCGATTGTCGACCATAAAAAATCGGATATTAAATAAATCACTCAGATTGGTCGACATATCGAAAGATGTTAGGTATTGAAGATAAACCTTTTCCGAATCGATTGTCGACCATAAAAAATATGATATCAACTAAATCACTCGATTAGTTGACAATTCGATGAGAATATGGAAGCTGAAGATAAACCGTTTCCGAATCGATTGTCGACCATAAAAAATTTGATATCAACTAAATCACTCAGATTGGTCGACAACTCGATAAAGGTTAAGTATTGAAGATCAACAGTTTCCGAATCGATTGTCGACCATAAAAAATATAATATCAACTAAATCACTCAGATTGGTTAACAACTCGAAAGAGGTTAGGTATTGAAGATAAACCTTTTTCGAATTGATTGCCGGCCATCAAAAATCTGATATCAACTAAATCACTCAGATTGGTGGAAAATCGAAAGAGGTTAGGTATTGAAGATAAACCTCTTCCGAATCGATTGTCGACCATAAAAAATCTAATATCAACTAAATCACTCAGATTGGTTTACAACTCGAAAGAGGTTAGGTATTGAAGATAAACCTTTTCCGAACTGATTGTCGACCATAAAAAATATGATATAACCAAAATAACTCAGATTGGTCGACAAATCGAAAGAGGTTAAGTATTGAAGATAAACTTTTTCCGAATAGATTATCGAGCATCAAAAATCTGATATCAACTAAATCACTCAGATTGGTCGACAACTCGAAAGAGGTTAGATATTTAAGATAAACCTTTTCCGAATCGATTGTCGACCATAAAAAATCTAATATTAAATAAATCACTCAGATTGGTCGAAAAATCGAAAGATGTTAGGTATTGAATATAAACCTTTTCCGAATCGATTGTCGACCGTAAAAAATATGATATCAACGAAATCACTCGGATTAGTTGACAACTCGATGAGAATATGGACGCTAAAGATAAACCGTTTCCGAATAGATTGTCAACCATAAAAAATCCGACATCAACTAAATCACTCATATTGGTCGACAACTCAAAAAATGTTGAGTATTGAAGATCAACAGTTTCCAAATAGATTGTCGACCATCAAAAATATAATATCAACTAAATCACTCAGATGGGTCGACAACTCGAAAGAGGTTAGCTATTGAAGATAAACCTATTCCTAATCGATTGCCGGCCATCAAAAATCTGATACCAACTAAATCACTCAGATTGGTTGATAACTCGAAAGAGGTTTGGTATTGAAGATTTTTTCGAATCGATTGTCCACCATTGATAATATGATATCAATTAAACCACTCAGATTGGTCGACAACCTGAAGAGAAGGTGGACCCTGAAGACAAAAATTTTCCACATCAATTGTGGACCATAAAAATCTGATATTAAATAAACCACTCAGATTGGTCGACAAATCGAAAGATGTTAGGTATTGAATATAAACCTTTTCCGAATCGATTGTCGACCATAAAAATATGATATCAACTAAATCACTCGGATTAGTCGACAATTCGATGAGAATATGGAAGCTGAAGATAAACCGTTTCCGAATCGATTGTCGACCATAAAAAATCTGATATCAACTAAATCACTCAGATTGGTCGACAACTCGAAAAAGGTTAAGTATTGAAGATCAACAGTTTCCGAATCGATTGTCGACCATCAAAAATATAATATCAACTAAATCACTCAGATGGGTCGACAACTCGAAAGAAGTTAGGTATTGAAGATAAACCTATTCTGAATCTATTATCGACCATCAAAAATCTGATATCAACTAAATCACTCGGATTGGTTGACGACTCGAAAGAGGTTATGTATTGAAGATAAACCTTTTCCGAATCGATTGTCGACTATAAAAAATCTGATATAAGCTAAATCGCTCAGATTGGTCGACAACTCGAAAGAGGTTAGGTATAGAAGATAAACTTTTTCGAATCGATTGTCGACCATCAAAAATCTGATATCAACTAAATCACTCAGATTGGTGGAAAAATCGAAAGATGTTAGGTATTGAAGATAAACCTCTTCCGAATCGATTGTCGACCATAAAAAATCTAATATCAACTGAATCACTCAGATTGGTTTACAACTCGAAAGAGGTTAGGTATTGAAGATAAACCTTTTCCGAATCGATTGTCGACCATAAAAAATATGATATCAACAAAATAACTCAGTTTGGTCGACAAATCGAAAGAGGTTAGGTATTGAAGATAAACTTTTTCCGAATAGATTGTCGACCATCAAAAATCTGATATCAACTAAATCACTCAGATTGGTCGACAACTCGAAAGAGGTTAGGTAATGAAGATAAACCTTTTCCGAATCGATTGTCGACCATAAAAAATCTGATATTAAATAAAGGGTTAACAGGTCTTTTGGTCATTGATGTTTGACAACTTTTGGGTTTTGGTCAATGATGTTTTTTTTTACCTAGTTTTGGTACCATATGTTTGCATAATTTTTCTAGTTTTGGTCTAACCGTTACATTCCGTCCATTTTTTGACATTTACAAGTCACGTGATCCACTCTAAACTTTCCATTTTGTTCAATTTAGTTACTCTAATACTTTCCTAACCTTTTTTGTGTTCAATTTAGTCCCGAAGTTTCAAAAATTCAATTGGACCTATTATCCAATTCGGGTCAATTTTTAAATTTTGGGACTAAGTTGAACAAAAAAAAAGGTTAATAAAGTATTAGAGGGACTAAATTTAAATTTTTGAGTGGATCACGTGACTTGAACATGTCAAAAAATGGACGGAATGTAACGGTTTGACCAAAACTAGAAAAATATGCAAACATATGGTACCAAAACTAGGTAAAAAAAAAACATCATTGACAAAAACCCAAAAGTTGTCAAACATTATGGACCAAAAAACCTGTTAACCCTTAAATAAATCACTCAGATTGGTCGACAAATCGAAAGATGTTAGGTATTGAATATAAACCTTTTCCGAATCGATTGTCGACCATAAAAAATATGATATCAACTAAATCACTCGGATTAGTCGACAACTCGATGAGAATATGGAAGCTGAAGATAAACCGTTTCCGAATAGATTGTCAACCATAAAAAATCCGATATCAACTAAATCACTCAGATTGGTCGACAACTCAAAAAATGTTGAGTATTGAAGATCAACAGTTTCTGAATCGATGTCGAACATCAAAAATATAATATCAACTAAATCACTCAGATGGGTCGACAACTCGAAAGAGGTTAGCTATTGAAGATAAACCTATTCCGAATTGATTGCCGGCCATCAAAAATATGATACCAACTAAATCACTCAGATTGGTTGATAACTCGAAAGAGGTTAGGTATTGAAGATAAACCTTTTTCGAATCGATTGTCCACCATTGAAAATATGATATCAATTAAACCACTCAGATTGGTCGACAACTTGAAGAGAAGTGGACCCTGAAGATAAAACTTTTCCACATCGATTGTCGACCATAAAAAATCTGATATTAAATAAATCACTCAGATTGGTCGACAAATCGAAAGATGTTAGGTATTGAATATAAACCTTTTCCGAATCGATTAACGACCATAAAAAATATGATATCAACTAAATCACTCGGATAAGTCGACAATTCGATTAGAATATGGAAGCTGAAGATAAACCGTTTCCGAATCGATTGTCGACCATAAAAAATCTGATATCAACTAAATCACTCAGATTGGTCGACAACTCGAAAAAGGTTAAGTATTGAAGATCAACAGTTTCCGAATCGATTGTCGACCATCAAAAATATAATATCAATTAAATCACTTAGATGGGTCGACAACTCGAAAGATGTTTGGTATTGAAGATAAACCTATTCCGAATCGATTGCCGGCCATCAAAAATCTGATACCAACTAAATAACTCAGATTGGTTGAAAACTCGAAAGAGGTTAGGTATTGAAGATAAACATTTTTCGAATCGATTGTCCACCATTGAAAATCTGATATCAATTAAATCACTCAGATTGGTCGACAACTTGAAGAGAAGGTGGACCCTGAAGATAAAACTTTTCTGAATCGATTGTCGACCATAAAAAATATGATACCAACTAATCATTCAGATTGGTCGACAACTCGAAAGAGGTTAGGCATTGAAGATAAACCTTTCAGAATTGATTGCCGACCATCAAAATTCTGATATGAACTAAATTACTAAGATTGGTTTACAACTCGAAAGAGGTTAGGTATTGAAGATAAACCTTTTCGGAATCGATTGTCGGCCATAAAAAATATGATATCAACTAAATCATTCAGATTGGTTGACAACTCGAAAGAGGTTAGGTATTGAAGATAAAACTTTTCCAAATCGATTGTCGACCATCAAAAATCTGATATCAACTAAATCTCTCAGATTGGTCGATAACTTGAAGAGAAGATGGACCCTGAAGATAAAACTTTTTCCGAAACGATTGTCGTCCATAAAATATCTGATATCAACTAAATTACTCAGATTGGTCGACAACTCGAAAGAGGTTAGGCATTGAAGATAAACCTTTCCGAATCGATTGTCGACCATAAAAAATCTGATATCAACTAAATCACTAAGATTTGTCGACAACTCGAAAGAGGTTAGGTATTGAAGATAAACCTTTTGCGAATCGATCGTCGACCATCAAAAATCTGATATCAACTAAATCACCTAGATTGATCGACAACTCAAAGAGGTTAGGTATTGAAGATAAACCTTTTCCGAATCTATTGTCAAACATAAAAAATTTGATATCAACTAAATCACTCGGATTGGTCGACAGCTCGAAAGAGGTTAGATATTGAAAATAAACCTTTTCCGAATCGATTGTCGACCATCGAAACTATGATATCTACTAAATCACTTCGATAGGCCGACAACTCAAAGAGGTTAAGTATTGAAAATCAACAATTTCTGAATCGATTGTCGAGCATAAAAAATATGATATCAACTAAATCACTCAAATTGGTCGACATCTCGAAAGAAGTTAGGTATTGAAGATAAACCTTTTCTGAATCGGTTATTGACCATAAAAATTCTAATATAAACTAAATCACTCAGATTGGTTGACAACTCGAAAGAGGTTAGGTATTGAAGATAAAAGTGTTCCGAATCGATTGTCGACCATCAAAAATCTGATATCAACTAAATCACTCATATTGGTCGACAAATTGAAGAGAAGATGGACCCTGAAGATAAAACTTTTCCGAATTGATTCTCGACCATCAAAAATCTGATACCAACTAAATCACTCTGATTGGTCGACAACTCGAAAGAGGTTAAGTATTGAAGATAAACCTTTTCCGAATAGATCGTCGACCATCAAAAATCTGATATGAACTAAATCATCCAGATTGATCGACAACTCAAAAAGGTTAAGTATTGAAGATAAACCTTTTTCGAATCGATTGTCAACCATAAAAATATGATATCAACTAAATCACTCGATTGGTCGACAACTCGAAATAGGTTAGGTATTGAAGATAAACATTTTCCGAATCGATTGTCGACCATCGAAACTATGATATCTACTAAATCACTCTGATTGGTCGACAACTCGAAAGAGGTTAAGTATTGAAAATCAACAATTTCTGAATCGATTGTCGACCATCAAAAATATGATATCAAGTAAATCACTCAAATTGGTCGACAACTCGAAAGAAGTTAGGTAATGAAGATAAACCTATTTCAAAACGGTTATCGACCATAAAAAATATGATATAAACTAAATCACTCTGATTGGTCTACAACTCGAAGAGAAAATGGACGCCGAAGATAAACGTATTCTGAATCGATTGTCGACCATCAAAACTTTGATATCAACTAAATCACTCAGATTGGTCGACAACTCGAAAGAGGTTAGGTATTGAAGATAAACCTTTTCCGAATCTATTATCGACCATCAAAAATCTGATATCAACTAAATCACTCGGATTGGTTGACGACTCGAAAGAGGTTATGTATTGAAGATAAACCTTTTCCGAATCGATTGTCGACCATAAAAAATCTGATATAAGCTAAATCGCTCAGATTAGTCGACAACTCGAAAGAGGTTAGGTATAGAAGATAAACCTTTTCCGAATCGATTGTCGACCATCAAAATCTGATATCAACTAAATCACTCAGATTGGTGGAAAAATCGAAAGAGGTTAGGTATTGAAGATAAACCTCTTCCGAATCGATTGTCGACCATAAAAAATCTAATATCAACTGAATCACTCAGATTGGTTTACAACTCGAAAGAGGTTAGGTATTGAAGATAAACCTTTTCCGAATCGATTGTCGACCATAAAAAATATGATATCAACAAATAACTCAGTTTGGTCGACAAATCGAAAGAGGTTAGGTATTGAAGATAAACTTTTTCCGAATAGATTGTCGACCATAAAAATCTGATATCAACTAAATCACTCAGATTGGTCGACAACTCGAAAGAGATTAGGTATTGAAGATAAACCTTTTCCGAATCGATTGTCGACCATAAAAAATCTGATATTAAACAAATCACTCAGATTGGTCGACAAATCGAAAGATGTTAGGTATTGAATATAAACCTTTTCCGAATCGATTGTCGACCATAAAAAATATGATATCAACTAAATCACTCGGATTAGTCGACAACTCGATGAGAATATGGAAGCTGAAGATAAACCGTTTCCGAATAGATTGTCAACCATAAAAAATCCGATATCAACTAAATCACTCAGATTGGTCGACAACTCAAAAAATGTTGAGTATTGAAGATCAACAGTTTCCGAATCGATTGTCGACCATCAAAATATAATATCAACTAAATCACTCAGATGGGTCGACAACTCGAAAGAGGTTAGCTATTGAAGATAAACCTATTCTGAATCGATTGCCGGCCATCAAAAATCTGATACCAACTAAATCACTCAGATTGGTTGATAACTCGAAAGAGGTTAGGTATTGAAGATAAACCTTTTTCGAATCGATTGTCCACCATTGAAAATATGATATCAATTAAACCACTCAGATTGGTCGACAACTTGAAGAGAAGGTGGACCCTGAAGATAAAACTTTTCCACATCGATTGTCGACCATAAAAAATCTGATATTAAATATATCACTCAGATTGGTCGACAAATCGAAAGATGTTAGGTATTGAATATAAACCTTTTCCGAATCGATTAACGACCATAAAAAATATGATATCAACTAAATCACTCGGATTAGTCGACAATTCGATGAGAATATGGAAGCTGAAGATAAACCGTTTCCGAATCGATTGTCGACCATAAAAAATCTGATATCAACTAAATCACTCAGATTGGTCGACAACTCGAAAAAGGTTAAGTATTGAAGATCAACAGTTTCCGAATCGATTGTCGACCATCAAAAATATAATATCAAATAAATCACTTAGATGGGTCGACAACTCGAAAGATGTTTGGTATTGAAGATAAACCTATTCCGAATCGATTGCCGGCCATCAAAAATCTGATACCAACTAAATAACTCAGATTGGTTGAAAACTCGAAAGAGGTTAGGTATTGAAGATAAACATTTTTTGAATCGATTGTCCACCATTGAAAATCTGATATCAATTAAATCACTCAGATTGGTCGACAACTTGAAGAGAAGGTGGACCCTGAAGATAAAACTTTTCTGAATCGATTGTCGACCATAAAAAATATGATACCAACTAATCATTCAGATTGGTCGACAACTCGAAAGAGGTTAGGCATTGAAGATAAACCTTTCAGAATTGATTGCCGACCATCAAAATTCTGATATGAACTAAATTACTAAGATTGGTTTACAACTCGAAAGAGGTTAGGTATTGAAGATAACCTTTTCCGAATCGATTGTCGGCCATAAAAAATATGATATCAACTAAATCATTCAGATTGGTTGACAACTCGAAAGAGGTTAGGTATTGAAGATAAAACTTTTCCAAATCGATTGTCGACCATCAAAAATCTGATATCAACTAAATCTCTCAGATTGGTCGATAACTTGAAGAGAAGATGGACCCTGAAGATAAAACTTTTTCCGAAACGATTGTCGTCCATAAAATATCTGATATCAACTAAATTACTCAGATTGGTCGACAACTCGAAAGAGGTTAGGCATTGAAGATAAACCTTTCCGAATCGATTGTCGACCATAAAAAATCTGATATCAACTAAATCACTAAGATTTGTCGACAACTCGAAAGAGGTTAGGTATTGAAGATAAACCTTTTGCGAATCGATCGTCGACCATCAAAAATCTGATATCAACTAAATCACCTGGATTGATCGACAACTCAAAGAGGTTAGGTATTGAATATAAACCTTTTCCGAATCTATTGTCAAACATAAAAAATTTGATATCAACTAAATCACTCGGATTGGTCGACAGCTCGAAAGAGGTTAGATATTGAAAATAAACCTTTTCCGAATCGATTGTCGACCATCGAAACTATGATATCTACTAAATCACTTCGATAGGCTGACAACTCGAAAGAGGTTAAGTATTGAAAATCAACAATTTCTGAATCGATTGTCGAGCGTAAAAATATGATATCAACTAAATCACTCAAATTGGTCGACATCTCGAAAGAAGTTAGGTATTGAAGATAAACCTTTTCTGAATCGGTTATTGACCATAAAAATTCTAATATAAACTAAATCACTCAGATTGGTTGACAACTCGAAAGAGGTTAGGTATAGAAGATAAAATTGTTCCGAATCGATTGTCGACCATCAAAAATCTGATATCAACTAAATCACTCATATTGGTCGACAACTCGAAGAGAAGATGGACCCTGAAGATAAAACTTTTCCGAATTGATTCTCGACCATCAAAAATCTGATACCAACTAAATCACTCTGATTGGTCGACAACTCGAAAGAGGTTAAGTATTGAAGATAAACCTTTTCCGAATCGATCGTCGACCATCAAAAATCTGATATGAACTAAATCATCCAGATTGATCGACAACTCAAAAAGGTTAGTATTGAAGATAAACCTTTTCCGAATCGATTGTCAACCATAAAAATATGATATCAACTAAATCACTCGGATTGGTCGACAACTCGAAATAGGTTAGGTATTGAAGATAAACATTTTCCGAATCGATTGTCGACCATCGAAACTATGATATCTACTAAATCACTCTGATTGGTCGACAACTCGAAAGAGGTTAAGTATTGAAAATCAACAATTTCTGAATCGATTGTCGACCATCAAAAATATGATATCAAGTAAATCACTCAAATTGGTCGACAACTCGAAAGAAGTTAGGTAATGAAGATAAACCTATTTCAAAACGGTTATCGACCATAAAAAATATGATATAAACTAAATCACTCTGATTGGTCTACAACTCGAAGAGAAAATGGACGCCGAAGATAAACGTATTCTGAATCGATTGTCGACCATCAAAACTTTGATATCAACTAAATCACTCAGATTGGTCGACAACTCGAAAGAGGTTAGGTATTGAAGATAAACCTTTTCTGAATCTATTATCGACCATCAAAAATCTGATATCAACTAAATCACTCGGATTGGTTGACGACTCGAAAGAGGTTATGTATTGAAGATAAACCTTTTCCGAATCGATTGTCGACCATAAAAAATCTGATATAAGCTAAATCGCTCAGATTGGTCGACAACTCGAAAGAGGTTAGGTATAGAAGATAAACCTTTTCCGAATCGATTGTCGACCATCAAAAATCTGATATCAACTAAATCACTCAGATTGGTGGAAAAATCGAAAGAGGTTAGGTATTGAAGATAAACCTCTTCCGAATCGATTGTCGACCATAAAAAATCTAATATCAACTGAATCACTCAGATTGGTTTACAACTCGAAAGAGGTTAGGTATTGAAGATAAACCTTTTCCGAATCGATTGTCGACCATAAAAAATGATATCAACAAAATAACTCATTTTGGTCGACAAATCGAAAGAGGTTAGGTATTGAAGATAAACTTTTTCCGAATAGATTGTCGACCATCAAAAATCTGATATCAACTAAATCACTCAGATTGGTCGACAACTCGAAAGAGGTTAGGTATTGAAGATAAACCTTTTCCGAATCGATTGTCGACCATAAAAAATATGATATCAACTAAATCACTCGGATTAGTCGACAACTCGATGAGAATATGGAAGCTGAAGATAAACCGTTTCCGAATAGATTGTCAACCATAAAAAATCCGATATCAACTAAATCACTCAGATTGGTCGACAACTCAAAAAATGTTGAGTATTGAAGATCAACAGTTTCCGAATCGATTGTCGACCATCAAAAATATAATATCAACTAAATCACTCAGATGGGTCGACAACTCGAAAGAGGTTAGCTATTGAAGATAAACCTATTCTGAATCGATTGCCGGCCATCAAAAATCTGATACCAACTAAATCACTCAGATTGGTTGATAACTCGAAAGAGGTTAGGTATTGAAGATAAACCTTTTTCGAATCGATTGTCCACCATTGAAAATATGATATCAATAAACCACTCAGATTGGTCGACAACTTGAAGAGAAGGTGGACCCTGAAGATAAAACTTTTCCACATCGATTGTCGACCATAAAAATCTGATATTAAATATATAACTCAGATTGGTCGACAAATCGAAAGATGTTAGGTATTGAATATAAACCTTTTCCGAATCGATTAACGACCATAAAAAATATGATATCAACTAAATCACTCGGATTAGTCGACAATTCGATGAGAATATGGAAGCTGAAGATAAACCGTTTCCGAATCGATTGTCGACCATAAAAAATCTGATATCAACTAAATCACTCAGATTGGTCGACAACTCGAAAAGGTTAAGTATTGAAGATCAACAGTTTCCGAATCGATTGTTGACCATCAAAATATAATATCAACTAAATCACTTAGATGGGTCGACAACTCGAAAGATGTTTGGTATTGAAGATAAACCTATTCCGAATCGATTGCCGGCCATAAAAAATCTGATACCAACTAAAAACTCAGATTGGTTGAAAACTCGAAAGAGGTTAGGTATTGAAGATAACATTTTTCCGAATCGATTGTCCACCATTGAAAATCTGATATCAATTAAATCACTCAGATTGGTCGACAACTTGAAGAGAAGGTGGCCCTGAAGATAAAACTTTTCTGAATCGATTGTCGACCATAAAAAATATGATACCAACTAATCATTCAGATTGGTCGACAACTCGAAAGAGGTTAGGCATTGAAGATAAACCTTTCATAATTGATTGTCGACCATCAAAATTCTGATATCAACTAAATTACTAAGATTGGTTTACATCTCGAAAGAGGTTGGTATTGAAGATAAACCTTTTCCGAATCGATTGTCGGCCATAAAAAATATGATATCAACTAAATCACTCAGATTGGTTGACAACTCAAAGAGGTTAGGTATTGAAGATAAAAATTTTCCAAATCGATTGTCGACCATCAAAAATCTGATATCAACTAAATCACTCAGATTGGTCGATAACTTGAAGAGAAGATGGACCCTGAAGATAAAACTTTTTCCGAAACGATTGTCGTCCATAAAATATCTGGTATCAACTAATTACTCAGATTGGTCGACAACTCGAAAGTGGTTAGGCATTGAAGATAAACCTTTCCGAATCGATTGTCGACCATAAAAAATCTGATATCAACTAAATCACTAAGATTTGTCGACAACTCGAAAGAGTCTAGGTATTGAAGATAAACCTTTGCGAATCGATCGTCGACCATCAAAAATCTGATATCAACTAAATCACCCAGATTGATCGACAACTCAAAGACGTTAGGTATTGAAGATAAACCTCTTCCGAATCTATTGTCAAACATAAAAAATTTGATATCAACTAAATCACTCGGATTGGTCGACAGCTCGAAAGAGGTTAGATATTGAAATAAACCTTTTCCGAATCGATTGTCGACCATCGAAACTATGATATCTACTAAATCACTTCGATGGCCGACAACTCGAAAGAGGTTAAGTATTGAAAATCAACAATTTCTGAATCGATTGTCGAGCATAAAAAATATGATATCAACTAAATCACTCAAATTGGTCGACA